>CM045559.1:11611412-12811412 GCA_024721245.1 Mitragyna speciosa
AATAGACTTAAGATCGCCTCAAAAATACCATAACCTTGACGGAGGCCAACAAGTTATGTATTTTTGTTAAGTTAGACCCATTATTTTGAGATCATATCTCATAGTAAAAACATGCTCTAGGTAAGGTGACCTTTACGGTGGGCCAACAAGTCAACACTTAACAAGAACTATGATTTTTACTATAATAATGGAAGGCAAGTGACTTAATATTTTATTTGAGGGATTTTATTTTAATTATACAATATATAGTCTCATCATAGCATGTAATTAAAATATATCGACATATAAAATAAAAACATGCACAATAAATCGTGGATGATTATGGACTTTACTAAGATATTTTCCTCGAGCCTTAAGGAAAATATATGGTCAAATTCCTATGGGACGTGATCAACTCCTTGATGCATTCCTTGGGGGGTCTCCAACTCTTGATGAGCCTCCATAGTTGCTCCTCGGTTCCATCTCCATCTTCTTTGTACATTACACTTGTAATTCTACTCTAAACAATTTAAAATTAAAACCTAACTCTAACCTACACAATGTACATTACATGTATTGATTAAGAAATCTCGAGTTACATTCGAGGGGAGTTACGTGAGAAGAGAATTACATGAGAATAATAGAGAAGGCAGGACACGCAGGCCCTATTTTTAAAAACCAATACAAGCCAACCATCAAAATTAATAAAAATTCAACCATTCAATCATATTGGTTGTAATCCATAATCATCCACCATGCCATCATATTATTTAACAATTAAATAATATAAAATTTTATTTAATTCAAATCATAAATCACATGGTCTAATCAAATTAGATTAATATCCTTGAATTACTCGTTTGAAAAATGCTAAAGAAGCTTTATGGCTTCCAAAATTGTCTTTCCAAATTTTAACACTTAAAATTGGAAAGAGTTTTCCTAAAATCAACTTTCCAAATTTTAACAATCAAAATTGGAAAGGGTTTTTCACAAAAATTCACATAAAAACACATTTTCTCGCTAGGGTTTTGCCTTGAGCCGAGGGTGTGAGCCGTGGGTACACTACTCGCGGCTCGTGCCCATGGCTTGTGGACAGACTTGAGCTGTGGGTGCCAGACGTGGGTAAATCACCATCTGCTGAGCCCACAACTTATGAATAACCAGTTGAGCCACGGGCACAGTGCCCACGGCTGAGCCCACGGCTCAGACTTTGAAAAATACGATCTCTTAGCCATGGGTTCAGCCACGGGCAAGCACCCATGGCTCAGCCCACAGCCGGCCTTCTGCAACTTGCGAAAAACAATTTTTCTTGATGTTTTTCAAAACTCTTTTGAACCAAAATGTGTTAAAACCCTTTTAGCACTTAAAATTGGTTTAGAAACCATAAATACAACCTTAAGAACTCATCTTAATTGTTTAAAACACTTTTAAACAATTAAGAACTTATCTTAAAAATCAAACTCTTGATTTTTCTAAAATAATTTTGAGGCAAAATTCATCAAGAACAAACCATCCATATTTATGACAATTAAATAAATACAAATCATATAGATATAATCAAAGTAGGCTCTGATACCACTGTAAGGTAATAAGGGGCGTAACGCAATGGAAAATTTAAAATTTATTATCTTAGTCATGGATCTCTTTGATGTAATCTATACAATTAGAGGGTGTTTAGCACAAATACCTCAAGCATAGAAGGTTTCTATGCTTCAAAGGGCAAGATCCTATTCAATGAAGGTGTTGATCTACCATGAAAAGCCCTCCAAGTGTCGAGCCTCCAATGGTTTCCACACAAACACGATCTTTATGAACCTTTGAACTTGCTTGCCTTGCCTTTTGAGTGCTAGCTCCCTTGAATATCATGAAGAACACAAGAACAAGAAGAAAGAAGAAGATGAAACCCTAACAATTAGGGAAGGAGGTGGCATTTTTCTTGGAGAAGAAAATCACCTCTCACAATTTTTCTCTCTCTAGATTTTATCTTGTGTTTCATCAATCTATCAAGAGTCAAGGCATGGACTGTGATAGTCCCACCTTACCCAGAGGCGCACCAAAGGGCTTAGCGAACTGCCTGCCTAGCTCTCGCCAGGTCTCGATTCACGCACTCACGCAAACGTCCGAGCGTACTTAACTTAAAATAAATAAACTAAAATAAAATAAAATGGAATAACATAAAATACACTCATATTATTTACTTAAAGGGTACAAGTCACATCAAAAGTTTACAGTGTCATAATATACATGATTTTCACAAAGATAGCCTAACACAGTTTGGCTATTACAATAACTGAAATATCTATAATAATCAAAACTAGTCAGTCCGGCTTTAATTTTTCGAGCAACCTGAGTAAAGGAAAACAAATAAAATGGAATGAGCTATAATAGCCCAGTGAATGTCCAAGTCATGCAATCATATCAAGAACTCATTATTTTTAGTAATTGAAATAATCGAGCAATTAATTAATAAATCAAGATATGAACAATTTAATTTAACATGTAGTCAAAGGAGGATACAAGGCTCAACTACGGGAGCAAGCTCAACCGCAGAAAAGCAAGTACTGATCATGTAGCCACGATATTTGGACCGAGATAATAACTCAGGTCTTTATCAAAGAACATATCAGTTTTATCAAGCACAAACCCTAACCGCCAATCACCTTATAACCTCCGTACAAGCTACCACATCCAGGGGAGAAAATCTCAACCCTGGAGGGCCAACAAGCAATCAAGAAAGTTCAATCCGGAGTTGGCCTCTTTGAGGATTCACAACTCAAAAGGAAAAGAACATCACACCCTAAAACACCCAGCACCTTATATCCTCCCACGTGCAGCCGGGTTGACTATCCGTGAAATAACGATGAAGTTAGTCACGGTAGTCTCACACACAATTAACACATTGGTCAATGAAAGCAAGTAACACATTGCGGAATAGATGTGATAAAGTACACATCTTTCCTCAAGTAGCACATGTACTCACATAGTGATTTCAATCTTAGCATAATATTTATCAAATAAAATATCACATTTCATGCATCACGCACACATAAGGACACTCACCTTGAAAGCCTAAGAAAATATCTCGTGAAATGGTCGTGATGTGTTTTCGGACCCTGCAATTTAAAAGAAATAATAACATAAAAACTCAATTAAAATCCTAGTAAATTTAGTAAGAAAAGTCAAGAAAATACCCCACTTATTTCTAGGGTTTTGGTTTTAGGGTTTCTAGGGTTTAGGGTTTTACTTATTCTAAGAAAGTCTAATCTATCACTAGATCATTTCTAAAAATTCCTGCACCTAAATTTCCCTCAATTGAACACATTCTAAGCTTAAAATTTCACTTATCCATTTTTCTTCTTTTAATTCTACCGAAATTTCGGCAGCATTTCTCCTTAAAATCGGACTAGCCAAAATTTTTTCCCTGCATGAAAAATCAACCACCCAATCCATTTCAACATGTTCTACAACTTCTATGTTCAATTTAAACTCAAATTTAATCAAGATTCCACTCAAATTAAAAATTCCTACTCCAAGAATAATCACCCAAATCTGCACAGGGTTGATTTTCAGCCAACTTCGTGCCATTGTTGGGGTCACTCCACCAAGAACCAGGGAATTGTGATTACATGGTTTGAAAGTACGTTTATAGGGCTACAACTTTCGTGAAGATCATCACTTAAAATTCCAACTAGAACAGGTTCAAAATCAGCCCTCAATTTGACTCATCATCAAAACTGTTTTACGCAGAATCAAATTTCCAGCCAACTTTGCAAACTTTCTGCGATTAATACACAATGAACCACAGTGCAAGCTTTACACCGTTGGAAAGCCCTATCAATCTAGTTTCTAAAACAACAAGAATCACTCGAATCCAAGTTATCTACATCAAGTTATGAAAGTTTTACTAAAGCTGGTCCAGCATGACTGTTTAAGTGTTCTTGAGTTCAAGCTTAAATCTTCAAGTACTACTAACAATTACTTAGCATAAAACTTGAACAAAAACTAAATAAAACTTAAAATTAATAGCAAAAGTTCATAGTACATACCTTAAACAAGCTTAGAACCTTGCTTAGGAAGAAGAAAACCTCACTTTTAATGGATGGATTTGCCCAAGATTTAGGGAATAAACTCCAAGAAGTTGAGAGCAAAAATGAGAGAAGAAGAGAAGGAGAGGTGGCCGGCCAAGAGGGAGAAGAAAGAGAAAGAAATAGGCTAGAAAAAATGGAAAAGAATTAAAGAAAAGGTGAGAAAATGATTAACCAATAAAATCATAACAATGAGTAAAGTAGAAGAGGTAGTCTTTTAATGCAAGAGAGCTAACTTGGGTTAATTTGATTGGTGGAGCTCATTAACCTCTTATCACTTAACACTAGCAATTATTAAGACACAAAATTTTAAAACAAAAAGAGAGTGAAATAGAGGGAGAGACAACCGGCCATAAGGGAAGGAAAAGAAGAGAGAATTTCGGCCAAAAGAAAAAGAAAAGAAAGAGAAAAATTTCAGCCAAGGGAAAAGAAAATAAAGCAAGAAAATAAGTGAAATTTTTGAGTAAAAATTGAGCAAAAATTCAAGTAGTCAAAAGACTAGAAAATAGTAAAATGAACTAATCAAAATTTAAACACTAATATAAATTAAATGGTCAAGTAAAATTATTCTAACTTTAGTACTTAAGTGTTCTTGCTTAAAATGAAAATCTTAACTAATTAACCTAATTAACTCAAGAAATCTTCTAACTAATAAATCAAGGATTAACACTTAACCCTAAATAAGAAAAAAATGTCTTTTATATGTGCATTTTCTAGGGTGTTACATGGACTTATTTATAGATGTAGTGATGTGTTCAATGAAAGAGTAGACGGTCCAAAACTCTCGAAAATCAAGTATGCAACCCGATCTTCTTGACCCCTTTGTAACTTGTTGAAGACCCCAAGAACAACTCGAATTGTTTTGCCTCAAATTCAACCAGATTTGTTGAACTCCCCCCTTTAAGAAACGATCCTAGACCCCTAACCAATAACGTGGTGTAGACACCTAGTCGACAATCCTATTGGATAGATTTGAACCCTCGAAGATGAAATCTAAGCCGGATTTTTGAATACATAACAAGAACTTGTCAAGAATGCAAGAGTAGTTCTTTTCACCCAAAGAACTAAGGGAAAAACTCAATTTGCTCTCAAGCACAATTGAAGAAAACGTAATATCATTAATCTTGAACTTGTTAATGTTGTTCACAAGAAAACCATTATATAGGGCATAACTTAAACATGAAATAAGAAAGTACTAGTCACTAGTTATAACCTAACACAAACGACTAAAGATTAAAACCCAAAAATGTGTATAACAACTAAAGGCGGATCTTCTGTTCATACCCGCGGCGCAAGTACGGGTGCGGATTCGATGCGCTTCGAATTCCCTCAAGGTCGAAGCTTCTGATCGTACATGTGGCACCTACCCGCGATGCGAGTTGAGGGCGCGGGTTCGATTAGAGGCTTTCGCTTTTCCTGCTCCCACTTCTAATGGTAGCCGCGGTGTGGGTTCAGACAAAGACTTTTGGTCCTTCAACTCGAGTCCAAACAAGGTGAACAGCTTCGTAGGTTCCATCTTCCTCCAAATAGCTTCATCCTCATGCAACTCTAAGATCAAACCTTGCAAAGCTTTCTTCAGTCTCTTAGCCCTCATCCTAGTCATTGGACCTCTCATATCTTGAAACAGACTCTTGGCAGCACCTCCATGATCACGACCATTTATGTTCTCATCATTCCCTCCTTCCTTATGAAGATTAGCCCTCAAATCTCCTACATCATATAAAGAGAGATCAGCCACATTAAATGTTACACTAACATTACCATACTCACCTGACAAATCTATGTTATAAGCGTTATCCCCAATCGGCTCAAGGGCTTGAAGTGGTCCATCTCCTTGTGGACTCAATTTAGATTTTCGTTGTTGAGGGAAACGCTCCTTCCTTAAATGGATCCAAACCCAATCTCTAGGCTCGAATTGAACTTGCATTCTTCCACGATTCACTTGCTTCGCATATTGTTCATACTTTCTCTCAATATTAGCTTTAACTTTGGTATGCAACTTCGTAAAAAAATTTGCCTTCCTCTTGCCATCCGTGTCAACTTGCTTCCTAGAAGGCAAATACAAGATATCCAAAGGTGTTAGAGGATTGAAACCGTAAACAATTTCAAAAGGAGAATAAGAAGTAGATGAACGGATAGTTCGATTATAAGCAAACTCTATGTGTGGCAAGCACTTCTCCCAATTCTTAAGATTGTGTTGGATGATTGCTCGAAGAAGTGTTGTGAGTGTACGATTAATCACTTTGGTTTGTTCATCTGTTTGAGGATGAGCAATAATGGAAAACAGCAATTTGGTCCCTAGCTTGCCCCAAAGAGTGCCCAGAAATGACTCAAAAATTTGACATCACGGTCACTCACAATGGTCCTTGGTAACCCATGTAGTCGAACAACCTCCTTAAAGAATAAATCTGCAATATAAGTTGTATCATTAGTTTTAACACAAGCTACAAAGTGTGCCATCTTACTAAAACGATCAACTACCACAAAAATGCTATCCTTGCCACTTTGAGAAAGTGGAGGCCCTAGAACAAAGTCCATAGAAACATTAGTCCAAGGAACGATAGGCACAGGCAATGAACTATATAACCCATGAGGCATAACTTTGGATTTAGCTTTCCTACAAGTTATACATTTAGCACAGAAAGCTTGTACATCACGTTTCATATGAGGCCAATAAAAGTGTTCATGCAAAATGTCTAAAGTCTTAACGACACCAAAATGCCCCATAAGACCCCCTCCATGAGCCTCACTAATCAACAAATCACACATGGAACACAAAGGAATGCACAATTTCTCCTTTCTAAATAAGTAACCCTCATGTAAATAAAACCCTCCATGCATAGAACCCAGCTGTGGCAATTTATTCATGCAATTGTGATGGAGATCAAGATGAATGACACACCACTAGGGAAAGCTTGATCTACTCCAAAGATCCATTGCAAGGGATTGATGGTCCTATGACGCGTTCAAGGACAAGAAGAATGAAGGAAGCATTGCAAGGGTTGATCTTGGAGGAGTTTGGTCAAGCTCAAACACCACACATGCCATCAAAGACGCCACCAAGGATGATCACTCTTCTTTGGGTCATTGAAGATGAAGTTAAACCCATGCAAGCTTGTGAGTTGGGCAAAGAAGTGAGCTAGGGCGTTAGAAGGCTATGAGGCGTACTTGGAGGGTTTGTGGTGTAACTTTGGAGGTTTTGAAGATTTGTTTTATGCCACCAAGCTATCCAAGATATTTAGTTTATTTAGTTTAGTGTTATTAGTTTGTTTCCATATTTATATGTTACTTTAAGTTGAGACTTCCAAGTAGGACTCTTGTTAGTTTGGAAGTTCACTTAGTTGCCATTATTAGCACTTTAGGGTTTGACATGTAAGCCTTATAAAAAGGCTCAAATGAATTTTCAATGGGGAGATTGATATTTTTTTTAGCATATTTTCGTGTGTTTTGAGCGCTCTACTTGAGCGTTTACTTGGTTCTTGGATTTAGAACCGAATCTTGTCTTATCAAGCCTTATGCTTGTGGTGACTACATAATCCGTTTAGAATTAATTCTTTCGCGTTTGATCAAGATTCATAGAGCCATAGTTTAGGTGAATGAACTCACTCATCTCAACCTAAATTAGAACCCTAGGATTCTTCGTTCTTCGTTGAAGAATATTAGAGACTTTTCACTTGGAATCATCAAGCGATCTTGGCTGTTCACAAACCCGCGCTCATCAAATTGTGCCACACATGACCAAAATCTTGATCTCCCTATAAGAATTTTTCAAGTGCTCGAAACCAAGTAATTTTGCATGCAAAGAAGTAAGAAGAGTATACCTACGAGATAATGCATCATCAATAATGTTCTCCTTACCTTGTTTATATTTGATGACATATGGAAAGGTTTCAGTGAACTCGAGTCACTTCGCATGTCTCTTGTTCAACTTCCTTTGAGACTTGAGAAATTTTAAACTTTCATGATCAGATTGTAGAATGAACTCTTTTGGCCACAAATAATGTTGCCAAATTTGAAGAGCTCGAACCAAAGCATGAAACTCTTTGTCATATGTTGGATAGCTCAGACTCGCTCCTTGAAGCTTCTCACTAAAGTATGCAATTGGCCTAGAATCCTGCATCAAAATAGCACCTATACTAATTCTACTAGCATCACATTCGATTTCAAAAATTTTATCAAAGTTAGGCAAACTAAGTAATGGAGCATTAGTGAGTCTCTCCTTTAACAAATTAAACACTTCTTTAGGCATTTTCTCCCACTTAAGAACAACATTCTTTTAACAAGTTCATTTAAAGGTGCAGTAATTGTAAAAAAATCACGCACAAACCTCCAATAAAAACTTGCTAAACCATGAAAGGATCTTACCTCATTGGCATTGGTAGGAATCGGCCACTCCCTTATGGCTTTCACCTTGGTTTCATCTATACTGATACCATTAGAGCTCACAACAAAATCAAGAAAGATAACAGAATCCATGCAAAAAGAACACTTTTTAAAATTAGCAAACAATTGATTTTCTTTAAGCACGTCAAAAACAGCACATAAGTGTTCAGCATATTCTTGCAAGGACTTGCTATACACAAGAATATCGTCACTACTACAAATTTCCCAATCAAATGACGGAAAACATGGTTCATCAACCTTATAAAAGTACTAGGAGCATTAGTCTAACCAAAAGGCATAACTAACCACTCATAGAGACCAAATTTAGTTTTAAAAGCAGTTTTCCATTCATCACCTTCTTTCATTTGAATTTGATAGTAGCCACTTTTCAAATCAATTTTAGAAAACAATCATGAACCATACAATATCCAACATATCATCTAACATAGGTATATGATGACGATACTTTACCATGATTTTATTGATGGCTCGACAATCGACACACATTCTCCATGAACCATCCTTTTTAGGCACAAGAATCACAGGCACGGAACACGGGCTAAGGCTGTCGCGCACAAAGCCTTTCTCCAACAATTCATCTACTTGCCTTTGGATCTCCTTCGTTTCCTCAGGGTTAGCTCTATAAGCAGGACAGTTTGAAATGCTTGCTCCAGGCATGAAGTCTATGTGATGCTCTATGCCTCTCAATGGTGGCAGCCCACTTGGAATATCTTCAGGGAATAGTTTTTGGTATGCCTGCAACAATGAAACAACAACACTAGGAAAAGAGGAGTCAAATTCATTTGTAGAAAAGTAAATATCCTTATACAAGATTACAAGTAGTTGTTACTTTGCTAACAACGCAGTCTTAATCTCACTTTTTCTAGCATAAGTGCTCACTTTTCTTCCCTCTCCTTTTCGGCTTCTCCTCTCTTTTTCCTCTTTTTTTTCTTTTCCTCACTTTTCCCTAGCTGTCTAGTTGGCTCGTTTGAAGACCCCTCAACCTTGGTCTCCTTTGACTCGTCCCGAACCTTGCATTCCTTGGTGATTCGAGCTTGATCAACATAAGCCTCCATTGGCGTCAATGGCTTCAATATAAATTCCTTGTTCTTCCAAATTAGGCAATAAGTATTTCTATACCCATCATAGATAACACGTCTATCAAATTGTCACGGACGACCTTATGAAAGATGACAAGCATGCATAGGAATAACATCACAAAACACCTCATCCACATATCCCCCAATTTCAAATGACACTAGCACTTGTTTAGTTATTTTCACATCCCCTAAGTCAGTCAACCATACTTGTTTAGTTATTTTCACTTCCCCAAAGTCAGTCAACCATTGCAAAAAATAAGGCTTTGGATGACGAATGGTAGGCAATTTCAACTTCTCCACAAATAATGTACCAGCCACATTAGTACAACTACCAAAATCTACAATAACACTACATACCTTGCCTTGCACTATGCATCAAGTGTGGAAAATATGCTCCCTATGCATCTCCTCTTCCTCCTCCTTCAGTTGAATGCTCAAAGATCTCCTATTCACCAAGATTTCCCCCTTAGGCAGATCAACCTCATTCACTTCCCCATGACACGAGTCATCATCACTAGGACCTTCAAGTGGAGGCATTTCATCATCACTTGAATGCTCACTTTCTACCTCCCCTATTATCAAGAATAACCATGTTTCTCCTAGTTGGACATTGAGAAGAGATATGTCCATACCCTTGACATTTGAAGCACCTAACATCCCTTTGCCTAGTAGAAACTTCGGTCTTACCCTTGCTTGGTGGCTTAGATGAAGAATTCTCACCCCTTGGCTTATTGCTCATGAAACTCGACTCACCCTTCTTCCAAGTCTCCTTGGGCTTTTGTGGCGTTTGATCAAACTTTCTATCTCGTGAGTCCCTCCATGTGCCACGGTTTTGAGCCCCTACAAACCCTCAGGCTCCTCTTGCTTTTGAGTTGGCGCTCCACCTTTTGTGCCTTTTCCACTAAGTCTTGAAGCTCCACATAATGTTGTAATTCTACAATATCTGCAATTTCAGAGTTCAAACCAGCTATAAATCAGGCAATGGTGGCCTCTTCATCCTCTTGTATGTCAGCACGAATCAAGAGTGTCTCCAACTCCTTGTAGTATTCATCAACTGTGGAAGAACCTTGCTTCAAAGTTTGAAGCCTCCTATGCAAATCCCAGTGAATAGTGACTTGGAATGAATCTTTTCCTCATAATCACCTTCATGGCAGCCCAAGTGCGAATTGGTTCATCCCCACATCTCTTACGAGACTTCACAAGTTGATCCCACCAAATGCTAGCATACTCCACGAACTCAACTGCAGCAAGCTGAACTTTCTTTTCCTCAGAATAATTGTGAACATCAAACACGTGCTCAACCTTTCGTTCCCACTCCAAGTATGCCTCTGGATCATTCATCCCCTTGAATGGTGGAATTTTTATCTTTATGCTCCCAAATTGTTATCACGTTGTTGAGGAACCCTCCTCCCTCGACGGGACACTACTTCCTCAGAATCATAGCCATCATCAAAATCATCATCTCGAGCATTCTGAGCCACATGTGATTTCCCCTTGATAGCCGAGTCAATGTCCTCCAACTTGGTGAACACACGCCTAAATTCATCTTGCATGGCGCGCATGTTAAACTCTAAAGCACTGAGTCTTTGCTCATTTTGTTCACCCATAATGGAAACCTATCAAAATAAATGTTGAAAACCTGCACAAAAAATGTCAGTAGCACAAAAAGATATCCTCACTCACTCCCTTACGTGTTTCACTCTTCACTCGTATATCACACCAATGAAACTTGAGCTTTTACCCGATGATGAGCTCACACCTTAACCTTTTACCACTCCTTGAGCTTACCTTGTATGCCTTTGGGTAAGAACATGCTCAATTGATCTTGACAAAACTCCAATCAAGTATTCAAGATGAGTGGTAGTGTAAATGGAAGCTTAGAGTAAGGTTTGAACCACTAGAATTCAAGAAATCAAGACACAAGAAATTTCAGATTTAAGAAGTACGTACGACAACCCTAGTGTGTGGTCTTTCTTGTTGAAATCTTGATTTTCAAAAGCCCTTTAATAACTTTAATGCACTTATATTCAAATAGAAATAACAAGAAAACTTCAAGTACGATTCTGAAACTACTTTTGTACTTGGCTTTTATCACCTTGCACACCTCTTTTGCTTTCCTTTATATTGCACGACTTTTCTTTGTGCAAGACCTTTTTTTTTTTAAATCAAAATCTAGATAACCCACAAAACTCAAACAAACAAGCAAAATTTACCAGATGAACAGTGATTTTTTATTAACAGTATTGCTACAGTGTAGATGAACAGTAGCGCTGCTACAGTGCGTGAACAGTATGCCCCTTTTTTTTTTTTTGTTCAGAATTCAAGAACAACCTTTTAGAAAAATTGTTCCAAGGTCCTTGCTTTAGCCAAGATCCAATTTTTCTTAAAAGTTTGAATACAAGAATAATTAAAAACCAAAGAACAATTAAAAATAGTCAAGAAATCAAGTAAACCACACACAAAAATCCTAGAATTCTTGAGGTAGAGAAATCAAGAATGACTCTAAGGAGTAGGACAAACTCTAAGACACGAATTAAAGACACAAGACATGAATTTGAAGACAAGAAAAAGATCACAAGGCTAGATAGATTCGGATAGGAACAAACAACGCAAGAAACACCACTAGAACAAGAACAAGACACAATAAAATTTCAAGAAACAAAGAAAAGATATAGCCGAAATCCTCCTAAGGAAAATTTGGCTTAGAAAAACCTGGATTTCAAGATGAACCAATGCTCTGATACCAATTGATGCGTTCAACGGAAGAGTAGACGGTCCAAGACTCTCGAAAACCAAGTATGCAACCCGATCTTCTTGACCCCTTCGTAACTTGTCGAAGACCCCAAGAACAACTCGGATTGTTTTGCCTCAAATTCAACCAGATTTGTTGAACTCCCCCTTTAAGAAACGATCCTAGACCCCTAACCAACAACGTGGTGTAGACACCTAGTCGACAATCTTATTGGACAGATTCAAACCCTCAAAGATGAACTCTAAGCGGGATTCTTGAATACTTAACAAGAACTTGTCAAGGATGCAAGAGTAGTTCTTTTCACCCAAAGAACTAAGGGAAAAACTCAATTTGCTCTCAAGCACAATTGAAGAAAACTGTAATATCATTAATCTTGAACTTGTTAATGTTGTTCACAAGAAAACCCTTATATAGGCATAACTTAAACATGAAATAAGAAAGTACTAGTCACTAGTTGTAACCTAACACAAACGACTAAAGATTAGAACCCAAAAATGTGTAAAACAACTAAAGACGGATCTTCTATTCAGTACCCGCGGACGCAGGGTACGGGCGCGGATTCAATGCGCTTTCGAATTCCCTCAAGGTCGAACCTTCTGATCGTACCCGGCACCTACCGCGCGGGTTGGGGGCACGGTTCGATCAGAGGCTTTCGCTCTTCACGCTCCCACTTCTGATGGTAGCCGCGGCGGTACCCGCGGCGCGGGTTGGAGGCGCGGGTTCGGTCAGAGACTTTTGGTCCTTCAACTCGAGTCCAAACAAGGTGAACAGCTTCGTAGGTTCCATCTTCCTCCAAATAGCTTCATCCTCATGTAACTCTAAGATCAAACCTTGCAAAGCTTGCTTTAGTCTCTTAGCCCTCAACCTAGTCATTGGACCTCTCATATCTTGAAACGGACTCTTGGCAGCACCTCCATGATCACGACCATTTATGTCCTCATCATGTAATATCCTAATCTTTAAGGAAACAAGAGCAATTGGAAACCAAGAAGGTTTAGGAAGCTTACCTTAAGCTAATCCTATTTTTTTAGGAAACCTATTCCAATAGGAAACCAAATAGCTTCTTAATTCCTTTTAGGAAACTAATTTCCATCAAAACTTAGAATATTTATAAATAAGTCCTTTAAGTTAATTTATCACATAAATTAACCCCATAAGTATCTTATACTTATCTTAATAACAATTTAACCCAAAGACCATATTCTTATTGTGTGTGACCCATTAGGTTCCATTCACGTTGGCAATAAGTACAAATTATAACTCATTAATTAATTAATTAAGAGTTATATAAATTAAACACTTTAATTTATCATTAATTCACTAATTAATTGATTTGCACTTATAGATCATGAGTGGCGTCTAGCAATGCACCATGACCACCCAAGTGAATAGGAAAGTCATATGGTAGACTACACCTATCAATGACAATGTTACTGTGTAATTAATATCCTTTCACTACACTATATCCAATTAGTCCAAGAGTGTAGTGCGCACTCTTTAAATGATGAATTAGCGATTTCTTGTTCCCAAAATATAACTTTCCATAAAAATATAACCTTGAAACTCTTTCAAGTCATACTTTCATTTTTGCGCAAAAGATTCTTTAAGTCATATTTCAACAAGTGGTCAATCCGGGATATACTCTCCTATAATATGGAGTGGTGAATCCTATATTGATTATTCACTATCCTTCCATGCTTCATACTATACCCAATCTCTACCGTATGGGCTACTCTTTTACGAGCACCGAACAATAGAGTCAAAGCATAGCAATCCACACTCAAGATACCATGGTAATCTCAAGTCTAAGGATCACTTACACCATTGCCATTAAGAGTATAATTCATTACCACTATAAATAGTAAGTCTTGGCAGATCAATCCAATGAACTTGTTCTCTAACAAGCATCCACATACTAGCTTAGGCGTCGCATACCATAGTTGACGAGATCACTACTACTTACCCTAAGTAGAGGCAAAGTATGTGCTAGTTTTCCCATATTAATGATGTCCAATCTCACTAATACTACAACTTGGGATGTTTAAGAATATAACTTAATGTGTAATAAGTGTCTCATCATCGTAACTCTTACAATCTCTTATACACAGTTAATATTTTATGGACTTTATCAAATAAACAAGTAATATTAATAACAAGTATTAAATGACAAAGAAAATGCCACATATATAAGTATAACGCGAAATAAGTGTAATATAAAAATTCCAAATATAAAAATTCCAAAAACCAACTTGGTTTTAGGGCATACACTAACAAAATCGCCACTTTCTCTCTCTTAATTATGGCATCCTTTTCTCTCTCTCTTTTTCCTAATTGTTAGGCTTTTTTCTTTCTCTTGTGTTCTTAATTAATTTAAGGGAGCTAGCACTCAAAAGTCAAAACAAGCAAGGCTTCAAGGTTCTCAAAGAAGTTGTTCGTGGAGATATCGTTAAAGGCTCTATGCTTGGAGGGCTTTTCGTAGTAGATCTAACCTCTTCATCGAAGGAACTTTGCCATAGAAGCATAGAAATATTCTGTGCTTGAGATAATCTTCGTGCAAACCCCCTTATAATCCTATAGATATATCAAAGAGATCCATGGTTAAGGTAATAAAATTTTTCTTTTTCCTCTGCGTTGCCTATCTTATTATCTTACAGTGGTATTAGAGCCTTCTTTGATTATATCTATATGATTTGTATTTATTTAATTGTCGTAAATATGGATGGTTTGTTCTTCATAAAATTTGACTCAAAATTGTTTTAGAAAAATCAAGAGTTTGATTTTTAAAATAAGTTCTTAATTGTTTAAAAGTGTTTTAGTAATTAAGATGAGTTCTTAAAGTTGTATTTATGGTTTCTAAATTAATTTTATGTGTTAAAAGGATTTTCACATGATTTAGATCAAAAGAAGTTTTGAAAAAATAGCAAAAAACCGTTTTTCAAAAATTTTTTATGCCACGCGATCCGTGGACAGATTGGTCGCGGCTAGACCAGCAGATTAGTTACACCATGCGATCCGCGGGCTGATCCACGAGCAGATTGGCCACAGTTGAACCTGAGGATCAGTTACACCACGCCAATCCACGGGAATAGTCCCGCAGATTTGGCTAGAAGTTTAGTGAGAAAATTTTTAATTTTTTGAAACCTTGATTTTTGGGAATTTCTATAAGAAAATACTTTCCAATTTTAATTGTTAAATTTTGAAAAGTTAAAATTTGGAAACCTACACCTTCTATAACTTTATTTTGTGACAAATGAATTCAAGAGCATTACTCTAATTTATTTAGACCATGTGATTTATTACTAGAATTAAATAAATAAATTTATTCATTGTTAAATTGAATGATGGGATGGTGAATGATTTTGGACTAAACCAATGTGATTGAATAATTATTATTTCAATTATGGTTGGCTTGTTGGTTTTATAAATAGGGCCTGTGTATCCTGCCTTCTCTATTTTTTTGATGTAATTCATTTCTTACCTCAACTCCCCTCGAATGTAACTCGAGGTTTCTTGATCAATACTTGTAATATACTAGTATGGATTAGGAATAGGTTTATTTTCTGAATTTTTTTGTTAGAATTACATATGTAATATACAAGAAGATGGAGATGGCATCAAGGAGCAACCAATGAGGCGCATCAAGGAGTTGACACGTCATCCACGTTTATTAGGCTTTTATTTTATACACTGATATATTTTAATTGCATGATATGATGAGACATTAATATTTAAAATAAATCCCTCAAACTAAATATTAAGTCAAGAATAGAGTTGCCATCCATTAGTATAACAAAAAATGAAGAGTTCCTATTAAGTGTTGACTTATTGGCTCACCGTCAAGGTCACCTTGTAGACAGCAAATTTTGACACACCCTTATAAAAATGCATATTTTTTATTTTTATTTTATTTATTTCATTCAGAGGTACTTTTATTTTCTGGGGTCAATTGCAATTTTCGTGTATATTATGATTAATTAGTCGTATTACGGACAAAATGGTAATTTTACCATGTAAATATTATTTTATTTTATTTTTATTTTTAAAATACATAATTTTACTATTTTTATCATTATTTTTAATTTTAATAATTTTCGGAGTCATTTAGTATTTATTTAAAATTTTAGTATTTTTTAACTTAATGGCACATTTTCTAATGCACTCTTTTTGTGAGAATTTTCAAGTGAAAAATTTATAGGTGCATTTTGTATATTCATGAATTTTTTTAAAAATTTCATGTTGTTTAGAGTATGTTTGGCATTTATTTAATTTTCCTTCTTTTGTCTAGTAACGGCACATTTCCCAAGAATACACTAATGTTAAATTTTCTTAGTGAAAATTTTAGTATATGTGTTTTGTGTAATGATAGATTTTCTATAAAATTTTTATGATTTTTAAAGATCATTTAGTATTTTTGTATTGTTTTCGTAATTTTTGTCATATATGGCGCGTCTTCCAATGTATTTTTTTATCAAATTTTCATGTGAAAAATTTTATATGTGTATTTTATATATTTATAGATTTTCTGTAACAATTTTGTGATTTTTTAGGTTTGTCTGGTATTTATTTATATTTTTGCCTTTTTGGCTATTAGAGGCACAGTTTTCCAATGTTGCACTGACATTAAAATTTCTCAGAAAATTTTTTCTATAAATGTCTTACTGTGATAATAGATTTTATGTATGATTTTTTTATTTTTTTAGGTTATTTACTATTTTTGTATTTTTCGTAACTATTGTAACATATTAGAAATCTTTAAATGTGTCTTTTATTATTAGAGTTTTCGTGTAAAAATTTTTATATATGCATCTTTCATATTTAAAGATTTCACTATTTTTGAAAATTTTCTGGTATTTATTTTAATTTTGCCCCTCCACCACCAAAAAAAAAAAAAAAAAAAGAAGAAGCTGCGTTGCAGATTGCTGCTGCATGCATAGCAGCCCTTATGGCTACAAAGCTATGTGTTTCAGCCACCCTAACCCCATCAATCACCCTCACCACTTGCCCTCCTTTTTACTAGATTTTAGGAGATTAGTTTGAACTTTTTCTTCCCCTATCATCATCACACAAACACTTTCATTTTTTTTCTTCTTCCCCTCCCTCTCTCTTCTCACACCTTTGCACTCACCCTCACACTACTCTTTCGCTCCCTCTTGGCACTCTCACAATAGAACACACTCACACTTCACTTCCCCCCTCAATCTCTCACCAACACACATGTAGCGAACACAACACAAACACTTAAACTCACGCGCACATGCAGCACACCTTAAAACACAAAGCCACTACCAAAGGAAAGCTTTGCAAGTTCATTTCCATCTCCAAAACACAACTATCACCTAAGAAGGTAAAATTCTCTCTACCATTTTACTCTTTTGAACTTATTTATGTCATTTTTGTGACAGCCCCACCTTACCCTAAGGCGTACCAAAGGGCTCAATGGATTGCCTGCCTAGCTCTCGCCAGGACTCGAGTCAAGCACGCACTAGATTCCATGAAACAATCGATATTTTATAAAAAACTCGTAAATACATTCATATGATTTAAACTTAAGAGTAAAGGTACCAGTTAAGTAGTTTACATCATAACACCTAACTAATAAAGTGAAATCTCAAACATCCTTTTTACTAACAAAATCCTACCAAGAACTACTCTTGAATCCTCACCATCAGCCTTAATAAATGGAGCCTGTTCAAGGAGAACAAATAAAAGGGGTGAGCTATAATAGCCCAGTGAGGTTCCCACACATGCAAACACATAGGCAGACAATTAGAAAATAAATAAATAAATAACAATGCCATAAAACTGTATAAGAACAAGTTAAGTAAACAATTGATCAAATAAGGAAGGATACATCTCAACCACGAGAGCAAGCTCAACCGTGGGAGGATCAAGTACATAATCATGTGGCAATAGTGTTTGGACCAATAGAGAAAACCAAGTCCTTGCCAATGATCAAGTAAATATCAGATAACAGTACCCGAAACCACCCGTACACCTTTACCTTCTCAATACCTCCACTCCAAGGAGAAATCTCAACCTTGGAGGGTAAAACAGTTTGTTCAGTCTAGAGTTGGCCTCTTTGAGGAATCTCAACTCAGAGGAAAGAACACGAACCCTGTTAGTGTATGCCCTAAAACCAAGATGGTTTAAGGCTTTTTGAATTTACACTTATTTATGTTATATTTATTCATGTGGTATTTTTCTTTATCATCTATACTTGTATTTCCATGTTACTTGTTTGTTTGATAAAGTCCTTAGAATATTGACTGTGTATTAGAAATTGTAAGAGTTACAATTATGAGACTCTAATACATAAAGTCATATTCTTAGATATCCCTGGTTATAGTATTAATGAGATTGGACATCATTAATGTAGATAGAATAGCACATACTTTGCCTCTAGTTATGATAAGTAGTAGTTGATCTCATTAACTATGGTGTGCGTGACACCTAAGCTAGTATGTGGATGCTTGTTTGAGAACAAGTTCATTGGATTGATCCGCCAAGAGTTTCAACTATAGTGCCAATGGTTGAACTCTTAATGGCAATGGTGTAAGTGATCCTTTGACTTGAGATTATCATAGTATCTTGAGTGTGGATTGCTATACTTTGACTCTATTTCTCGGTGCCCGTAAAAGGGTAGCCCATAGTTTAGAGATTGAGTATAGTTTGAAGTATGGAAAGATAGTGAGTAATCAATATAGGATTCACCACTCCTTAATAGGAGAGTATATCCCTTTATGGTCACTTGTTGGAAATATTAACTCATAAATCTTCTGCAGAAGTGATAGTATAACTTGGAAGTAGTTTCAAGGTTATACATCATGGAGAGTTATATTTCTGGAACAAGAAAATATAAATTAGTCATTTTAATAGTATGCACTATACTTTTAGACTAATTGGGATATAGTGTGGTGAAAGGATATTAATTACACAGTAGCATTGTCATTGAAGGGTATGGTCTACCATATGACTTTCCTATTCACTTGGGTGGTCATGATGCATTGCTAGACGCCACTCATGATCTATAAGTATGAATTGATTAATTAGTGAATTAATGATAAATTAAAGTGTTTAATTTATCTAGCTCAATTAATGAGTTATAATTTATACTTATTGCCAACGTGAATGGAACCTAATGGGTCACACACATAAAGAACAAAATCTTTGGGTTAAAATGTAATTAAGATAAGTATGAGATACTTATGGGGTTAATTTACTGAGATAAATTAACTTAAAGGACTTATTTATAAATATTCTAAGTCTTGTAGGAAGTTAGTTTCCTAAAAGAAATAAAGTAACTAATTGGTTTCCTTATGGAATAGATTTCCTAAAGAGAAAGGTTTAGCTTAAA
This sequence comes from Mitragyna speciosa, assembly GCA_024721245.1. NCBI lineage: Eukaryota > Viridiplantae > Streptophyta > Magnoliopsida > Gentianales > Rubiaceae > Mitragyna > Mitragyna speciosa. The sequence goes on from CM045559.1 coordinate 11,631,066, forward strand.
GTAAGGTTACCTAAACCTTCTTGGTTTCCAATTAGCTTTATTTCCTAAAAGACTAGAATACTTCCTCTATAAATAGGTTCATGCTTTGACTCTTGAATTATTTTTGCAACACAAAAAGAAAACTAGTGAGAGAAAAATTGAAGAAAGAAAAGCGTGCCACTTTCTCTCTCTAGGCATCTCTCTCTCTCTCTCCCTAATTGTTAGGTTTTTTTCTTCTTCTTGTATTCTTAAATAATTCAAGAGAGCTAGCACTCAAAAGTCAAAGCAAGCAAGCCTATAAGGTTCCTAAAGAAGTTGTTCGTGTGGATATCGTTAGAGGCTCTACGCTTGGAGGGCTTTTTGTGGTAGATCTAACCTCTTCTTCGAAGGATCTTTGCCTAGTTAGCATAGAAATATTCTGTGCTTGAGGTAATCCTACATGCAAACCCCCATGTTAATCATACAGATATGTCAACGAGATCCATGGTTAAGGTAATAAAATTTTATTTTTCCGCTGCGTTACCTATGCTATTACCTTACAAACCTTAACTCCCAACACCTTATATCCTTCTAACCAGTATGACTAACCGTGGTGTAACTGGTGAAGTATGATCACGGAAGTCTAGCTTGAAGGCTCAGTTCAGTTGAAAGTTCACAAACAAGTATATTCACATTTGATAGAAGTTGTGCATGTAACAAATTGCGGGATAAATGTGATAAAGTACATATCTTACCCTCATATAGCACAATGTAGTAGCTAACAAGTATTAGGCATAAAATGGAATTAACACTTAAACATGCATAGGGGCACACATGGAAACACTCACCTCAAAAATTCAAGAAAGTGCCTCGTAAAACGTGCAAGGTTCATATAAGGTAATAGCACAGGTAACGCAGCGGAAAAATAAAAATTTATTACCTTAACCATGGATCTCTTTGACATATCTATATGATTAACAAGGGGGTTTGCATGAAGATTACCTTAAGCACAGAAGATTTCTATGCTTTTAGGCAAAGATCCTTCGAAGAAGATGTTAGATCTACCACGAAAAAGCCCTCCAAGCGTAAAGCCTCTAACGATATCCACACGAACAACTTCTTTGGGAACCTTGTAGGCTTGCTTGCTTTGACTTTTGAGCGCTAGCTCCCTTGAATTATTTAAGAATACAAGAAGAAGAAAAGCCTAACAATTAGGAGAGAGAGAGAGACGCCTAGAGAGAGAAAGAGGCGTGCCTTCTTCTTTCTTCAATTTTTTCTCTCACTAGTTTTTTTTTTTTGTGTTGCAATAATAATTTAAGAGTCAAAGCATGAACCTATTTATAGAGGAAGTATTCTAGTCTTTTAGGAAATAAAACTAATTGGAAACCAAGAAGGTTTAGGCAACTTACTTTAAGCTAATCCTTCTCCTTTAGGAAATCTATTCCATAAGGAAACCAATTAGTTACTTTATTTCTTTTAGGAAACTAACTTTCTACAAGACTTAGAATATTTATAAATAAGTCCATTTAAGTTAATTTATCTCATAAATTAACCCCATAAGTATCTCATACTTATCTTAATTACATTTTAACCCAAAGATTTTGTTCTTTATGTGTGTGACCCATTAGGTTCCATTCACGTTGGCAATAAGTATAAATTATAACTCATTAATTGAGCTAGATAAATTAAACACTTTTAATTTATCATTAATTCACTAATTAATCAATTCATACTTATAATCATGAGTGGCATCTAGCAATGCATCATGACCACCCAAGTGAATAGGAAAGTCATATGGTAGACCATACCCTTCAATGATAATGTTACCATGTAATTAATATCCTTTCACCACACTATATCCCAATTAGTCTAAAAGTATAGTGCATACTTTAAAATGACTAATATATATTTTCTTGTTCCAGAAATATAACTCTCCATGATGTATAACCTTGAAACTACTTCCAAGTTATACTATCACTTCTGCAGAAGATTTATGAGTTAATATTTCCAACAAGTGGCCATAAAGGGATATACTCTCCTATAAAGGAGTGGTGAATCCTATATTGATTACTCACTATCTTTCCATGCTTCAAACTATACCCAATCTCTAAGCTTATGGGCTACCCTTTTATGAGCATCGAGGAATAGAGTCAAAGTATAGCAATCCACACTCAAGATACTATGGTAATCTGAAGTCGAAGGATCACTTACACCATTGCCATTAAGAGTTCAACCATTGGCACTATAGTTGAAACTCTTAGCGGATCAATCCATTGAATTTGTTTTGAAACAAGCATCCACATACTAGCTTAAGTGTCACGCACACCATAGTCAATGAGATCAACTACTACTTAACATAAGTAGAGGCAAAGTATGTGCTAGTCTATCCGCATTAATGATGTCTAATCTCATTAATACTATGACTAGGGATATTTAAGAATATGAATTTATGTATTAGAGTCTCGTAATTGTAACCCTTACAATCTCTAATACACAGTCAATATTCTAAGGACTTTATTGATCAAACAAGTAACATGGAAATACAAGTATAGACGATAAAGAAAAATACCACATGGATAAATATAACATAAATAAGTGTAAATACAAAACACCTTAAACCATCTTGGTTTTAGGGCATACACTAACAGTTCAGACTCGGATCCTGAAATTCAAAAGTAGCCTAATTAACCTACTGGATTTTCTTTTAAAAGAATTTTGTAAAATATACCCAAGTTTAACTAGGGTTTTAAAATAAATGTAAATTGGTTATATGGAAAATTCAAAAAGTTGTAATAAAGGAATCCGGGTAAAACTCTAAATCAACTAACAAAGAAATTTAAGAAATTCCCCTTTTTGAAAGTAATTTGGTTCTAAGAGCAAATAATTCATTAAGTGTCAAAATTAAGGTTAAATTTCAAAAGGCATGATTAATACTAGAAATTTGTTACTAATTCCGCTTTATTTACTATTATAATTGCAAGACTTTAATAATTCGTTATAAATTCTGGCCCAAAAGAAAATATGCTAAATACTATGGACTAAAGAGGTAGATTCAAATAAATATTGATTAGGGTTCAAGGTTTTTGGTGTAAGAAGAAATTTTGTCCAAAATAGTTAATTTATAGGTAAACTAGCTTTTAAAGTCCAAGAAAGCTTTATTGGTAATAGTCAAGTATAATTTAATAACTTAGCAAAATTAATGTAAGTTAAAATGAGAAAACTCCGAAATATCCTATACTTAGGTAAATTAATGGTTTTAAACTAATTAATATCAAACTAATGATATTTAATTAAACTAAGACTAGTTAAATAACAAATTAGGGTTATTTGGTGAAAACATACTAAATCGAGTGTAAAGTTAAACTAGTCAAAATTTCACTTACACATTTAAAAGTCAAGTTTCTAACAAGTTTAAATCTTCAAAAATTTATAAGAGTTTCTTCTTAAAATTGATTAACAAGGTTCCAAAATCGTTGCACAACATTTTCCTAAAAACCGGTTAAGTAGATTAAGTTTAAGGTGCTCAATATTTGATGTCACTTCAACCAATTCACAAGCCTGAAATTTCCAGCAGTTTATGTCATTAAAACTTGGCCTAAAACAAGGTTAACTATAGCTGAAAATATTAGGTTATCAAAGCTGGAATTTTTGTAAACTAGTAAAGCTAAAATTTGTTCAAGGTTTTGGAACAAGGAAGTGCCGGTTCAGCAAGCTGAAATTCCAGCAACTTCAGGCCCACTAAACAGGCCTTAAATAGCTGAAATTTTCCAGAATTTTTCCTCTAATAATGACTACCCAACATGCCTTCTAACTCTAGTCAAAATTTCAGCCATAAATTCCAAGATTTTCCACTCAAATAAAGCATCACTTCTTATACAAGTCCATACTAATCAAGTAGGTCATAACATAGTTCATCTACTATCAAGTAAAGGATCAAAACAAGGGGAAACCTCATAATTATGAGCATAACTATTCATATATATAACAAGAGAACAAAATATAACCATAAATCTTAAGTACTTAATGAATTCATAAGAAAAACATAAGAAATCTTCTATTAAAACTTGAAAGAACTTGAAGTTTCTTGATGAATATACCTCAAAATAGGTAGGGTTTTAGTTGAAGAAGAGTGAATGATTAGTCCCTTAAGAACCTTGAACTTTGAGCAAGAACTTGAGCTTGAAACTTGGAGAGAATTTGATGAAATTTGAGGAGATTTCTTTTCTAGTTAGGTTAAGCTTTTGGGGAAAGATTAAGTTAGTCTTTTAAGTGTTTAAAATGGTTGAAATTGAAGAGTATTTTTGGCTTTATGGTGGCCGGCCAAGAGAAGAAAAGTGCAAGGAAAATTGAGCCAAAAATTTGAAAAGAATTAGTAAAAGTAAAAGCAATGAATAGGTGGCCATTCATGGCGCTAGGTGGCATTAATCTCCTAAATATCTAAGTAATAGGTGGCCTTACTTTTCTAAATATCTAAGCTTGGTTGGTAACATTTAATTGGTAGAATTTTCCTATGAATTATCATCAAACATGTATTAATAATAAATCAAGAAATCAAATTGTAAAAGAAAATTATACAATAACAACTAATAAGGAAATTTTACAATTAACATTCATAACATAGAAACTAAGTGGTTTAAACTTCTAGGGTTTTACAATTTTCGTATATTATGTTCTTAGTACACAATATTCCGGTCAAATGTGGAATGAATATGGATTGAAGGAAATGTTGGTTGTGGTCTACAAACTTTGGGGTTAAAACGTAAGTAAACCGAAGCAAAAACATAGGTTTTTATTATGCTAGAAAGGTGTTTTGTAAAAATGCCTCAAATAACAAGGAAATGGGTTTTCAAATATATCATCTTTTTTACATTTTCATGTTGTTTCTTCTACCATATTCATGTTATACTAGTCATTAGGAGTTTTTCTATATAATTTTTATGGCATTTTGTTGAGATTTTGGAAATGGGTTGTGAAAAATATACGTGGCGGTCTTTTGGTCATTTTACCTACTTCTGGTCATTTTCTGGCAAAAACAAGCCTGGAAATGGATTCTACGTGAAAAACAAAGTGAGGGTGTAAATTTGAGTCCTATTGGACCATCGAAAAATTTTCCAGTGGTTGCCGGACAACTGCCTTCCATGGCTAGCCAACAGGTTGAAGACACCAAAAAAAAAAAAAGAAAGGAAAAGGGAGTTTAAGCGAAACTACGTCGTTTCATTCAAAACTACGCAGTTTTGATGGTTTTGTTTTCTAATTTGATTTTAATTAATAATATGCATTTATTTTGTAGTCCTTAGGCTTCTATTAATATTATTGTGGCCCTAAGCATTTATGATTTTTGCATTTAAGTTTCTATTTTTGTAGATTGACCCCCATAATTTCATTTTCTTTTCAATTAGGCTCTAATTAATTGCATTTTGGTCCTTCGACTATTATATAATTACATTTTGACCCTTAAATTTTTTTTAAATTAATTTTTGACCCCTATATTTTTCTAAAATTACATTTTTTAACCCTATATTTTTCTAAAATTACATTTTGACTCCTTTATTTTCTTGAAATTACATTTTGACCCCTATATTTTTCTAAAATTACATTTTCATCCCTATACTTTTTGAAATTACATTCTGACCTATATTTTTCTAAAATTTTAGTTTTGCCCCCCAATTTTTTAATACTTGCACTTTTACCCCAAAACTTTTTCCTTTTTTTTAATTGAGTTCTTAATACTTTCAATTGTGACTTTTTGGTTTTTTCTAAATTTTTAATCAATGTCCAAAGTAAGTTTTCTTGTTTAATTGAGGCTCAAAATTAGTTTTCTTTGTTTCCACTTTTGATTATATTACTTTTTTTTAATTGTGTGTTAGAAGTTTATTGTATTTTCTTTATTTTTAATATTTATTTCCCTTAAATGTTTAGTTTGTGCTTTTAATTTTAATTTTAATTTTTGTTTATTCTTATTATTAAAATTGTCTTGTATTATATTGCATGATTATAGTAGTTAGTATTATATTATTTACTTTATGATTTGTTTATCCAAAATAGTGGTGCCTTTGATGTGTTTGCCTATTTTGTTAGTACTTATACCGGTTCTTCACATAGAAGGTATTTCTCATTACCTTTTAATTTTTTTTATGTGCTCTTATGTGATTTTTTTATGTGTTGTTTTATCTCTCTTTTATTTTTGAGTATCTATCAATTTTGTGTTTATTTATTTATTCGAGTTTAAATTTAAGTATTCGAAGAAATGTAATAGATAGGTGATATTTCATTTATCAAATTTTGTATTTAGATAGGCAATTTAATAGATAGGTTATATTTTCATTTATTTTGTATTTTAGATAGAAAATGTATTTACCCCATCTAGATTGTAATTAGGCTCCTCTAATGTAATAGTTAGGGCTTTTGTATGCTATGTGCTTTTATTCGCTTTCCGTAGGGTTTGTGTGACAGCCCCACCTTGCCCAGAGGCACACCAAAGGGCTTAGCGGACTGCCTGCCTAGCTCTCGCCAGGGCTCGATGCACGCACTCACGTGAAAATCCAAACGTATTTAACTTAAAATAAAATAACATGAAGTGACATGGAATAAAAATAAAACAAACTCTTATTATTTAACTTGAAGATACAAGTCATATCAAAAAGTTACAAGTCATAATGTACATAATTTTTCACAATAATAGTCTAACATAGTGCGACTATTACAACAACTAAAACACTTATAATAACCCAAAAACCAGTTGGTCCAGCTTTAATTTTTCAGTTGACCTGAGTAAAGGAAAACAAATAAAATGGAATGAGCTATAATAGCCCAGTGAATGTCCAATTCATGCAATCATACCAAGCACTCATGCTTTCAGTCATTAAAATAATCAATAAATTAAATAAACAACATATGAGCAATTTAATTCACATGTAGTCACTGGCGGATACAGGGCTCAACTACGGAAGCAAGCTTAACCGTAGAGGAGCAGGTACTGATCATGTAGCCACGATATTTGGACCGAGATAATAGCTCAGGTCTTTATCAAGGAACATATCAGTTTTATCAATCACAAGCCCTAACCGCCAATCACCTTATAACCTCCGTACAAGCTACCACATCCGGGGGAGAAAAATCTCAACCCTAGAGGGCCAACACACAATCAAGAAAGTTCATTCCGGAGTTGGCCTCTTTGAGGATTCACAACTCAAAAGGAAAGAACATCACACCCTAAAACACCCAGCACCTTATGTCCTCCCACTTGCAGCCCGGTTGACTAACCGTGAAATAACAGTGACGTTAGTCACGGTAGTCTCACACACACAAATAACATTTTAAATAATAAAGGCGGTAACACATTGTGGAATAGATGCGATAAAGTACACATCTTTCCTCAAATAACACATGTACTCACATAATATTTGCAAGTTAAGCATAATAGTCACAAAATAAAATTATCACATTCCATGCATCATGCACACATAAAGACACTCACCTGGTGCCTAAGAAAATATCTCGTAGAAAGGTCGGGTCTCACTATTGGATCCTGCAATTTGAAAGAAATAATCTAATGAAAAACTCAATTTAAACCCTAATTAATCTAGTAAGAAAATTTCAAGAAATACCCCATTAAATTCTAGTTTTTTTTTTCTAGGGTTTAGGGTTTAGGGTTTAGGGTTTAGGGTTTAGGGTTTAGGGTTTACATTCTAGGGTTTTTATGCTAGGGTTTTCTAGGGTTTTCTAGGGTTTTTCTAACAAAATTTGGGCATTATTTCCCCTTGATTTTCGGCCCTTCCAATCTTGTTTTTCATCAAGATTTCAATCATCCAACCCATAATTCATCAAGTTCTACCACTTCTTAGTTCAATCCAAACTCAAATTCAATCAAAATCTCACTAAATTTCAAGGATTAAGCTCCAAGAACTTTCACCCAAATAACATGTTCTTCATGAAATTTCAAGGTTCCAATACCACATACTAGTCTATTTAACCACAAGAACACTTTATCTAACAAGTACATATCAAGTTCTAACTAATTTCTTCAAGTAATCTTAACAAGAACTTGGTATTAAACTTGAATAAAAACTAATTAAAACATGAAATTAATAAGGTAGGTTCATGGTAAATACCTTAGATATGCTTAGAACTTTGATTAGAAAAGATAGAAGTCCACTTGCTATGGTTGATTTGAGCCAACTTGAGAGATAAAAGTCCAAGAAATTTGAGAGCAAAAATGGGGAAAGAAGAAGAAAGCTTGGCCGGCCAAAGTGAGAAGGAGAAGAGAGAGAAATAGGCTAGGAAAAATGAAAAAGAAAAGAAGAAAAGATGGGAAAAATGGTGGTCCAATTAAATCCTTACAAGAGTAAAGTAAATAGTTAGTCATTTAATGCAAGAATGGCCACTTGGATTAATTTAATTGGTGAAAATTAATAACTCTTATCACTTATATATATTCAATAAATAGACATAAATTATTAAAGCAAATTAGGACAAAAATAGAAAGAGGAAAACCGGCCACAAGAAGAAAAAGAAAGAAAAGAATTTCGGCCCAAAGAAAAGAAGAGAAATTTCGGCCAAAAGAAAAGAAAAGAAAAAGAAGAATTTTCGGTCAAGGGAAAAGAAAATAAAGTGAGAAAATAATTGAGATTTTCAAGTAAAATTGAGCTAAAATTCAAGTAATCAAAAGACTAGAATATAATAAAATAAGCTAATCAAAATTTGAACACTAGTATAAATTAAATGGTCAAATGAAATTATTCTAACTTTAGTACTTAGGTATTCTTGCTTACTAATGAAACCTTTAATTAAGTAACCTAACTAATTCAAGAACTCTTCCAAGTAATAAATCAAGGTCTAACACTTAACCCTAATTAGAGAAAAATGTATCTTATGTGTGCATTTTCTAGGGTGTTACATCCTCCCCCCCTTAAAAGAATTTCGTCCTCGAAATTCTACCTGGATTTTCGAAGAGCTTGGGATAATTTCTCCGCATTTCTTCTTCTGTCTCCCACGTGGCTTCCTCTAGGTCATGATGCTTCCACAGGATCTTGACAAGGGGGATTTGTTTATTTCTCAGTTCCTTTACTTTACGGTCCAGGATTTGAACTGGTTGCTCTTCATATGCCAAAGTTTCATCAAGCTCAATTTCGTCAGGTTGAAGCACGTGCCTTGGATCCGGATGATATTTTTTCAAAACCGACACATGGAAGACATTATGCATTTTTGATAATTTCGAAGGCAAGTCCAATTGATAAGCAACCTTCCCGATACGTTTAACGATTTTGAATGGTCCCATGTATCTTGGTTGAAGTTTCTTCTTTTTCCCAAATTGGATGCCACCTTTAAATGAAGAAATCTTGAGAAATACTTCATCTCCAACCTCGAACTCCAGCTCTTTTCTTCTAGTATCAGCATAACTTTTCTGTCGACTTTGAGCAGTTTGAAGTCGTTGTTGTATTAACTTGACCTTTTCATAAGCTTCCTTCTATCCAGGGTACTTTTTCTGGACCCAACACCTTTCGCTCGCCCACTTCATCCCAATAGCCAGGCGTTCTACACCTTCTCCCGTACAATGCTTCAAACGGAGCCATCTGGATCGAGGATTGGTAGCTATTGTTGTAAGCAAACTCAATTAAGGTCACATGTTGATCCCAGTTGCTACCAAAATCCATCACACTCGCCCGCAGCATATCTTCTAAAATTTGGATTACCCGTTCGGATTGGCCATCGGTCTGGGGATGGTAAGCCGTGCTAAAATTCAACTTCGTTCCCAAAGCTTCGTGCATCTGTCCCCACAGTCGGGAAGTAAACCGAGGATCTCGGTCTGACACAATACTAACGGGAATTCCATGAAGTCTCACCACTTCATCAATGAACATACGAGCAAGTTTTTCCAACGGGTAAGTCATGTTCATAGGAAGAAAATGGGCGGATTTTGTTAGGCGATCGACAATTACCCAAATTGCGTCATGTCCTCTTTGAGTTCTCGGTAACCCGGAAACGAAATCCATGGTGATGTGCTCCCACTTCCACTCTGGGATTTCTAAAGGTTGTAATAGTCCTGATGGTCTCTGATGTTCGGCTTTTACCTGCTGACACGTAGGACAGGTTTGCACATATTCCGCTATTTCCCTCTTCATATTATCCCAGCAATAGAGTTTCTTCAGATCTTGGTACATTTTTGTACTCCCCGGGTGTACAGTGTACTTGGACCGATGGGCTTCATCCAGGATCACCCTCTTCAACTCTTCGTCTCTTGGGATGAAGATTCGATTTCGGAATCTCAACAGTCCCTCCGGTCCTACACTATACTCAGGTATGGTCCCTTCTTTGGCTTTCTCTATCCTTTTCTGTAATGTGAGATCCTTGCCTTGAGCTTCTTGGATTTGTCCCAACAATTCAGATCGTACACTTACATTTCCACAAATCACTTTAGAGCCAACTATTCTTGGATTGCTCTCACTCACTCGCTCCAATAAATCCCATTCATGAACGGCCAAACTAGCCATTTGCACCTTCCTACTTAAAGCAGTCTGCAACAACGTTAGCTTTACCCGGGTGATAATTAATAGTGCAGTCGTAATCCTCCAATAACTCCACCCACCTACGTTGTCGTAAATTTAGCTCTTTCTGAGAAAATAAATATTTCAAACTCTTGTGATCGGTATACACCTCAAAGGTGACCCCATACAAATAATGCCTCCATTTCTTGAGTGCGAAAACCACAGCAGCTAACTCTAGGTCATGTGTGGGATAATTCCTCTCATGAGTTTTTAACTTACGGGAAGCATAGGCCACCACTTGTTTCCCTTGCATCAACACACCTCCTAAGCCTTCCCGTGAAGCATCAGTGTACACCCTGAAGGTCTCTTTTCCATTGGGCAATGCTAGCACTGGGGCAGATGTCAGTCGCTTCTTAAGCTCAATGAAACTTTGCTTCACACCGTCCATCCCATATGAACTTAACATTTTTCTGAGTCAAAGCAGTGAGTGGTGTGGCTATCTTTGAAAAATCTTTAATGAATCGCCGATAATAGCCAGCTAAACCCAAGAAACTACGAACTTCGGTGGGATTCTCGGGTTGTTTCCAACTAACCACGGCTTCTACTTTGGATGGATCTACTGCTAAACCTTCTCCCGAAATAACATGACCCAAGAATGACACTTGGTCCTTCCAAAATTCGCACTTACTAAACTTGGCATACAGCTTATTATCCCGCAAGGTTTGTAGTACTACCCTCAAGTGTTGCTCATGCTCTCCCCGGGACCTTGAAAAGATCAAAATATCATCAATAAAGACCACTACAAACTGGTCTAAGTAGGGTCTGAAAACCCGGTGCATTAAATCCATAAAAGCCGCCGGGGCATTCGTTAACCCAAATGGCATCACTACAAATTCATAGTGCCCATATCGAGAGTTAAATGCAGTTTTAGGCACATCTTCCTCTTTAATCTTCAATTGATAATATCCTTGCCGAAGGTCTATCTTAGAAAAGATCACCGCTCCCTCCAGTTGATCAAACAGTTCGTCAATTTGAGGTAAAGGATACTTATTCTTTATAGTAACACTATTTAACCCTCGATAATCAATGCACAGCCTAAGAGTACCATCCTTCTTCCTTACAAATAATACTGGGGCTCCCCATGGTGATACACTCGGCTTGACAAATCCTCTCTCCAACAAATCCTGGAGTTGAACCTTAAGTTCTTTAAGTTCGGCTGGGGACATGCGGTAGGGAGTTCTAGATAGTGGCGATACCCCTGGTACCAATTCTATTTTGAATTCCACTTCTCTCTCCGGAGGTAGAGAGCTTAATTCTTCGGGAAAAACATCGGGAAATTCTTTTACCACCGGCACATCCTCAAGTCTTACTTTATCCTCAGGTGTATTAATTAAATAAGCAAGGAATCCGACTGCCCCTCGAAACATTAATTTCCTAGCTTGCATGGCCGAAAGAAGATTTGAGGAAGCTAGGGTTTTATTAACATCCAATCTTAAAATAGGTTCCCCCGGTATGCTAAAATCTACCACTTTCGTCCCACAATTCAGTTGAGCACTATACCGGGTTAAACAATCCATGCCTAATATTACATCATAACCCCGAATAGGTAAAGCTATGAGATCTGTCAACAATTTCCTTTCTCCTATCCGAAGTTCACAATCTTGATAAACAAGATTAGTTATCAGACAATGGTCCCCAGTCGGAGTCCTTACTTCCAATTCATAAGATAACTTAACAGGTTGAATCTCTAAAGCAGTCATAAATTGAGAATTCACAAAGGAATGAGTGGATCCAGGGTCTACTAGTAATTTAGCCAGACGATGAAAAACAAGAATCATACCTTCAATTACCGGTGGAAGACTGCTGGGCATCTTGTTTGTCAAGGGCATACACACGAGCTGGCACTTTTCGTTCTATTCCCGCTCTCCCTAGCTTGCTGGATCTCCTTGGGTCCCAGATTGAGCGGTGCTCGGTCCTACTGGTGGCTTGTCTGGGACATTGATTTATTCGGTGCTCGCCACTGCCGCAAAGCAAACATTTCGATTCTTTCTCCAGCAATTATCCTCAGTGTGGTTACCTTTGCCACAGTATCCACAAGCACCAGAAGCAGCTGACGACTGTTTTTCCTTTTGAATATCTTCTTTTTGTTCACTTCTTGGAGGAGCCCTTCCCACCGGAGCACCTCTTGATCTACCGAACGGGGCACCTTGTCCAATTCTCATTCCTCCCATTCCCCGTCCCGTCTTAGGGGCTGGAGCGCTTCCAATTGAAGGGCGAGCATCACTGGTATTTCCCCGTTTTCTTGCTTTCACAGTGCGGACCAGAGACTTGGTTTCCTCCACCTGCTGTGCTTTTTCCACGGCATCTTCGTACGTTTCAATGGTGGCAGCTGCGAGAGCATCCTGGATCTCCAAATTCAACCCTTGAATAAATCTCCTCTTCCGCCGCCGCTCAGTGGCTACGAGTTCTGGAGCATATCGAGATAATTTCGTAAATTGAGCTTCATACTCAGCTACGGACAACAACCCCTGCCTCAACTTCAGAAATTCGTCTTCCCGCTTTTCTTGCACTCGCACGGGAATATATTTCTCTTTAAATTCCTTGGTAAAGTTGCTCCACGTCCTTGGTGTCTGATGTCTCTCCCACTTGGCGTTGATCAAATTCCACCAAGGGGTGGCAGCCCCTTCCAATTGAAACACGGCAAAAGTCACCTGCCGTTCATCTGGGTACTTCAAGGCAGTAAAAATCTTCTCAATGTCCTCTAACCATTTTTCAGCAATTTCTGGTTTTGGACTGCCGTTAAACTTAGGGGGGTTAAATTTTTGGAATCAGTTCCAAGGCCACATCTTCCCCTACAACCGGGTTTCTATGAGATCCACCAATTTCCACCGCAGGGTTCTGCCGAGTTCCCAACTGAGTTAGAACATCGGTCATTCGATTTAAAACTGTGATCATGGGATCAGCTCCCACCGGTGGATTTATGCTAGAGGTAGCTTCTGCATCCCGGTCTTGACGACGGGGACGTCCTCTCCCGCGACCACGTCCACTCATAATTTAATATACTATAATAACATGAATAAATTCATTTTAATAATTACATGATGAATGTCAAGATACACTATAAAATGCACAAAGTCGTGATTAACAAAGAAGCCAAATTTCATGCCAAAAGAGCACACATATTTATACAAGTAGTTCAATTTACACATCTCAAAAGTCAGATACAAAACAGGTCATACATATAAACATAACAAAACTAACATAAGCTTTAGTACATAACTCCATCCAAAGGTCCAATCTAAAACCTAACCCAACCGGACCGATCCAGCAGAGCTCACACCTATGTCTCGCTCACCCCCAGGAGCACCCTCGGCCCCAGGAGGTGGAGGCACTGCCTGTCCTGGCCCTAGGTGCGGAGCCACATCGCGCACCTCATCCAGTACATGGCCTACCAATAGACCACTCTCATCCACGAGTCGTCCCCCGTGGTCCCGGACATGCTGTACCACACGTGAGAGACGACCATGTATCTCCTGGCACTACTCGCGGTAGGCATCCGTCCTCTGCTGCTCTTCCTGAACAGCAGTCTCTAACTCACGAATCCTCTGGGCCTGAGCCCTAATCGTCTCTCTCAACTCATGTACACGGGCTCGGGCAACACCACTGTCACCCCCCACTCGCCTACTATCCTCTATCAGCGAAAGCACAACATAGTCGGGGTATGAATAGGTCCTCCAACATCCGCAGGCAGGTCGGACTCGTCGGGCAGGTGAAAAGGTGCGGTAAGGGTGCCCCGGTCCCTCACGAAAACGGACAATGGGTCTCCGGCGATGCTCACGCTGCACCGGCGCTGCAACCGATGGCGATGGTGCCTCAATCCTATCACTCTCTGACATACCTACAGGTTTAAGTAATAAATTAATTAGGTCTATCCCACAAATACTTAATAATAAATAATACTTAAATATCACACTCAAATATTAATCTTAAAAGTAATCTAAACACAACCTCAAGCATATACACAATAGTGCCTAGGTACGGAAATTCGGATCTTATCTCTCACACTCAGGTTGATCAGGCCCAAGCGTAACCGACTCAACCCAAATTTCCTACCCGACACCCCAGACAAGGCTAGCACTAAGGTTAGGATTCAAGCCTAAGCTCTGATACCAACTGTGACAGCCCCACCTTGCCCAGAGGCGCACCAAAGGGTTTAGCGGACTGCCTGCCTAGCTCTCGCCAGGGCTCGATGCACGCACTCACGTGAAAATCCAAACGTATTTAACTTAAAATAAAATAACATGAAGTGACATGGAATAAAATAAAACAAACTCTTATTATTTAACTTGAAGATACAAGTCATATCAAAAAGTTACAAGTCATAATGTACATAATTTTTTCACAATAATAGTCTAACATAGTGCGACTATTACAACAACTAAAACACTTATAATAACCCAAAAACCAGTTGGTCCAGCTTTAATTTTTCAGTTGACCTGAGTAAAGGAAAACAAATAAAATGGAATGAGCTATAATAGCCCAGTGAATGTCCAATTCATGCAATCATACCAAGCACTCATGATTTCATGTCATTAAAATAATCAATAAATTAAATAAACAACATATGAGCAATTTAATTCAACATGAATACCAATTCATCATGACCACCCAAGTGAATAGGAAAGTCATATGGTAGACTACACCTATCAATGACAATGTTACCGTGTAATTAATATCCTTTCACCACACTATATCCCAATTAGTCTAAGAGTGTAGTGCGCACTCTTTAAATGACTAATTAATGATTTCTTGTTCCCGAAATATAACTTTCATAAAAGTATAACCTTGAAACTCTTTCAAGTCATACTTTCACTTTTGCGCAAAAGATTCTTTAAGTCATATTTCAACAAGTGGCCAATCCGGGATATACTCTCCTATAATAAGGAGTGGTGAATCCTATATTGATTACTCACTATCCTTCCATGCTTCATACTATACCCAATCTCTACCGTATGGGCTACTCTTTTACGAGCACCGAGCAATAGAGTCAAAGCATAGCAATCCACACTCAAGATACCATGGTAATCTCAAGTCTAAGGATCACTTACACCATTGCCATTAAGAGTATAATTCATAAGCACTATGAATAGTAACTCTTGGCGGATCAATCCAATGAACTTGTTCTCTAACAAGCATCCACATACCAGCTTAGGTGACACACACCGTAGTTGACAAGATCAACTACTACTTACCATAAGTAGAGGCAAAGTATGTGCTAGTCTTCCCATATTAATGATGTCCAATCTCATTAATACTACGACTAGGGATATTTAAGAATATAACTTAATGTGTAATAAGAGTCTCATCATTGTAACTCTTACAATCTCTTATACACAGTTAATATTCTATGGACTTTATCAAATAAACAAGTAATATTGATAACAAGTATTAAATGACAAAGAAAATGCCACATATATAAGTATAACACGAAATAAGCGTAATAAAAATCCCAAAAACCAACTTGGTTTTAGGGCATACACTAACAGAGTAAAGTAAATAGTTAGTCTTTTAATGCAAGAATAACCACTTGGATCAATTTAATTGGTGAAGATTAATAACTCTTACCACTTAATATAATCAATAATTAGACATAAATTATTAAAGCAAAATAGAACCAAAATTAGAAAGAGAGAAACCGGCCACAATAAGAAAGAAAGAAAAGAAGAATTTCGGCCTAAAGAAAAGAAAAGAAAAGAAAAGAAAATTTCGGCCAAGAAAGAAAGAAAAGAGAGAGAAAATTTTCGTCCAAGGGAAAAAAAAATAAGGTAAGAAAATAAGTGAAACTTTTGAATAAAATTGAGCAAAATTTCAAGTAGTCAAAAGACTAGAAAATAATGAAATGAACTAGTAAAAATTTAAACACTACTAATAGTTAAATGGTCAAGAGAAATTATTCTAACTTTAGTACCTAAGGGTTCTTGCTTAGAATGAAAATCTTAACTAATTAACTTAATTAACTCAAGAAATCTCCCAACTAATAATTCTAAGATTAGCACTTAACCCTAAATAATAAAAAAAATGCTTCTTATATGTGCATTTTCTAGGGTGTTACACCTCCTTTGTCTCATATTCAACTCTTTTTGGGTGAACAGATACCTAAGACTTTTATGATCTGTGAAAACCACACACTGCACCTCGTATAGGTAATGTCTTTATATTTTTAGAGCAAAAACTATAGCTGCCAATTCCAAATCATGTGTGGGGTAGTTTTACTCATAGGGTTTTAATTGTCGAGATGCATAGGCAATTACCTTCTTATTTTTCATCAAAACACACCCTAAACCATCTTTAGAGGCATCGCTATAGATTACAAATCCTTCAGTTCCTGATGGTAGAGTTAGCACTAGAGCTGAAACTAACATTTCCTTCAATTTCTGAAAACTTGTCTCACATTTATTTGTCCACTCAAATTTTTTCCTCTTATGAGTCAACTTACTAAGAGGAATGGCAATGGTCGAAAATCCTTTCACAAATTTTCGATAGTACCTAGCTAACCCTAAGAAGCTTCTTACTTCAGTCACGGTAGTGGGTCGTGGCCAATCTACTATTGCCTCAATTTTCTTCGAGTCCACTGACACCCTTTGAGCTGATATCACAGGTCCTAAAAAGGCCACACTCTTCAACCAAAATTCACATTTGCTAAACTTTGCATACAACTTTTCCTTGCTTAAAATCTCCAAAACCTCTCTAATTGTGGCTTAAATACCCTATTCATTAAGTCCATAAAAGTTGCAGGGGCATTAGTCAGTCTAAAGGGCATTACTAAAAATTCATGTCGCGTCCTAAAAAATCGTAAAGTAAAAGGTACTGGTGGGGTCGTTGACTGTCGCACCCCGAAAAGGTGGTCCGGTCTGGTGACCCCATTTGAAAATCAAGTTTTGGGAAAAATCATGCACGTGTGCGAAAAATTGAGTTTTTATTGAAAAAGTGTTATTTAAGAAAAATAATAAAAATAGGGCATGAACAAAAAAGTGCGACAGTTTTGGCCAACTGATTTTGGAAAAGAGTTTTATTTTTAAAATGGAATCGTCACTTGGTACTGAGTTGGGGTGTACCAAGTCACCCAAAAAAATCTTTTAACAAAATAAAATGTTAGAAAAATCATTAAAACCCTTTTCCAACTCCGGTCTACAAAAAAAAGAGAGAAAAAGGTTGAGGAGTCACATTTGAAAAAAGGGAAGGCAAAGGCTTACGCCTAAGGCACCCTTTCCACCTAGCCGAGGCTAGTTGCGAGGTTTAATCAAAATTTCCTAAATTAACCTTAAGTTCTATCACGTTCGGATGTATCTAAATGAATGCAAATCTTAAATCTAAATGTGAGTATCGGGAGGGTCGTCATGTTCCGTCGAGGCTTGGTCAGAATTATCGCATTAATTGCAAAACCCGAGTTGAGACCTTGAGGGAGTCACAAGTGGCTATGCAAAATGCGAAGCAAAAGAAAAGAAAATAATAATATATAGTAAGTGGAAAAAGAAAGTGGGTATGCAACATGACGGGTACGGGGGACTAAGAGACTTGTGACTGAGTGTTCCTACTCACAAAGGGAGGAACGACATGTACGCCACCACTTTCCACGTGAGTAGGCGACTATTTTTAGTCGGATCACACAAAATGACCTAAATTCTAAGTGAGATGCAACCTAGATGTTATGCATTTAAAGATGCGTCAAAATAATAAAATAATAATAATAATAATAATAATAATAATAATAATAATAATAATCCTGCAAAAATGGAAAATAAACTAAAATGTATGAAGTGGGATGTAAAATGCACATGAATGCACCTAATATTAAAATGCCCTAAGGGTCTAGCATTGGAATAGCCCTTTTTAGGGATTCCCACTACCGTTAGACTAGCAGGGAAATGACAAAGCCACAACTAGCGTTGGACTAGTGTAGTGACGATATAAAACTTGATAAAACATGAATCAAAACAATAAAGCATAAATTAAAAACAAATAAACATAAAAAGACATATAAGATCACATAGGAGCACATAACACGTAAACAAGATATCTAGATGCAAAACCCTAAAGAAAGCGGTAAAAAATATATAAGCACACAAACACGCAAAAGCACACAAGCCCTAACTATTACACTAGGGATTTGGTTAGAATTTTTAGGGGTGAAAACATAAAACTACCTATCTATTACATTTATCTATCTAAATACACGATTTTGTTAAAATATAAGAAATGTAGCCTAAATATTACATTGACTCGTTAAATACAAAAATATTACACTTTTTTTGTCAAAATAATAAAATTTGAATTTAAATAACATAAAATAAATAAATACGCAAAAAGCATGTAAACTAAGAAATATATGAAGAAACATGCATAAAATCACATAAAGTCATATTGGGGCACATAAAGATAAAATTAATGAGAAATAGATATACCTCTTTGAAGACCCAGTACCAATACTAATCAAAATTAACAAACAAATCAAGGTACCTCGGTATAAACAAATAAAGGCAAAAATATAAAATCCTAACAAAATTAGTGTAAAATGTAAATTCTAAGGAACTAAAGGGACTAAAAATAAGATTCTATAAAGCTTAAGGGGAATAATTGGAAATACACAAAAAATCTAAGGGGTCAAAATGCAAAATCAAAGTAAATTGAGGAGCGAAATGGTGAATTCCGACAATTGGACCAAGTTATAAATTTCAACAAAATATGGGGTAAAACTAAAATTTCAGCAAATTAAGGGCGCTAAATTATAAGTTACAGCAATTATTGGTAAAATTGTAAGTCGATTAGGACGTAATTGAAAGAAAATAAAATCTAAAGGGTTCAAATGCAAATTTTCTATTTTTACAAAATAAAATACCAAAAAAATGAAATAGAAGATTAGACAAAACTACCAAATTAATTAGAATAACTCAATTGAAGAACTAACTAACTAAACTAAAATTAAATTGAATCTGCAGATTAACTAAAGATAAAAATCAAAACATAAAATCAAGTGAGATAATAAAAGAAAAAAGAAAAAAACCCCACCCCTTTTCTAATTTTTCTTCTTCTCTCTCGATCTAACTCTCTTTTCTCTCTCACATTCTTCTCTCCTGCTCCATTTCTTTCTTTCTCCCCTGCTCTATTTCTTTCTCTTTTCGATGGTTTCTCTTTCTATTCTTCCCAGTTTTCTCTGCTTCCCAGTTCCTTCTCACTCTCTTCCTCTCTCCCCTGCTCTCCTTCTTCTTTTCAAACTGCTCTATACTCTCCAAAATTCCCCCCCCCCCTTTTGATTTCTCTCTTTTCCCTGTTCACTCTCTTTTCTTTTCTCTGCTCTCCCCTTACTGCTCTCTATTTCCCATCCAATTCTTTCTTTTCTATTTCCCTCTCCATTACCTCTCTGCTCTGTCTTCCCTCTCTCTTGCTTTTACAGATTTCTCTCCTGGTTCTTTTCTCTTTCCCGTCGCTACTCCCTCTCCCATTTTTCTCTCTACTTCTACTTTTTCGAACTTGTTCTTCTCTCACTCTCATTCTCGAACTCATTCTTCTCTCACTCTTATTCTCTATCTCTCTATTCTTTTTGTTTCTCTCACAAGCTACCTCCCTTCCTTCGGATTGGGAAATTATGGCAGTTGAGGGAGGCGTTGCTGATGAGGAATTCGAGGGCTGGGTGGTGAAATAGGAGATGATGGGCTGTTGGGGGTACTTTGCTATGGGAATTTGGGTCTACCAATATTGTGGGGAGAGCGTGGTGTGTGTCGTGTGATTGCGATGAAGTGGTGGTTCAGAGGTTGAAATTGGTGAGCAGAGAAAGGAATAGCTGGTGGTGTTTCTGAGTTGTTAGTTAATTTCTAATGGTGATGACTTAATGAATTGGGGCTGTGGATTGGGTTGCTCCAATGGGGATGAGATTGGTGGTCGATTGATTATGGTGGTTAACTGCTGGTATTGTTTTCTGTAGGTTTGGTGTTTGTGGTGATTATGATGGAGTTGAATTGGATGATGGAAATGGTGAGGGTGAAAACGGAGTTTGCTAGTGGTGAGTGGTGGTTAGAGTTGTGGTGATGGAAAATGATGAAGGGAGAGGGAAACGATGGAAGGTGGTCATGCGGTTGTGGATTCTGGTGCCAATGGGGAGGCATTTGGGGTATGGGTAGTGAACTTTGGGTGTTTGATGGTGGCTCTGGGGCTAGGCTTGTTGTTTGAGGGCACAGAGAAGGTTATTTTGTGGCTGTTTGTGGGGAATTTGGGGAGCTAGCTTAGTGAAATTGGTGGTTTGGGTTTGTGACAGGGGATGGACTGCTACGGTTCTGTGAATGTGGGAGTGTTGGTGTTTGGGCTTTGATTCAGGGGGGATGGTTTTTGGTGGTTGCGTTGGGTAGGGATTTTGGTGGTAATTTGGTGGCAATAGTGGACTGATATGGGGTATGGTGATGGTCTAGCAGTTTGTGGGTTATTTCAATGGAGTGGAGGTGAAGCTTGGTGGACTAGTGAGTTTATGCTTGGTAGCTGTGAGTTTGAGTGTTGTTGTTTGTTTTTTTGCTGTGGGAATTTGAGGCTGCCATACTTGCTCACTAATTTGCATGGTTTTGCTAGGCGAGAATGGGGGCAGTGAGGGCAATGGATTGAACTGATGTTGGTCTGGGTATTTTGGGGTCTTGATGAGGTTGTTTGAGGGCTGAGCTTGGTGATGGTGTAGGTGGTCTTTGAAGGTGGAGGTTTGGACGATGGAATTGGAGATTTGGTGGTTGTCTGACTGATTGGAGCTAGGTCTGATGGTGATTTGTGGAGTTGTGAGTCTGGGTAGGATTGAGATGAACAATGGAGAGAAATTCCAGAAACAAGAAATCAGGAACAAGATAAAACAAAAACCAGAAGCAACAATAAGAAGAAAATCCAAATACAACTAAAATTCCAATCACATAAACACCATTAATCAAATTGCCATAGAAACTGAAGCAAAAATTGATTAACAAAGAGAAAAGTTAAGTAAGAACTTACCTTTCAAATGTTGTGGACAAGATGATGAATAGTAGACTCCTTTTCTTTCAATCATTGAAGACAAGATGATGAACAGTGAACAGCGATTGAAGATGGCGGCCTTAGTGTGTGTTTTTTAGGTGAAACAGTGTGTGTTTTGATCTTAAAGCACTAAAAGTAAAATGTGTTTTTTAGGGTTTTCTTCTTTCCCTCTAGTTTTTTGCTGATTAAAGGGGGCTATTTATAGGGCCAGTTGTCTTGGTCACCCAGAATACTACAAAATAACAAAAACGCCACCGGTAATAAAAATACTAATTTTATTTAAAAAATATATTTTTTAACCCCAAAAATTAAAAATTAATACAAAGAAATAACAACAATCTCTAAAATTTTAAAAAAATTCAACGTAGATTTCAAAAATAAAAGTTACAGCTTAAAGCTGATAAAAATGCACTCAGAGTGTGAAATGACGATTTTGCCCTTGGCCAACAAAAATAAACAAAAAATAACTATTGACCTCAAAAAAATTATCAAAAATTAAAAATAAGCTTAAAACCCTAGGAAATGCATTTATTGTAACAACCCTAGAAGCACATAAAACTTATTTAGATTTATGTTAGACATGTTAGGAAAAAAAAAAGGGAAAACCAAAAATAGTTAAATGAATAGCTAATGCATGATTTCTTTCACGTTATATATATTGTACATTTTCCTTTAAAGGTTGTACCAAAGAGCTCTTGAAAATTAATGAAAGGATAAGTGTAGAAAATTTCCTCTAATCATATTTAGCCAAGTTGATGGCTAATGTGCAAAAAATCAAGACCTCTATGTCACTTTTGTCTTGCTAGGATTGGTTGGTTTTTTTCCATTTCTCTCTTTATTTCTTTTCCCATTTTTCTTGGCCTATTTCTTTCTTTTTTCTTCAAGCTTGGCCGGCCACTCTTTCTTTTCTTTCTTCTCTGTTTTGCTACCATTTTCTTGAAGCTTTTCTCCTCACTTTGGTCATCTCCTTCCATTGGAAGAGAGCTTATCTTCTCACTAAGCAAAGTTCTAGACTTACTTGAGGTACTCACCATGAACTTTTGTTATTTTTCCAAGTTTATAAGTGGTAGTTATGTAAGTTTTATAATCAAGTTCTTATTGTTAAGCATGAGTAATTAGGCTATGATTATGAAGTTTTATTCCATGTTATGATGTTTATTGGCTTGAATGACTTGTAGTTAGTGTTTAAACCTTAAAATAACAAGTATTGGTTATTGATTGGTTGAAGAACCTTGGTATGGTTCAAGTGATTTGATTGAAATTTTGAGTGAAATTGGGTTGATTGAGACATAGAAGTTATAGAACTAGTTGAATTTGGTTGGTTGGTTGATTTTCCTTGCAGGTAAAAATTTTAGGTTAGTCCGATTTTAGGGGAGATGCTACCGAAATTTAGGTAGAATTTAAAGAGCAAAAATTTGATAGGCGAGATTTAACCTAGGATATGCTGAAATTTAGGGAATTGGATGTGCAGAAAATTTCAAGAGAATAAACTAGTAGTGAATTAATTCTCTTAGAACAAAAACCCTAGGTTCAAAACCCTAAAACCTAAACCCTAGAAATAATTGGGTAATTTCTTGAATTTTTCTTACTAATTTACTGAGGGTTTTAATTAGGTTTTCACTGGATTATTTCTTTTGAATTCTAGGACCTGAGAGTGATTCGTGTCCTTATTACGAGATTTTCTCTTAGTTACTCCAGGTGAGTTTTTCTATGTGTGCATGATGCATGAAATGCTATGTTATACTTGTAAATTTTATTTAATGAAATGTGTTACTTGAGGAGAGATGTGTACTTTATCGCATCTATTCTACAATGTGTTACATGCTTTCATTATCCAATGTGTTATTTGTGCTTGAGACTTCCGTGACTAACTTCACCGTTACTTCACGGTTAGTCAAACCGGTCGTGATTAGGAAGATATAAGGTGCTGGGTGTTTTAGGGTGTGTTGTTCTTTCCTATCTGAGTTGAATTCCTCAAAGAGGCCAACTCTGGATCGAACTTTCTTGCTTGTTGGCCCTCCAAAGTTGAGATTACTCCCTGAATGTGGTAGCTTGTATGGAGGGTACAAGATGAATAGTGGTTAGGGTACTTGCTTGTTAATACTGATATGATCATTGGCTAGGACCTAAGCTATTATCTCGGTCCCAACGCCATTGTTACATGCTTCAATACTTGCTACTTCTGCGGTTGAGCTTGCTCCCGTAGTTGAGCCTGTATTCGCCCTTGACTACTTGTTATTTAACTTGTTTATACACTGTTTATTGAAATCGTTAATTATTTTCATTAAATAATATAATGGGTTATGTGACACCCTAGAAATTCATATGAAACTATTTTATTCATGTATGTTTATATGTAGCTCAAGATAATAATGGATAATGGTAGAAAAAAAAAACCCTAAAACGTACTTAAAAGAAAATTCTTTCATTTGAAATCTAGCATTAACTCTTGATTTATTAGTTGGAGGATTTCTTAAGTTAATTAGGTTAATTAACTAAGTTTCTTTCCTCATGGAGTAGAAAACCTAAGAATTAAATTTGGATTAAATTCATTAGATCATTAGGTTTTCATAGTGTTTCATTTTAACTAGTTTATATTACTATTTCTAGTTTTTTACTACTTAAACTTTAGCTCATTTTTCTCAAAAATTTCACTTATTCACTTGTTTTATTTTCTCTTCTTGGCAGAATTTTTATTTCTCTCTTTTCTTCTTCCTTGGCCGAAAATTCTTCTTTCTTTTCTTTTTTTTTCCTTTGGCCGAATTTTTCTCTCCTTTCTTTCCCTCATGGCCGGATGTTCCTTCTCTTATTTCCTCTCTTTTTGCTTTAATATTTAGGTCATAATATTATTCATTACTAGGTGGAAGAGATCTTTCTTGTGTCACCAATTAAATTAAAACAAGTTTACCACTAATGCCTACAAAGCCTAAAGCCTAACTTGCTTCTTGTAATATTTCTATTGGTTAATCTTTCTCCCAACTTTTCCATTATTTCTTCTCTATTTTCCTAGACTATTTCCTTCTCTTTTCATTCTACTTGGCCGGCCTTGCTCTCTCTCCTTTTCTCTCATATTTCTCTCAACTTCTTGGAGCATTTCCTTCAAACTTTGGGCAAATTTCACCATAGGAAGTGGGTTTCCCTACCTTCTAAGCAAAGTTTTAGGCTTAGTTTAAGGTATGTACTACAAGCTTTAACCATTAATTTCAAGTTTAATTAGTATTTTGCACTAGTTTAATCTTGAGTTCTTATGATTTTTTAACTTGAAGATTCATGCCTAAAGTGAAGTATGACTTGTTAGAAATAATGTTTCTTGGGTAGATTGGGTAGTAGATAGCATATAAACCTTGAAATTTCATGAGCTACATGTTGAATGGTTGAAGGTTCTTGAAGCTAAATCCTTGAATTTTGGTGGAAATTTGATTGAATTTGAGCTTGGATTGAACTTGGAAGTTGTAGAACTTATTGAGTTGTGGATTTGATGATTGAAATCTTGGTGAAAAACCAAGTTGGAAGGGCCGAATTTAAGGGGAAATAATGCCAAAATTTTGTTAGAAAACCCTAAAATAAAAACCCTAGAATGTAAACCCTAAACCCTAAACCCTAAACCCTAAAACAAAAACCTTAGAAAAAAAAAGGGGGAAATATTTCTTGATTTTTCTTACTAAGCTAATTAAAGTTTAAATCTAGTTTTCATTAGATTATTTTTTTATTTCAGGACCTGAAAGTGAGACCCGACCTTTTTACGAAATATTTTCGTAGACATTTCAGGTGAGTGTCTTTATGTGTGCATGATGCATGTAACGTGATATTTCATTTGTAAATATTATGCTTTGATTGCAAATATTATGAGATAAAAATGTGCTACTTGAGGAAAGATGTGTACTTTATCGCATCTATTCCACCACATGCTACTTGTTTTCATGATTAAATGTGTTACTTGTGTTTGAGACCTTCCGTGACTAATTTCACCGTTAGTTCACGGATAGTCAACTTGAACGGGCAGTGGGAGGATATAAGGTGCTGGGTGTTTTAGGGCGTGATGTTCATTCCCTCATGAGTTGTTAATTCCTCTAAGAGGCCAACTCCGGGTTGAACTTTCTTGTGTGTTGGCCCTCCAAGGTCGAGGTTACTCCCTGGATGTGGTAGCATGTTAGGAGGTTATAAGGTGTGGTGGTTAGGGTCTTGCTTGATAATACCGGTAGTGACTTTGGCACGGACCTGAGCTATTATCTCGGTCCCAATGCCTTGTTTATATAATCGGTACTTGTTTCTCCTGCGGTCGAGCTTGCTCCTGGGGTGGAACCCTGTATCCGCCATTGACTAATTGTTTAATTATTTGTTCATGTGCTGATTAAATATCTTGTTAGATTATTTTATTTTCTAGAATAGTAGATTTTTCTGACTGCCTGCATGATTTGAACACTCACTGGGCTATTATAGCTCATTCCTTCATTTGTTTTCTTTACTCAGGTATTTCTCACTCTTAAAGTTGGGAATGGCGAATTTAGTTATAGTAGACTTTCGTTTTGTATTTTGGTCAACCTAGTTGATTGGTTACCATTGTAAATAATATGTATATTTTGGACATGGAAACTTGTAGTACATGGTCTGTACCTTTTAATGACTTTTGTATCTTAAGTTGAACTAAAGTGAATGTAATCTATTTTGGGTTAACTATACGTGTATGTGCTGAGTGCGTGTTTGAGTGAGTCCTGGCGAGAGCTAGGCAGGCAGTCCGCTAAGCCCTTTGGTGCGCCTCTGGGTAAGGTGGGGCTGTCACAGCATTAGTCAGTCCAATTGGCATTACTATTTGTTTAGGCTATTAATGTAAATACTATGTATATTTTGGGATGTAACACTTAGTGGTAATTGTACTCTTGAGTTAAATTATATGAATATATTTTTGGGTTATATATGTTTGGATTAATTGAGTGAGTGCTTGATTTGAGTCCTGGCGACAGTCAGGCAAGTAGTCCGCTAAATCCTTTCGTGCGACTTTGGGTAAGGTGGGGTTGTCATATTTATGACTCAAAAATTGATAAACAATGGATTTTAACTATAAAATGATAATTTTGCCCTTGGATAATGAAAATTCACAGAAAAATAGCTATTGACCTTGAAAATTTACCAAAAAATAAAAATAAGCTTAAAACCCTAGGAAATGCATTTATGACTCAAAAATTGACAAAAAAATGGATTTAAACTGTAAAATGATGATTTTGCCCTTGAATGTAGTATTTACAAAAGAAATAGCAATCGTCTCCGAAAAAATCAAAAAAATTTAGAAACATTCTTAAAGAATTAGAAAAATGGTGGGGCTGTCACAGCATTAGTCAGTCCAATTGGCATTACTAGAAATTCATAATGCCCATACCTTGTACGAAATGCACTCTTTTGAATATCCGCATCTTTAATTTTTAACTGGTGGTATCTAGTCCTTAAATCTATCTTTGAAAATACTTTTGCCTCTTTCAATTGATCAAAGAGATCATCAATTCTTGGAAGAGGGTATTTATTCTTTATAGTCATTCGGTTTAATTCTCTATAGTCGACGCACAATCTCAAACTGCCATCTTTCTTTTTCACAAAGAGTACTGAGGGCACCCCATGGAGAAACACTAGGCCCTAATAAATTTCTTATCTAGCAATTCCTGCAACTTGCTCCTTGAGCTCTTTTAACTCAGCGGGAGCCATTCTAT
This sequence comes from Mitragyna speciosa, assembly GCA_024721245.1. NCBI lineage: Eukaryota > Viridiplantae > Streptophyta > Magnoliopsida > Gentianales > Rubiaceae > Mitragyna > Mitragyna speciosa. Next base: position 11,658,247 of record CM045559.1, read on the forward strand.
AGGGAACCTTAGATATAGGGGTAGCCTCGAGAACCAAATTAATCTCAAATTCTATTTCCCTATCAAGGAGGTAAACCTGGAAGTTCTTCTAGAAATACATCCGAAAAATCTTTCACTATTGGTATCTTATCTAGGGTAGTTTCCTCCTTTTCGTTATCAATCACATAAGCCAAGTATGCTTCACCCCCTTTTCTTATTACCCTATTCGCTTGCATGGCAGATATGAGAGGCATTCTATGAACTTTCTTGGCACCTATATTTCCTTGGTATGTATAATTTCCTTTGTGAGGAATCAGTAAAGAGTATTTTCTTTTCTCTACAATCAATTTGTGCATAATGCTTAGCTAACCAATCCATTCCTAAAATAACATCAAAATCACTCATGTTTATTTGCACCAAATCCACTTTTAGCCCCCTACCCTCTAAATCCACTGTGCAATTCTTGTACTTAGTATGAGATACTAGTACTCTATTTCTTGGAGCAGCAACTCAGTAAGGGTGATCCATCCATTCAGGGTGCATGCATAAAAATTTAACAAACTTCTTTGCAACAAAAGAATGGCTAGCTCCACAGTCAAACAAAACATATGCTGGCATAGAGTTAATTGGGAGCGTACCTGTAACTACTACACCAAAAGCCTCAGCCTCAAAATCCATCATAGCATGTACCCTTGCATTCACTTTGGGCTTGTTGTCTATCATCTTAGTATCCTTTCCCCTACTAGTCCTTGGATGGGGACACTCTCTAGCCTTGTGTCCATGCTGTCCACAGTTGAAATAGGCTCCGGTTTTGTAACGACACTCTGCTGGATGACGCTTGCCACATGTTTTGCAATCAGGGATAGCTCTCTTCTCCAGTTGTCTTAGGGGGTGGTGGTCCTCGACTCTTTTTGACTAGCCGAAATCGCCCTCCTGACTTTAACATTCCAGTTACAGACAACTCAGTACTAGGTCTAGACCTCTTATTCTTAACCTCTTCATCCACCCTTTTACAGTCAGCCTCAGCTTTCACACTAGCATCTAATACGTCACTAAAAGTAGGGGTGTGAGATGAACTCACTCTACTCTGAATTCGACTCAATAATCCTCTAGTAAACTTGTATTTCTTCAACTCCAAATCTGCCATTGTAGACGGAACAAATCTCCCTAACGTGGTAAATTTGTTCGCATATTGCACAACAGACATTCCTGGTGTCTGTTTAAGGTTCTCAAACTGGTCTATCTTTTGCATCCTAACAGCTGGTGGAAAGAAATACTTAAGAAATTCTTCCTTGAACTTTATCCAGTTAACTGGTGAGGTCACTGTGGGTTCTATAGTCGACCACCATTTGTTAGCCTCGCCCACCAAAAAGGGCTTAATGATAAGGTGCTTCATTCCCTTCAGGCACTTGCAATAACATGAAGTTATTCTCAACTTCATCCAACCATTTCTCTGCAATGTCCGGGTCAGGGGTACCATCAAACGTGGGAACATGGACTCTCTTCATCTTCTCATAGTAAAAGTGGGTACCACCTTGATCATGAACCTGATTTTGGGCCGCTTGAACTTGTGCCTTGAACTTGTCCTTGCAAAGCTTGGGCGATGCCAGTAAAGGCAGCCACCATTTCTGCAGGTACCATCATGAAAGCTGGGTTCCCATTTGGTCCGTTTCCTTGGAGATTCGTGTTCCAATTAGCATTTTCGAAATTTAACCCATTGCCCTCATTGTTATTTTCGTTGTTAGCATTATTGTTTCGATTGCCACGTTGCCTATGGTTTCGTGCCATTTCCTATAACTGAACATGTGAAATTCATACTAAGGTTAGAAATAGAAAGTTTTAAAATATATATGTATATATATATATTTATCATTAATACTACATATACCTAAATCTATCAAAAGAAGAAAAAAAAATCAACTCAATTAAGCACATAATATTAAAACAATATTACATAATTTAAATTTTCATCAAATCCTAATACATATTGAAATTTGAAATCATAACTTCCTAAAATCAACTAACGAACCTAGTGTTCGTGTAATTCCTAATCAAATTCTATCATTACTAAATAAATAAAATAAAAAAAACCAACAACTATGAGTTTCACCTAACACACGACAAATAGTAGAATATACTTTCCTAAACTATCTCTACTGATCATCGCCTGGGGGGCCAATGCCATCATCAATATCTCCATCTCCTAATTCATCTTCTTTAGCACTATCATGTCCATCTACCTCCTCCTCATTAAGATTGTCATTTATGGGCACGTCCTCTAATGGCTCATCCTCAGGATTAGGCTCTGGCTCACAGTCTAACTCAGCATCACTATCTGGCCATAAGTGGCCCCACACTAGCATTTGGGGTGCTAATGGAATGTGATTAACTGTCCAGTTAATAACCTGCTGTCTCCTTTCCTGATATCTCACCATTAGTGCCTGATAAGCAGTCTCACGTTCCTCTAAGAGAGTTAGTCGTCTCCTGAAATCCCTCTAACCACGTGTCAGCGAGCGCTTTTTGCTCATTATTCTCCGACTCTAAGTTTATTAACCTTTGCACGCAAATGGTTGACTTCCTCACGCAGAGCTGTATTACTCTGCCTCAGATGCTCCCTAGACACTATCAAAGAGGATATCTCATTTGTCTGATCAGTCACTCGATCGGCTAATGCGTCAGCTTTCCTAGCCCTATCCTTAGCTCGCTCTAATTCCTCGAGATACAAGTCTCTGTAAAACCTCTGCCTCTTCCTAAGGCGAGCTACATCACATCCTGTCAAGTGAACCGGACAATCACATTCTTGATTCTCTGCGTGCACTGGATTAGCCATTTTCTCCTACAAATATGTATAACACCCCATTAGTAACTCTTTCAACTTAAATCATATGTACATACTTTTCAAGCCTAATTTACAAACTATAATTTCATCACTTGCCTAGTATATGACTTTCCTAAAATATCAGTCATAACCTAGGCTTTAATACCACTAAAACTGTCACGCCCCTAGCCCACACATGCTAGGCACGAGACAATCGCCGTATCCTCAAGACCCAAGAATACAAGGCAACCAATATCATTCTAAAAACACCACTTTAATATTTAATAATAAACTATATAAGTGCGGTACATACTAAAAACCAAAAAGAAAGTAACTTAACATCCAAATTTGGCCTACACACCCAAATTAACTAATGAAAACATAAGTCAAAGGTGTTCTAATACATATTTGTCACTACATAACACTTTAATCCTAACACTAGTGCCCATTACATAGAACCTAACAATTTAATAGAAATCATCTTCTGGGTCCTCTATATACACTACATCATAGTTCTCAAGGTCTGCAAAAATGATATGAGAGAATGGATTGAGTGACACGATGCTTAGTAGGTAGCATGTATACCTCTATTGGATCATGCAGCTATATATAATTATACTACTTTTGTAACATTTATCATACTTATACCACATGCATAATCAATTCAGAATAACTGTAACGTAAATCTAATACTCATAAAATTATTTATCAAAGTCGAGTGACATCAAATCACATAACATAACATGAACATTTTCATAGAATATTTTGTCAATTAAGAAAACATATCAAATATGGCTCATAAACATGCACATGTAATATTCGACTTCTGAGTACTCAGCCTAGAGATTTAACCCCAATCTAGGAGGATGGTAGTTCAAGCATTTTCCTTGATCTTCACTTAACCTACCCATACATGAGTCAATCGGCCGGCTTTATACCGACTACCATGACTATCTATAGCCAATCAAGCATTTTCCTTGATCTTCACTTGATTGTCATACATGACAGGACTATAATCCCTACCGTCTATTTCATGACCGTTTAGAGCCTTTCATACTTAAAAATCATTTCATACGTCACATGCATAATTCAATAAAATTAATAAAAAAATAACATTCATTTTTCTATCACTTAACACAATAAAACATTTGAAAGTAGGCATACATGATCCATCTTTTGCATATATAGAAGTAAAACATTTAATAAAAATACAGAGGGTAAACACCACCTACCTCAAACTACTTGAATAGATACTCCAAACTCCTCTTACTCTTGACTTGTACCTATAATAGATACATAACCATTCTAATTAGTTTGCAAAAATTATTATTTTTATTATATATATATATTTTTAACTAACTAACACATCCCTTATCTAAGATCAATTAGACAATCTAAATCCCAAACCTATTTATCCAAAAAAAAATCAAAAACTCCAAATTATTATTAAATCTTAGCTGCTCTTGTTTGACTATTTAATAAACTAAAACATACACTAATCCATAATTAATTTATCAATTGGAAACTTAAATTAAATAAGCTAACCAGAGAAATTCAACTAAAACATCAATGAAAATATTTATTATTATTTTTTTCCAATTGACGATCACAATACATGTAGGTAACTATTAGTCTAGATTATCGATTAACATCTATTATAAATTTCTAAAATTTAAAAAATGATAAATACTAATCATTAATTAATGAATGCCACTATTTAATATTTCCTATAGCCCAAGACTCAAACTTACCTACTGGAACGTACATAGAGGATTAGTAGTAATACCATAATCATTATTTTATTTGTTATCCTTATCCCTCAATTCCTACTGTTCACCATAAGAAATTCCAATTCTTATACACCTGCCAATTGATCTGGCACCATGTAATTCAAGTCATTTGCTATATTATGCTATGCTACTTAAATTTAAAAAAATATTTGTTTTTCCAAGCCGTGAAATTCAAAACTCCATCTTTTCAATAATAATAATAATAATCATAATAATAAAAATAATAATAATAATCATAATTTAATAATAAACTATAGTCTAGATAATTAAATTAATGTGTTATGTAATAACTTTATAAATAAAGTACTTATGGAACTGGCTATGAAAGAAAAATTAACAACTTGGCAATAGAAATTTGGTTTCTAAATCACCAGGGATAGTTTTATAGAAATTTGGTTGTTGGTCTGCATAGGGGGAAATAAGAATATGAAGGAATTAGTTACTGGTACGTTGGACATGTTAGAGTTGTAGAAAAGATTAGAAGCCAAGGATGAATTAGATGGCAAGACAACAAATTGAATTAGAAGTCAATTTAAAAAAAATCACAATTGGTTTTCATATCTATCGACAAAACTAACGGAAAACATGTGCCAATTAAAAAAATATACTGCTTCTAGCAATTTAACACTTAAATGGAACTCAATGCAGATATAAGAAGGAAACAAATTAAGCTAAAGTTTGGTTTTGAGCATTTTAAGAACTACCAGTAAAAAAAATTAACGAACTGGCATTAAGAACAAAAATAACTAAATAACTAAATAAAGAAAATATATTAGATAATTACTTGTTTTGGAAGAGAAGTATTCTAACTAGAATTTTGATCAAACAATTGGATCTATCCTCCCCTTAGAAGAATTTCTATACTCTTAGAAGAGTTTCTATTGTCTGTATGAAGAAGAGAAAACTGAGACAGAGAGAGTGTATGTGTTGGTGTGTGTGTGTGTTGGAAACAAAATGAAGTCTCGTACGTTTGGTTTATCTGATATGTTTAGCTGCACAAGCCGTTTAGGAAGTTACCACTTCCTTAGCAACCACCTACCCATTATCAAATCATGTCCTCTCAACTCTCTTCCACTACCAGATAACTTTTTCCACAAAATAACTTCTCTTACGTTATTTTATTATTAATTATATAATGTCATTATTATTATTAAAATAGACAAACACATATATACTAAATGTAAAATAAAAAAAAATTCCCAGATATTACAAAAAAGGTGTAGGTTTAGGGTTTTTTTTTCTCTCCTAATATGACTATTTATAGTGCACAAGTTTTAACCTCCAAGAAATGGGTTAAAAATGCCTGAAATAACCCTAGTAGTAAAATCTCAATTTTATCCTAAAAATAGCTTTTGGTAAAATTAAAACTAAAACTAAAATCAAAACTAAAAAATTAAAATGCCATGATTTTTCTAAAAGATTCAAAAAGTGGAAAAAGCCCCAAAAATGTAGATGATAAATTTATTAACAAAATTCGGGCGAGAAAAGTATATTTTCATACAAAATTACTGTTTTGCCCCTAAATACAGGATTTACAAAAAAAATAGATAATGTTTCCAAAAAATTACCAAAAATCAGGAATAGGTTCAAAAACCTAAAAATGAGTTTAAAAACTCAAATATTTGACAAAAATGCTTTTTTGGGTGTGAAATAACTATTTTACCCTTAAAATTACAAAATAAATACAAAAATAGCCATTGGCCTCGAAAAATTGCCAAAATTCAAAGATAAGCTTAAAATCCTAAAAAATGAATTAGGACTCAAAAATTGATAAAAAAAAAATGGGTCTGAAGTTCAAAATGACTATTTTGCCCCTGAACGTGGTGTTTACTGGAAAAAATAGCAATTGTCTCTAAAAAATTAAGAAAATCTAGAAACATGCTTAAAAGCTTGAAAAATAAATTTTGGACTTGAAGTGAGCGAAATGGTGTTCGCAGAGCGAAATGACCATTTTGCCCCTATATTGGCGAAATACAGAAAAATACCAATTAAATTTGAAAAAAATTACAGAAATTAAAAAATACACATGAAAGTACAAAATATGAATTTGAACCCCAAAACTAAAGCAAAAAATATTTACAGCTAAAAATTACTATTTTGCCCCCCGATATTGTTGATTTTGCACCTTTTTCAAAAATTAAGATTTTACCCTGAAACTAAAAAAAAAATGCCCCCTAATGTTAGAAAAAATAAATGTTGTGTCAAAATTTGGTGTCTACAGTGAGTTTGGCCTGTTTGTGGTGGAGCGATGGAGACAGTGATGGCTGTTTTGTGGTTGTTTTCAGGGGGTCTTGGGGCCTGATTACTGTAGCTGAGAAGCAAGTTTATGGTGGCTTGTGGTTGTGAATTGGTGATTGTTGACTTGGGGCTGTTTGGGTTAATGGTCTGGTTTTTTGTGGTTATGTTGGAGCTTCTGGGCGGTTGTGGTGTGGATTGAGGATTGGTTTTTTCATTATAGAAGTTGAGAGCTTGGCGTAAGGGGCTAGATTTGCTTCTATCTCTCTACTGGGTTGTGCTTGACCATGGGATTACTCAGTGGTGGTGAGGAATTGGTTGCTGTTGGGGTTGTTGGCAGGTCACTAATATTTGGGGATGGAGATCTGGTGGAATTGGTAAGCTGATTAATGGCAATAGAGGCCAATTGTGAAGGGGATTTGTGGTTGTAATTGGCTAGGACTGTGGGTGGTGTTATGGTTATGGGGTTGTAAGGGACTTAGGTTGTTGATGAACGAGCTGTTGATGGAGATTGAGGCTTGTTATGGAAGTTGTCTGGTGGGGGTTTGAGGTCAATTAGAGATAGTTTGTGGCTATTTTGGGGTTAAATTGGTTTATGAGTAGGTTGTAGTGATGCTAGTGGCTTGACTGTGATGACTTGGAATGGCAATTTAGTGTTGGTTATTTGGGAGTTGTGTGAGTAGTGTGTGAAATGTGTGAATCTGACTGTGTGTACCTGTTTGAGTTGTGAAGTGTGATTGTGTGTTGCCGATGTATGTTTTTGGTGTATGTGATTGTATGTTTGGGCTATGTGATAACTGTGTGGATTTGAGTGGGTAATGGTGTGTGAATCTGATTTGTGAGAGTGTGCGTGTGTGATTGTGTTGTGAAGTGTGTGAATTTGGTGTGTTTTTGAGTGTATGACTATGTATGTATGAATGTGGGTGTCTGTGTGTGAATTCTGTGCATGTGCGTGTCTGGTTATGTATGTTTAGTGTGCGAGTAGTGCGTGTTTGAGTGTATGTGTGAAGTAGTGAAAATAATGTGTATAGTGTGTGAGAGAGGGGCTAATGTGTGTTTGTGAATATGATATGTGTTTGTGTGTGTAAGAGAGAATGCATGTAGTGTATGTAGTGTGTGTGATAGTGTGTGAAGTAGTGTGTGAAATTGGAGTAGAGTGTGTTCTTGTGTTGTGTGTGTTTGTATGAAGATGTGTGGTGTGTGTTTGCTTAAAGATGTGCTTGGTGTGTGGCACGTGTTCTTGGTTTGTAGTGTTTGTGTGTGTGTATGAAGATGTGCTTGGATTGTGGTGTGTGCTCTTGATGGAGTGTCTATGGGGGTATAAAAATGAACTAAAAACTTATTAGGTATTTTTGAGGTTCTTGGTGAAAAGTTTGAAGTTGTACTAAAAATGTAGGAAAAAGTGTTTTTTTTTTTAGTGTTTTTGGTGTAATATAAAAACTAAAAACTAAAAAAAACTAAAAACTCTCTAGACTCCCTTTTTTTTCTCCTAAAAATGACTATTAATAGTGCAAAAGTCTTAACCTCCAAGAAATGGATAAAAATGACCGAAATGCCCCCAACCATTAAATTACAAATTTATCCTTAAAAAAAGATTTTGATACCCAGAAAATTAAAATTAAAATTGAAAAAATGTCATGTCTTTTCAAAAAGAAACTCCACAAAGTGAAAAGAGAAAAAAGAAAGAAAGAAAAAAAATGTAATAACCAATTTTATATAAACTAAAAATTCGGTCAAAATTATATTTCCTGTACAAAATGACCATTTTACTCCCCGAACAGATTTTTACCAAAAAATAGTAACCAGCCACAAAAAAAAAATTAGAAAATTCTTAAAAAAACCTGAAAAACATATTTGGGACTCACAAATGGGTGAAAATGGTATTCACAAGGCGAAATGGCTATTTTGCCCTTGCACTGACGAAATGTATAGAAAAAATACTAGTTAAACCCGAAAAATCACAAAATTTCATAAACATGTATAAAAATGCAAAATGTACATTTAAAACTCTAAAAATATTTACGTGTTGAAAATTACTATTTTGACACTCGAAATTGTTGATTTTGTTCCCCTTTTATTGAAAAATTAGAATTTAACCCCAAAAAATATAAAAGTGTCCTCAATGTTGAAAAAGTAAGCGGTGTGTCAAGTAAGCCTCTGGGTTGTTTAGGCCCCTGAATGGTGGAATAGACATCTTGATACTCCACAAATTTCTGTCACAATTTTGCTGTTGTTGCACCCTTCTCCCTCGATAGGAGATAACTTCTTCATAATCATACTTTTCATCTTCTTCTTCTTTAGGTGTAGTTTGTGACACCTTGGCTTTCCCCTTCACAGACAAGGCAATATCACCCATACGGGAGTACATGCATCTGAACTCATCCTGCATGGCCTTTATAGCAAATTCCATACTAGCAATTTTTTGCTCATTATGGTCAGACATGATGTATACCTGCAAAAACACAGTTAATAACACAAAAGGTTATCAAAGAAAATCAACCTCACTCTGCTCACTTGATGTCTCCACTCAAACTCGTGTATCTTACAACTCTCTTTGGCTTTTACCTGATTCTAAGCTCACCTCTTAGTCTTTTACCACTCTTTGAGATCTCCTTGTATGTCTTTGATAAAGAACATGCTCGATTGACCTCAGCAAAGACCCAAGTTAAGTATTCAAGAAGAGTAGTGATGAAATAAGGAAGCTTAGACTTGAGGAATGAATCATACAAGTTCAAAAAAGTAGACACAAGATTTAAACTCAAGAAACACAATTAGATTCTTCTATTATGTGGTTCTTCTTGGTGAAGAATCTTGATTTCTAATAGTCTCCTTACCAAGAGTAGTGACTGAAAATTTCTTGTGTCAAAACAAGCAAACTCAAAATAAATTTTGTACCAAATACCAAATCTACACCTTGGCTTTTCTCACTATTAGCACGCCAATTGTTTTCTTTCTTAGTGCACAAATTCTTCTTGAAAGTGCATGACCTTTTTTTTTTATAACAGATATCAAATAACCCACAACTTAGACAACACAAGACTGAAACAAATTAAGCAAAATTCACCGGTGAACAGTGAATTTTTGATAAACAGTGACGCTACAGTAAACCACTATGGTATTGATGAACAGTATCGCTACAGTACCTGACCAATCTTTTTTTTTTTTTTGACAATCTCAACACAAGATCAAACAAGAAACAATTGAAAATAGGCAATATTCAAGTTAACCACACAAGAAAACCTAGAATTATGGGTTTAAACAACCAAGAACAACCCATCACCAAACCCTAATTGATGTGAATGAAGAAGGATAATAAAAAAGACACGAAAAGAAGAAATCACAGGAACACGAATCGAAGAAACAACTACAAAGAATGATTAACAAGGAAAACAAAGAAAAAGACATAGCCAAATTTCCAAAGGAAAACTAGCTTGAATAACTTGGGATTTTCAAGGAAAACCTTGCTCTGATACCAATTGATGTGCATAAGGCTGATCAAGTGGCTTCCCAAGACTCCTTCAATCCCTAAACGACAACCCAAACTTTTTGACCCCCTTTGGAACCTATCAAAGGACCCCAAGAACAACCTGGATTGGTTGCTTCGAATTGACAACTCGAAGAACTAAACCCTCTTTGCAAGTTGCGAGTTTGACCCCTATCCAACCAGTGGAATAGACCCCTACCCGACAGACTAGTGAAAGGATAGATTCAATGCATAATAGTTAATTCTCAACAAAAAACTTAAATCTTGACAATAGATTTTGTCAAGATACAAGAGTAGTTCTTCTCAAAGAACTAAGGAGAACACAATGGAGTAAAACTCTCAATTTGATTAATCAATGATCTAAATTGTTGTCGTTTGTCCAACAAATTCCTTATAAAAGGCTACAAGAGATAATTACCAAAATAACTAAAGCTAGCTGTATCCTATGACAAATACTACCCTATTATTAGGGATAAAACTCATTATTCTACTAAAAACTCATAAAGAAAATACAAATCACCGTTTCTGGAGAAGGCCTCGGTGCAGTCTCAGGCGTGGCCTCGATCAAAAACTTCAACTTGTTTTGATCCAACTTTCTAATGAAGGTCAATGTCTTGACGGGTGGAGCAACAAGTCATTCACCATGTTCCTTGAGCTCTTGAAAGTTTCATTTCCTAAAGATAAGACATTGCCCAAGTCTTTTGATGAAACCAAGAGTTTGATTAAAGACTTAGGTCTTGATCACAAAAAGATTCATGCCTGCCCTAATGATTGCATGATTTACTGGAAAGAAACATAAGATAGAAATATATGTAAGCATTGCAAGACCCCAAGATATAAGCAATTTTCAACTAATTCACCGATGCACATTCTACACAATCCAAAATTCCAGCAAAAGGCATTCAGATACTTTCCACTAATACTGAGGCTAAAACGACTATATACATCCTCTAAAACAGCTTCAAAAATGATTTGGCATGCTAATGATCGTATAGATGATGGGTATGTAAGACTTCCTGTAGATAGTCTTGCTTGGAAACATTTTTTACTCCTTTACATCCAGATTTTGCTCGAGAACTGAGGAATATAAGGCTTGGATTAGCTACAGATAGATTCAACCCATTTAGATCCATGTCTATTTCTCATAGTACATGTCTTGTAATATTGATTCCATACAATTTTCTTTTATGGTTATTTATGACACAACCATACATGTTTATGACATTGCTTATTGATGGTCCACAAATACCCTTGGGAATGACATTGATGTGTACCTCCATCCGCTAATTGATGAGTTGAAACAACTATGGGTAGGAGTTCATACTTTTGATGCGAAAACTAATGAAATGTTCATGATGTGGGCATCTTTACTGTGGAGAATAAATGATTTCCTTGTATATGCAAACTTATCTGGATGGAGCAAAAAAGGGAAATATGCATGCCTGAGTTGCCATAGTATGACAAAACATCGCTAGTTGTGAAATGGACATAAGCATTGTTATATTGGTCATCACAGGTGGTTACCTAAGGGACATAAATTTTGATATCATAAATCTCACTTTGATGGTTGTCACGCCCAGAAATGACACACACAGTTGGGTAATTGACTGTCACGCCCAAAAAGGCAGTTCGGTTTGATTACCCTTTTTGAAAAACAAGTTTTGGGAAAAACCGTGTGTGTGTGATAAAAATCTAGTTTTTAGTAAAAAAAATGTGTTTTTTTGTGAAAAATGGTATTTAAAAAGAAAACAAAGCCAGGACAAAAAGTGCAACAGTTTTGGCCAACTAATTTTGAAAAAGGGTTTTATTTTTGAAATGGAGTCGCCACTCGGTACTGAGTTAGGGTGTACCAAGTCACCTGAAAAATAATTTAGCCAAAAAAAAATAAAAAATTAAAAAAATATATATTTAAAAACCCTTTTTCGACTTAGGTCTACGAAAAATGAGAGAAAAAGGTCTGGGAGTCACATTTGAAGAAAGGAAAGGCAAAGCCTCCCGCCTAAGGCACCCTTTCGACCTAGCCGAGGCTAGTTGCAAGGTTTAATCAAAATTTCCTAAATTAACCCTAAGTTCTATTGTGTTTGGATGTGTCTAAATGAATGCAAATCCTAAGTTTAAATATGGGTATTGAGAGGGTCGAAATGTTCCGTCGAGGCTTAATGGAGATTATCGCATTAATTGCGAAACCCGAGATGAGGCTCCGAGGGAGTCACGAGAGTCTATGCAAAATAAAATGCAAAAAGAAAAGAAAAATAGCAATATAGATAATAAGTGGTCGAAGTGTGACAGCCCCACCTTACCTAAAGGCGCACCAAAGGGCTTAGCGGACTGCCTACCTGGCTCTCGCCAGAACTCAAACCAAGCACTCACTCAGTAGATCCAAACATACATAACCCATAAATACTTCCATATAATTCAACTTAAAAGTACAAGTACCACTAAGAGGTTACATCCCAAAATATACACAGTATTTACATTAATAGCCTGAACAATTTGGCTATCAAAATATAATAAAAAAAAACATCTAACATATCCAAAAATCTGGTTTTCCAGCTTTAGCAGTACAGGAAAAGCCTGGTTAAAGAAAACAAATAAAAGGGATGAGCTATAATAGCCCAGTGAGTGCTCAAGTTATGCAAACATACCAGTAACCCATTATTTTATTTAATGAAAATAATTAACAAGTGAAATAAACAAGGTATAAACAAGTTAAATAACAAGTAGTCAAGGGCGGATACAGGCACAACCACGGGAGCGAGCTCAATCGTAGAAGTGGCAAGTACTGAGCATGTAACAAGGGTGTTGGGATCGAGATAATAGCTCAGGTCCTAGCCAATGATCATATCAGTATTAACAAGCAAGTACTCTAACCACCATACACCTTATAATCTCCATACAGGCTACCACATCCAGGGAGTAATCTCAACCTTGGAGGGCCAACAAGCAAGAAAGTTCAATCCAGAGTTAGCCTCTTAGAGGAATTCAACCCATATAGGAAAGAACAACACGCCCTAAAACACCCAGCACCTTGTACCCTCCTAATCACGACCGGATTGACTAACAGTGAAGTAACGGTGAAGTTAGTCACGGAAGTCTCAAGCACAAATAACACATTGGATAGTGAAAGCATGTAACACATTGCGGAATAAATGCGATAAAGTACACATCTTTCCTCAAGTAACACAATTCATTAAATAATATTTACAAGTATAACATAGCATTTCATGCATCATGCACACATAGAAACACTCACCTGAAGTAACTAAGGAGAAAATCTCGTAATAAGGACGTGAATCTCTCTCAGGTCCTGGAATTCAAAAGAAATAATCTAATGAAAACCTGATTAAAACTCTAAGTAAATTAGTAAGAAAAATTCAAGAAATAACCCAATTATTTCTAGGGTTTAGGTTTTAGGGTTTTAGGGTTTAGAATTAGGGTTTTGGATTTAGGGTTTTCTTGTTCTAGGAAAATTAATTCACTAATAGATCATGCTCTTGAAATTTTCTACACATCCAATTCCCTAAATTTCTGCATATTCTAGGTTAAATCTCGCCTATCAAATCTTTTGCTCTTTAAATTATACCGAAATTTTGGCAGCATTTCTCCTAAAATCAGACTAACCCAAAATTTTAACCTGCAAGGAAAATCAACCAACCAACCAAATTCAACTAGTTCTATAACTTCGATGTCTTAATCAACCCAATTTCACTCAAAATTTCAATCAAATCACTTGAACCATACCAAGGTTCTTCAACCAATCAATAATCAATACTTGTTATTTCAAGATTTAAACACTAACTACAAGTCATTCAAGCCAATAAACATCATAACATGGAATAAAACTTCATAATCATGGCCTAATTACTCATGCTTAACAACAAGAACTTGATTATAAACTTACACAACTACAACTTATAACCTTGGAAAAATAACAAAAGTTCATGGTAAATACCTCAAATAAGTCTAGATCTTTGCTTAGTGAGAAGATAAGCTCACTTTCAATGGAAGGAGATGACCAAAATGAAGAGAAAAGCTTCAAGAAAATGAAAGCAAAAGAGAGAAGAAAGAGAGAAAGGTGGCCGGCCAAGAGTGAACAAAAAGAAAGAAATAGGCCAAGAAAATAGAAAAGAAATAAAGAGAGAAATGGGCAAAAAAAAATCAACCAATCCTAGCAAGACATAAGTTAACATACGGTTTTGACTTTTTGGCACAATAGCTACCAACTTGGCTAAATATGATTAGAGGAAATTTTGTACACTTATCTTCCATTTAATTTGCAAGAGCTCTATGGTACAACCCTTAAAGGAAAATGTACAACATGCTATAACATAAAAGAAATCATACTATTGTTTATTCATTGAGCTAATTTCGGTTTTTCTTTTTTTTTTCCTAACATGTCTAACATAAATCTAAATAAATTCTATGTCCTTCTAGGGTTGTGTGTGTGTTCTAAGTGTTCTAGGTGAAAATTTGAAGATACACTAGTGTGTATTCTAGGTGTTCTAGGTGAAAACTTGAAAATACACTAGTGTGTGTTCTTAGTGTTCTAGGTTTAAGAGGATAAAGTCAAAAAACTAAAACTAAAAACTCTACCTAGACTTTTTATTTTTTCTCCTCCCTTTTTAAAAATCCCCAAGTGGGGGTATTTATAGTGCACAAAAGACTTATCTTCCAAGAAATGACTAAAAGACCAAAACGCCCCTGATGACCAAAATTACAACTTTACCCTTACAAAAGAAATAATAAAATAAAAAAAATCTATGTTCTCTCACAAAAATAGAAAAAATTAAGAAAAATATAAATAATAAATTTGTTAATAGAAATTCATCCCGAAAAAAGTTAGAAAAACTTAGAAACATGTTTAAAAACCTATAAACGAATTTGGGACCCAAAATTTGTGAAAAATGAGTGAAATGACAATTTTGCCCTTAGTAACGAAAATATAAAGAAAATAGCTATTGGCCTCGAAAAATTATCAAAAATTAAAAATAAACTTAAAACTCTAGGAAATGCATTTATGATTCAAAAATTGGCAAAAAAATGAATTTAAACTGTAAAATGATGACTTTGCCCTTGAATGCAGTATTTACAGAAAAAATAGCAATTGTCCCCGAAAAAAAAAGAAAATTTAGAAACATGCTTAAAGAATTAGAAAAATAAATTTGGAACCCGAAATGAGCTAAAATGGTGTTCGCGATGTGAAATTACCGTTTTGCCCTTGTGCATCGTAAAATATAAAAAGAATACCAATTAAATCTGGAAAAATCGCAGAAAATTTTAAAATACGTATGAAAGTAAAAATATGAATTTAAACCCCCCCAAAACTAATGAAAAAGTATTTATAGATAAAAATTACTATTTTGCCCCCCGAGATTATTGAAAAATTAAAATTTGACCCAGAAATTCAAATATGGCCCCCCAATGTTTGAAAATAAATGGTGTGTCAAAATTTGGTGTCTACAGTTTGCCCCTCTTTGTCGGGAATCTCGTAGAGATTCAGACAAAGATGTAGACAACACCAAATTTTGACTCACCTAAAGGTGAAAACAGACATTGCTGTAAACAAAACATCTAATTATGCATAGTGCACAAATGTGATGAGATGTAACTAATGACCAGAGAACACATATATAAACATGCGACTGAGCTCTTTAGAAGTCGCCTACGTATCCCGGTGAAGGGAATCAGGTCAAATGTAGTTCAGATGCCGGTGAACGATGGATGTGAAACACAATAGCAAATGGTAACATAAGAGCTCAAACTTGTGATCAAAAGAGAGAAATGCAACATTCGAACTGCTAATCAAAGAAAACATAGATTGGTAAGAGACTGCGAGACAAAATAAAGTGCTTAAACTAACAAACAAAAAATGAGTTCAGGTTGCTAAACAAAATAAATACCGATAAGTTAAATGCAATGTCTGGGCTGCTAGACTTGAAAATGTAAATAAACATATGCCGTTCAGGCTGCTGAATGGATGCATGACCTTGGGCTACCAAGGTTGATGAATGCAAAGTTGGGCTGCTAATAATCCTATTTGCTACACTAGGGATACTTAGGCAAGTGCACCTATCGTTTCCGGTAGTATAGTGTATAGGAGTACCGAGTGTCGATCCCACAGGGACTATGTGAGTACTAGTACTAACCTTCTTTTTATTATCTAACCTCACAAAGCGAATGACGAATTTATTGGAAATACAAATTAACTAAACTAATTACCTAATTAAAGCACAATCTAGAATTCAGTAGAGAGGATATTCAAAAGTTGTGACAGCCCCACCTTACCCAAAGGCGCACCAAAGGGCTTAGCGGACTGTCTGCCTAGCTCTCGCCAGGACTCGAGTCGAGCACTTGCTCAATACGTACACATAATTAATGCAAAATAAAACACATTCATAAAGGGATATATTCATAAAATTCATTTGAAGTACAAGGTATTACAAAAGATTTACGCACTAAAATTTACATAGCATGTACAAGAATAGCCTAAACAAGTGGCTATCGAAAGATACCAAACAAATCATATACAATGTCCAAAATCAGCTTTTCCGAGCTTTAGTATTTTGGGAAACTTGGTTAAAGAAAACAAATGAACGGGATGAGCTATAATAGCCCAGTGAGTGCCCAAGTCATGCAACCATACCAAGAAACCATTATTTTATGGTACAAAAATAATTGACAAGTTAAATAGACAGGTCATGAACAATTTAATTAACAAGTAGTCAATGGCGGATACAGGGCTCAACTACGGAAGCAAGCTTAGCCGCAGAAGGAGCAAGTACTGATCATGTAACCATGATGTTAGAACTGAGATAATAGCTCGGGTCTTTATCAAAGGTCATGCCAGTATTATCAAGCAAGAACCCTAACCACCATTCACCTTATAACCTCCGTACAGGCTACCACATCTAGGGAGAAATCTCAACCCTGGAGGGCCAACACGCAAGAAAGTTCAATCCGGAGTTGGCCTCTTTGAGGATTCACAACTCATAAGGGAAAGAACATCACGCCCTAAAACACCCAGCACCTTATATCCTCCCAAGCCTGTCCGGGTTGACTATCCGTGAAGTAACGGTGAAGTTAGTCACGGAAGTCTCATGCACAAGTAACACATTGGATAATGAAAGCGTGTAACACATTGCGGAATAGAAGTGATAAAGTACACCTCTTTCCTCAAGTAACACATGTCATAAAATAACAATTTCAAGTATAACATAATATTCCATAATTTAACATTCTCAAGTAGAACAAGCATTTCATGCATCATGCACACATAGAGACACTCACATGCACAAGTAAAAGGACACTCACCTGGATCGCTTAAGAAAATATTTCGTATAATGGTGGAGGTTCACTTTCGGATCCTGGAATTTACAAGAAATAATCTAGTGAAAACCCTAAGTAAATTAGCAAGAAAATTCAAGAAATAACCCAATTATTTCTAGGGCTTCATTCTAGGGTTTTAGTGTTTAGGGTTAATTTTTGGGTTTTCTTATTCTAGAAAATTCACTCAACCACATGTCACAAGCTCAAAACCACTATAAACTAGACTTAATTCGGAACATTTTCCACTCTGACACCGAATTTGGGTTCTAATTGCAACCTGATCAAATTACCACCTTAAACCCATTTTTTCTTGGGTAACTCATGCTTTCAAGTTTACCAAATAGGGGTATTCAACAGAACATAACTTCTAATTGATACGTCGTATGAGAAAAGTGATTATATGGATAGAAACTATATTTTAAGGGGTAAAAATTTTAGGAAGAGCACCATGTCAAATTCTAACAAAAACCATTCCAAAATCGGTCCACAACCTAGTGCTTCATTAACCCAATCTGCACAGGGTTGGTTTTTGCCCAAGTTCATGCCATTGCTGGGGTCATTTCACCAAGAACCAGGAAATTGTGATTACATGGTTTGAAAGTACGTTTCTAAGACTACAACTTTCGTGAAGATCATCAATTCAAATTCCAACTAGAACAAGTTCAAAATCAGCCCTCAATTTGGCTCATCATCAATACTGTTTACGCAGAATCTAATTTTCAGCCCAGTTTGCAAACTTTCTGCGATTAATACACAATGAACCACAGTGCAAGCTTTACACCATTTGAAAGCCCTATGAATCTAGTTTATAAAACAACAAGAATCATTCGAATCCAAGTTATCTATACCAAGTTATGAAAGTTTTACTAAAACTGGTCCAGCATGACTGTTCAAGTGTTCTTAAGTTCAAGCTTAAATCTTCAAGTACTACTAACAAATACTTAGTATAAAACTTGAACAAAACTAAATAAAACTTGAAATTAATAGCAAAAGTTCATAGTACATACCTTGATCAAGCTTAGAAGGTTGTCTAGGAAGAAGAAAAACTAAATTTCTATGGTGAAATTTCTCTAATCTTGGAGAGAAAGCTTCAAGAAGTTGAGAGAAACAAATGAGAGGAAAGGAGAGAATAAGAGGGCCGGCCAAAGAAAATGAAAAAGAGAAAGAAGTAAGCTAGGGAAATAGAAAAGAAATAAAGAAAAAGATAAGGAAAAGAATAACCAATAATAACTTAACAAGAAGTAATGCTAGGGTTTAGACTTTTAAGACATTAGTGGTAAACTTGGATTAATTTAATTGGTGGAACCTTTTGATCTCTTTATCATCTAGAAATTAGTGAGCTATTTGCATAAATTTTAAAGCACAAATAAAAGAATAGAGAGAGGAAAGATCCGGCCAAGGGAGAAAGAAAATGGAAGGGAAATAGGTTAGGAAAAGAGAAAAGAAATAAAGAAAATAATGGAGAAGAGATTGACCAATTATAGCAAGACAAGAGTCATGTGAGTTGGTATGCTTTTAATGAAATGTTGGCTACTTGGTTAAATTTGATTAGTGAAAATATTGGTCACCTATCTCCTAGTAATTAGTAAACATTCTTGGCACAAATTTTAAAGCAAAAATGAAAGAAAAATAGGGAGAGAGGGCCGGATTTTGGAGAGAGAAAAAGCAAGGGAAATTAGTGAAATTTTAGGTCAAAATTGTGAACTAAAGCTCACTTAGTCAAAAGTCTTGAAAATGATAAAGTTAGTTAATCAAAATTAAACACTATTATAAACTAATGGTCCAATAAAATTAATCCAAAAATATAGTACTTAGATGTCCCACTTAATCATGGAAGAATCTCATTTTCTTAACCTAATTAACTTAAGTAATCTTCCAACTAATAAATCAAGATTAACACTAAACCTTAAATAAAAGAAATCTCCTTATAAAATAGTATTTTTGGTTTTTCCTTTTCTTTTCTCTTCTCTCTTTTTTTTCTACTACTAATAGACATAACATGAATCAAATGATTTTTGTATGAATTTCCGGGGCGTCACAAAAGTAGAGGCGAATCTAGATGAAGAATACCCTAAACCAAGTATGCTAAGACTATACCTTGATTAATGAATAACCCAATCACTTAGACCCTAGAATCCCTTAATTAGGTTTAATCTTTCTCAAGTATTAACCTCTATCCCCTTGGTTGATTGATTGGAATCTCTTCTCAATCAAAACCCCGAAGAGAAGCATTAAAGCTCTATGGTTTCTATGGTTTTGGCTAGGTTTGAATTTAACCGGGGAGACTCATGTTATTCTATCTCTAGCAACACATGTAAGCCTCTTTATTCAAGAGACGATCTAATCAAATAGGTGATTTCTCAATCTACCTATATGAAATCAATATTGAATCTAAGGATGCATGCAAATCCCAATTCAATAACCAATAAACTCAAGAATAAATCTAAGACAAAAATTGAGAATTCATTAACTAAAGATTCAAATCATAGTCATAGAAAGGTAGGGTTCATCCCATCCAAATTATTCACAACACAATCATATGTACAAGAATAGATCCAACAAAATACAAGAAAAGAATGGAAAAACTCATTCTCATGTAATTCTCTTGATTCCTCCCTTGCATCTTGATGAATCCTTCTTGCTTTGTACCATGGAAGCCCTTGAGTTGCCCCTCCACTCTTGCTTTCTTCTCTCTACATCCCTCTAGATGTGTGTAAAAGTGTGTTTCTTGTACCTTAGAACCCCAAAGAAACTACCTATTTCCTTCCCCAAGGAGGTAGGGTTCTCCCTTCAAAAGATTCACCCAAAAGTGCTTAAAAATGCAATATTCCATAACTAGGCCGTGGTTAAGGCCATGTCACGGCCTTACCCGCGGCCTTGTGTCCTCCTTTTCTGACCAAGGCCGCACCCCAGGCCGTGGCAAGGCCTTACCCGCGGCCTTGGTTAGAGTGTTTTGCTTCTCTTCTATGCAAAATTTCACCTCGAAAACGGCCGAACTAGCTTTTTCTCAAAACATAAAAGTTTTAGCCCTTTAAATAAGCTTTCCAAATCAATAAGAATCATGTCATTTTAAGCTCTGTACGCTGAGATATATCTGAAATACTAAGAACTGGTCGGAACAGTACTGCAGTACAAATATGCTTCAATAACTTGGAATTTTGACCTTCAAAACTTAAGAACTGGACTTTGATGTCTACATATGAATTGTAGATAATTGTCTTAGATTAAAAATGCTTCATGAATCACCTTAATCTAATATCTCTATCTCAAGGTATTGCGAAATCACTGAAATATGTCAAGGCTGCCAAACCGTTTCTTTTCCAATTCTTCTTCGCCTATTGCTTCTTTGCATCACTTTGAGGGTTTCTTGACTTTAACTCATCACCAACTTCAAATCACCTGAAAATATCATCCAATTGCCATCCAAATTGGTGATGCAATGTGCAAATCCTACGAAAATGACACAAATCACACGTAAATCACACCTTTACACAATTTGGCATTCAAATCACAAATGAGAAGAAATAGCTAATAAATAGAGGAAAACTCATAGAAAAATCCTAAAAACCTACCCTAAAAACCTACTAAAAACTAATGTACTTTAGCACTTATCAGCTGCCAACTTTGAAAAAGTAAATAGACAGATGCCGACCAGGCTACTCGACGGATGCATGACCTTGGGCTGCCAAGGTTGATGAATGCAAAGTTTGTGCTGCCAAACTTGAAAAAGTAAATAGACAGATGCTGACCAGGCTACTGGACAGATGCATGACCTTGGGCTACCAAGGTTGATGAATTCAAAGTTTGGGCTGTCAAACTTGAAAAAGTAAATAAATGATCCTAGGCTGCCAGGAATCATAAAATGCAATGCAAGGTCTGGGCTGCCAGACTTGAAAGCGTAAATAAACATATGCCGACTAGGCTGTTGGACAAATGCATGACCTTGGGCTGCCAAGGTTGATGAATGCAAAGTTTGGGCAGCCAAACTTGAAAAAGTACATAAATGATCTTGGGTTGTCAGGAATCATGAAATGGAATGCAAAGCCTGGGCTGCCAGACTTGGAAACATAAATAAAAAGATGCTGACCAAGCTGCTGGACGGATGCATGACCTTGGGCTACCAAGGTTGACGAATGCAAAGTTTGGGCTGCCAAACTTGAAAAAGTAAATAAAAGATCATGGGCTGCCAGGAATCATAAAATGCAAAGTCTGGGCTGTCAAACTTGGAAAGTAAATGACAAATACATGACCCTGGGCTATCAGGGATCATGGAATGCAATGTATGGGCTGTCAGACTTGAAAATATAAATGACAAATGCATGACCCTAGGCTGTCAGGGATCATGGAATGCAAAGTCTGGGCTGTCAGACTTGAAAAAGTAAATAACAAATGCATGATCCTAGGCTGTCAGGAATCATGGAATGCAAAGTTTGGGTTGTCAAACTTGGAAAAGTAAATAACAAATGCATGATCCTAGACTGTCAGGAATCATGGAATGCAAAGTCTGGGCTGTCAAACTTGAAAATGTAAATAACAAATGCATGACCCTGAGCTATCAGGGATCATGGAATGCAAAGTCTGGGCTGTCAGACTTGAAAATGCAAATAACAAATGCATGACCCTGGGCTATCAGGGATCATGGAATGCAAAGTCTGGGCTGTCAGATTTGGAAATGTAAATAACAAATGCATGACCCTGGGCTGTCAGGGATCATGGAATGCAAAGTCTGGGCTGTCAAACTTGAGAAAGTAAATGACAAATACATGATCCTAGACTGTTAGGAATCATGGAATGCAAAGTCTGGGCTCTCAGACTTGAGAAAGTAAATGACAAATGCATGATCCTGGGCTGTCAGGAATCATGGAATGCAAAGTCTGGGCTGTCAGACTTGGAAAAGTAAATAACAAAAAGCGAGTCCAGGCTACTGGACAAAATAAATGCGATAAAGATTTTAAACGAGGAAGAAATAAGTGTTGAGCATAGGATGCAATTTAACTCAAAATTTTTCTTTTTCCTTTTTCCTTTCTTTTCATCTTTTTTTTTTCTTCTTCTTCTTCTTTTGTTTTTTTTTTTTTGAGAAATATGAAAGTAAATAAACTAACATGACGACTAATGCATGATGACATAAGAGAAATAAGAATGCTAAGGTACAATGCATGAACATGCAATTGGAATGGCATGATATCTAATGTGCATATAAAGACGGTACCCAAAGCTGACGATTGAGCTTACCGCGAACTGAAAATAAAAATTAGTACTCGATGCAAGGATTGAGCTTGCCGAGAACTAAAAATAAAGACGGTACCCAATGCTGACGATTGAGCCTACCACGAACTGAAAATAAAAATCGGTACCCAATGCAAGGATTGAGCCTACCGAGAACTAAAAATAAAGACTACCCAATGCTGACGATTGAGCCTACCGCAAACTGAAAATCGGTACCCAATGCCAGGATTGAGCTTACCAAAAGCTGAAAATAAAGACGGTACCCAATGCTGACGATTGAGCCTACCACGAATTGAAAATGAAAATCAGTACCCAATGCTGACGATAATGCTGTAAACGAACCGAGCTGTTCGCGAACACAACTCGGCTCGGCTCGTGAAAGCTCGAGTTCGGCTCGTTCGTGAAGCTAAACGAGCCGAGCTCAAACACAAATTTTGGCTCGTTTATTCAACGAGCGAGCTCGAGCTCGTTCGTTTAATAAACGAACAAGAATTCGAACATGAGATACTCGGCTCGGCTCGGCTCGAATAACACTTTTATGCTTATTTGAACTGAGCTGTTCGCGAACAAAGCTCGACTCGGCTCGTGAAAGCTCGAGTTCGGCTCGTTCGTGAAGCTAAACGAGCCGAGCTCGAACACAAATTTGAGCTCGTTTAATAAACGAGCTCGGCTCGGCTCGGCTCGTTTATTAAATGAACACAAGCTCGAACCGGCAATACTCGGCTCGACTCGGCTCGTTTACAGCTCTAGCTGACGATTGAGCCTACCGCAAACTGAAAATGAAAATTGGTACCCAATGTAAGGATTGAGCCTACCGAGAATTGAAAAAGCAAATCGGTACCCAATGCAAGGATTGAGCCTACCGAGAACTGAATATGTAAAGATGAAAATGTACGAACACAATATGCGAACTACTAAACACATTAAAACACCGTGCAATACGCTGGACCAATGCAAGGCAATTACTAACTGAATGCAAATTTAAAAAAGTAAAACATTCTAATGAGGTACGAACAGAGAAATGAATGCATGATATATAAAAATAAAAATGCAAAATTTAAGCGGCCAGATTAAAACAAACAAAAATTAAAACCCAACGGACGAGTTGGGACTTAACAGAAAAGTAAACCCAACGAATGAGGTGGGACCCAATGGACGAGCTGGGACTTAAGCAAAAAAGTAAACCCAATGGACGAATTGGGACTTAAGTAGAAAAGTAAACCCAATAGACGAGATGGGACTTAAACAAAAATGTAAACCCAAAGGACAAGCTGGGACTTAAACAAAAATGTAAACCCAACAGACGAGCTAGGGCGCAACGGATGAGTTGGGACTTAAACAGAAAAGTAAATCCAACGAACGAGTTGGGGCCCAATGGACGAACTAGGACCTAAACAAAAAAGTAAAATATGTGTAATGCTGGACAAAATCAAAACAACATGCAACATGCCAAACAAATAATAAACAAGTGTTGGTTTGAAAAAGCAAGAGAAGATGATATAGCATAGGTTGCTAGACAAAATGCATGGATGCATGATTCTAAATTAATGAACAAGAATGCACCAAACTAGAAAGAACAAAGTGAGATCCAAGACTACTGAAAAAAACATGCATAAAGAAATTTGAGACATAGGAAAACTTAAAAATAATTGTCAAACTATTGTATCCAAATCATCCCAAAGATCAAAAACTTTCAAAAAATTTTGCCCCAATGTATGGGATCAAACTAATCCAAAAACCACTCTTTTTGAGATTTGGTATCAAAATCCATTTAAATTCAACCCTTTCAAAAAATTTTCCCTAGTATAATCAATCTCAAAATCAATCTTAAAATCAAATTTTTCTCGAAAAAATTTGCCTCCAGTATCAGTTTTTGAAATCAATCTTTGAAATGAATCATGCCCTTGAGTCAAAATCATCATTATCTTAAAAAAATTGCCCCAGTTTTTATTCTGGACGAAGGCCTCAATTGATGACAATGTGAATCGCACCTGCAAAAAAAGAAAGCAACTACAATTAGCAAAAGTGATGCCACCACATGACGGGTCTTTGGCACATATACACATGAAGTGTTGCCACCTTAAATGTCTAACATAGTCCTTTGCTTCACTTTCTGCAAAGTCCCAAACTTAATGCATTCTAGTTCACAATTTAGATCAAATCTTCCAAATAATCTTTCCATCCATGTATGACTCTGACTTCTGATAAATTTAGGATTGCCTTTGCTTTTATTTCAAATTTAAACAAAGCAAATGTCAAATTTTTCAAAACATGAATTGGTTAGAAAATGCTTCACATGCAATAATGTAAAAGAAATTATGTACAGTAAACAACACAAAGCACACAAAGACTAAATGAAATACAATTAAATGAAAAACATTTTTTTCAAAAATTGATTTTGAAATGATAGCTTAAAAGATGCCTTTTGATCTTCGGATGTCATTCCTACTTGAATTCTGACATTGCCAGCGAAATGATCAATGTAGATGAGAAATTTCAAACAACTGTAGTCGCCAACTTCCAAATGCATTCCATATCGGCATACTGACTTTCTCACTTATGGAAACTTCAACTGTCATCTTGACTCAATTGTAGTGCCCTTTCGGATTATCATCTTCAGAGGAAATGAAATGAATGGTAGTATTCAAACTTGAGAGTCTTTCCCTGCAAAGATCCCAAAACTCGTGTGTCAATCTGCTCAAATTATTTCTGCCTTCAAAATTCTAAATTCGAATGGAAAATACACAAAATGAGTCAAATTCACACTAAAAGGAACAACTCAGAAGCATAATTTTGACATTTGTCAATTCCCCCACATTTGAATCATTGTTTGTTCTCAACCATTTGGAAAATGCGAGCTCAACTAATGATTCAAGCATTGAAATCACCCATGTGCATTCTAAAATGCATTTCTTCAAGACCAAGTAAATAACCATTATGTAATTTATTGTTTTGCCTTTAATACTCATAATATCAAGCAAAGGAGAAGGAATTATATCACAATTGAGCAATTTCAACTTAATTTCTTCGCCTTACTGAATTTCACAAGTAAACGAATCATACTGATCAATCAGAGAACATCACATGTCTATGATCAATTTCATTTTTCACTTGAGGGGATTTTATTCTAGTGAACCAATCGCTCAAAATACGAGAGTGTCTTTTGACGCGAAAGCCAACATTGGTTATGAAAGTTTCCGATTACTCAACACCTCAATCTATAAGCAAGTAGCAAAAAACTGTATTTGAGAAGTACAATTGCCTTTTTACGTAAGAATCGACATTGGTTAGATGAAGACCCCTGGTTACTCAACAATTTACTTACTCAAATTTACAATGCATTACTCATAATTCAAGTACATTTTGTTGCGAAAGTCAACATTTTTGAATGAAGATCTCTGGTTACTAAGTACAAAAACCATTGGAGTAGAAAAACCACATCATTTCTTTTCTTTTCTTCTTCCTTCTTTTTTCTCTTTTTTTTTTCTTTTTTTTTTCATTTTTATTTTTTTTGGGTGGTATAAAATCCCTCATAATAGATGTCATATCACATATTACATGACTGCACCAATTGACCATAATCAACCTTTGACACGTGAAATTAAGTAAAGAAGTGAAATTTTCATCAATCATGCAAAATTTTGGACATAACTTCAATCACTTTACATGATATATTTTCTATAAGAACAAAACTCCAAACCACATAATAATAATTTCTTCGAACTTGGAGAAAGCATTTGCCAAAGTACATAAAGTAATTTCAACAAGTAGGGAAATTAAACCTAAATCACGATTGTGAGCAAAAAACTCACAAGCATGTGACATCACCTTATTTTAATCTTACAACAACTTATACAACACATTCCAAAAGTAAATAAGACATTGTGGATATAAAACAATAACTCCCCTTGTGAAATGATTGAAGTCGCATCCCCCTCCATGTTTGTTCTTTTACTGTGCTTGAATCGTCCAAACATACATTCAAATTGGCTTGACATTTCGTAGATCTTCGGAGCAAAAGTGCATTTTGACTTAACTCCTTGACAGATGTCTTGGGGTCAATGTTCGTAGTTTCTACCTCTTCCAAGTTAAACTCGGATTTTCCTTTTGTACCATTTAGAATCCTTAACACGGAGTCCAGACTTCCTTCTCGGTATCATTCTAATTCTTCCTTATAATTTGCATTATTTTGGAATCAGAAAGATACTGAAGTGGCAATTATCAGCTTCAAATAAGATGACATCTGAAGACCATGGGCATCTATTTTCACCATAAAAAAATACAAGAAAATGTTTTTCTTTTCATTCAATTTGAGCTTATACTCACTCATCAAAAGAGAAACTTTACAATGACACAAACCTAACATTAGGTTTTGAGAAAAACTGTGACTTATTTTGAGGTCTCATCAAAGAATCATTTGCTCAGTATAACAAAAAATTTGAAGAAAACTTTTTCAAAAGCTGAATGGAAGACATAAAGGAAAATCAAATGTCATAAACAAATTTTAGAAAGCAACTTATTTAACACCTCATTTGAGAAAAAATTTTGAACACAAGGCAATCTTAATTTATAGAAGAGTGCAATTTATTAGCATCCAAATTATTACTATTCTTATTACATCTAATAATGAAAATTGTCTAGCTATGAAATACAATTTCATTTATCACACTTGCTATCCTAACCAAACTCACCTTATCTAGTCCCTAGCACTATCAATTCTAAAACTGGTTACCATGATCCTTTAAATAACTTCAAAAGAGCACTCGTGCTTTTTATGTCCTTATAGGGTCTCGAGCATGTGACGGTTATTTAGAATTAGGATCATAATTTAAAAATACTCGAACGTAAGACCAAATAGTATCAGATGTCTTTCTTATTTTACTGCCTCCGTTAGAGGACTTGTAAAATGAAAAAATCAAAATTAGTATAAGTAAAACAAAAACGGATGCATGTCCTAGAGGGAGCCCTTATTATGCCAAGGGTAGGCCTAGCATGAAATGCAATCCTTTAGGGTGAGACCCCCCTTTTTAATCGCAGATAGGCAGATCCGCGGGAAGAGATGCCTCCATTCTATTCGTATTACCTTATCTAGGGTCTCACCCATTAAAATTTATCAAAAATATAAACATGCATGTCTTTTAGGGTTAAGTACCCAAGACAAAAGAATGGCTTTTCTATTCGGGATTCCCGAAGTAGCGTTCCCTCTATGGTTTATGTATGATGTCAGTTTATTAAACAAGTTAAATAGATGTAAAAAAACATTATGTCATAAAGACTTTATTCTAATAATGGTGTGTAATTTATCCGAAAAAGATGACAAATGAACTGTACCAAGGATTATTAGCTTCAAATTTGTTTGATTAAAAAATCAAGCCTTCATGAGGTTTAGAGATACAACATTGAAAGAAAAATAAAAAATCGTAACTTTATCTAGGAACCTACAAGTCAAAATGTCAGTTTATTAAAATATGATGAAACATGTTTTAAAATCACTTTTTGTGCAATGTGGGATGGGAGGGTGGGGGATACAGCAAAAATGACGCATAAATTCTTTGAAAAAAGGATAAATGCCAACTGTGCAAAAATTTGACCAATTGAGTGCATTTATTGATTTTGAAAAAATTTGGTTTGGATAAAACTAACAAGTACAACAAGGACGAATTAAACTTTACAAAAGGTCTAAAGCTACAAATCTTCAAAAGGTACAAGTTAAAAAAATCATATTTTTAGGATTTTACAAAATTTACAATGATTGGACCCTCGGGGTGCCTTATTTACAAAAAAAATGCAATTTGCAAAAATTTATGAAATTCCATTTCCATCTTTCTCAAAGAAATTACTTATCGAAATGAAATTTAAACGTGCCAAAAGAGGATTGACTTCCTACGAGAGCACCATGCCAGGGCTCTTTATTCTCTAGTTGTGAATGCAATCAAAATAGGAAAGAAATTGTGTTAGTTTATTGAACAAATAACACATAACACATTGGCAAAAACAAATAATAGTAAATGGCATAACAAGAAAAATAAATGAGGTTGGTTCCCTCCTCTCGTGCCTTAGTGTACTTGACAGCGTAAGCCTGACTCTACTCTAGGTTATTCTATATGGATGCATGAGGTTAGGCTCACTAATGCATCTAGACTCGATTAGGCTGTCAGTTCCCAAGCCTTCAGACCTAAGGGTAAGGGTCATCAATCCCAAAGCCCTTGGTCGGTGGTTCGAGTGATCCCTCGGACACTGCTACGTGCATATCATGCCCCGGCCATGTGTCCAAGTGGATCTTAAAGTCCCTGAATCTCTAGACTTATGGACTTAAGCTGAGAGTTTAGGTGATCTCCCAAACATGGTCACGTGCACATCGTGCCCCGCTCACATGTCTAAGTAGATCAATCCTATTCCTAATCGGGACAGGTGGGTGACAACCACCAAAAAGAGAAAAGAGTAAAAAAAATTGAATGCACGTATGGAGTGCTCCTTATGAGAGGAGGGAATGTAATATTAACACGCGTGGGCTCTAAGGGTGACTGACCCCCTCCCGAATGCAAACGCAGTCGGATAAAGCAAAAGTAAATAAAACATACATCACATAAGTAACAGAGAGACGAGGAGTGTGTGAGATGCAAAAGAGAAACCTAAAAACCTAGGAAAGAAAAATGCAATCCTAACACCCAAACGTGATAGAATAGAAGGGTTAAATAAGAAAAAGATGATTAAGTCTAGTGCTCGAACTCACTAGTGATCCCCCGTGGAGTCGCCAAAATCCTGTCGCGCCCTGAAATGACACACATGGTGGGGTCGTTGACTATCACGCCCAAAAAGGCGATTCAGTCTGATTGCCCTTTTTGAAAAGCAAGTTTTGGGAAAAACCATGCGTGTGTGATAAAAATCTAGTTTTTAGTAAAAAAAATGTGTTTTTTCTATGAAAAATGGTATTTAAAAAGAAAATAAGGCCAGGAAAAAAAGTACGACAGTTTTGGCCAACTAATTTTGAAAAAGGGTTTTATTTTTTTAAATGGAGTCGCCACTTGGTACTAAGTTAGGGTGTACCAAGTCACCCGAAAAATAATTTAGCAAAACAAAAATAAAAAATTTTAAAAAATATTTAAAAACCCTTTTTCCGACTTCAGGTCTACGAAAAACGAGACAAAAAGGTTCGGGAGTCACATTTGAAGAAAGGAAGGCAAAGGCTCCCGCCTAAGGCACCCTTTCCACCTAGCCGAAGGCTAGTTGCAAGATTTAATCAAAATTTCCTAAATTAACCCTAAGTTCTATCGCAGTTCGGATGTGTCTAAATGAATGCAAATCCTAAGTCTAAATATAGGGTATTGAGAAGGGTCGAAATGTTCCGTCGAGGCTTAATCGGAATTATCGCATAATTGCGAAATCCTGAGATAGAGCCCCGAGGGAGTCACTGAGAGTCTATGCAAAATAAAATGTAAAAAGAAAAGAAAAATAGTAATATAAATAATAAGTTGTCGAAGAAAGTGGGTATGCAACATAACGAGTAGCAGGAGAATTAATATCTCGTGGACATGAAGGTTTCTACTCACGAGGGGGGAACGGCATGTACGCCACCGCTTCCCACTTGAGTAGACAACTATTTCTAGTCGAATCACACAAATGTCCTAATTTCTAAGTGAGATGCAACTTAAATGTCATGCATTTTAAATGTGTCAAAATAATAATAATAACAATAACAATAATAATAGTAATAATAAAATCATGCCAAATGGAAAGAAAACTAAAAATGTGTGAAATGAGATGTGAAATGCACACGAATGCACCTAACACTAAAATGCCCTAAGGGTCTAGCATTGGACTAGCCCGTTCTAAAAAATCCCACTAGCGTTGGACTAGCGGGAAAGCCACAACTAGCGTTGGACTAGTGTGGTGACGGAATAACATAAAACATGAATTAAATAGTAAAGTGTGAATTAAAAGCAAATTAAACATATAAAGACATATAAAGTCAAGTAGGAGCACATAACACATAAGCATAATATTTAGATGTAAATCCTAAAGAAAGCGGAAAGCAAATAAAACACACAATCATGCAAAAACACGCAACGACCTAACTATTACTACCAGGGAATTTAGTTACACTTTAAAGAGGGGAAAATAAAAATGACATATCTATTACACTTGCTATCTATAATACAAAATTTTTGCTAAAATATGAGAAAAATAATCTAACTATTACATTGACTAGCTAAATACAAAATATTCATATTTTGCCAAAATAATAAAAATTCAAAATTAAATAACTTAAATACGTAAATACGCAAAAAAGTATGTAAAATAAGAAACAAATAAATAATAATAAAAATAATGTATAAAAATCACATTGGAGCATATTGGAGCACATAAAGAGGAAAATAACAAAAATACCTCTTCCCTGAAGACCCGGTACTAATGCTAACAAGAAGAATAAACACGTCAAGATATCGTAATATAAATGAATAAAGCACGAAATACTGTAAATATTGACAACTCGGGATAAATGTAAAGTCTAACAATTAAAGGGACTAAAAAAAATTTCCATAAAGCTCAAGGGGTAAAAATTAAAAACTCACATAATCTAAGGAGTAGTGATGCAAAATTAAAGCGAATTAGGGGTTGAAACAGTAATTACAGCAATGTTAATGGAGGAATAGTTATATATTGCAGGAATTAATTGAGAAGAAATTAAAATTCCAAGATTGATCTACAAATAATAAGGACCTAAATGCAAAAACTAAAGCTTTAAGGGGAGCTATTAATATTATGGACAAATCCAAGGGCTGAACGTAATATTTTTATGTTAAAACAAAAAAAAAAGGAAAAGGAACAAATAAAAATAAACAAATATATAAACAATAAAAAAACAAACCCCAAACTAAATTAAAGATTAGACTCACTTAATTGACTCAAAAGAATTGACTAAATTAAAACTAAATAAAGCACAAACATAAACTAACTAAAACTAAATAAAAGCACACTATACAAAACAAAAGAAACCAATTCGTTTGTTTTTTTTTTTAACCGAATTACCCTTCTCTCTTTATCTCTTTCTCCATTTTCTGTTTCTTCCTTCCTTCTCTTTTTCTTTTCCATTTTTGATTTCTTCTTTTTCCTATTTCTCTGGGCTTTCTCTCCGACTCTGGTTTATGTCTATGCCCTCTCTGATTCTTTCTCTTCCTCATTTCCAATTTTTTTCTCTCTGATTCCCCCCTTCTCTCTCAGTTTTCTTCAACAAATTCTACTTCTTCTTTCTTTTCTTCTCACTTTTCTCCTAGCTTTTTCTTTTCTCTTCTTTCTTTCTGCTCCAACTCTCCGTCTCTCTTTTGTTCTCTCTAATTCTGCTCTCTCTTCTCTCTCCTCTCTCTCTCTCCTCTCTCTCTCTCTTCCCTTCTACGCCTCTGCTCAATCTATTCTTTCTGTTTCACCTTCTACCTCTCGCTCTCTCTTTCTAACCCCTCTATTTTTGTTCTTTTTCTCTCCATTTTTCTAGCTCTTTGCTACTTCTTCCCTCCAGATTTCCAATTCCATTTCTTTAATTTTTTTACCAAAATCTCATCCCGACTAGACAAAATATACGTGATGCCTCCATGAATTTAGACAATATGCTCAGCAATTGAAAGAGGGGTTAGTGGATTTTTACCTCTTTTAACTGAAGATGCATATGATTTGACTGGAACTAGAAGCTCGATGGAATGGTCGGCGATGGTGATTGAGGTGGCAAGGCAACACTTGGGTAGCTTGTGCCACTGGTAGAAGGGCAGAGCTGGACTTGGCAGGCGGCGGGCTAACTTGTATGGCGTGGCTTGGCTTAGTCGATGCTGGTGGTGGAGCTTAGTCTTTAGTTGACTTTTAGAACTTAGCCTTTGCTGACTTTTGGGGATGATCTTGTTAGGTGGTTGGGGGAACGAATTGGGTTGTTGTGTATTGTTTTGTGCAGGTTTATGGCGGTTCAGGCTGGGCATGGTGGTTTGTAGCAGTGAAAGTTGAATTGGTGAAGTTGACCAAAGGAGAAGATGGTATTACATGGCTGATTGGATGGTCTTTTGGTTGTTTCTAAGTGATTTGGGACTTCAATTGGGGCTGTGATTTGGTGAATCGGGAAATAATTTAAATTGTCTTGATGGCAGGTGGAGCAAGGTTGCTGGTGTTGGGTAAGGGAAGAGATGGACAGGTTGTTCTGGACTGGTTTTGGTGCAAGGTAATGGTGTATATGGTGGTAATTTGTATTACAGTGGTACTGCAGGTGTGGCGATTGTGGTTTAATTGTTATTGGAGTAGTGGTGATACTATGCTCATTACTTGTACAATTTGGGATTTTTCCAGCGGAGGGAAGGGATTGCTAGTGGATTGGGGATGTCGATTGTGGGAGATTGAACTAGCAAAGGGGCTTGGGGTTGAAGATGGTTGAATAAGGGTTGAGATAGCCTATTTTGTGGGGTTTTTTTGCAGGTTTGAGGCAGTCTTTGGGTGATGTTTCAGATGTTTCAGGTTGTTATTGGTTGGTTGAGCCACTGGCTTCGATGGTGGACAGAAGTTGTGTGGTTTTTGGCTGATCACTGGAATGCGATTTTTGTGTGCGTGTGTAAGCATGTGTCTGTGTGTGTTTCTGTGGGTGTTCTGTGCATTTTCTATGTGTGTTTGTGAATGTGTGTGATGATTGCAGTGGAATTGAGAGTGTATAGGTGAAGAAGAAAGAGTAAGATGGGTGATTAGCAGTGGTCGTTGATGGTTCGTGTGATTTCTGGTTTTGGGTGTTGAGGCTTCTACAGGTGGGTGGTGTTGTGAGTTTGGCAGTGGATGGATTATGAGTGTAATTGTGTGTGAATGTGTGATATGAACATGGATGTTCTGTGTGAAATTGTGTGAAACGTGTTTTTGTGAAAGTGTGAATCTAAGAATTGTGTGTGTTTGAGTGTATGACTGTGTGTGTTTGTCTGTGAATCTCTGTGTGTATTGTCTATGAATTGGTATGTGCAGTGTGTGTTTATGTATGCAAGTGTGTGTGTTTGAATGTTGAAATGTGCGTGACTATGTGTGCTGGAAAGTGAAAACTGTGTGTGAAGTGGTGTGTGAAACATTGTGTGAATTGGGTGAAGTATGCGTGAGAAGTGTGTGTGGTATGTGAGAGAGAAAGGTGAATGTGTTAATGTGTAAAGTAGTAAAAATGGTATGTGTGGTGTGTGAGAGAGAGAGTGTGAGTGTGTAGTGTATGAGAGAGAGTGAGTAGTGTGTGTAATGTGTGTGAGAGAGAGTGAATAGTGTGTGTTCTAGGTGTTCTAGGTGAGAACTTGAAGATACACTAGTGTATGTTCTAGGTGTTCTAGGTGAAAATTTGAAGATACACTAGTGTGTGTTCTAGGTGTTTAGATGAAAATTCGAAGGTACACTAGTGTATGTTCTAGGTGTTCTAGGTGAAAACTTGAAAATACACTAGTGTGTGTTCTTAGTGTTCTAGGTGAAAGAGAATAAAGTTAAAAAACTAAAACTAAAAATTCTACCTAGACTTTTTATTTTTTCTCCTCCCTTTTTAAAATCCCCAAGTGGGGGTATTTATAGTGAACAAAAGACTTATCTTCCAAGAAATGACTAAAAGACCAAAACGCCCCTAATGACCAAAATTACAACTTTACCCTTACAAAAGAAATAATAAAATAAAAAATCTATGTTCTCTCACAAAAATAGAAAAAATTAAGAAAAATATAAATAATAAATTTTTAATAGAAATTCATCCCGAAAAAAGTTAGAAAAACTTAGAAATATGTTTAAAAACCTAAAAATGAATTTGGGACCCAAATTAGTGAAAAATGAGTGAAATGACAATTTTGCCCTCGGATAACGAAAATATAAAGAAAATAGCTATTGGCCTCGAAAAATTATCAAAAATTAAAAATAAACTTAAAACTCTAGGAAATGCATTTATGATTCAAAAATTGGCAAAAAATGAATTTAAACTATAAAATGATGATTTTGCCCTTGAATGCAGTATTTACAGAAAAAATAGCAATTGTCCCCGAAAAAATCAAGAAAATTTAGAAACATGCTTAAAGAATTAGAAAAATAAATTTGGAACCTGAAATGAGCTAAAATGGTGTTTGCGAGGCAAAATTACCATTTTACCCTTGTGCATCGTAAAATATAAAAAGAATACCAATTAAATCTGAAACAATCGCAGAAAATTTAAAAATACGTATGAAAGTAAAAATATGAATTTAAATCCCCCAAAACTAATGAAAAAGTATTTACAAATAAAAATTACTATTTTGCCCCCCCGAGATTATTGAAAAATTAAAATTTGACCTAGAAATGCAAATATGCCCCCCCAATATTTGAAAATAAATGGTGTGTCAAAATTTGGTGTCTACAATGGCACTATTGAATTGAAATCCAGGCCGAATCGACTATCTGGAGTGTACATATGGGATCAAGTTAAATCTTTTCGAAATGTATTTGGTAAAGATCTAACTAGTCAACAGAAGAAAAGGAAAAGGGGATCTGGAAGTGATAATATTTGTAGAAAAGATAACTGGAAAAAAAGAAGCATATTCTTTGAGTTGGAGTATTGGAGAGATAATTTAATTTTCAATAACATTGATGTCATGCATACTAAGAATAATGTTTGTGAACGTATTATACGCACACTTTTAGATCCAGATGGAAAAGGCAAGAATAACCTAAGCGCGCATCTAGATTTGCAAGAAATGGGTATTCGCAAGGATCTGCATCCTCAACCAACAGGAAAAACAAAGTGTACTTACCAGCCTCATGTTTCACATTAGATACGAAGCAAAAAGATTTATTTTGTAAAGCTCTAAAGGACATAAAAGTTCCAGGTGGTTATTGTTTGAATATATCACGTTGTGTCAATTTGAAACAACATACCATATATGGACTAAAGAGTCACAATAATCATATTCTGATGCAACAACTACTTCCAATTACTTTGTGGAATTTATTGCCTAAGAATGTGCTAAAACCCCTTATTGAAGTTACTAGCTTCTTTAGGCTAAT
Source organism: Mitragyna speciosa (assembly GCA_024721245.1). Taxonomy (NCBI): domain Eukaryota; kingdom Viridiplantae; phylum Streptophyta; class Magnoliopsida; order Gentianales; family Rubiaceae; genus Mitragyna; species Mitragyna speciosa. The sequence continues at coordinate 11,694,113 of CM045559.1, forward strand.
CTGTGCCAAGATTATGAGAGTCGAAGAATTTGAACATGTACAAGACCAAATTGCTCTTACACTTTGCCATTTGGAAAGAATATTCCCACCCACATTTTTTGACATCATGGTTCATTTGACTATCCATTTGGCAGAGGAAGCCAAGATTGGTGGGCTACCTCAATATCGATGGATGTATCCTATTGAAAGGTAATTTCTTGACGGTTAAAAAGAGTGAACTTAGTTTTGATTTTTTTTTGAAATTGTATTTATGAGACTATCTTCTTGAGATGATTAGGTACCTATTCACATTTAAAAAGTATGTAAAGAATCAAAGTCATCCAGCAGGATCAATTGAAGCAAGATATTGGATTGAAAAATGTTTGACATTTTGTTTAAGGTATTTACAAGATGTGGAGATGAGATCTTGTCGACCATACAGGAACTATGAAACTGCACATGATTATGTTTCACATGAAGGAGATTGTCGTTTAGGGAAGGCGAATGATTTTATGCTTAATGACATCACATATGTGCAAGCACGTTGATACATTCTTGTTAATTCAGAAATTGTAGCACCCATCTGTGAGTAAGTATTTGACTCTATCCAAATTATAATAAATGACTACAAGATAGTTCTAATATCTTCTAACCTTTGCAGTTAACATATCAAGTTTTTGACAAATACCACCCTCGTTTACAAAGACATGAAATAGATCGGATTCATAATGAAAGTTTTCATACATGGTTTAGAAATAATGTAATTATCTACCTATCTAAGTATAGACTCTTAGAATGAAAATATATTTTACTATAATTTCTTTACCATAAAATATATAAACTAATTCCATACGGTTGGTCTTTTTAGAACAAGATTGTATTTTTTCATCGTAGGTTGAACACCTCGCTAGCAATGGAGCAATGGAGATATTAGTGGAAGTTAAAAAGTTAGCTATCGGGCCTTCAAGAAATGCAAGATGTTTTAAAGGTTATATAATCAATGGCACACGATATCTAACAAAGTCTTGAGACACCACTGTAGGCACCAAATTTGAACACACCGTTTATTTTTCTAACATTGGGGTTATTTTTTCTATTTTTGGGGTCAAATTTTGATTTTTGAACAAAAAGGGGTGTAGACACCAAATTTTGACACATCGATCATTTTTCCAACATTAGGGGCACTTTTATATTTTTTGGGGTCAAATTCTAATTTTTCAATAATCTCGGAGGGCAAAATAGTAATTTTTATCTATAAATATTTTTCCATTAGATTTGGGGGATTTAAATTCATATTTTTACTTTCATTCAAATTTGTTAATTTTTTGTTTTTTTTTTCCGAATTTAATTGGTATTCTTTTTATATTTTACCAACACAAGGGCAAAATGGTAATTTTGTCTTGAAAACGCCATTATAGCTCATTTTAGGTCCCAAATTTATTTTTCTAATTCTTTAAGCATATTTCTAAATTTTTTTATTTTTTTGGGCACGATTGCAATTTTTTTTGTAAATACTGTATTCACGGGCAAAATCGTCATTTTACAGTTTAAATTCATTTTTCGTCAATTTTTTGAGTCATAAATGCATTTCCTAGGGTTTTAAGATTATTTTTAATTTTTGGTAATTTTTTGAGGTCAATAGCTATTTTTCTGTGTATTTTCGTTGTCTAGGGGCAAAATCGTCATTTCACACCCCAAGCGTGTTTTGACCAGTTTTAAGCTCTAACCTTTAATTTAAAATCTACTTTGAATTTTTTTGGCAAATTTTGAAGTTTACTGTCATTTTTTTTTTTGTATTAATTTTTGATTTTTTTGGGTTAAAAATATTTTTTTAAATAAAATCAGAATTTTTATTAACGGTGGCATTTTTGTTATTTTGTACTATTCTTGGAGGCCAAGACAACTTGGCTCTATAAATCCCCCCCTTAAATCAGGGAAAAAATAGAAAAACCCTAAAAACACATCCTTATCTAAATTATAAAAGATCAAAACACACATTAATACACCAACACTACACACACATTAGCCGTTCTCATTTTCTCATCACTGTTCATCATCTTCAATCTCAAAATTTGTCACTGTTCATCAGATTTTTCAAGAAAACTTCAAAGGTATCACCTTATCTTGTTTTATCTCCTTTTATTCTTATTTCATTTCATTTTGTTTCATTTTTACTATAAAATCTAATTTGTTTGAAAGTGTTGATTGAATTTTAGTTTTTTTATCTGAAATTTCTTGCTATTTTTACTGGGTTATTATCTTTCTGGGTTTTACTTTTCTATTTTGGGATTTTTCTTTTCATCACGTTTCTCAAACTTCTTCATCGTTCTCTTCTTCTCCATCCTTCCATCACCCAACAATGACAGTCATAAATCCATCTCCATCGCCAGAACCATCGGAGCAATCTCCACCATCAACCATCCATCACAACCACTATTACTACTACATACCAACATACCTAGAACCTCTAACCAGACACGTGTGTTACCAACCTTCCGTTTGCCCACTAATAGCCTTCAATCACCACCAAAACAGAACATCCAGCAACACCATGAATCAACACCACCCTCCACTATCCTCTGCCAACAAACACCACAATCAGCCATCTAGATACTTCTCAAACCCCTATAGCAATTAACATCAACCCCCCAGCTTCCAATGGCCCCAAGAACCTGCCGAACCACCTCCATTGTCCACCACTCAAACCCCAAATTAATCACCAATCAGTCACAAACAACCCAAAACATCCACAACCACCACCACCCTTGATACTGCCCACCAAGACAGCCCAAATCGCAGCCTAGAACCACCACAAAATCCCACACACAAACATAGTCAATACATACGCACACACCAAACACTAATCCCACAGACATACAGAGTATCCAAAACACACAGACAGATTCACACACTAAACACACACCATCACCACCTGCCCAACACCGCCAAATTCCACCAGAAACAGCCCAATCACCACCACCTGCCCAAATTTCACTGCCAATTGACAACCAGCAAGAAAAACAATAAGCCAAATACCCAAACAGCCACAACCATTATCATCCAACAACCCACTAAACCAGCCCCAATTTCACAAAACCACCAATACTGTGTTAGTGTATGCCCTAAAACCAAGATGGTTTAAGGTGTTTTATATGTTATATTTATCCATGTGGTATTTTTCTTTATCATCTATACTTGTATTTCCATGTTACTTGTTTGATTGATAAAGTCCTTAGAATATTGACTGTGTATTAGAGATTGTAAGGGTTACAATTATGAGACTACTAATACATAAAGTCATATTCTTAAATATCCCTAGTCATAGTATTAATGAGATTGGACATCATTAATACGGATAGACTAGCACATACTTTGCCTCTACTTATGGTAAGTAGTAGTTGATCTCATTGACTATGGTGTGCGTGACACTTAAGCTAGTATGTGGATGCTTGTTTGAGAACAAGTTCATTGGATTGATCCGCCAAGAGTTTCAACTATAGTGCCAATAGTTGAACTCTTAATGGCAATGGTGTAAGTGATCCTTTGACTTGAGATTACCATAGTATCTTGAGTGTGGATTGCTATACTTTGACTCTATTCCTCGGTGCCCGTAAAAGGGTAGCTCATAGGTTAGAGATTGGGTATAGTTTGAAGCATGGAAAGATAGTGAGTAATCAATATAGGATTCACCACTCCCTAATAGGAGAGTATATCCCTTAATGGCCACTTGTTGGAAATATTAACTCATAAATCTTCTGCAGAAGTGATAGTATAACTTGGAAGTAGTTTCAAGGTTATACATCATGGAGAGTTATATTTCTGGAACAAGAAAATATAAATTAGTCATTTAAAAGTATGCACTATACTTTTAGACTAATTGGGATATAGTGTGGTGAAAGGATATTAATTACACGGTAACATTGTCATTGAAGGGTATGGTCTACCATATGACTTTCCTATTCACTTGGGTGGTCATGATGCATTGCTAGACGCCACTCATGATCTATAAGTATGAATTGATTAATTAGTGAATTAATGATAAATTAAAAGTGTTTAATTTATCTAGCTCAATTAATGAGTTATAATTTATACTTATTGCCAACGTGAATGGAACCTAATGGGTCACACACATAAAGAACAAAATCTTTGGGTTAAAATGTAATTAAGATAAGTATGAGATACTTATGGGGTTAATTTATGAGATAAATTAACTTAAAGGACTTATTTATAAATATTCTAAGTCTTGCAGGAAATTAGTTTCCTAAAAGAAATAAAGTAACTAATTGGTTTCCTTATGGAATAGATTTCCTAAAGGAGAAGGATTAGCTTAAAGTAAGTTGCCTAAACCTTCTTGGTTTCTAATTAGCTTTATTTCCTAAAAGACTAGAATACTTCCTCTATAAATAGGTTCATGCTTTGACTCTTGAATTATTATTGCTACACAAAAAGAAAACTAGTGAGAGAAAATAGAAGAAAGAAAAGGCACGCCTCTCTCTCTCTCTCTAGGCGTCTCTCTCTCTCTCTCTCCTAAGGGTTAGGTTTTTCTTCTTCTTGTGTTCTTAATAATTCAAGGGAGCTAGCACTCAAAAGTCAAAGCAAGCAAGCCTACAAGGTTCCCAAAGAAGTTGTTCGTGTGGATATCGTTAGAGGCTCTACGCTTGGAGGGCTTTTCGTGGTAGATCTAACATCTTCTTCGAAGGATCTTTGCCTAGAAGCATAGAAATCTTCTGTGCTTAAGGTAATCTTCATGCAAACCCCCTTGTTAATCATATAGATATGTCAAAGAGATCCATGGTTAAGGTAATAAATTTTTATTTTTCCGCTGCGTTACCTATGCTATTACCTTACAGTGGTATCAGAGCCTTCTTTGATTATATCTATATGATTTGTGTTTATTTAATTGTCACAAATATGGATGGTTTGTTCTTGATGAAATTTGTCTCAAAAGCATTATAGAAAAATCAAGAGTTTGATTTTTAGGAAAAGTTCTTGATTGTTTAAAAGGTGTTTTAAATAATTAAGATAAGTTCTTAAGGTTGTTTTTATGGTTTCTAAATTGTTTTTTACATGCTAAAAGGGTTTTAACATGTTTTGATTCAAAAGAGTTTTGAAAAACGCTAAAGAATTTCAAAGATCGTATTTTCTGGACACAAACCGCGCGAAAACTCGCGCGCGTTTTGACCCGCGGTCAAAATCCCGTAACTTCTGTCCACAAACCGCGGATGAAACCGCGCACGGTTTGTCGCGCGGGTTACAAACCGCGGATGAACCCGCGCACGTTTTGTCGCGCGGTTTGTAGGCAGAAACCTAGCGGGATTTTTCTATTTTTTGAAAGAACGCGAATTTTGATAATTTCTCAAATAAAACACTTTCCAATTTTAATTGTTAAGATTTGGAAAGTTAAAATTTGGAAACCTATACCTTCTATAACTATATTTTTGAGACAAATAAATTTTAAGAGCATTAATCTATACTATTTAGACCATATGATTTATGACTAGAATTAAATAAATTAATTTATTTAATTGTTAAATAGTATGATGGCATGGTGGATGATTATGGACTAGACCAATGCGATTGAATGGTTATTACTTCTTTTATGGTTGGCTTGTATTGGTTTTATAAATAGGGCCTGCGTGTCCTTCCCTCTCTATTTTCTGATGTAATTCTCTTCTCATCTAAACTCCCCTCGAATGTAACTCGAGGTTTCTTGATCAATACTTGTAATGTACAAAGTATAGGTTAGGAATAGGTTTATTTAAATTGTTTAGACTAGAATTACATATGTAATGTACAAGAAGATGGAGATGGTACCAAGGAGTAACCAAGGAGGCGCATCAAGGAGTTGAAACGTCCCCTAGGAATTTTAACCAAATATTTTCTTCAAGGCTCGAAGGAAATATTACTAGTTAAAGTCCATAATCATCCACGTTTATTATGCTTTTATTTTATATGATTGATATATTTTAATTGCATAATATGATGAGACATTAATATTTAAACTAAAATCCCTCAATATCAAATATTAGGTCATCTACTTAAGTTGCCTTCCATTATTATAACAAAAACGAAGAGTTCCTATTAAGGTTGACACGTTGGCCTCCGTCAAGGTCACCTTACTCGGAATATGTTTTTGTTATGAGATATGATCTCTGAATAATGGGTTTGACTTAACAAAAATTACATAACGAGTTTGGCCTCCGTCAATGTTATGATATTTTTGAGGCAATGTTGGGTAATACATAAGATGTAAATTTCAAAGAGTTGATACCCAACTATCTAGGAGTCACAAGGAGTTGTGATTGATAAATAGTTATCTACCTAATCGAATTTATCTTTGGGGCATTGGCCTCCGTCAAACCCAAAGCTAATTAGATGGGATCCTAGCCCACTAGAAATCTCCAACGGATTTCCGAATCAATATTGAGGGTTATTGATTTGAAGTAAAATAGTGGGAGCAAACCAAATAAATTCACGAATCCACATTTTTGGTTTGCATATAACATAAAACAAATACTTATTTTCTGTCTTTACTTTTTGTAGAATGTCTAACGTGAATTTGTGACCGATTCTTGACAACAAACTCAATGAAACCAACTTTGAGGACTGGAATATCAATTTGAGAATTGTTCTCAAACATGAAAAAATTGAGTATGTCCTCGATAAACCCATGCCCCCTCCTCCACCCGCTACTGCATCACAAGAGGACATAGATGCATATGAGATGCACAAAGCCGACAATGATGCTGCAACATGTATCATGTTAGCTGCTATGTCCCCTGCATTGCAAAAGCAACATCTTAAGATGGATGCTCCGTCCATGATTGTGCACTTAAAAGAAATGTTCGATGCACAAGCTAGGACTGAGAGGTATGAGACCTCAAGGGAGCTTTATCAATGCAAGATGGCAGAGGGATCTTCAGTGACTACCCATGTACTGAAGATGATTGGGCTAATTGAAAAATTAGCTGATCTGGGACACGTTTCTGACAATGAGTTAAGTATTGACTTAATTCTTCAGTCCCTCCCTGAGAGCTATTCACAATTCATCCTGCACTTCAACATGCGAAAAGTTGAGTGCACGTTGACTGAATTGATGAACATGCTCAAGACTGCTGAGCCTAATCTTAAGAAGGAGAAGGGCACCGTTATGCTTGTCTCGGGCTCCAAGAAAAAGAAGCCCAATTCTGGGCTTAAGAAGTCCAAGAAGAAGAGAACCAAGCCTAAGGGTGGGGTTAAGAAGGACAAACCCAAGGGCACATGCTTCCATTGCGGACAAGATGGGCATTGGAAGAGGAATTGCAAGGCCTACCTTGACTCTCTGAAGTCAAAGAAGCTTGGTGAAGCTTCAACCTCTGGTATGTTTATGATTGAGATTAATTTGTCTACTAACCAAGACTCATGGGTATTAGATACCGAATCTGGATCTCATATTTGTAATAATATGCAGGGTCTTAAAGATAGTAGATTCTTGGCAAAGGGAGAGGTCGAGCTACGCGTAGGGAATGGAGCAAGAGTTGCTGCATTAGCCGTAGGAACCTATGTACTCTCTTTGCCCACTGGGCTTATTTTAGAATTGAGAAACTGTTATTTTGTTCCCGTACTTACAAAGAACATCATTTCTATCTCATTGTTAGATTTGGATGGTTTTACCATCATTCAAAGGAATAAAAGTTGTTCTTTTCACGTGATGGTATTACTTATGGTACTGGTACATTAATTAATGGTTTATATATTCTAGATGAACAAAAGTCCATTCTCAACATAAACACCAAGAAACAAAAATTAGATATTGTTAACCAAACATACCTTTGGCATTGTAGACTTGGTCATGTAAATGAGAAACGCATATCCAAGTTACATAAAAATGGATACTTGGACTCATTTGATTATGAATCATTTGGGACATGCGAATCTTGTTTACTTGGTAAGATGACCAAGACACCTTTTTCTGGAAAGGGTGAACGTGCTAGTGATCTTCTTGGGCTTATACATACTGATGTTTGTGGCCCAATGTCGATCCATGCTAGAGGTGGTTTCTCCTACTTCATCACTTTCACGGATGACCATTCTAGATATGGTTATGTGTTTCTAATGAAGCACAAATCCAAGGCCTTTGAAAAGTTCAAAGTCTTTAAAGTTGAAGTTGAGAAACAACTTGGCAAGAGTATCAAAACACTTAGATCTGATCGAGGTGGAGAATACTTAAGTCAAGAGTTCCAACAATATCTAGAGGAAAATGAGATTATTCCTCAATGGACTCCTCCATACACGCCACAACTAAATGGTGTGTCTGAAAGGAGAAATCGTACTTTATTAGATATTGTCGCGCCCCATTTTTCGAAAAAGGGAAAATAAATAAAATGATAATAAGTGTGGTGAATGTGTCAGTTGGAAAAAGGAAAATTAAAATGCGTTGTTGCATTTATTTGTTGGGAAAAGAGGATAGGTATTTGTAAAATGATTTTTTAGAAAATATTGTACAAAAGACGTGAAATACTTTATTTTTTGAAAGCAAATGAAAAGGGCCTAAAATGGGACTCTTGGAAATGCGACGGTTTTTGGGCTCGAAAATAGAGTCTAAAAAGGGTTTTTTAGTGAAAAAGGAGTCGCCACTTGGTATTGAGTTTTGGTGTACCAAGTCACCCGAAAATATTTTATAAAACGTAAGAGAATTAAAAATGATTCATTAAAATGATTTTTTGAGGAAAAACAAGAAAAACCCTTTTAGACGACTCCAGGTCTTTGAAAAACAAGAGAAAAAGGTTCGGGAGTCACAGTTGAAGAAAGGGAAGGCAAAGGCTCGTGCCTAAGGCACCCTTTCAACCTAGCCGAAACTAGTTGCGAGGTTTAGTCTAAATTTTCCTAATATAACCCTAAGATTTTATCGCATTTGGATGCAACTATATGAATGCAAATCTAATCCTGAAAATGAATATCGATAAGGGACGAAATGTTCCACTGAGGTTTGGTCGGGATATTCGCATTAATTGCGAAACCCGAGTCTAGACCTCGACGGAGTCACGAGTATAGATGCAAAATGGAATGCAAAAGAAAAGAAAAATAATAGTATAGATAGTAAGTGAACAAAGAAAATGGGGATGTAACATAACGGGTAGCGGGAGACTAATAGACTCGTGACTATCTGTTTCTACTCACGGAGGGGGGAACGACATGTACGCCATCGCTTCCCACGTGAGTAGATGACTATTTCTTAGTCGAAATCACGCAAATGACCTAAAATTCTATGTGTAGTGGAATCTAAATGTTATGCACCAAATAGATGTTAAAATAAGTAATAAGTTATAAAGTATATATAAAAAACTCATAGAAAATGGGAAAAGCCTAAAAAGATAAAATGTGTGTGAAATGGCATAGAGTGAACACGAAAAATGATCCTAATGCTAAAATAACCTAAAGGCATAGCATTGGACTAGCCTATTTTCTAAAAAGTTCTCCGCTAGCGTTGGACTAGCGAAGAAAACGAAATTAACCACAACTAGCTTTGGACTAGTGTGGCGACGATACCCATATATAATTAAAGCAAGTAAATAAATAAAGCATGTATTAAAGCAATAAATCACATAAAAGCAAATAATAGCAAGTAGGAGCACATAGCACATAAGCATGGTATTCTAGATGCGAGTTCCTAGGAAAAGCGAATAAAACACACAAGCACATAGCACACATAGCACACAAAAGCCCTAACTATTACACCGGAGAATAACCTAATTACAATCTAAAAATAGAAAAAAAAGAATAAAAGATATCCTATCTAACCTATCTATTACACTTTCTATCTAAAATACAAAGAATTTTGCTAAATAGAATATATTATCTATCTATTACATTTCTTTGAATAATCAGAAAATTAATTTCTAATAAGTAACATGGCATAAATAAATAAACACTCTCACATGGATAAAAAAGTATAAACACAAAAAAACACGCAGAAAAACACATAGGAGCACTTAGGAGCACATAAAAGAAATATTGGAAGGGTAATCGAGGTACCTCTCATTCGCAAACCCGGTATAAATCGCTACTAAAATGAACAAACTTAATCAAGGCATCATTGTTTAAATAAATAAACCATTAATTAAGTTATTCTAGAGCAATCACTATAAACATGCTAATGATAATTCAAACAATTGTAGCAATAATAAACAAAAATAATAAAAAAAATATATAATGATAATAATAATTAATTATTTAGGAAGAAAAAGGAAAATTGTTTAAGTAAAAATAAATAAGTAAATAGGTAAATAAAGCAAAACAACAAAAATAAAGAAATAATAATAATAGAAGATAAAATACAATAATATGTACTTAAACTTTTAACACCCCAAATAATGATTATTAAAATAACTAAAACGAAAATAAAGGAAACTAATTTGCACATTAATAAGACTAACAAGACCCCATTTTAAAGCATTAATTATAAATTTGATAAAATAAAGAAAATGTGAAAAGAAATAATTTAAAGCTTTGAGGATTTAACTAATTTTAAATTTTTTCTTTTTGCAAAAAATAAAATATTATAAGATTTGGATTAAAGGTGGAAATTTAGGCAATATTCTAAAGTGAAAATGTAATTTATGAGGAACAAAAAGGGTAAAATTATAATTTCAAACCCTAATTAAGGTAATGACATAGTTTACAACAAATTTAAAAGCTAAAATGTAATTTTCAACAAGTATAATGCCCAAAAATAAAAAATTCCAGCAATATTTAAAGCCAAGAACACAATTTCAGCAAGCTTATTAAATAACACACAATTTACAGCAAACATTTAAAGGCAAAATTTCAAGTTTTAGCTATTTGGAGAGCAAAAATATAAATTCCAGCAACATTGGAGGACAATAAAGTAATTCCAGCAAAAATATAATGGCAAAATGAAATTCCAGCAAGGTTTAGGGATAAAAAATGAAATTCCAGCAAGTATTCTAAGGCAAAAATAGAATTTCCAGCAATGTATAAGGGCCAAAATGCAATTTTCAGTAACATTTAAAGCCTAAAATATAATAAAAGAAAGCTTGGGAGGCAAAATTGCAATTTTCATAAATATCAGAGGGTAAAAATGCAATTCCAGCAAAATCTAGGGGTCAGAATGTAATTACCGAAAAATATAGGGGTCAAAATGAAAAATTAAAAACGTAGGGGGGCAAAATTATAATTATCTAAAAGTTGAGGGACCTAAATGCAATTAATCGGGACCTAATTGCAAAGAAAATTAAATTATGGGGGTCAATCTACAATAAACAGAAATTTAAATGCACAAGTCAAACATTTCCAGGGCCACAGTAGCATTAATGAAAATATAAGGACTATAAAATAAATACCTATTATTAATTAAAAATAAATTAAAAAAAAACTAACTAACCAAAACGACGTAGTTTTGAGTGAAACTACGTCAAAACGACGTAGTTTCACTAAAACTTTTTTTTTTTTTTTTACTTCTACCCGATTTTCTTTTTCTCTTTTTTTTTCAGATTTTCTTTTTTCTTTTTTTTTTTCTTTTCTCTTTTTCTCTCTTTTCTTTCTTTTTCTTTCTTTTTCTCTCTTTTCTTTTTTTTCTTCTTCTTTCTTTCTTCTTCTTTTCTCTCTTTTCTTTTTTTCCTTCTTCTCCCCCCGATTCTGATCTTCTCCCCGATTCCGATTCTGTCCTCTTCCCCGGCCGTCTCTCTCTCTCTCTCACAGGTCTCTCTCTCTCTATCCGGGCTTCGATTTCCCTTCTCTCTCGTTCCCCTCTCTTTCTGGCCCTCTCTCTCTATTCCTCTCTATTTCTCAAATTTCCCAACTGAAATTGCCCAAATATCGGAAATTAAAACTCTAATTTCAATTGGATTTTATTATTGTTATGATTATTATTATTATTATTATTATATATATTTTTTGCAATGAAATCTAAATACAAATTCTGATTACAGGAAATGAAAGAGGAGGGCCAAAGTGCTACCTGTTTTGGAGAATCCGGCGGTGGTTTGTGACGATTTTGGCTGCCTCCGGCGGCACTGATGTTGATCGTTTGTTGTTGTTGCTTTTTTGCCTTTTTTTTTTTTTTTTTAAATTTGTGCCAGTGTGTGTGTATGTGTTTTGTAGGGGCGTAAGTGTGTGTTCACAGGTGAAGCTGTGTGTAGTGTGTGCGTTTGTGAATGGCTGTGAGTGTAGTGTGTGTTTTGTGTGTAATTGAGTTTTGTGTTTTGTGGTTGGGTGATGCTTGAGCCGAGAGGGGGAGGAGGTGTGTGTCTGTGTGCAAGTCTGTTTTGGTTTTGTGGAGTCTGTGTGCTTGAATGTGTTGTGTGTTGTGTGTCAATGTGCAGTGCTTGTGCGTGAGCTTTTGTTGCAAAGAAAGGTGTGTTTGTGCTAGTGTGTGTCGTGTGTGTATGTGAGTTTGATGTTTCTGTTTCTGTGAGTGTGTGCAAGGTGTGTTATGATTGCAGGGAGAGGAAGGGGAAAGAAAATGCAGGTGTGTGTGTGTTGTGCATCTGTGTGTGATTGCAGGGAGAGGAAGGGGAAAGAAAATGCAGGTGTGTGTGAGTGTTGTTTCTGGTTCTGTGAGTGTGTGCAAGGTGTGTTATGACTGCAGGGAGAGGAAGGGGAAAGAAAATGCAGGTGTGTGTGAGTGTTGTGCGTCTGTGTTGTTTGTGTGATGCAGTGTGTGTGTAATGCGTGCAAATGAGTGTGTATGTGTGAGCTGTGTGCTTTGCTGGTGTTGTGAGGAAAGCCAGGAGAAGAGAGAATTGTGAGTGAATTGTGCCTGTGTGCAGGTGAGCCGAGAGAGTGGAATGGGGGGAAGATGTGTATGTGCAGGTCTGTGAAGATGTGAAAAATGGTGTGTGGGCTGTGTGTTGCAGAGAGGGAAGAGAGAGGAGGGAATTGTGCCGGTGGGAGTGGATTGTGATGAAGATGAAGTCTGAAAGAAAATTGAACAAAAAAAAATCCCTTAGAATCTGATGAAGTGTAGTTTTTAGGTGGGTGATGGAATGGAGCATAGAGTTTTTGTCTGATGGATTCAGTGTCCTGCTTTGCTGCTGCGTTCAGCAGCTGCAGTAGCAAACTACTGCAGCTGCCGTAGCAGCAGCTAGGTTTTTTTTTTTTTTTTTGTGGAGAAAAATAAGGAAATAAAGAAAATGAAAAAATGAAAATAAAATAAAACTACTTGAACCCCCTTTTTTTTTTTTAATTATATTATATAAAAAACTGAAATACAACATTATATATAAAAAAGAAAAGGTAAAATTTAGTGCAACAACTTAAAGGTTAATTTAAAATTAGAAAAATACAACTAAAAATAAATATCAAATGGTCTTAATAAAAAAAAAACAAAATAATAATAATTTTTAAATTTTTTTCTTTTTCACTTTTTTTTTTAACATAAAATTTATAAAATGCTCATAGATAAAATTCTTATAAAGAAAATTGTAAATAAAAAGTGCGTTGGAAAACGTGACCTAAATATGGCAAAATTATAAAATTTATGAAAATTAATAAATGACATCACACAAATTTTACACAACATATATTATCACATAAAGAACATATATTATAATTTTCACTCAAAATTTTTGAAATTAACGCATTCTTGGGAAACGTGCCCTTAATAAACAAAAAGATGAAAATTAAATAAATATTAAACGACCTCTAAAAATTATGAGATTTTTACAGAAAATTTATGAGTATTCAAAAATGCAAATATAAAATTTTTTACTTGAAAATTATCGTAAAAAAGTGCATTGGAAAACGTGCCGTTGAATTAAAAAATATTAAAATTTTAAATAAATAATGAATGACTCCTAAAAATCATTAAAATCATAAATAATGATAAAATAGTAAAATCATGTATTTAGGAAATAAGTTAAAATAAATCAATATTTACATGGCGAAATTACCATTTTGCCCCTGACGTGACGAATTAGACATAATATGCGAAAATTGTACTCGACCCCTGAAAAATAGGAAAATACCCCTAAAATAAAAGTGACAACATATTTTTACAAAAGGTGTGTCAAAATTTGGTGTCTACAGATATGGTACGTTCAATGATGGGCCATGCATCACTTCCTAGTTCGTTTTGGGGATATGCCTTAGATTCCGCCTCCTATATACTCAACCGTGTTCCATCAAAATCTGTTAATACCACACCTTATGAGATTTGGTATGGTAAGAAACCAAATCTTAATCATTTAAAGATTTGGGGTTGTTCTGCTTATGTGAAGCGAAACATGTCTGACAAGCTAGAGGCTAAGTCTGACAAATGCTTGTTTGTGGGGTATCCTAGAGAGAGTCGTGGATACTACTTCTACAATCCCCTTGAACAAAAGGTGTTTGTTTCAAGACATGCTACTTTTCTAGAAAAATTGTTTATTCTTGAAAGAAGTAGTGGGAGCAAAGTAGAACTTGAAGAAATTCAAGAACCACAAAGTAGTCAACAGTTGGAACAAGAGCTTATGCCACATGATGATGAGGCGCAGTCGGAAGCTCAAGTTACACAAGAACTTCGAAGATCTAGTAGAACACATTACGCTCCTGAGAGATATGGATTTCTCATTAGTGAGAGCAATGATGTGTTGGTCATAGATGATGATGACCCTACTAGCTACGAAGAAGCTATGTCTAATGTAGACTCTTTGAAATGGCGCGAAGCCATGAAATCCGAAATGGATTCCATGTACGAGAACAAGGTATGGACCTTGGTCTAGCCACCTGAAGCAATAAAACCCATAGGGTGCAAGTGGGTCTTTAAAAGAAAGACTGACATGGATGGTAATATTGTTACCTATAAAGCAAGGTTAGTGGCAAAAGGTTATAAACAAAGGCAAGGAATTGACTTTGAAGAAACTTTTTCGCCGGTAGCTATGCTTAAATCTATAAGGATTTTGCTTGCCATAGCTGCTTATTATGACTATGAGATTTGGCAAATGGATGTCAAGACTGCATTCCTTAACGGGAATTTGCAAGAGGATGTGTACATGACACAACCTGAGGGTTTTGACTCCATTGATAGTCATAAGGTATGCAAGCTACAAAAGTCTATTTATGGACTCAAGCAAGCTTCAAAGAGTTGGAACATTCGTTTTGATGAGACAATCAAAGAGTTTGGTTTTCTTAAGGATGAAGACGAGCCTTGTGTATACAAGAAGGTGAGTGGGAGTGCTGTCGTTTTCTTAATACTTTATGTGGATGACATATTGTTGATAGGAAACGACATACCTTTACTACAAACCGTAAAGGTATGGCTGTCCAAGAGTTTTTCCATGAAAGATTTAGGAGAGGCAACCTATATTCTGGGAATTAGGATCTATAGAGATAGATCCAAGAGGTTGCTTGGTCTCAGTCAATCGACATACATAGACAAGATGCTAAAGAGGTTTAGCATGGAGCAATCGAAGAAAAGGTACTTACCTATGAGACATGGGATTACTCTTTCGAGAGACATGTGTCCTAAAACACCTGTCGAGATTGATAGCATGCAAAAGGTTCCTTATGCCTCGGCAATAGGATCCATTATGTATGCTATGCTATGTACAAGACCCGACGTCTCCTATGCTCTAAGTGTTACGAACAGATTCCAAGCTAACCCTGGTGAGGGTCACTGGGTAGCTATCAAGTGTATTCTTAAGTACTTGAGAAGAACTAAAGAATTATTCTTGGTTTATGGAGGACACACTTTAGAAGTGTGTGGTTTCACTGATGCGAGTTTTCAGTCAGACAAGGATGATAGTAAGTCGCAGTCTGGATTTATATTCACGTTAAATGGTGGTGCTGTGAGCTGGAAGAGTTCGAAGCAAGAAACTACCGCTGATTCTACAACTGAAGCCGAGTACATTGCTGCTTCTGAAGCTGCAAAAGAGGCTGTTTGGATCAAGAAGTTCGTCACCGAGCTAGGAGTGGTTCCTTCCATTGTTGATCCTATGCCTTTGTATTGTGACAACAATGGTGCTATAGCCCAAGCAAAGGAACCTAGGTCTCATCAACGATCCAAACACGTACTTAGGCGCTACCATCTTATTAGAGAAATAGTTGGTAGGAATGATGTAAAGATAGAAAAGGTTCCCACTGATGACAATATAGCTGATCATCTCACTAAGGCCTTGTCCCAGAAAAAGCATGATGCTCATGTAAATGCTTTTGGCCTAAAACAAATGAGTGATTGGTTTTAGTGCAAGTGGGAGTTTGTTAGTGTATGCCCTAAAACCAAGATGGTTTAAGGTGTTTTATATGTTATATTTATCAATGTGGTATTTTTCTTTATCATCTATACTTGTATTTCCATGTTACTTGTTTGATTGATAAAGTCCTTAGAATATTGACTGTGTATTAGAGATTGTAAGGGTTACAATTATGAGACTACTAAAACATAAAGTCATATTCTTAAATATCCCTAGTCATAGTATTAATGAGATTGGACATCATTAATACGGATAGACTAGCACATACTTTGCCTCTACTTATGGTAAGTAGTAGTTGATCTCATTGACTATGGTGTGCGTGACACTTAAGCTAGTATGTGGATGCTTGTTTGAGAACAAGTTCATTGGATTGATCCGCCAAGAGTTTCAACTATAGTGCCAATAGTTGAACTCTTAATGGCAATGGTGTAAGTGATCCTTTGACTTGAGATTACCATAGTATCTTGAGTGTGGATTGCTATACTTTGACTCTATTCCTCGGTGCCCGTAAAAGGGTAGCTCATAGGTTAGAGATTGGGTATAGTTTGAAGCATGGAAAGATAGTGAGTAATCAATATAGGATTCACCACTCCTTAATAGGAGAGTATATCCCTTAATGGCCACTTGTTGGAAATATTAACTCATAAATCTTCTGCAGAAGTGATAGTATAACTTGGAAGTAGTTTCAAGGTTATACATCATGGAGAGTTATATTTCTGGAACAAGAAAATATAAATTAGTCATTTTAAAAGTATGCACTATACTTTTAGACTAATTGGGATATAGTGTGGTGAAAGGATATTAATTACACGGTAACATTGTCATTGAAGGGTATGGTCTACCATATGACTTTCCTATTCACTTGGGTGGTCATGATGCATTGCTAGACGCCACTCATGATCTATAAGTATGAATTGATTAATTAGTGAATTAATGATAAATTAAAAGTGTTTAATTTATCTAGCTCAATTAATGAGTTATAATTTATACTTATTGCCAACGTGAATGGAACCTAATGGGTCACACACATAAAGAACAAAATCTTTGGGTTAAAATGTAATTAAGATAAGTATGAGATACTTATGGGATTAATTTATGAGATAAATTAACTTAGAGGACTTATTTATAAATATTCTAAGTCTTGCAGGAAATTAGTTTCCTAAAAGAAATAAAATAACTAATTGGTTTCCTTATGGAATAGATTTCCTAAAGGAGAAGGATTAGCTTAAAGTAAGTTGCCTAAACCTACTTGGTTTCTAATTAGCTTTATTTCCTAAAAGACTAGAATACTTCTTCTATAAATAGGTTCATGCTTTGACTCTTGAATTATTATTGCTACACAAAAAGAAAACTAGTGAGAGAAAATAGAAGAAAGAAAAGGCACGCCTCTCTCTCTCTCTCTAGGCGTCTCTCTCTCTCTCTCCTAAGGGTTAGGTTTTTCTTCTTCTTGTGTTCTTAATAATTCAAGGGAGCTAGCACTCAAAAGTCAAAGCAAGCAAGCCTACAAAGTTTCCAAAGAAGTTGTTCGTGTGGATATCGTTAGAGGCTCTACGCTTGTAGGGCTTTTCGTGGTAGATCTAACATCTTCTTCGAAGGATCTTTGCCTAGAAGCATAGAAATCTTCTGTGCTTAAGGTAATCTTCATGCAAACCCCCTTATTAATCATATAGATATGTCAAAGAGATCCATGGTTAAGGTAATAAGTTTTTATTTTTCCGCTACGTTACCTATGCTATTACCTAACATACTGCCACCCCACCTTCAATTCGACCACTGTTTCTCCTGCCCAGCTCGCAGAAAAATTGCTCGCCTCTGGCCCTCTCCCTCCATTTGACTTGAATCCCCCACATGCGCCATAGCTTTTCCCCCTAGTCTGGGTAATCGTTCGGTGCAAGATAGAAAGAGAGACAATGAAAAGAGAGGGGAAACAGACAGAAAAAAAAAAAGAAAAGTGGGAGAACAAAAAAAGAAGGAAAGAGTGAGAAACGGGTGAAAGAAGGAAGAAAAGAAAAGCTGGAGAAAGAGAGAAACAAAAGGGAGAGAATCAGCAAAAGCAGGAGCAGAAGAAAGAAGAAGTGTAACATCCCGCGTATGGGCTAGCCCAATAACTTTTGAGCTTTAAACCACGGGCTCAAAATGCTTAAGCCAAGTTATTTAGTAGCTCAAACGTAGGATGTTATATACTATTTACTTTTTCTTTCTCCCACCGATGTGGGATATCACATTCATCCCTCCTTTAGGCCTTTGCGTCCTCACAAAGCCCAATTCATATCCAGACTGTCCACTTGGTTGTGTCGGATTCTAGAGGTGGCTTGTACGGGCTCTAAAGGTGGCTCCCGCCTTTAGGTCGACGTAACACTTAGCCTCGCACAGCACTTAGTTCCTTCACTTCCTTGTGTAGTTCGACCCAATACCATAGGCCCAGTCTCACCCCGTGCAGAGACCACACGAGATTCGCTCTGATACCATTTGTAACATCCCGTGTTTGAGCTGGCCCAATAACTTTTGAGCTTTAAACCACGGGCTCAAAATGCTTAAGCCAAGTTATTTAGTAGCCCAAACGTAGGATGTTATATACTATTTACTTTTTCTTTCTCCCACCGATGTGGGATATCACAAGAAGAAATAAAAAAAAAGAAAAGAAAAAGAAACAAGAAAAAGAAAAGATAGGGAGAAAATGAGAGAATCAGAGATGGAGAAGAGAGACAAATTGAGAGAGAAAAAGAAAACATAGAGTGAACTGAGAAGAGAGAGAGAGAGGAACGGAGAGAGTGAAGGGAGAGAGAAGCTAGGAGTGAAGGAGACTGATTAGAGTTTAAGAGCTTTCTTTCAACGTTTTGGTTTTTTTAATTGTCTAAGTCATTTAGTTAATTTCTGTTGCTTGGTTTTTAATTGATTTAACTTTTAGCTTAGTTGATTAGTTTTGCTAACTGAGTTCAGCTAGTTAATTAATTTAGCCTTTTGTTTCCCTGAATATGTCCCCTGTTTATCTTTCATTTGTTAGCTGTTATTTTAGTTAATTAATTATTTCAATTAAGTTTTTCTAATTAATTAGTTTTAGTTTATTTATTTATTTATTTATTTTAGTTTAGCATTTTGTTTTGGTGGTTTTTGTAATTAAGTGAATGTTATGTTTTTTCTTTATTTTTATTTTTGGGTTATCAGTAATACCAATATGCTCTTTAACACTTTTAGTTGGTTACATTTAAGTCCCCCCATAATTGTAGATTGACCTCTAGATTTTATATTTCTTTCAATTAGGTTCCACTATTTGCAAACCTATTCCCCAATTGCTGAAATTTATAGTTTTATCCCCATGCTTGCTGAAATTTAGTGCTTCAACCCGCAATTTAGTTTAATGTTGTCTCTTTAGTTCCCCAAATTTATATGAATTTTCAATTTCAGTCCTTAAGCTTTATAGAAAATTTTTTTTAATCCCCTTAGAGGCTAGAGTTTACATTTTATTCCCAATCTTGTAATGCTTCATATTTACTCATTTATATTGCGATACCTTGATGTTTTTATTTCTATTTTTAAGCATTAGTACCGGTTCTTCAAGAGGTATTTTCCCTTCCTCTTAAATTTTTTTATGTGCTCTGATGTGCCATTATGTGGTTTGATTTTTATGCATTTTTTATTCATATATTTCCTATTTTGCATGCACTTTGAGTATTTATTTCCTTTATGCTATTTAATTTTAAGTTTTATTATTTTGGTAAAAAGTGTAATATTTTTGTATTTAGCTAGTCAATGTAATAGTTATATTACATTTATCGTATTTTTAGCAAAATTTTGTATTTAGATAGCTAGTGTAATAGATAGGCCATTTTACTTTTTCCCTTTTTTAATTGTAGCTAAATTCCCCGGTGTAATAGTTAGGGCTTGTGTGCTCTTACGTGCTTTTGTGCTTATACATTTTATCGCTTTTCTTAGGATTTTGCATTTAATTTGCTTTTTAATTCATACTTTACTATTTAATTCATGTTTTATGTTATTCTGTCACCACACTAGTCCAATGCTAATTGTGGCTCTATTGTTTCCCCGCTAGTCCAACGATAGTGGGAATTCCTAGAACGGGCTAGTCCAATGCTAGACCCTTAGGGCATTTTAATGCTAGGTGCATTCGTGTGCATTTTACAGCCTAGTTCACACATTTTTAGTTTTCTTTCCATTTTACATGATTTTTATTATTATTACTATTATTTATTTATTTTGACGCATCTTCAAATACATGACATCTAGGTTGCATCTCACTTAGAATTTAGGTCATTTGGTGTCATTTGGTGTGATCCGACTAAAAATAGTCGCCTACTCATGCGGGAAGCGGTGGTGTACATGCCGTTCCCCCCTCTATGAGTAGAAAAATTCAGTCACGAGATATTAGTCCCCCGTACCCGTCATGTTACATACCCACTTTCTTTCTTCACTTACTATATATTATTATTATTTTCTTTTCTTTTTGCATCGTATTTTGCATAGATACTCGTGACTCCCTCGAGATCTCAATTCAGGTTTCGCAATTAATGCAATAATCCCGACAAGCCTCGACGGAACATGCTGACCCTCCCGATACTCACATTTAGACTTAGGATTTGCATTCATTTATATACATCTAAACGCGATAGAACTTAGGGTTAATTTAGGAAATTTTGATTAAACCTCACAACTAGCCTCGGCTAGGTAGAAAGGGTGCCTTAGGTGCAAGTCTTTGCCTTCCCTTTCTTCAAATGTGACTCCGGGAGCATTTTCTCTCATTTTTTGTAGACCGGAGTTGAAAAATGGTTTTAAATGATTTTTCTAAAATTTTACTTTTGTTTTGTTAAACAATTTTTTCAGGTGACTTGGTACACCCTAACTCAGTACCAAGTGGCGATTCCATTTTTAAAATAAAACCCTTTTTCAAAAAGATCAATTGACCAAAACTGTCGCACTTTTAGTCCCTGTAACGCCCTAGAAATTCACATCAAAACCCATTTAATTCATGTTATGTCCATTAGTAGAAAAAGAGAGAAAAGAAAAGAAAGGGAAAACCGAAATGTATTTTATAAGGAGATTTCTTTTATTTAGGGTTTAGTATTAATCTTTGATTCATTAGTTGAAAGATTACCTGAGTTAATTAGGTTAAGTAAATGAGATTCTTTCATGATTAAGTGAGACATCTAAGTACCTAATTGGGATTAATTTTATTGGACCATTAGTTTATATTAGAGTTTAATAGTGACTAACTTATTCTACTATTTTCTAGTCTTTTGACCAATTAAATTTTAGCTCAATTTTACTCAAAAATTTCACTTATTCTCTTGCTTTCTTTTCTTTCTTCTTGGCCGAATTTTCTTCTCCTTTTCTCTCCTCATGGCCGGCTCTCTCTCTTCTCTATTTCCTTTCATTTTTGCTTTAATAATTTGTGCCATAATATTGCTAGTATTAAGTGATAAGAGATTACAAAGTTCTACCAATCAAATTGATCCAAGTAACCACTATTGCATTAAAAGACTACCTCTTCACTTTATTCTTGTTATGATTTTATTGGTTATTGTTTTTCTCACCTTTTTCTTTATTTCTTTTATATTTTCCTAGCTTATTTCTCTCTCTTTTTCTTTCTCTCTTGGCCGAATTCCCTACCCCCTCTTTCCTCTCTTTTGCTTTAAAAATTTATGCCATAAAACTTGTTAGTTATTAAGTGATAAGTGATTAAAAATTTCCACTAATCATATTTCACCAACTAGTACCTATTATGTCTTAAAAGTCCAAACCCTAGCTTGCTTCTTGTTAAGTTATTATTGGTTATTCTTTTCCTTATCTTTTCTTTATTTCTTTTCTATTTCCCTAGCTTACTTCTTTCTCTTTTCATTTTCCCTTGGCCGGCCACCCTTAGCTCTCTTTTCCTCTCATTTTTCTCTCAACTTCTTGAAGCTTTCTCTCCAAATTTCAAGTAATTTCACCATAGAAATTTAGTTTTTCTTCTTCCTAAGCAACCTTCTAAGCTTGATCAAGGTATGTACTATGAACTTTTCCTAGTAATTTCAAGTTTTATGTAGAGTTTTGTACAAGTTTATATCTAGATTCTTGGTACTATTACATGAAGAACATAATTTGAATTGAAGATTTACTTGCTAGATAAAGTGTTTTTGTGGTTAGATAGACTAGTAACTAGCATTTAAACCTTGAAATCTCAAGTATTATATGTTGCTTGGTTGAAGATTCATGGAGTAGAATTCTTGAAATTGAGTGGAATTTTGATTGAATTTGAGCTTGAATTGAACATAGAAGTTGTAGAACTTGTTGAATTGGGTTGGATGGCTGTCTTTCTTGCAGGTTAAGATTTGGGTTAGTCCGATTTTAAGTGGAGATGCTGCCGAATTTTGGTAGAAATAAATAAGGGAAAAATGGTAGATGAACATTTCTAACCTAGAATGTGCTCAATTTAAGGAAATTGATGTGCAGGAATTTTTAGAAAATCATCTAGTGATGAATTGAACTTTTCTAGGACGGGAAAACCCTAGAGCCAAAACCCTAAATCCTAGGGTAAAATCCTAAGCTCTAGAAACCCTAGAAATGAAACCCTAGAAATAATTGGGTTATTTCTTGAATTTTCTTGCTAATTTACATAGGGTTTTCATCAGATTATTTCTTTTAAATTTCAGGACTTGAAAGTGAATCTCGACTTTTTACGAAATATTTTCTGGGCATTCCAGGTGAGTGTCTCTATGTGTTCATGATGCATGAAATGCTTTGTCGTACTTGAGAATGTTATATTAAGAAATATTATGTTATGCTTGTAATTGTTATGTTATAACATGTGTTACTTGAGGAAAGATGTGTACTTTATCACATCTATTCCGCAACGTATTACACGCTTTCATCATCCAACGTGTTACTTGTGCATGAGACTTCCGTGACTAACTTCACAATTACTTCACGGATAGTCAACTTGGACAGGCTTGGGATGATATAAGGCGCTGGGTGTTTTAGGGCGTGACGTTCTTTCCCTTTTGAGTTGTGAATCCTCAAAGAGGCCAACTCTGGATTGAACTTTCTTGCGTGTTGGCCCTCCAGGGTTGAGATTTTCTCCCTGGATGTGGTAGCCTGTACGGAGGTTATAAGGTGAACGGTGGTTAGGGTTCTTGCTTGATAATACTGGCATGACCTTTGATAAAGACCTGAGCTATTATCTTAGTCCTAACATCATGGTTACATGATCAGTACTTGCTCTTTCTGCGGTTAAGCTTGCTTCCGTAGTTGAACCCTGTATCTGCCATTGACTACTTGTTAATTAAAGTGTTCATGCCCTACTTATTTAATCTTGTCAATTATTTTGTTCAATAAAATAATAGATTCTGGGTATGACTGCATGACTTGGACACTCACTGGGCTATTATAGCTCATTCCGTTCATTTGTTTTCTTTAACCAGGTTTTCAAAAATACTAAAGCGGTAAAAGCTGATTTTGGACGTGTACATGCTTTATTTCGTGTATTTTGATAGCCAAACTATTTTGGGCTATCTTGGTGAAAAATCATGTATATTGTGACGTGTAAACTTCTTGATGTTACTTGTACCTTTAAATTAAGTAATGTGAATATATTTTATTTTATTCTATTTTATTTCATTTTATTTGGAGTTAAGCACGCGTGCATGTTCTGAGTGAGTGCTCGACTTGAGTCCTGGCGAGAGCTAGGCAGGCAGTCCGCTAAGCCCTTTGGTGCGCCTCTGGGAAAGGTGGGGCTGTTATAGTCCCAGCCTTACTTTCTTTTAAAATACTATTTTTTCGAAAAAAACACCTTTTTTGACTAAAAACTCGAATTTTATCACACACGCATGATTTTTTCAAAACTCTACTTTTTCGAAATGGGACACCGGACTGGACCGCCTTTTCGGGGGGCGACAGTCCCGGACCCCACCGGCACTTTATCGATTTGGGACGCAACAAGGGGCAAAATCAACAAGTTCAGGGGGGCAAAACAGTAATTTTTAACTGTAAATATTTTTTTATTAGTTTTGGAGTTTTTAAATTCATATTTATACTTTCATATATATTTTTAAATTTTTTGTAAATTTTTCAAGTTTAATTGATATTTTTCTATATTTCGCTATTACAGGAGCAAAATGGTTATTTCATCTCGTGAATACTATTTTTCACTCATTTTAGGTCCCAAATTTATTTTTCAATCTTTTAAGCTTGTTTTTTAATTTTCTTGATTTTTTTTAGGACATTTGCTATTTTTGCTGTAAATACTGCGTTTAGGAGCAAAATAGTCATTTCACGCCCTGAACGCATTTTCACTAATTTTTTGAGTTCTAAATTTATTTTCTAGGGTTCTAAGACTATTTCTAATTTTTGGTAATTTTTTTAGACCAATAGCTATTTTTCTGTATATTTCGTAATTACAGGGGCAAAATAGTCATTTCAGACCCTAAATGCATTTTTGGCCGACTTTAGGCTCTAATTTCATTGTTTAAATTTTTTAAATATATTTTTGAATTTTTTTGATGAATTTTGGAGTTCATTGTCATTTTGTAGTAATTTTTATTTTTGTGTCAATATAATTTTTAGTGATAAAATTAGGATTTTATTGCTAGCGGCATTTTGGTTAAATTTTTGGTATTCTTGGAGATCAAGACTACTAGATTCTATAAATATTTCCATTGAAAAAAAAAAAGAGGAGAACAAAGAAAAAATGCTTAGAAAGTTTTTAGTTTTAGTTTTTATATTACACCAAGAACACCACAAAACACACTTTTTCCTACATGCATCTTCAAACAAACATACACACTCCACCAAGAACACAGGCCACATTTCAAGAACATCTTCATGCAAACACAACACACACCAAGAACACATACCACACATCTTCATACAAACACATACTACACCAATAACACACATCACACACTTCTCTCTCACACTACACTCACTATCACTTCACACGCATACACACATTTGCACATTCAAATTCACACATTTGCACACACAACCACATATTTCTCTCTCACACACTACACATCAATTTCACACACTCCACACACAGTCACACACAATCACACACAAAACATTCACACACTTCTCTAAATTTCATACACCATTTCACATACAAATTCACAAATACACACACCTACACACAGTCAATAGAATTCCAAACCAGCACACTGTCAATTTCACAGTTACATCACCTCTTCCATCTCCCCCTCCATCACTTCCCCCTCAAATCTCACCAACCGTTTCCAATTACAACTGAATCATAGCCCCTTAAACATCCAAAACAATCAACAAACCACCAAATTCACAAAATCACCACCATTGACTGCAGCCCATAATAGTTCTAGTTCCTCAATCTTCTCCTTCTACTAGTTCCTCCACACACCCAACCAAGACCATTGCCCATCCATCCACCAGAATCAATCAACCCAGTTTCACCACTTCCGAATCAATCCCAAGTATCACCCTAGTTCCCCTTGCCATTGCATCACCACATCAACGCTCAAACAGCCCAAACCAGTACACCTTCCTCCACCTCTAAACAACACCTGCAAAGACACAAAAACGAACCAAAAACATAAAAAATCCAATCAAAACAAGTACCTCAAATCGTAGCTCCACCATCTGACCCCAAATCACCACTTCCCTCGACCCCTATACCGACTGTTACCACTTAATCCTTCTCACCAGCAACCACCAGTAAGCTCCTCCACCACCATCCCTTTACCTTGCTCACAACCTGCAAAAACAGAAAACAAAACAGGCACCCCAGACAACAACCCAAAGAGCACCATCACTAAATTTCCACCAGAACCACTGTTTTCACCCAATTTCATCACCCACGCTACTATCTTCAATCCTCAAATGCATTGTCAAACCCAAACAACCAATTTACCCATAAACTACCACCTCCCATCGGAAGCTCCACCTGCAACAGCCATGACCACCTCCACCACTTGCAAAGAAAATGGCAACAAAACAACAAAGCAACTCATAATCCACCCAGTCATAGTAGCCACCTCCATCAGCTACCCAGCACCTCCATGGTCAATGACTGGCAACTCGGTTGGACTACCACAAACTCCACCAACAAGTCCACCGTCACCTCCAACGCCTTCCTCCAAATTAAACCCAGGTGAAACTCTTGCCCTTAATCTAATTTTCTTTTGTTTAGTTTTAATTACTAGATTGTGTTTGAATTTTGATGGGCCGGTGCTAAAATTGAACGCAAAGGGAAGCAAGAAAAGGAAAGAGAGAAACCAAGAGAGGGAAATGAGAAGCAGCAACAGAGGAGAGAGACGGATAGAAAGACAAAACAGAAAGAAAGAAAGGGAGAAACAGAGTAGAAGAAAAGAGAAAAATAGAGAGAAGAGAGTAATAGAGAGAAATAGAAACATTCGGGTGAGATAAGGGATAAAAAAGAGAGAAACAAAGAAACTGGAAAGAAAAAGAAAAGGGACAGAGAAAATGGGGAAAAAGAGAAAAGAGAAGAAATCAGAGAGGAGAGACGGAGAAGAAGAAGAAAAAGTGAGAAAGATAGAGCAGGGAAAGAAAGAGATGGCGAGGGTGAGATTGAATGAGAGAAACAATGGAGAAGTATGGGAAACAATGAAGAGAGGAAGAAAGCTGGAGAGGGAAAGAGAAAGGGAAGAAAGTCAGAAGAGAGAAAATGGAGAAAATCTGGTGGGGAAGGAAGTGTGTTCTGAAACTGAGAAGAAGGCAATTAGGGAACTTAAGCAAATTGTAGTGTAGTTTTTTTTAAAGATGTTACGTTTATTTATTAATGTTTTTTTTATGTTTATATCTTGGCCCCTTGGAATTTAGTTGTTATTATGGTACCCCTATATGTTTTGAATTCATACTTTTGGTTTTTGCTTATTGTAGATGGCCCCTTAGATTTCTAGATCTTTGCAATTAAGTCTTTTGATTTACAATAATGTCTTAAACTTGCTAGAATTACTATTTTACCCCCTAATTTGGTTTAATTTTTAATTTTGCCCTTGATTAGTTGGAGTTTCTAATTTTGCCCTTAAGCCCCCTTAAGTTTACATTTTTGCTTTCAAGCCCTTAGTTTAATAGAATTTGCAATTTTCCCTCAATTTGATTAGAATTTTTATTTTGCGATTTATTTCATTAAATTGTGGTACCTTTAATGTGTTTGTTCATTTTCTTGGCACTAAGTACTGGATTTTTAAAGAGGTATCTCTATTTTTTTTTCAATTCCTCCTTATGCGTTCCAATGTGCCCCTATGTGATTTATTATTCATTTTCCTCACATGTTTTTCTTATTTTTACATGCTTTTTGCATATTTGTTTACTTTATGTTATTTAAATTTTAATTTTATTATTTTGATAGAAATTAATATTTTTTGTATCTAGAATAGCTCATGTAATAATTAGGTGACATTTCTTATATTCTTTGAGCACAAATTTTGTATTTAGATAGCAAGTGTAATAGATAGGCCATTTTCACTATTTTCCCCCTAAAATTGTAGCTAATTCCCTCAGTGTAATAGTTAAGACTTATGTGCTTTGTATGCTTGTGTGCTTATATGTTTTACCGCTTTCATTAGGATTTTTGCATCTAGAATATCACGCCTATGTGCTATGTGCTCCTACATGTTCTTATATGTCTTATATGTTTATTTACTTTTAATTCATGTTTTATTAGTTTTATTAATTCGTCACCACACTAGTCCAATGCTAGCTGTGACTTTTACTGCTTTCTCTCTAGTCCAATGCTAGTGGAGAATTCCTAGAAAAGGTTAGTCCAATGATAGACCCTTAGAGCATTTTAGTGCTAGTTTCACTCACGTGCATTTCATTTCATTTCATAACACATTTTTCTTTTTTAGTTTTCCATATTTGCATGATTTTTGGTATATATATTTTTATTATTATTACTACTATCTATTCTTAGCATTTGATAGTGCATAACATCTAGGCTACATTTCACTTAGAAGTTAGGTCATTTTGCGTGCTCCGACTAGAAACAGTCATCTACTTACGTGGAAAACAGTGGATTGACAGGCCGTTCCCCCCTCCGTGAGTAGAAAAATGTCAATCACAAGTTATTAGTCTCTGTATCTGTTATGTTGCATAACCACTTTCTTTGACACTTACTATCTATACTATTTTTTCTTTTCTTTTGCATCCCATTTTGCATCTACACTTGTGACTCCTCGAGGTCTCAACTTGGGTTTCGCAATTAATGTGATAATTTTGACCAAGCCTCGAAGGAACATCTTGACCCTCCCGATATTCACATTTAGATTTAGGATCTACATTCATATAGATACATCTAAACGCAATAGAATCTAGGGTTAATTTAGGAAATTTTGATTAAACCTAGCAACTAGCCTCGGCTAAGTGGAAAGGGTGCCTTAGGCACAAGCCTTTGCCTTCCCTTTCTTCAAATATGACTCCCGGACCTTCTTCTCTCATTTTTTCGTAGACAAGAGTCGAAAAAAGGTTTTCAAACATTTTTTCTAAAATTTTGTTGTTGTTTTGTTAAACGATTTTCAGGTGACTTGGTACACCCTAACTCAATGCCAAGTGTTGACTCTATTTTTTTTTTTTTTGATAAAAACACTTTTTCAAAAATTATTTAGCCAAAACTTTCACACTTTTAGTCCCTGCCTTGTTTTGTTTTTCAAAATACCATTTTTCTAAAAATAATGCCTTTCACCAAAAACCCAATTTTTACCACACACGCACGGTTTTTCCAAAAACCTTTCTTTTCAAAAGAGTCACTAAACCAAACCGCCTTTTCGAGGCGCGATACTCATGGACCCTCCTGTGCGTCTTTTTTGAGGGCGCGAAAACACAAGAAAAACCCAAAATAGTGGGGTAGTGTTGAATGCAGAAACAAACATAATGCAAGTACAAAAGACAAAAATCTTGTGGCTAGAAATATGGAGTTTTGACAAACATAATTGAGTTGTATTACTCGAAGAACTTTAGATTTGTGTTGTTCAAATGTGATTGGGTCGATAATAGAAGAGGGCTTATTCAACATGATAACTATGGCTTCACACTTGTGAACTTTAATCATCTGCTGTACAGAAGGCAACAACTATCAGGCGAGCCCTTCATTCTCGCCACACAAGTTTAGCATGTATTTTATGTGCAAGATCCTATGGAGAAAGATTGGAAAATTTTCGTTAAAGTAAAACCAAGAGATTTTTTTGATATGAATGAGCAATTCTCAGAGGTGGATTCATGGGGTGAACAACAATTAGGTGACACAAGTGATGACATTGCTTGGCTACGACAAGGAGTTGGAAATGAAGTTGAGTATGACCTGAATAATCATATTGAAGGAATGGATGAAGATGAAAAGGGAGATCATTTAGAAGATTGACATATTATATAATTAGATCATAGGTGATGCTCAATGTTTGTTTACTTAGTTAAACTTTGTTTATATTGCATTTGCCTATCTTTGTACATTAATTTATGAATGCATGCTTTGTTTTTATTCCAAAAGTTTTTATCTTGTCAAAGGATTATATGTTGTATGAATTAACTTTGATTGTCCTAGTATATCTTGGTCTACAGTGGACATGACTTATTATGTAAATTTATCACTAAATTCTACTTTCCTGTTTCACAAATCTTACTATTTTAGGTCAGGAAAATATGACTAGCAGTGGACGTCGAACTCAAAGCGGAATAGGAGTTTTATCTTATCCAATAGAGGAGTCACAAAACCACGAAGATGACAGTCATAGCATACCTCAGCCACCTCCAACAGAGGAGTCACAAAACCAACAGATGACAGTGAAGATTCAGATGATTCAGTAGGTAATACAAGTGTTGCTATTTGATCAATTTTTTATTTGTTTTTGAGTTGAAATGATGCTTTCATGAAGTTCTTCATACTTATCATGACTCGAGAACAGATGAATTTATACAACAAACACGAGGTCCAACACTTATGCGCTCTGGTTGGGGTAATGACGGAGGAATTCTTGAGATAACTGTTAATGAACTCAACCAATCAATTGGAGATACTGCTACCAAGTGATAAGTAATAATTTTACCTATTTTAACATAGTATTTTATATATGATTTTAGTATGTTTTTAGTATGCTTTTGATATTTTGATATTAAAATGGCACAATTTTATTATTTTTCATCAAATAAAGGATTGCTCTTAAATTAGAGTTTTTTGTCTAGAAATTAGGGTTTTGAGGCAAAAATATTATTTTGAGGCATTAATTTGCTCAAGTTTATTTGATCTTGTAGGGAAATGATGATTAAACACAATTTGGATCAATTGAAAGCTCAAGGAATATCAAAAGTTGATTCAAGTTGTGCGATTTTTATCATTTAAACTTGGAATTTCCAGCAAATATTTTCTTCACCAGATTTCGCCAAGGCAATTATGGTTTACTTGTGGAAAAACGTCTCAAGGGCATTATGGGAATAACCAAATTTTAAAAGGGCAAAATTGAAAATAAGGAGCGATCCACGGGTCACGATTCGTGGGTTGCTACCCGCTGTTCATCATCAACTTGCAGATTTCAGCTCTTCCAATTTGCAGCTTGTTCACACCACTTTTGCAAATAATTCAAATGTCCAGCTGCATCTGCACTGCCCTAGGAGAATATCGCAAAGTTCAAGGCAATATTTTCCAAGATTTGATATCAAATTTCATCATCACATCTTCAACTTGGAAAGGGACTTGAGCTAGGGTTTTTCCTATAAATAGATGCCTTTGTAGTTCATAAAAAATATGCTTGGCTTTATGCTTGAAAGAATATAAACCATTGCTTGGTAGGAGGAGCACTCCTTGTACATATTAGTTAGTTTTTTTCCTTAGTTTTGTAGTAGGAAATTTCAGCTTCTTGTACAAAACCTTGAAGAAACTTGTACTCAACATGTTTGATGGAATGAAGGAAGAAGTATTGGAGCCATGTTCAATCATATATTAAGCATTTCTTACCTCGCTCTTTCTAGTTTCACTCTTGCATGTTGTTTACATTCATTTATGTGCTTAATATTACCTTTACCATGTTGAACTAAATTGATTCCTACTAGGTTTAGGATGAAGCTTTAATATGTTTGAATTGGTTTATGGCCTATTTATTCTTGTTTATTCATTTACTTTGTCTTAACACTTATTGTTGATTAGCTACCAACTTGAAGTCATCCAGTTGTTATTTGACAAAGAGATTTGCACTTAACAATGGAAAGAGTAAATGAAACTTATGTTGAATCTCACGAGAGTAGTGATTCACATAGGTGGATTAAGGATTAAAGCCACAATTCATGAGTTTAATGAACTAATGTATGCTAGATTTTACCACGAGAGTAGGAAAGCTCATGTATTGGTAGTCTTCCATTCGTAGAGAGATTTAGTTTGGAGTAAAAATAGAATTGAATCCTAAACATAGATAAAATCATCATGGCCATAAGCCAAACTTTCATAGTTGGTGGAGTCTTAAGCCTAGTCAACTTTGTTTAACCAGTTTCTGTTGGAATGTATGCCCTAAAACAATTATTAATTTTAATACATTCCTTATTATGTTTTGTATTTTAATAACTTCTATTTTATCTATTAAATACTAGATTTAACTGATAAAGTCCTTAGAATATTTACTAATGTGATGGTAGTCACAAGATTTGGTGACCATGAGTTATCAATCACATTCATAGTAATATTCTTAAAATTCCCTAGTCATAGTATTAATGAGATAGGACATCATTAGTACGGAAAGACTTGTACACGTTAGTCTCTACTTAATGTAAGTAGTGGTTGTTTTCATCAACCATGGTATAGAGATACCTAGGCTAATGTGTAGATGATTTGTAATGAACAATTCATTGGAGTAATCCACTTAGAGATCCCATTAGAATATCTATCTAAGTGCCAATGGCTGTATCTCTAGTGAAAAATTATGTAAATGATCCTACAACTTGAGATCACTATGGTATCTTGAGTGTGAATCACTACATTTTGACTCTATTGCTTGTTACTCACCGAGAGTGACTTAAAGAATAGGGATTGGGTGTAGCGTGAAGCACAGAAAGATAATGAGTAATCAAGGTAGGATTCACCACTTCGATAGTAGGAATTGATATCCGAATGGCCACTAGTGGGAAGTTAACCTTAAAAGTCGACTATATTAGAATAATTGAAGAATGTTTTCAAGTTAACCTAATTTAGGGTTAACTCCAGAAACTAGTAAATTTAATTAGTCACTAGGGAACTGGCACTCATTCCTTATTCCTTGACTAGTTGGATATTAGTGGTGAAAGGATAATAATTACATGGTGATTTTTCACGGAAAGGTTAAGTCAAAATTCCCTTGACTAATTTCGAATACTTGGGTGGTCGTGATGTGTTGCTAGACACCGCTCATGATCTATAAATATGAATTAATTAATTATTGTAATTAATGATAAAACAAAGTTGTTTATTTTATTTAATCCCTTTGGGAATTATAAGTCATAATTATTACCAATGTCTTTGGAACCTATTGGATCACACGCATTAGAGATTTAACTGTGTGTATCCAAGTAAAGACTTGGAAATAAAGTATTTGACACTTTCGGGGTTTAATTGCAAAGAAAAATAAATTTCGAGACTATCTAATAGTTTCGAGGTTTAATTGTAAAGAAAAATAAATTCTAGGATTATCTGAGCAGATAGAAGAAAATTGTTATCTCCTATCCGTCAGATAACTAAAAGATAGAATTGTTACGATATGTCTTTCGTTTGATTTTGAATCAAACGATCAGATGATATCTCTCTCTTTCTCTCTCTATCCTATCTCTGTTTTATATATACAACTAACTCCTACAAAGAGAGGTATCGATTAGTCATAAGATACAAAGAAAAAGTATGTGTCAGTGTGTACGACATACAAAGAGAGAAAAACAAACAAAGAAAAGTAAAAGGAAAGACTAGTAACTTTCATTACTTTCACACACAAATCGTGGTGACGATCCAAGATTTTTCTCGCGTGGATTTCAATAGAGACAGGACATGTGGACTGCTCAAGGGATCGTTCTATTAATCAGAGAAACGTCACACGGATTAAGCTAATCCAGTTATTCCCTTTTTCTTGAATCATATGTAAAACCAAAGGTGTTCCTTAGATGATTTTTGGGAAATTTTTATGTTTTCCGCTCCATTATTCCCCAAAAAAAAAACTAATAGTTTTTTCGTGTTTTGTTTACTTGAATTTGATTTTCCTACCATGTCTCCACCACCAAATTTTGATTGTCTAGACAATAAAGCAAGTTAGTAGCTTTGGTAGTTGCTAAAGCTTGTTTCCTCGTGGGATCGACCCTAATACTCATCACAACTACAATTGACCCGTGCATTTGCGGAACGAGTTTTAGGTTATAAATTTTATTACTTGTTTGTGTGAATTTTGCTTTATTTTGATAGCAACCTAAACTCACAATCACCTAGCTTTACTCTCTTCTTGGTGTAATTGCTCATAATGGAATTCTAGCTTCCTTAAACAACAAAGATTGGAAACTTGTTCCCAAATTGTATAAGGATGAAATTTGTTTTCACATCAAGGTCATCTCTACTTAAATATATGTGCTTATGTTTGTTTTGTATGTGATTGTATATAAATTGTAAAGTCTATAAAAATTGTCTAAAACAAAAAATAAAAATCTAATGTGCTAAACTAACAGGAAAATACTAATGCCACTAATGACAAGAGAAGAATTCTAATGATGTCCATTGGAAAGAAATGGAAAGAGTGGAAGCATGAAGCAAAAGCAATTGACTATGATCCATATCAAACTAATGCAGAACGTTTGGCACATCATCTAGATAGGGTGGATGAGATTCAATGGAGAGCACTGGATTATTATTGGAACTCTAAAGAGGCTAAGGTATTTCATTATAGTAGATTTATTTACTTTTAAAACTGCGAATGGTCATGACCTTTTAGGAACTTTGCTTGTCTTTTGTACTCTCTACTACCATGTGTTCTATTTGATGCACGTGTTAATGATATTGTTAGCACTTTCATCTACTAGCTATGCAATTGAAGTCATCCGTGACTCGCATGTGTTCTATTTAATTCACATGTTAGTGATATTGTTAGCACTTTCATCTACCAGCCATGCAACTGAACTTATCTGTGACTTGCATGTGTTCTATTTGATGCATGTGTTAATGATATTGTTAGCACTTTCAACTACCAACTGTGCAACTGAACTCAAGATCCTTTGTCCTTAATGATCCATCTTACTAAAACAAAATTTTCCTTGAAAAACCCAGTCAAATTATCCTCTAACTCCAATACAGAATCATTTAGATGTCAAAAGCAAACGCACCTTAACAGGAATGGCAATTTATAGTTTTACAACTGCTTTGCATTGGAGAAAAGAACATGGTATTGTTGCTAAAAATTTCTTAGTAGCTTCTTGCTCATATCGTAATTAATTATGTGATAAGTGTAAGGGAAAATTGCCATCGCTTCATTTGTTCTTTCTCATAATTTTTTCGGGAACTTAATCAGTAGTTTTTAGCCGTACAAGTATTATTACTTGTTGCTGATTGAAGCCTTTTTTTTTTGGTTTGGAAAATTTTTTAGTGCAGCCCTTATTAAATTACAGTTCCATCAAGGCCTTATTAAAAAGTTTGAAATTAAAAAAAAAAGTATTGTTGTACTTTTTAAATCTACATATAAGTAAGATATAAAGGTAATCGAGAAGAATTTTTCAGAAAATATTTTCTAGAAAAATAGCCAAACCAATAGACAAAATCAAGAGATCTTTTGTGAATCTTGAGAATTGAGATAACAGTGGATCTTCTTCTTCATCTTGTTCGTTTTCGTATTATATACCAGTAGTCATACATGAACTTCAATTGATTGTTGTTGAATAACTGTCCATCACGTTTAATAATATTCTTTTCTTTTGCCATATGTTGATTGTTGCTGAAGGATGTCTAGTTCTTGTGATAATGCTTATGTCTCCATGTACGTGCAATTACTTTTTCAAAGTTTTAATTTTAAGTTATAGGCTTTCATAGACCATGAATTCGGTACTATACTGTATGCATTTTTTGGAATTTGCACCATTACCCATAAATCATATGTACCAAACGGCAATACCCCTAAATGTGATAGCCCCACCTTACCCAGAGGCGCACCAAAGGGCTTAGCGAACTGCCTGCCTAGCTCTCACCAGGTCTCGATTCACGCACTCACGCAAACGTCCGAGCGTACTTAACTTAAAATTAATAGCAAAAGTTCATAGTACATACCTTAGATATGCTTAGAGCTTTTCTTAGAAAGGAAAGAAACTCACTTCCTATGGTGGATTTAACCAAACTTAAGAGAGAAAAGTCCAAGAAGTTGAGAGCAAAAATGAGAGAAGAAGAAGAAGATGATGGCTGGCCAAGAGAGAAAGAAAGGAGAAAGAAATAGTCTAGGAAAATTGGAAAAGAAATGAAGAAAAGGTGGGAAAAATGGTTGGCCAATTAAAATCTCACAAGAGTAAAGCAAAAAGTGAGCTTTTAATGCAAGAGTAGTAACTTGGGTTAATTTGATTGGTTGAAATTATTAACTCTTATCACTTAATATAAGCAATAATAAGACATAAATTATTAAAGCAAAAATAGAGTAAAATAGGGAGAGAGATAACCGGCCACAAGAAGAAAGAAAAGAGAGAGAAAAATTTCAGCCAAGGGAAAAAGAAAATAAAGTAAGAAAATAAGTGAAACTTTTGAGAAAAATTGAGCAAAAATTCAAGTAGTCAAAAGACTAGAAAATAGTAAAATGAACTAATCAAAATTTAAACACTAATATAAATTAAATGGTCAAGTAAAATTATTCTAACTTTAGTACTTAAGTGTTCTTGCTTAAAAATGAAAATCTTAACTAATTAACCTAATTAACTCAAGAAATCTTCTAACTAATAAATCAAGGATTAACACTTAACCCTAAATAAGAAAGAAAAATGTCTCTTATATGTGCATTTTCTAGGGTGTTACACTAAATCTTATGAGATGCTATATGATGGTCATTTTTTGTATTTGTAGAACAAGAGTGAAAAAAATAAACTTAGTCGAGCCATGACAAGAGATAATTTTACCTATTTTCATGTATGTATTATTATGTTTTTTAATTAATTTTTATGAGAATTCAGTTATAATTTTTAATATTTTATTATTGATTCATGGAATAAGAAATTATGATGGATTTTTTTTGTCTACTTCATATTGAATATATATAAATATTAGTATTATCTAATCATCTACAGGTCTCAATACAATTGTGGACATATAAAGCAAATTCGAAAAATTGTTTAAAAAAAAGTCCAATAATTGCAATTTTCTCCAGAATAAAGAGAAAATTGTAATTTTGGTACCAAATGTTTGAGATATCGACAGTTTCAGTCCCTAAAGTTTGGACAAAAGCAAATCTAGTACCAAATGTTTCAATTTTTTAGCATGTTTAATCCTATTGACCAATTTTACAAACATTTAATCAGAATTTGGTCATGTGATACTAACGTGCCGGTTACAAAAAATTGTCAAAAAGAATTACATTAAGGAAAAAATTTTAATTTTCATAATTTTTAATTAAAGTCACTAATTTGAGTTCATAAATGATAAATAAGCAGACCAAGGTCCATTCAAACCATCACCCACCTATTACAACCTCCTTTTGAACTTGTTTCAAACCATCACCCATCTGCATCTGCTCACTACCCAACAGAGCTAACAAATCCCCTTCAATTGACTTATTTGTCTGGGAAGTTAAGGCCAAGTTTGGGGGAAACAAAATTAGAGGATATAAAAGACTCTTCTAGGGCAAAAAGAAAGGCGAACAGAAGAGGAACAACAAAGAAAACTCAAGAATTGAAGACAAAAGATGAATTGCAACAACAAAAGGGAAATTTCTGCAACAAAAGTTCCCCACAAATTCACCTTGAAAATCGATTGATATTACAGTGTTACATCACTCATCCATGGCCACATCCGCAACGTGGATGACACTGCGGATGGGGGCAAAAACTCTAGCTTCTTACGGCCAAGCCACTGTTCCCACCCACGACCTCATCCGCAGTGCAAATGCAGGCGCGGCTGGGAAGAGAACTTCAATTTTCTTCAGACTTCATCTTGCACTCGCCAGATTTCTTTCCCATCTCAGCATATACTCAACCATACTTTAGCATTCACTAATCAAGTGTAGAAAAACCTATAAAAGCACGGGAAACAAGCCAAATGAGTAGCTCATGTAAAATTCACTCAAGAATCCAAAAGAATGAAAAATAGCAATTATTAAGTGAAACTCGTGGAAAAAACCAAGTAAATCCTAGCCTGAACACACCTAAAAACCTAGTCACTTTGGCCCTTATTATCACGCCACTTCAAAGAATCTACATTAGACATAGCTTTTTCGTAGCTAGTAGGGTAGTCATCATCCATGATTAACACATCATTGGTCTCACTAATGAGAAATCCATATCTCTCAAGAGCATAACGTGTTCTACTAGATCTATGAAGTTCTTGTGTATTTTGAGCTTCTGACTACGCCTCATCAATATGTGGTACAAGCTCTTGTTCCAACTATTGACTACTTTGAGGTTCTTGAATTTCTTGAAGTTCTACTTTATACCCACTGTTTCTTTCAAGAACAAACTTTTTGTTTCCAGAAAGACAACATGCCTTGAGACAAACACCTTTTGCTCAAGGAGATTGTAGAAGTATTATCCATGACTTTCTCTAGAATACCCCACAAACAAGCATTCATCAAACTTAGCTTCAAGCTTGTCTAACGTATTCCGCTTCACATAAGCAGAACAACCCTAAATTCTCAATTGAGTAAGACTTGGTTTCTTACCATACCAAATCTCATAAGGTATAGTATCAATAGATTTTGATGGCACACAGTTGAGTGTATAAGAGGCGACATCTAAGGCATAATCCCAAAATGAACTAGGAAGAGCTACATGGCTCATCATGGAACGTACCATATCTAATAAAGTATGGTTTCTCCTTTCAAACACACCATTAAGTTGTGGTGTGTATGGAGGAGTCCAATGAGGAATAATCCCATTTTCCTCTAGATATTGTTGAAACTCTTGACTCAAGTATTCTCCACCTTGATCAGATCTAAGTATTTTAATACTCTTGCCAAGTTGTTTCTCAACTTCAATTCTAAAGACTTTAAACTTTTCAAAGGCTTTAGATTTGTTCTTCTAATGAAGTAAGAGAAACCACCTCTAGCATGGATTGACATTGGGCCACAAACATTGATATGTATGAGCCCAAGAAGATCAATAGAGCATTCACCTTTTCCGGTAAAAGGTGTCTTGGTCATCTTGCCAAGTAAACAAGATTCGTATGTGATAAGTGTTAAAGTGAACTAGTTTTTTAGGTTAGGTTTTTAGGGTTTTCTATGAGTTTTTCTCTAGTTCTTAGCTATTTCTTCTCTTTTATGATTTTAATGCCAAATTGTGTAAATGTATGATTTAAAAGTGTTTTTACACCATTTTGTAGGGTTTTGATAGCTTCAACTCGATTTCAATTGATTGGAGTGCAATGAAGAAATAGGCGAAGAAGAATTGGAATGGAAACAGTTTGGCAGCTTGGACATATTTCAGTGTTTTGGTCATATCTAGAGCTAGAGACATTGGATTGGGGTGACTCTTGAGGTATTTTGAAGCTAAGACAATTTTCTACAATTCATACGAAGACATCAAAGTCCAGTTCTCACGTTTCAATGGTCAAAATCCCAAGTTACTGAAGCACATTTGCACTGCGAGGCTGTTACAACCAGTTCTTAGTATTTTGAGTACATCTCTGGCCACAGACCTCTAAATGACGTGATTTTTGATGTTTTGGAAAGCTATCTCAAGGGGATACAACTTTTGTGTTTTAAGGAAAAGCTAATTCGGCTGTCTTGAAGGTCAAATCTGACGTAGACAAACCGTGCGACAATCCACGCTCGATTTGTGCTGCGGTTTCCATTCAGAAGTTAAGTGAACAAACCGCGCAACAACCCGCGCGCGGTTTCTTCATAGAATCTGCAGCGTATTTAGCAGCTGAACTGGCCATTTGATGAGGGGAGAACCCTAACTCGGGAAAAAACACACACGCCGCAGACACCTCAAAAACACATATTTTGCACATCTAGAGTGATGTAGGGAGGAGAAAGCAAGAGTAGAAGGACAACTCAAGGGCTTCAATGGCGAAAGCAAGAAGATTTTATCAAGATGCAAGGGAGGATTCAAGGGGGCTGCATGAGAATGAGCTTTCTCTTTCTTTCTTGTCTTTTGTTAATTTTATTCTTGTAATTATGAATTGAGTTTATGATTTAGATGGGATGAACCCTAAATTCTTATGTCTATAATTTTATTCTTGGCTTAATGAAAGACCCACTTTGTTCTTAGATTTATTTATGAGTTTATTTGTGTTTTGGATTGGGATTTGCATGCATCCTTCAATTCAAGTATTGATTTTGTATGGGTATATCGAGAGATTGCACATATGATTAGATCACTTTATGAATAGAGAGAACTTGAATGAATTGCTAAAGATAGGATTACATGAGTTCTTCCTAAGTTGAGTTTTAGGATTAAAGCTCAACCACAAATAGAGTCCATTGATTAGAAATTGCATCTTTTAGGGGTTTTAATTGAGAAGAGATTCCAATTAATCAACCGAGAAGGTAGGAATTGTTTCACTTGAGAAAGGATATAATTCACATTAGGGATTCTAGGGTCTAAGCAATTGGGTTAATCATTAATCAAGTTAGAGTCTTGGCATGTTGGTTTAGGGGAATTCTTCATCTAAATTCACCTCTACTTTTGTCCATTCTCTCTACTAAATTCTATATTATCATTTAGTTAGATAATTAGTTTTAGCTAATTTGTATTTTCATTTAATTCGTCATTCACTTTGTGAGGTTAGATAATAGAAAGAAGTTAGTACTAGTACTCACATAGTTCCTGAGGGATCGACACTCGGTACTCTTGTACACTATACTACTAGGAACGATAGGTGCACTTGCCTAAAGTATCCATAGTATAGCGAAACGGATATCAGTATGTCCCAAACAATTCATAATCAAATGAGTCCAAGTGCCCATCTTTATGTAACTTGGATATGCGTTTCTCATTCATATGACCAAGTCTACAATGCCAAAGATATGATTGATTCACAATATCTAATTTCTGTTTCTTGGTCTTTGTGTTGAGAATGGGCTTATCTTCATCTAGAATATATAAACTATTATTTAATGTACCAGTACTATAAGTAATACCATCACATGAAAAAGAACAACTTTTGTTCTTTTGAATGATGGTAAAACATCCAAATCTAATAACGAAATAGAAATGATGTTCTTAGTAAGTACGGGAACAAATTAACAATTTTTAATTCTACAGTAAGCCTAGTGGGCAAAGAGAGTACATAGGTTCCTACGACTAATGTAGCAACTCTTGCTCCATTCCCCATGCGTAGCTCGACCACTCATTTCACCAGGAATCTACTAGCTTTAAGACCCTACATATTATTACAAATATGAGATCTAGATCCGGTATCTAATACCCATGAGTCTTGATTAGCAAATAAATTAATCTCAATCATAAACATACCAGAGGTTGAAGCTTCTCCAAGCTTCTTTAACTTCAATGACTCAAGGTAGGCCTTGCAATTCCTCTTCCAATGCCCATCTTGCCCGCAATGGAAGCATGTGCCCTTGAGTTTGTCCTTCTTAACCCCACCCTTAGGCTTAGTTCTTGTAACATCTAGCGTCCTGGCTGGCCCAATAACTTTTGAGCTTTAAACCACGGGCTCAAAATGCTTAAGCCAAGTTATTTAATAGCCCAAACGTAGGATGTTATATACAAATCATTTTCTTTTCTTCCCACCAATGTGGGACTTTTTGAGGGGTCTCACATTCACCCCTCCTTATCAGGCTTTGCGTCCTCGCAAAGCCCAATCTATATCATAATCCGGACTGTCCACTCGGTTGTATCGAATTCTAGAGGTGGCTCATACGGGCTTTAGAGGTGGCTCCCGCCCTTAGGTCGACATAGCACTTAGCCCCGCACAGCACTTAGTTCCTCTACTTCCTTGCGTAGTCCGGCCCAAATACCATAGGCCTAGTCTCACCCCGTGCAGAGACCATACCAGGTTCGCTCTGATACCATTTGTAACATCCCGCGTCCGAGCTGGCCCAATAACTTTTGAGCTTTAAACCATGGGCTCAAAATGCTTAAGCCAAGTTATTTAATAGCCCAAACGTAGGATGTTATATACAAATCATTTTCTTTTCTTCCCACCAATGTGGGACATTTTGAGGGGTCTCACAGTTCTCTTCTTCTTGGACTTCTTACTAGAATTGGGCTTCTTCTTCTTGGAGCTTGAGATAAGCATAACGGTACCCTTCTCCTTCTAAAGATTGGGCTGAGCAGTCTTGAGCATATTCATCAAATCAGTCAACGTGCACTCCAAGTTTTGCATGTTGAAGTGCAGTATGAATTGTGAATAGCCCTCAAGGAAGGATTGAAGAATTAAGTCAATACTTAATTCATTGTCGAAGACGTGTCCCAGATTAGTTAATTTTTCAATTAACCTGATCATCTTCAATACATGGGCACAAACTGAAGATCTCTCTGCCATCTTGCACCGATAGAGCTCTTTGGAGGTCTCATACCTCTCAATCCTAACTTGTGCATCGAACATTTCTTTAAAGTGCACAATCATGGACGCAGCATCCATCTTAAGATGTTGCTTTTGCAACGCTGGGATCGTAGCAGCTAACATGATGCATGTTGCAGCATCATTGTCGGCCTTATGCATCTCATATGGATCTATTTCCTTAGGTGATGCAGTAGCATGAGAAAGGGGCATGGGTTTATCAAGGACATACTCAGTCTTTTCATGTTTGGGAACAATTCTCAAATTGATATTCCAGTTCTCAAAATTGGTGTCTTTGTTTTATTGTTTAGAATCGGTCGCAAATTCACGTTAGACATTCCACAACAAAAGTAAAGACAAAAAAAAGTATTTGTTTTATGTCATATATGCAAACCAAAAATGTGGACTCATAAATTTATTTGTTTTGCTCCCACTATTTTACTTCAAATCAATAACCCTCAATATTGATTCGAGAATCCGTTGGAAATTCCTAGTGGGCTAGGATCTCATCTAAATAACTTTGAGTTTGACAGATGCTAATTGCCCCAAAGTTAACTTTGATTAGGTAGGTAACCTTTACCAATCACAACTCTTGTGACTCTTAGATAGTTGAGTATCAACTCTTGAAATTTACATCTTATTTATTACCCAACATGGCCTCAAAAATATCATAACCTTGACGGAGGCCAAATTTGTTATGTAATTTTGTTAAGTCTAGCCCATTATTTAGAGATCATATCTCATTGCAAAAACATGTCCTGGGTAAGGTAACCTTGACGGAGGCCAATTACATCTACACTTAACAGGAACTCTTTGTTTTTGCTATAATAATGGAAGGCAACTTTAATTGGTGACTTAATATTTAGTTTGAGGTATTTTCGTTTTAAATATTAACATCTCATCATATCATGCAATTAAAATATATCAACATATAAAATAAAAGTATATTAAAGGTGGATGATTATGGACTTTAATTAATAATATTTTCTTCAAGCTTTGAAGAAAATATTTGGTCAAAATTTCTAAGGGACGTGTCACCACCTTAATGCGCCTTCTTGGTTGCTCTTTGGTGCCATCTCCATCTTCTTGTATATTACATATGTAATTCAAATCTAAACATTTTAGAAAAATAAACCTATTCCTAACCTATACTATGTACACTACAAGTATTGATCAAGAAATCTCGAGTTAAATTTGAGGGGAATTTAAGTGAGAAGAGAATTACATCAGAATTATAGAGAAGGCAAGACACGCAGGCCTTATTTAAATACACAATACAAGCCAACCATAATAGAAATAATAACCATTCAATCACATTAGTCTAGTCCATAAACATCTACCATGTCATCATACAATTTAACAATTAAATAAATTGATTTATTTAATTGTAGTCATAAATCACATTGTCTAATTTAATTAGATTAATATTTTGGAATTTATTTGTTTTAAAAATAAAGTTATAGAAGGTGTAAATTCTAAAATTAACTTTCCAAATCTTAACAATTAAAATTGGAAAGATTTTTTCAAAAAAATTTCCAAAAAACCACATTTTCCAAAAAAATTAAAAAAATTTCTGCGAGGGCAATGTTCATGTATCCGCTAGGATACCCGCGCATGGGAAGCCCTCGCGGTTACCCAAAACTCTCTGCCATACTACCTGCGAGTCTAGCTATGAGGTGGTTGGGCTCGCAAGTACACAGAAGTTTTACCTGCAGGGCTAGCCATGCGTGTCTATCTGCAGATAGATAGGCCTTGTGGATGGGCAAAATGTTCTATTTTTGAAAAATGATTTTAATGAATTTTTATTTTTAAAAACTCTTTTGATCAAAACATGTTAAAACCCTTTTAACACGTAAAAATAATTTAGAAACCATAAATATAACCTTAAGAACTCATCTTAATTATTTAAAACACTTTTAAATAATCAAGAACTTTTCTTAAAAATCAAAGCCCTTGATTTTTCTAAAACAATTTTGAGGCAAACTATATCAAGAATAAACCATCCACATTTATGACAGTTAAATAAACATATATCATATGGATATAATCAAAGGAGGCTCTACTACCACTGTAAGGTAATAACACAGGTAACGCAGAGGAAAAATAAAAATTTTATTAGCTTAACCATAGATCTCTTTGATATATCTATATGATTATAGGGGGGTTTGCATCAAGATTACCTCAACCACAGAAGATTTCTATGCTTCTAAAGGCTAAGATCCTTCGGTGAAAAGGCAAGATCTACCACAAAAAGCCCTCCAAGCATCGAGCTTGTAATGATATCCACACAAAAAAAATCTTTGGGAACCTTCAAGGCTTGCTTGCTTTGATATTTGAGTGCTAACTCCATTGAATTAATTATGAACACAAGAGAAGAGAAAAGCCTAACAATTAGGGAGGAGAGAGAGAGAGATAGAGATAGAGAGAGAGAGAGAGAGAGAGTGGAGGTTCATTTTCTTCAATTTTTTCCCTCACTAGGTTTTTCTTTTGTGTTGCAACAATAATTCAAGAGTAAAAGCATGGACCCATTTATGGAGGTAGTATTCTAGTATTTTAAGAAATAAAGGTAATTGGAAAC
This sequence comes from Mitragyna speciosa, assembly GCA_024721245.1. Classification (NCBI taxonomy): domain Eukaryota; kingdom Viridiplantae; phylum Streptophyta; class Magnoliopsida; order Gentianales; family Rubiaceae; genus Mitragyna; species Mitragyna speciosa. The sequence goes on from CM045559.1 coordinate 11,738,454, forward strand.
TTAGAAGGTTTAGAATTCCTTCTCTTTTAGGAATTCTACTCCACAAGGAAACCAAATAGCTTTCTTATTTCTTTTAGGAAACTAATTTCCTACAAGACTTAGAATATTTATAAATAAGTCCTTTAAGTTAATTTATCTTATAAATTAACCCCATAAGTATCTCATACTTATCTTAATTATATTTTAGCCCAAAGATTATGTTCTTTATGTGTGTGACCCATGAGGTTCCATTCGTGTTGGCAATAAGTACAAATTATAACTCATTTATTAATTAATTAAGAGCTAGATAAATTAAACACTTTAATTTATCATTAATTCACAATTAATTAATTAATTCATACTTATAGATCATGAGAGGCGTCTAACAATGCATCATGACCACCCAAGTGAATAGGAAAGTCATACGGTAGACTATACCTATCAATGACAATGTTACTCTATAATTAATATCTTTTCACCACAATATATTTCAACTAGTCTAAAAAGTATAGTGCATACTTTTAAATGACTAATTTATATTTTCTTAGTATAGTGCATGCTTTTAAATGACTAATTTATATTTTTTTGTTTCAAAAATATAACTCTCTATGATGTATAACCTTGAAACTACTTTCAAGTTATACTGTCACTTTTACAAAAGATTTGTTGAGTTAATATTTCTAACAAGTGGCCAAAATGGGATATACTCTCCTATTAAGGAGTGGTGAATCCTATATCGATTACTCACCATCCTTCCTTGCTTCATACTATACCCAACCTCTATCCTATGGGCTACTCTTTTACGAGCACCGAGAAATAGAGTCGAAGTATAGCAATCCACACTCAAGATACTATGGTAATCTCAAGTCAAAAGATCACGTACGCCATTGCCATTAAGAGTTCAACCATTGGCACTATAGCTAGAAACTCTTGGCGGATCAATCCATTGAACTTTTTCCTAACAAGCATCCACATACTAGCTTAGGTGTCACACACACCATAGTCAATAAGACCAACTACTACTTACCGTAAGTAGAGGCAAAGTATTTGCTAGTCTATCCATATTAATGATGTCCAATCTCATTAATACTATGACCAGAGATATTTAAGAACATGATATGTATAAGAGTCTCATAATTGTAACCCTTACAATCTCTAATAAACAATCAATATTCTAAGGACTTTACCAAATAAACAAGTAACATGGAAATGCAAGTATAAATGATAAAGAAAAATGCCACATGAATGAATATAACATAAATAAGTGTAAATACAAAAACTTTAAACCAACTTGGTTTTAGGGCATACACTAACAAACTAGTAAAAAAATCATGAAAGTCTAGCTCTGGACTATAAATGAAGCACTTGTTAGGAGTCAACCCAATGTTTACTTTTTGTTTTGTGTGATTTTAAGTTGATTTTACGTCTTTTTTAGTATGTTTCTTTAGTTTTTTTTCTAAGTATTCAAGTAAGAAAGCATGATTTGCAACTTTTGAGGTTTCAAAGTTTTCAATGGAAGTTGAAGCATAATTTGAATTTGATGTGCATAACTTGCATGATTTTTTATTTAAAAATATTTATTTGGAGGTTTAAAAGTTGTTTCATGAATTAAAGTGCTGAAAATTTTGATTAAAATTCACTTGACGAGTTAGAATCACACGGTTGGAAAATGAAACACTAAAACAATGCTACAGGTTTTTGAAGTGCATGACTTTGATCCATCCAAAGTCCATCTATCATAATGTTTTGGGCAGATTAAACACATCATTATGAAGTCTGTGCAAGTATTAAAAAGTTTATCAAGTTGAATGGGTGAAATTTGAAGCGTCAATGCATGAAATTCACCAAGGAAAATAAGATGAAACTTTTGCAGCTTCACTTCCAGATCCGTGGACCTCAATCCACGATGGATTCAAGGTTTTTAAGAAATGAAATTTCTGAAGAAGGCAACATTAAACGATGATGCTACCTCAAATTCAAAGCACGTTTCAACATTTATTCAGGAAACTTCAAGCCCATCATGGGGAGTATTCTTGTTCTTAAATCATTTTACTTTTCCTTTACACATTGAGGATAATGTGAGATTTTAAGTGTGGGGAGACGTTATAAGATACATGCTTTGATGGTTTGAAGTTGCCAAAATTGCTCCAAATTTTTTCAAATTCATCATTTACAACAAAAGGGGCAATGATATCAATACTGTGATTGTTTCAAATTCTCTTACTTGTTGAAATAACTCTGTGTGCCATGAAGATTTCTTTTCACAAGTACTTGAGAAATAGCTATTCGTGATTAGGAGTTTTATTCTTTTAGAAAGTATATCCTGTAAAGTGGTTAGAATAAGGTCTAAATTTTGCATGATTGGTAAAATTTCTCTTTTTTACTTGATTTTATAAATTAAGTGATAGATATGGACAAAAATCGCAACTTATGTTCTATGAGTATTACTTTTTGTATAAATGGACTATTATGCTATGAAAAACAAAAAGCATGAATAGCACATGAAATATTATTCTATTCCACTGATTCTTATGCCTAGTAACTAGGAATCTTCATCCACAAAGATCAATTTTCACATCAAACGGTATTTGAATTATGAGTATGCATAACAAAGCTTGATTGAAGATGAATTGTCAAAAGACAATATCATTTCTCAAAGCAAAAGCTAAAAGTTGTGAACAAATCAAATGAAGTGTTAAGAACTGGGGGCCTTCATCAACCAATGTCGACTCTCATGTCAAGAGACAACTTCATACTTCAGAAAAAAAATTGATGAAGAAAGAAAGAAAGAAGTCCCTCTTGTATGAAATTAATCCTAGGTATAAAAATGTACTTGATTGTTCATATTAAACAAGTATTTGTGAAATTCAGTAAGGCAAAGAAATTTTGTTGAACTAGTTTAATTATAATATAATTACTTCTACTTTGCTTGATAATATGAGTATTCAAGGCAAAAGAAGGAATTGCGTCATATCTATTCACTTAGTTTTGTGGAATTAAGTTCTAAAGGGCACATTTGTTATTTCAACTCTTGAATCATTATTTGGACTTGCATTATTCAATTGCTTGAGGACAAGCAATGATTCAAGTGTGGGGGAGCTTGGCAAGTGTTAAATTTAATTATATTATAATACCTTTATTATATGTTTTTAGAGTGTTTTTAATGTATTTAGGGGAATTTTTCTCCAAAAATATTATTTTCTTCCAATTAGGTTTATTTTACCCAAGAATTAGGGTTTGGCAAATAATGACATGTTTTGGTATTTTATCAATAATTTGAGATATAGATATTGGTTGAGATGTTTCTTATTGCATTTTGAAGCTAAGAGGATGCTCTACAACTCGTATGAAGAGATCAAAATCCAGTTGTCAATTTTTCGTGGCCAAAAATCTTAATTACTGAAGTACATTTGTACTGCAAAGTTCTTCTAACCATGTCTCGGTATTCTAGTCATATCTTAGTGCTCGGACCTTCAAATAAGCTGATCTTTGTGGTGATGGAAAACCAACGCAAAGGGATACAACTTTTATATTTTGAAAAAGGGCTGATTTGTCCATCTTCAAGGTGAAATTCATGGACAAATGTTACTTGGACAGGCTAACCAGTCAACATGTGTTGGTCAAAGAGAGAGTCAACGGCGGTTCTTGCAACTTGGAATTATTTTAAAATTGATTTCTTGAGTTTTTAGGCTGGAATTTTGAAGAAAATTCTACACAAATGTTTTGACCATTCTAGCCCTAAATATTACACCATTAGGCCAAAATTTGTAATTTGTTAACAAGGACATGATCTCAATTCATCTATAAACAGGGGGTCCTTGTTTAACATATTTCACATGTTAGGTAGTGTAAGATCAAGAGAGCATGTAAGTAGTAGTAGAATTATCTAAAAATTCTCTAGAGAGATTTAGTGCAATTGTGAGGAAATTCCTATACTTGTAAGGAAACTCCTGCACTTTCAAATTGTAGCAACACTTTGGAGGAAGAAAGTGAGCTTCTTGAGCCTTATTCAACCTTTTCCACTACATATTTCTTCATTTATTTGTGTTAGCTATGATTTCTATTTCCTAGTTAAGAGTTTTGGTGTTATCTTAACCAGTTTCACTAAACTCTTAACCTAGGAATAGATGATACTAATGAATCTGTTTACATGACTTGTAGTTGAGATTCAATTGCTAATGTTGTCGTCATTTGTTCATTTATTCATGATTTAGTCTTGGATTTGTTGGTTAACAACTAATGTTTTTGTTTGGCCTTCAAATACCAAGAAAAGTTGTTGTATTGTTTGGCCTACACTTATTGTTTTGCCAAAGGCCTACAATTTCAAATAAAGCAATTTGTAGTTTTGTTTGCTTGCACCTATTGTTTGTGTTGGGCAAAAAACTACAAGAAAAACAAGTAGTAGTAGTGTTTTGCTTACACCTATTGTTTGTGCAGGCAAATAACTACTAAGCCAACAAATGGTTACATGACTTGGCCTACAACTATGGTTTTAGCTTGGCCAACAACTACAACATAATCAAGTTGTTAAGTGATAACTGAAATATTACACTTGACAATGGAAAAATAAATGAATGAAGCTTGAGTGGTGCACACAAGTATAGTGTTACCCTTAAGTAGTTCATATACAATTCAAGCAATTCACAAACTCCATCATGAAAGTAGTTGAAGTTTAAATTATATCTTTGTGAAAACAAGTTATAATTACATATGGAATTGGAACCTAAACATGGCAAGGTAACATTAGCAAGTCATTAAATCAACATAAAAAAAAGGATTCATTTACATACAAGTAGTACTACATAAGTTGTTTTAATTTCCAATCGACTACTTTTTACTACTCTTTTGTTATTTTACTTACCTATCATTCACATAATTCTTTTTTTTTTTTTTTGGCAAAACCCCATACACGGATACATAAACCTTGCCTCAAGAACTACATGAAAATTCAAAGATTTGAAAATGAAAAAAAATTATCACAATTATTGGAACTATGACCTACGAAAAACGGGGACTTGATGCCTATCTAAACTAACTAACCCCCATATGTGAACTGGGAGATCAACAAACCTAAGGTAAGTCTTGAAACCAAGATGGCTGAGGCCAACATTGGACAAGGCATCTACAATTTGGTGATACGTTCTTAGTAGCCCCAAACGTATCATTCAAGCATCAATGGGATTGATTGTTCGTCTATGCTATTTTGAGGAGTTTAAGAGCCTAGGGCATGACAAAATGACCAACTTAGCATCTACCCAAGAGGCAAAAGATTGGAGCATCGTGAAACGATTGGATGAAGCAAAGGCGTGAAGAAAATAGCACAAAAAAAGGGTTCTGACCAAGGCCGCGCCCAAGGCCGTGCCATGGCCTTCATCAAAAAGTTGGGACGCATTTTCATGTCATATTTTACTTTGTTTACAAAGTTGTAATATTTATGGTAGTTATTTAATTGTGATAAGTTAAAACTAGTGATAGATTTTTAGTAGGTTTTCTAGAATATTCTTCATGAGCCTATAAAAGGGCATTCCTTGTATTATTTTAAGATAAGTTTTACATGTTATGATGAATCAATAAAATTGTGTGTTTTCTCTCTATGAGAGTTTTCTTAGTTCTTGAAATAGAACTAATTTCTGGTCTTATTGGAGTGATTCCATGGCGACCAAAACCTACGCTTAGAGTTTCTTCCACTTGATTTGATTTATTCTTTTGGGTTTGTCAATTAGGGGCCTATTCCACGAGTTGGTTAGGGGTCTATTCCACAGGTTGGTTAGGTGTCTATTCCATAGGTTGGTTAGGGGTCTAACTTGCGACACAAAAGGAGGATTTCAACAATCTTGGTTGAATCTTCGAAGCAACCCATTCGAGTTGTTCTTGGGGTCTTCGACAAGTTACGAAGGGGTCAAAAAGATCGAGTGGTTACCACAACTCAAGTTGTTCTTGGGGTCTTCGACAAGTTACGAAGGGGTCAAGAAGATTGGGTTATTTTGTATGGATTTCTTTTCAAGATGGTCCTTTGGGGATGATGTTCCTGTGATATACGAGAGGGTGGATGACAAACCCCCGATCGTATCACTTGGTTAGCTTCGCGAAATCAGTGCTTCAGCTCCAAGAAATGATGATCCAAGTTAAATATCTTCTGCACTTCTTTATATAAGGACCATGGACAATGAAACTCCTTTTTAAGCACTCAAACCAGCACTTGTGAATCAGATTCAATCACAAAAGAAAAATACCCATGATACAAACAAAACTGAATCCCAAATGAAAGAGCCCAAGCTTTAGCCAGTATACTATTTGCTTCCCCAAGGTTAATGGAAAAAGGCAGCAATAGCTCTCCCTCACTACCCCGTAGGATCCCCCCTCCTCTAGAATGACCAGGGTTTCCCTTAGAACACTCATCTATGTTAAGCTTCAAGGCTCCATTCCTTGGTAGCAACCACTTTACCAATTGAACCCGACTAGTCATATGTACTCCTTCTAGCTCCATGTAGAAATCCCTCCAATTCATCCCTGCAACATTGAGCTTTGGAAAATGCAAGTGAAATAGATCCTTAAGATCTCGAAAGACCACCTTACATATTAATTCAGGCCTAATAAACACACCATCAAAAATAGCCTTATTCCTAGCATGCCAAATTCTCCAACAAATCAAAATTGGAATTAGTCTATAAGTAAAATCAATTAGCTTATTACCTTTCCTCATAAACCACCAAGCTGCAAAAAATACCTTAACTGTGGAACCCCTATATGACAGACCAACCACATTCCCAAAATACGACCAAACCCAACAGGCAATGTCACCACCACAAAAGATATGATCAGAATTCTCCACCTCGGGGGACATACAGCAAAAGCATTTGGAAGGCAAGCAGAACCCCAACTTGAGTAACTTAGTGTCAATAGGAAGCCTATTCCTCAAAACTCAAAGCACAAAGAAAGAAAGTTTTAAGAGAATACCGTGATGCCAAATTCTGCTAAAGAAAAAAGAAGAAGCTCTTGGCCGCTGAACCAACTTAAAGGCAGATTTTAAAGTAAACTCACCTGATTGGAAAGGCTGCCAAATCATCTTATCAAGGTGCTGACCCAGGGGAGGATCCTTACTAATGATCTGTGGTAGCAAATGACTAGGCACCCCTGCAAAATTTTATCCCTATCCCAACTTCCCCCTTACAAAAAGAATTAATCTGATGATCTGAGACATCAAGCAAACAAGTAGATAGAGCACCAGACCCCAACCAATTATCAAACCAGAAGTTGGCATTCTGAAACTGGACTATCTAGCCAATACTGCTTTCTGCTAGCTCCCTAGATTTCAACATCCTTTGCCAGGTAGTTGAGGCTGATTGCGAAACATTGACCAGACAAGGGTGGACATTTTTTCAATTAAGTGAAACTTAGATAATAAAGTAAGTAATAAAGTTCCAGTAATTGTGTATAATTGATTCCTTGTGGAATTCGACATCTAATTTCCTATACAACAACACCTGTTACTTGCAAATAAATGAGAGATTAGAGTTTTTATTACTTATTTAGTGTTAATGCTTTTACTAAAAATTTACCTAATCTAATCTACACTCGTCAGACAGATTAAACAAGAATTCTAGCAACACTGTTTGAACAAACAAGAAGAAAACCCTAGCAGATTGGCGAATTGACTCAAACGGCTTCAAGAGGACTTCAAGAACTGCAAGAATTGATCAAGAAAGTGCAAGATCTCAAGAAGCAAGACACAAAATTCCAAAAACTCAAGACTCACAATAAACGGTTTTGGACAGCTTGAAGAACTTCTAGAACTTGTTCAAGTAAGTTCAAGAACATCATGATTTTGTAACAAATCCCCAAAAAACTTCAAGAAACTTTGAATAAATTCTTGTGCATGTTTTTTACCTTGTTGTGCACTTTTTAATATTCTCTTTTTCTTTCTTTTTCTTTGTGCTTTGGCTTTTTCTTTTTAAAGCGCACGGGTCTACCACTTTTTCTTTTTCTTTTTTTTTTTGTTTGACGTCAAGAACAACACAAGAATGACTTTAAACTTCAACAAAGTTGATTTGTGAATATTCTAAGTTCAAGAATCTCCTTTACTCCAAAGTTTTTAACACAAGAAAATTAAGAAAATACCAAAAACAGTCAAGAAACACAAACACCACACAAGACCTAGAATTCTTGATTGAGAAGCAATCAAGAACAACTCTAAGAACTTAAAACACCACAAATAGGCACAAAATAATGACAAGAAACAAACGAATAACTTTGGATAGAAAGAATCAAACGAGTTAGCAAGAAAAACAAGGACACAAACACGAGTTATTATAACTAGGTTTGAAGCTCTTTGCCACGTCAACAACACAAACGAATTTAAAACAAAAAGGGATATATCTAAAATTTTCCAAAGGAAAAATTTGGATTGGGAAAACCTGAAAAATTCAAGAGGATGGCTCTGACACTTGATACGCACAGAATACATAGACGGTCACACCCCGTACCCGAGGTTATGACTCCCCTGCTGTATCATGGAAAATTAATTCCACAATACAAGGCTAGCAAATTAGAGCATCTCAAAACAATAATGAATAACAAGGTCCACTGAAATAATATAAACTTTCCATTAATATAAACAAGTCCTCCGAGATATTATCAATTTTCCATTAACATGAATAAAATCTCCCAAGATCACAACTTGATAAATAGTGTTTCATTGCCAACATAGGCTATAAAATAAAATTAACCCTTACATCACAATCTCACAGTCTAAATCCAAAATAGTCTTCCGTTGGCATTACTAACATAACTAATTTGGCTCACCTTCTTAATACCAAGTAGCAAGCCCAAAAGAATAACTTCAAAACTTTATGAACCTGCAAAATGTTAATCAAAGAGGATTGAGCTTCACATGCTCAATGAGGAACTATAATTATACTTTAGGGCATGAATTAGTTCGCAACATTCACGCATGTACATATATTAAGCTTCATGCATGAATAGCTCAACATTTACATGTTAATCATCAACCTACTGGAATTCCAGCCCAGCTATTTATCTCGCCAGGTAGGCCATACTCATGTCCTAGCTATTTCTCCCGCTAGGTAGGCCATATATCATTCATATCATAAAGACTAGTCTTGGTAGAATAATTAACATAGCAAATAAAGAGCCATTCCAAACATATGAACAAATATCAAATACTTTCAATCAATCCCATTCTTTTCGTAAGAATCATTTGTGCACACTTAAACTTCATTCATGCCAATTTGATATCAAAACAATCATTCAAAGTCAAGTATACATAGAAATTATACTTTTTCAAAAAGCTAAAGTATAAGAAAGTCCTCACCTTGGCTTTAGGTTCATAAAATTTATCGTTCAACCTTCCACAATCCCAACTCAAGTAGCTTGAGTTACCAATCCATCAAATTTGCCTACAAAGTGTAATTAACTCACTTAGAAACACCCAAACCATACGCCTACAATTAGCTTAATAACACATACGTAATGATACATCATGGAACAAGTCCAAACACCTACAATATAGGGTCCCAATGGACCAAGAAAACTATCCTAGTAGGAGCAATCTGGAGAGGAAATGTGGGTGGAGCCTTGGGCTTCATTCTCGTGGATCCTCCTATGGCAGCCTGTGCAGGGTTTATTTGTTTGAGCATAACTTGAGCTATACTCATTCAAATGCTACAATCTTGGCACCGTTGGAAACTAGATTCAATTTAATACAACTTTTTAGAAGGAATCATTTAAAAATAAAAAACATAACGGAGTCAAAATGCAGCCACAATTCAGCCCAGTTGCAAACCTGTCTTGTGCAAAACCAGATTTTTAGTTCAGCCTGGTGCTGCTCTTCAATTTGGCATATCGATCAGAATATTGCTCGTATGAACATGATATTTACATGAATGGAAACCAAAATCCAAACACTTAAACTCTTATGAAGGGCTCCAATTCATATCCGAACCTTATCAAGCTTAAAATTGGCTTACAAATTAAGACTTCACCAACCCTGTTCTTTGCAGGTCCAGATTTTCAGTCAATTTCCAAACGATTCTGGTATCTATACAAAATGAATCAGAACACAATTTTCATACCATGAAAGTTCCCTTGAATCTAGTTTCTAGCCCAACAAACGGCATCCAGTTTTGAGTTTTCTGCACAAAGTTATGGCCAGTTTACCAAAGCTGCGCAGAGGTGACTGTTTCACTGGTTTATGCATATTTACTCTTTCTTGGCTCAACACTTCTAATTTCTACTATTTTTCATCTTCCATTCAGCACGTAAACTCTCATTTCTCACTGATTATTATCCATACCTGGCTAAACAAGACATGTAATTGGTCAAGAGGTTAAAAGAGAAATGTTACCTTCAAGCTTCTTCCAATTTCCAGCTTTTCTTTACCAGAATTTTCTTTCTATTTTTCTCACGATTTTCAGCCCTTTTTTTCTTTCTTTCCTTTGGTTTTTCTTCAACCATCAGACATTAAACTATTTTTATGGTTAGCTGTCCACTTCACCAACCTGTTTAAGGCTTCAATTCACCACGTAAAGCCAGCTCATGCTCTCATTGGCCACCTCCTACCTTCAAATTTTCAGCCCAAGCTTTATTTCTTTTATTCTCCTTCCTTCTTGCATGATTTTGGGTCCATCTTTTCTCCCCATTTTCTGTTGCTCTTTTCTCACTTAATGAAGCTATTAAGTTGGCCGCATGTGAGGCACTTGCTTCACCTACTAAGTTCGCCATTAAACCCCAAAAACTTGACACCTCATGCTTCTTATTTTCAACTTATTTTTCAGTCAAACTTTGCATGCTTTGAAGCCTTCAGGCTGGCCCTTTTTTTTTTACTGGTTTTCCACACTTTTCCTTCTCTTTTGTTAATCATACAAGTACTCCCACAAATGTACTAACTAAGTGTCTAACGTGAGTTTATATTGTAAACATATAAATGGCACATTGCTCGGAACCTAGTTTAACTTCCACACTTGTCATATAACTCAAGAAATAATTCCCTATGAATCAAAGTTCAATTGTCCAAAATATAATATTGAATTTGGGTATTTCATAAACGGTTAGGAACCTTGAATTTCCAATAGAGCAATTTGTTAACTCAGGACCAACTATGGATTGTTAAACAAAAGCAACCTTGATGTGGAGTTGTTTGCCTTGAATTGACCCTTCTTCATGAATACAAACCTTTAAGGGACTAAGCAAATGTAATGTACCCTAAACAAAACAAGACGGAATTAACTCTAAGCTATGGTTTAGGTCGCCACAAGCAAGCTTGATAAGACCAAGAATAGTTCTTAATCAACAAGAACTAAGAAGAATCTCAATTGAGAGAAAAATACTCAGTTTATTACTCAAAAATTCTCTAAAATCCGTACGGAATATTAGCCCTATAAATAGGCTTACAAACAACTTTCTAGAATGGAAGAATTAATCAACTTCTGAATCTACTTCTAAACTAATACTAATACTTAGCTAATAACACAATTATAGAAGAATTCTAACAACTAGAAACTACTAAAAATAATTAACTAAACAATCAACTAAAAATGCAGCAAGTCTAGGATTGGGCCAGTCTTATGGATCTGCACATTCAAGGGGGTTCAAACGGTCCATTGGGTGCAACATTTTCAGCAGTCTGTTTGTACTCCTTATTAAGCACTTCTTAATCAACCCAAATAAGCCTCCAAATTTGACCAAGTAGCCAGACATAAAAGTTAGCTTGTTTGCACCTTTTGAACCTTCTTTGTAAGTTGATTTGATCCATAGCCAATGCTTGAATCCTTGGCCTAATGTGCTAACTTGATTAATGTGAATTTCAAGCTTGTAAACAAAGTTCAAATCTGTGTATAAGCCCCAAACAATAGCCACGTTCAACCACCTCTTGCAAGATTATCTTCTCTTCAAGTTCACCAAGTGTAAGTTCAAGCACAACATGTGAATGTGCCCTTTGGTTCATATCAGATAAAGTAGGGGGAAGGGCTTCCAATCATCCAACCAAAGCATGCAACTGTGACATCAAGTGCTTTAAATACCTTGGAATTGAGCACATTGCTTTTGAATGCCCAAACAAATGGACCATGATTATGTTGACTAATGGTGAGGTCATCACCGATGATGAGAAGGAGTATGAGGGAATGCCATCCTTGAGAAGGATAGTGGTGATGAGTCCAGTGAAGAAGTACCTACCAATGATCATGTTGGGTTGGTAGCAAGACGAGCATTGACCACCCAATTCAAGGAAGGCAAGCTTCAATGAGAAAACACCCGGTGCTGTATTCAAGGCATGGTATGTAGTCTAATCATGGATGCGGTAGTTGCACTAATGTGGCTAGTGCACTAATGCTGGAGAAGCTAGCCTTACCAACTAAGGAGCATCCTAGGCCTTACAAGCTTTAATGGCTCAACAATAATGGAGAGGTGAGAATTTCAAAACAAGTTCTTGCGCAATTTCGCATTGGAAGATATGAAGATAAAGTGCTTCGTGATATTGTGCCCATGCAAGCTACTCATGTCTTTACATGGAAGACCGTGGCAATTTGATAAGAGGATAAGCTACAATGGGTACTCCAACAAGTATTCCTTCTCCCACAACCACCGGAAGATCACTCTTGTTCCACTTATTCCTAAGTAAGTGTATGAAGATTAAGTGGCACTAAAAAAGAAAAGTGAGCTAGAGAGTGAGAGGAAAAAGAGAGAACAAACTGTCAAAAATCAAAAGGCTGATAAAAATTAGAGGAAAAAGGCAAATGTTGGTTCGGCCTTAGTGGGAAAACAAGAGAGAAAACAAAGTTTGTTCATAAGAGCCAATGAAGTGAGGAAAGCTTATCAATCCAACCAACCTCTATTTGTACTATTGTGCAAGGAGGCCTTGTTTTCTACTAATGAACTTGATCCATCTTTGCCTAGTGTTATTGCTTCTCTTTTGCAGGGTTATGAAGATGTGTTTCTCGATGAAGTGCCTAATGGAGTACCACATATGAGAGGGATAGAACATCAAATTGACTTCATTCTGGGAGCCTCATTGCCTAATAGACACACTTATAGAAGCAATCAGGAGGAAACCAAGGAGCTCCAAAGGCAAGTAGAGGAACTATTAGAGAAAGGATGGGCTCGGGAGAGTTTAAGTCCTTGCGCCGTTCCGGTGATCCTTGTACCCAAGAAAGATGGAATGTGGAAGATGTGCACCGACTATAGAGCCATCAACTCCGTTATAATAAAGTATCACCATCCCATTCCTCGATTGGATGACATGCTTGATGAATCATACAGTGCCATAATATTTTCAAAAATTGATCTTAAGAGTGGGTATCATCAAATTAGTATTAAAGAGGGAGATGAATGGAAAACCACTTTCAAAACTAAGCATGGATTGTATGAATGGTTGGTCGTGCCATTTGGGTTAACCACCGCCCCTAGTACCTGCATAAGATTGACAAATCATGTGTTATGCCTATTCTTGGGAAAGTTTGTTGTGGTTTATTTTTATGATATCTTGATATATAGTAGGAGCCTTCTAGACCAGTTTAATCATTTGAAAGATGCTCTTGAAGTACTTCGAAGAGAAAGGCTATATGCTAATCTCAAGAAGTGCACCTTTGGCACTAATTAGCTTTTATTTCTAGGATTTGTTGTGAGTTCACAGGGTATACATGTCTATGAAAACAAGGTAAAAGCAATTCAAGAGTGGCCGACACCTAAGTCCATTGGAGAAGTGAGAAGTTTTCATGGTCTTGCAAGCTTCTACCGGAGATTTGTCAAAGACTTTAGCACAATAGCCACCCTATTGACCACCGTTGTCAAGAAGAATGAGAAGATCCATTGAGGAGGGGCCCAAGAAAAAGTATTTAACTTGCTCAAGGACAAACTCATACATGCACCTTTATTGTCACTACCTAATTTTCAAAAGACTTTTAAAATTGAGTGTGATGCTTCAGGTATAGGGATTGGAGCCATGTTGATACAAGAAGGCAAACCAATTGCTTACTTTCATGAAAAGCTCAATGGTGCTACCTAGAACTACCCCACCTATGACAAAGAGTTGTATGCACTTGTTCGAGATATGGACACTTGGCAACACTATTTGAGGTCAAAGGAATTTGTCATCCACACCGACCATGAGTCTTTGAAGCACCTCAAGGGGCAAAACATGTTGAGCAAATGACATGGCCAGTAGATGGCCTTTGTAGAATCATTCTCATGTTATTAATACAAATCCAGTAAGAGTAATGTAGTAACCGATGCATTATCTCGAAGGTACACTTTGATCACTACTCTTGACTCTAAGCTACTTCGATTTGATATGATTAAAGATTTGTACGCTAATGACAATGATTTTGGTACCATTTATGAGGAATGCAAGAAATGGATAAAGGAAAATATTGCATCTCTAATGGCTATCTATGGTACTTAGATAAATTGTGTATTCCTAATAGTTCTTTGAGAGAATGCTTGTTAGGGAATCACATGGATGTGGATTGGTGGGACATTTCAGTGTTGCAAAAACCCTTGGAGTCTTACCAAAGCACTTTCATTGGCCATGCATGAGGAGAGATGTTGCAAGGTTGGTGGAAAGATGCGTGACTTGCTGACAAACTAAGTCCAAGGTTCAACTTCACAATTTGTATGCTTCCTTGCCTAATCCTAAGGAACCATGAATAGATCTTTCTATGGATTTCATTCTTGGGTTGCCTAGGACTAAGAGGGGTAATGAGTCCATCTTTGTCATTGTTGATAGATTCTCTAAGATGGCACATTCATTGCTTATAATAAAACTGATGATGCTTCCCACATAGCTAATTTGTTCTTTAAAGAAATTGTTAGATTGCATGGTATGCCTAAGACTATAGGGTCGGATAGGGATGTGAAGTTGCTTAGCTACTTTTGTAAGACCTTATGGGCAAAATTGGGCACTAAATTGTTGTTTTCTACCTCTAGTCACCCTTAAACTGATGGCCAAACAGAGGTAGTCACTAGGACTTTAACTACATTGTTACGTGCAATCATCAAAAAGAACATTAAGACTTGGGAAGAATGCTTGCATCGTGTAGAGTTTGCATACAATAGGTCCATACATTCTGCTACTCAATATTCACCATTTGAAGTTGTGTATGGGTTTAATCCATTAACTCCCTTGGATTTGTCACCTTTGCCTATGACCGAGCATGTTAAGTTATATGGCAAGAAAAAGGTCGAATTTGTCAGGCAATTGCATGAGAAGGTTCTCTTAAACATTGAAAAGCACATAGAGCAATAGATGAAACAAGCCAACAAGGGTTGGTGAAAAATTGTATTTAAACCAAGTGATTGGGTGTGGTTGCATATGAGGAAAGAGTATTTTCCACTTTAAAGGCACAACAAGCTATTTCTACGTGGAGATGGACCGTTTCAAGTTGTGAAACATATCAATGACAATGCATACAAACTTGAACTCCCCGGTGAGTGTGGAGTTAGTACTGCTTTTAATGTGTTTGACCTTAGTCCTTTTCTTGCAGGTGACAAGCTTGATTTGAGAACAAATCCTTCTCAAGAAGAGGAGAATGATATGGACATAGTAGACATGGTGAGCCTAGCAAATGAACAAAGCACTCAAGGAGTGGGTGATCAGGTCGCTCAAGGAGATGAAACTGAGATTCCTAGTGGACCGATGACAAGAGCTCAAGCCAAGGAGCTTGAAGACTCCCTCCAAGACCTTGTTCACTCCATTCATGGTCAAGTCGTCAATCCAAGGACTATTGAAGGACTTGAGCCACAAGGGGAAAAGGGGTTGCACCATCATGCAAGTGGAGAAGGAGTATAAATCACTTGGAGAGGAGAATCAGGCTCAAGACAGCTTTCTAGCTGTATCAGGCTCAAGATAGTTTTCTAGCTGTACCCGAATAGGTTCCCATCTGCGGATACGCTCACAGGAACTACAAACATTCTACCCAGTGCGAGTTGCTGACTTTGATAGTATCCGCGACCCTTAGCCGTGCACAGATACTGTTGTGGATAGCATAACCACGTGCGGATATAGTGTCACAGGAACGCCAAACTATCTATCAGTGATGGGATGCTATTATGATCCTATCCAACACGTTTCTGTCTGTAGAAACCTCCACGGATACGACTCTAAATTTGGTGAGAATTTTCTTTATGTTCTAATTTCAATCAAGCCCTTCAATATATTAGCCTAGAACATGAGTAGGGGGCATGTAGGTCATTTTCCAACATTTTAAAACTCATAAATACTACTTTGCTTTGTAAGACAATTCATTAGTTGAATGTTTATAAAAATTGAGGGTTTCTCCATTTTGGCTTCTTGCAAGCTTTCTTTGAATAGCCTAGGATTTCTCTAAGTATTCTTGACTTATCAATCCAATTATCCTCCTTGGTTGTTGTGTCTTTCTACCATCTAAACTTGGTTCGCTAACTCGTTGGATTGTGGGTTAAGATTATATCAAGGTTCGCCATCCCAGAGGTTAGAGGGTTCAAGTTTCTCCATCATCTAAGCTTGGGTATTAGCTAAATCGATGTTTCCATATCAAAAATAGTGGTATAATAGGTGGATTTAGGTTGTTTTAGACAACAATTCATGCATTTCATAAGGTTTCATCATGAGAGTAGTTGAAATCTAGTCAATTCATTGTGAGAATAAGTTTTGATTTCATATGTAATTGAAATCCTAAGCAAGACAAGTTGTTAATAGCAAGGGTTAATTCATTCAAGTACATAAGTGACAATTAGTGGATTCTAAAATCTATTATTGTATTACGTGAATTTCGCTATTAGTTTACTTCAAGCAATTGAATATTCTTTACTTGATTTGATCTTGCACACCACCTATTTGATGAATTGTCTAGATAATAAAGTGAGTTAAAAAAACCTTGGAAATTGTGACAATTTGTTTTCTTGTGGGATGAACCCTAATATTTCCCCTACTACCATTGACTTACGGTCAGGAGAATTAGGTTAATCTATTACTTGTTTGTATGTATTTTTGCATGATTTCATTGCATATTTGCATAGTCCTAATACCACTACATTAGCTGAGAAGGTAGAGAAACAACTTAAGGCTTGGAAGAGAAATGGTTCGAGCTCTACTTACGGGAGGTCTAGTTGGCGTGATAGCAAATACTATGATGATAGACACGACCAGCCATCAAATTGAAGAGATGATCGAACTATCCTGAAGCCTAAAGATGTTGCAAAGCCCAAGGAGGGTGGTGTTGAGAATAAGAGTCAATCGTAAGTGCCTACACAACACATGACATCAAGTGCTTTAAGTGCCAAGGACATGCTCATATGGCTGTTCAATGTCCTAATTAAAGAGCAATGGTCGTCCTTGATGGTGGAGAGCTAGAGTGTAGCATCTAATGATGAGGTGATACCACCATTAGAGGGAAGTGGTGATGATGATGGAGAGTGTCAACCAGCCAGTGGAGATGCGTTAATCACGAAGAAGGCATTGGATGATCAACCTAAGGAGGACAGGGTTGCCTTGCATAGAGAATCCATATTCCAAACTCGATGCATCGTCAATGACAAGGTATGCAGTGTCATAATTGATTCGGGGAGTTGCATAACCTTGCTAGTTCATTGTTGGCGACAAAACTTACTTCGTACCTTGAAGCATCCTAGGCCTTTTCGTCTACAATGAGTCAGGGATAGTGGTGAACTGAAGATTACCAAGCAAGTGGTGGTATCATTCTCCATTGAAAAATATAAAGACAAGGTTTTGTGTGATATTGCATCAATGGAGGCTTGTTACTTGTTGTTGGGGCGACCATGGACATATGATCGTAGAGTGGTGTATGATGGCATGGAGGGAATAATTATTCTTTTGATTGGCATGGAAGCGGCATCACTCTAGTTCCGTTATCACCTATGGAAGCTCACAAAGATCAAGTGCAACTAGCAAAGGAGGGTTGGGTGAGGAAGAAGAAGAAAGGTTTAGTGAAGGGTGCTAAAGGAGTGGAGGAAGGTGTTGTTAGAAAATCCAATATGTAAGGAAATTTCCTTTACTAACCCCCAAATATTGTGTTGAAATTGATTCTTCTTTGCAAGATTTTGAAGTTCTCTGTGAAGGAGTTCATACGAAGCCGGATTGAAGGACGAATCCTCTTGAAGAGATGGGGAATGATGGAAACCCAAGGGCAATTACCAACTTCAAGTTTGTAGACCAAGGTGTTCCGATTGAGTTACCATTGATCGAGCATTCTAAGGTATGTCTCAACTTGTACAAAGGATCTTTGACGGAAATGAGTACCAAGAAGCAAAAGTGTGCATTATCATTCAAGTGGAAAAAGAGTGCAACTCACTTGGGAGACAAGACAAAAGGAAATGAGCAGACCTTTGGATGGTAGCCACGGCTCCAACCTACAGCATGGTTGCCATCAAAAGCTTAGCAATGATTTCTAGAGGCCTGCACATGCATGAACCCGTGCTAGAATCTGCGGCCCAGGTACGATCATCAACAACACATAGTGACGAGATTTAGTATTTTAGGGTTGGTTTTAGTAGTTCTTTGACTTCTATTCAATTTAAAACTTTTCATATTTACTCCCTAGCTACTTTATGCTTATATTAGGTCATTCATTGTATATACTTCTAATCTTTTTTTGTTCAATAATAAAATTTGTGAGGTTTCCTCTTGGCTCTTTGCTAAGAACTTTGCGTGATTCAATAAGAGATTTGTTGAATCTTTATCATATACCTTGAGTTCTAATCAACGGGTTTAGTTAGGGTTCGGGTTTTAAGTTGTTAAATTAGTTTCACCTCTCAGGTAGAATTGGGGTTAATATACTCCCTAATAGTATAAGATGGTCCTTGGGTAAGATAATTCTGTAGTTACGAATTTTGTGAGGGTCCACGTTAGGAGATTAACATGGGTCTTACGCGGGTTCATATCTATAGCTTCATAGGGACCTTCATTAACAGGATACTATAAATAGCTATAGATTGCAATAGATTGACCTTCATACCTATCTCCAGCTATCAAAATTTACTCAATTAAACATGAAAGGCCTTGCAATAGATTGACTCCCTAGAAACAAATCATTGTTGTAGTCATCTTTACTCCTAAGCCAATCGAGCTCAAACTCAAGGAGACCAAGTTCTGATACCAATCGTAAAGTTCAAAGACAACTTGAGAGGAGAATGAATTAGATTGATCAAATTTTAAAGCAAGTATGCAAAAATTTTTACCCAATTTTTACTAGTCAAGTTACATAAGTGATCACGCCCTAAGCAATTGAAAAATAGTAAAGATAAAGCAAATAATTTCCACAAATATGCTATAAAGAAAACAATAAAGGAAAGGTAAACTAATTTATAGTGGTTTGATACCCTCTTTGGCACCTACATCAACTCCCAAACTTCTTTAAGCTTAAAGTTTAATTTGCTAAAAGCTTCTTCAAATGTTGATGAAGTATACCAACTTATACAAAGGAAGGTTCACTCTTTGTTTATACAATGCTCATTGTAATTGAGTTAAAGAATTTTATAGTGTCTCACAAGTTAACCATTTCTAAGCTGTAATTGAATGCTCACTCATACAATAAAGAGTATTATTCGCTTTTCAACCTCACAATACCTACAAGAGTATAAAGGGGGAGTATTTACAAACTAAATCTCTCTAGGAAATTTGTACTCAATGTAGGCGCAAGTCACTAACTAATTCAAGCTTCAAGATTTATATAGACTATGAAAATCTTGCTCAAAATACCCTCCAATATTTAAAATATTGATATTGGAGAAAACTAGGCATTGGACACAAAAGCTGTCAATCGTACCTTTGTATCACGCACCACGTCTGCATTGAATCCACATTGATTCTGCCTGGATTCTATCCATTTCTTGTTTTGTACTATTCAACCTTGCAGATATCCGCATGCTTCTAGCTATGCGTCAACATGGATGTCTACATGTATTTAGTCTAGCTTGTTTTTGTATTTTCTAGCCATGTGAATATCTATATGCCTCTGGCTATGCATCCACATGGTCATCCACAGGTATCTAGAATTTGCAATTTCTTCCATTCTTCAATACTTTGCATCCAAACATTTTCCACAACACACCTCATCCATCATTATTATGATCGGCATAAATTCTATAAGAATCACTTCAAGAAAACTATTAGTATGTTTCATCATTTGCATATTAATTATCAAAACTAAAAAATTTTGAACCATAAAGTCTTTAATAGTTCTCAAACATGAAAAGATAGTCTACGTCCTTGATACCCCTATCCCGTCTATCTCAACTAATAGTGCTAGTAGGGAAATCAAGGATACATGTGAGATGTATAAAGGCAATAGTAATACTGAGGAGTTGTTACGATGCACAAGCAAGGACTGGTAGGTACAAGACCTCCAAAGAGCTCTTTCAGTGCAACATAGTAAAGGGATCTTCCATTAGTGCCCATGCACTCAAGACGATTGGAATAACTAAAAAATTGGCTCAATTAGGGAATGCGCAAAATAATAAGTCAAGCATTGACTTAATTTGTTCCTAATAGCTATTTACAATTTGTCATAAAATTACTATCATGAATAAATTAAAGAGTCCACTCACCAATATTGCTGAATATGCTAAAGACTGCTCAACCCACTGTCAGAAGGGAATGGGATTCCGTTATGCTTGTTAATGAAAAAGAGGAAACACAAGGCTGGTCTTCAGAAGGTCAAGAAAGCCAAAAATTTAGACGGATGCAATTGTTTCTTTGCAAGTTTTAACCTGCTTGATTTTAATATTCTACTTGAATTTAATTCTCAACCTCATGCAGCATTTATCATGTGTAGTCGAACCTGTGGAAGTGTTGTATACAGAACCAACAGCATAGTCTCGTGGAAGGACCTCAATTTTAGAAGAAAATACAATCCATAAATAAATGGTAGCATTGTCTGAGCTTCCTGATCTGAACTGCATTTGCTCAAGTAAAAACCAGTTGTTTTCGTTCTTGGACTATTAAAGCAAACGGTCAAGGCAAAAGGATTTCCAATTGTTTTGTCAGTTATCAAACTATTTGTTTCACTTCATTAAAATTATTCAAGGAAAACAATCTCACAAGGTTTTAGCATTCAGGTACTACTACATAGCTATTAGTCTTTAAGGTATCATCGACCTTTTATGCATTAGCAAGACCGATATCAATGCATTTCCGGTAGGAGTGATAAAACAAGTCACTTTCTCAAAATTGCTCTTTATCTCTTCTCTCCACATAAACATCTAGCAGCTTGCAAAGCGAAATATGTGAGGATAATGTCAGCACCAGCTCGTCGAAGACACATAAGAGACTCTAACATCACCCTTTCCTCATCAATCATTTTTAGAACACCTCCAGCCTTGATCATGGAGTATTCACCCGAAACCTGGATAGAAGAAATAAAATAAAGATAAGGCCTAAGGAGTTAAAAAAAAAATTAAAAAAAAAAAAAAAACCCAAAGCTGCTAACTCAATAATAAAAGTCTACTGAGAATCGTCTTCCATTATATACTTCCAATTTCTTGAGGAAGTTACTCTTTTGAAGCACCAACATGAAACAGGCGAATACTAATCACATCTTTTCTCAAGCATAAGCAATGCAACTAATTGTACCATACTGGCTCTTTTACTTGATGTCTTGCTGTAAACAACAATAAATTTAAAGAAAGTAGCACATGATCATTGCTAAGCAGATTGTGGTACCAGTAATGACAACAAATGAACAAGTTATGCTCCTAATTATAAGAATATTTTTCTTCCCTCTCACTATGGTTGTTAGTCTATGCCTCAAAGTAAATAAGATTTGGGATATTCATGTAATACAATATGGCAATTTCCTTAATTTTTTATTATTTAAAGCAATTTACTTGTTTAATTGATAAAAAGCAAAAAATATTTACTGTGTGAAAAAACCACAAGTCGTTGTGATGATGAGATTCTTTTGACATACCTTGAAGTTATTATTCTTAAATTAAGTTTAGTTAAATATTAGTAATATTGAACATGGTCAATACGTTTAAACAAGCACACATTTTTACTCTAGTTATTGTAAGTAGTAGATGATCTCATCGACTATTAGGTAGTGATATCTAAGCTTATATATGGATATAGTATATGCTCTAAAACCAAGATAGCTTGAGATTTTATTTTCACCTTTATTCATCTTATGGAGAAACATGGCTTTCCATTTTAATTTATCACTTATTATTTATCATTTAACCTCCGTTGATAAAATTCATAGAATGCTTAGCTGTGCGTAAAAAAATTATAAAGTGTTAATGATGAAATTCTTGATGCACAAAAGTTATATTATTAAACATCTCTAATTACACTATTAATAAAACAAGACATTATTAAAATGGATAAACTAGCACATACTTTTTTTATTATATTAACTGATCTCATAATTATAGTGCTGTGTAACTAGTAGTTATCTTATCAATACGTTAGTCATAATATTAATAAGAAAGCATATTATTAATACAAATAGACTAGAACATACTTTGCCCGTACTTATTATAAGTAATATTTTATCCCATCAACTATAGTCTAGTGACACTAGTATATGAATGTTTGTTTGAAAATAAGTTAATTGAATTTATCAATTAAGATGTACTATATGGATAACTATTGATGTGAGTAATCTTAGACTTGAGATTACTATTATATCTTAGTGCATAATACTATACTTTGACTCTATTAGTTGTTGCTCTTACTAAGTCATTCATACAATAGAGATTGGGTATATTATGGAGAATGGAAGGATAGTAAATAACTAATACAGGATTCATGACTTCTAACAGTAAGAGAGTATATACTCTTTTGGCCAATTGTTAGAAATAGCAACTCGATAAACATTATGCATAGAAATAAAAGTTTAACTTGAGATTGTCTGGAAAGAATTGGCACTAAAAACTCAACTACAACTTGCTTATGGATTTTTTAAAATCGCCTAAAGGTAAAAATTTACAGAACTCCCATAATAATCCATCATTTTAGCCAAAGAAGTATATGTATAAGGAAATAAAGTGCGTTCATGCTCTTCCATTCCATTATAGTGGAAGCAACCCTTATTTATTCTATGAGATTTCATTATTTAATTATCATAGATGATGATTTAACCATGTTTATGTGCATTCTTGGTTTCAATATTTTAAAAAATTCATTAAAAAAATAAAGCTATTTGAATTTTATGAAAAAGTTGTTTACCATGGCTATTTTTATGTTTCCAGAATTTTTCTCAATTTTTTTTTTTTTTTAATTTGTAAGATATGTATTTTAAGAAAATAGAAAAAACTTTAATATTGCAAAAAATTGATCCTTTCTGACCATTAGCAACATAATGGTCTATCACAAGACCAAGAACTAGTTTTGACAATTAGCAATAAACTGTTCTGTTGCCAATGGCAGGATAGAAACAGAAAAAGGGGGAAAAAAAGAAAATAGTTGCTCAATGCTTACGAGCAACAGCTAATGGTTGCTGGTGTTTCTACAGGCCGTGCTAGACTGTCCAGTTGCCACCAGTGTAGCCGGACAGTTCATAACGTAATCTGGTCCTGTGTAAAGTTTTCTGAAATTTTTAGAATTCATTCAAGAGATTTTTAAATATTACAAAAGTGGTTATAATTGTTTTTTAAGCAACTAGAAGTCCTTGTTAAATTTAATATGATTAGAATTAAAGGAATTTATATGCAAGCTTTTGAAACCAATTTACTTAAATTTTTTGTAATGAGATATTTAAATATAATTTTCACAATTGTTATGTTTAGTTTTTGGAAATTTTCTAAAGCTAATCAGATTTAAAAATTTATAAAATGACTGATGCGGAAACAGACGGTGAACGCCAAGAACACCTTGAAACCCCAAGCAGATCAACTTGTTAACTTTCGACAAAATTGGAACCCGTCCAAAATCACTAAACAGTAGAGTTGTTGTGCCTCGATTTCCCTCAATCTTGTTGAGTCCTTCCCTCACGAAGCAACCTAGACCCCTACACAATAATGTGGGCAGATTCCTAGTTGACATTTTAAGAATTGAAATCAAACCAATTAAGAATAACTCTAAATGAGAAACAAACAAGTCATCACAAGGTTTCTCTTGATAAGACTTAAAGATAGTTCTTAATCCAAAGAACTAAGAAGCAATTTTCAAAAGAGAAAACACTCAACTTTTATTAATGATCTATCATCATGTCGTAAATCGTTCAAAACTTATATGAAATTACAAAAGATAACTACGAAAAATAATTGATACTAGTTGCATCCTATCATGGATTCTATCCTAAAATTAAGAATACAACCCATAATCTACTTAAAACTCGTAAGTAAAACGCGCCAACAAATTCTAATGAAAGCCGTAGGGAAAGCCGTGGCGCGGCCTTGGTCAGATTGTTCAACTTGTCTCAAACCAAGCTTCTGATGAAGGCCGTGGTGTAGGCCATGGCCACAGCCTAGGGCGCGGCCTTCATCAGACACCATGCTTGCTTCTTTCAACCTTCTGATGGAGGCCGTGGGGTAAGCCGTGGGCATGGCCTCCCTTCATCAAACACCATGCTTGCTTCTTTCAACCTTCTGATGGAGGCCGTGGGGTAAGCCGTGGGCTCGGCCTTAGGTGCGGCCTTCGTCAGAAGCTGCAACCCTCCATCATTTGGTTTTGGTTTGGTCATTTTGCTCATTCTCTTCCGATCCTTGCTCATCCAACTCTATGTTCAACTCCTCCATGAGCTTGAATGACGCTAAATATGACTCCACTCCATGCCTAACTTGTGTGACTAGTGTAGATGTCCTTGGATTCCTATGAATGACTAAATTATATACGATAAATTTTTAAATTTAGTATCATTCATATTAGAGAAATCTAATTTTAAAATTTCCAATTTTTAGTTAGATCCAAAAAAATATAGGAAGATATTTTATTTCCATTTTAAGCGTCAAAGGCCAATCAACTTAGTCAGCCTCTCAATGGATTACAAATGGATTAGTTAGCCAATTTGAGGGTGTGGTACGCATGGAAATAATAGAAAAGAAGATGAAGTGGTGTATAAGAGATTGGATCATGCTTTTGCAAATGCATCATGGATACCTACTTTTCCCAAAGCAAATTTGAGAAATCTGCCAATTATGCATTCTAATCATATGATCCTATTATTATAGATACCCACTTCTCTAGCACTAAAAGAGATTTCACTCAAAAGTTTGATTCTTTTTGGATTCGTGATTATCAGATTGTGAAGCGAGTGTGAAATTCATGTTTGGAAAAGGAATGGGATCCGCAACAAATTCATTTGCTTTTGCAAATCCTCATGAAGCATTTGAGGAATTGGAATAAAAAATCCTACGAGAGTTTGGAGTTAAGAACCAACCAGGAGCTTTCAAATTTGGAGTCATTGCAAAAATTATTTCATCTCAATGACTATGCTCAGATAGAGAGAATGCTAAGATAATATTTGGATTTTTTGTTGCTATGAAGACTATTGGAAACAAAGGTCTAAGGTCAATTGGTTCATGATGGCTGATAAGAATACAAAGTTCTTCTATCAATGGGCAAATATAAGACAAGCAAGCAAATATATTTCACATATTCAGATGGAAGATGGTCGTTGGATTCATCTTTAGAAGGATATTCTCGATTATGCAGCATGTTATTTCAAGCAATTATATCAATTTCAAGAGCATAGCGTGTTGTATTAGGAGGATCACCATATGGGTTTGCAATCGGAGCTTTTCCTTGCATCATTTAGATTAAAGAATTCCATTATATGATCAGACATTTTTGGATTCTGTTTTTACACGAGAAGAGGTAAGGGAAGCATTGTTGCAGATGGCGAGAAGAGGTAACGGAAGCATTGTTCCATATGGGTAAGTGGAAGGCACTAGGGCCAGATTCGTTCCCAACGGGTTTTTATCAGTGTTCTTGGGATATAGTAGGAGATAGAGTGACGTATGCTATTTTGAAATGTTTAAATGAAGGGTTTTCAATTAGACCTTGGAATTCCACAAAAATTATTTTAATCCCAAAGGTCAATAATCCAACTCAATTAACCCATTTTAGGCCAATAAGTCTTTGCAATGTATTATATAAATTGGTAGCTAGGATTTCAGCTAACAAACTGAAAAAGGTTATTCCCAATGTTATATCCCGCTACCAAAATGCATTTGTACCGAGTAAAGCAATTGCAGATAATGGACTCATAACGCATGAGATTGTGGAATATTTGAAGAAAAAGACGAAAGGTAAAGATAAGTGGGCAACGCTCAATTTAGACATCAGTAAAGCATGTGATCAAGTATCATAGTCTTTCAAATAATGGGTTTCTCGAAGAAATGGATAAATATAATTCAGGATTGTAAATTGATGGTTTCCTTTTCAGTTTCAGTGAATGGCCAGACAACAGAGAAATTTATGCCAACAAGCGGATTGCATCAAGGATGTCCATTATCACCCTCTCTATTCATACTTACCCAACAAGCTTTGTCTTCTGTGTTAAGCAAATATTAGCAAGCACCCAGACTCACCTGGAATAGCAATCGCAAGGGATGGTTTGAGGATTTCACATTTTATGTTTGCAGATGATTGTATTATGTTTTTTAAGGCCTCATCTAAAGTTGTTGGTAAGTTGAATGAAGTGCTGAATGCCAATTCCATGGTCTTTGATCAGCAAATCAATAAACATAAGTCAACTCTTATTTTGAGTGCCAATATAGACGAGGATACAAGGACAATGGTGTCATCCATTTTTAGCATCCCGGTAAGGTTGGAGATTGGAGTGTACTTGGGAATGGATTTGGATTTTGCAAAAAAGAAATCCCTACTATTTTCACATATCAGAAATAAAATTGCCAGAAGAATCTCAGGTTTTAAAATTTCTATTTCTGTAATGGGCCGCATTATTTTGGCCAAGCACATATTGTCATCGATTGCACAATACACGCTATCCATGTTTAGGCTGCCATTGTCTGTGGCTCGTCATACTGATAAACAGATTGGAAAGTTTATATGCCAAGCAGAGAATGAATGAAGGAGAATCCATTGGAAATCATGCAAATCGATCTGCAAATCAAAGTTTGTAGGAGGTCTTGGAATGCAATCAACGGTGTCACTCAATCAAGCATTATTAGGAAAAGTGGCTTGGAAAATTCTCAATGATAAACAATCTTTGCTCAAAAGAATTGTCAAAAGAACTCCTTTCTCCAAGTAAAACCAGGTTCTTCTATGTCATAGGGTTGGTGTAGTATTTTGTGGAGTAGAGACTTGCTCAAACATGAATTGAAATGGGAACGAATAGAGGGTCAAGCAGTTAGAGCTCTATGATTTTATCCTAGAAGTCAGCAATTTGAATCCCATCAACACTAATTCCCCATCCCCACTATAATCGTGTAGGATTTATCAATCAAAAAAAAAAAAACATGGATTGAAATGACAATTAGGTTATGGGTCCCAATTGAATTTAGATGCTGACTGGATACTGGAGATTTTGAATCCCATCATATTCCAATTGCAACTACTAAATTTATGGAATCTAAAAGTAAAGCATCTTATTGATGAGAAGAGAAATTGGAGACAGCCACTGTTGGAGATTCTATTCCCACAGGAAATTTTGAAACATATTATGCAAATATATATTCCCATGAACCAAAAGCCAGATAGACTTGCGTGGAGCTTGGAAAGAAATGGAAATTACTTGGTGAAGTCGACATATATGCTTTCGGTTAATCTTACAGCTCAAGCTAAAGCACAGCATAGTAAGAACAATGTGTCTGATGTGCAGTATATGAATACATTTAAACTGTTATGGCAATTGAGTGCTCCTTCCAATTTACAGTTTTTCTGTTGGAGGCTAATTCATAATATTTGTCCTACGATGAAGGTCTTGTTTTAAGAAGAATGTTGTGCATTTGCCTACGCGTCTTAGATGTGTGAACACAAGGATTCAATGGGACATTTATTTTTTCAATGTCACTCTTCGAAGCTAATTTGGCATTGTTCGCTGTTGGGTTTCAATTGCGAAGTGGGAATACGAGTCAAGTTTGCAAAATGGTTCCCTGATTGGTGCACCATGGCTCCGGACAACTCGGTGATTATTATGTCTATCAATTTCTTATGGAATATATGATTGCAAGGAATAATTTCCCGCGGAGTGAAGTTGCCACAAAACCAATTCAGGTAAGTAATAGCTCATTAATCATGTTTCAAGAGGTCATGTCTATTCACCAACTTGGCCAAGTGCAACAATTGAAGGTTAAGGAAATAAAACATGATGTGGTTCTTCGATTCCCTCATTCAGCATCTGTACAATCTACAAGTGCTTTAACTATTTTGATGATGGATCATTTACACCTCAAACATCATCAACATCTATTGCTTTTATGGTCAAGTCAGAACAAGGATTGATATCCAGGCAGGCAAAGTTGGTCAATGCGACTTCAGCAATTCAAACCGAGGCGCTAGCATGTGTGGAAGCCATATCTTTTACAGTTTAAAAAGCTTTTACACATATATCAGTACTAACGAATAGCTTACTGCTTGTGTAATCCTCAGCCAAGCAGTATTTAATTCCGTATTGTCTATTAAATGTGTTTCATGATATTAGAGAATAAGTCTTTTCATTTTGTAAAATATCCGAAGTAGACTGATGTCAGATTCAGGAAGCTCATAAGCTTCATGTATTTATTATATGTAATTTCCTTTAATATTAATGAATCATTTTGTGTTATCAAAAAAACAAAAAAAAAGTGTAACAGCCCTTAAAAATAATTCCAAGAATTGTAATGCTGTTTTTACTAAGGTTATGTGCACATATTAATTTGTTATTCAAATTATAAATTGATATTTTTATGTTAGTTTAAATTCTTGAATTATTTAATAGGATGATTGATGTTATGGAGCTAAGACCAATATGATCGAGAATTTTTTAATGGTTCATTTACGGTCATCTTTAATTGCTACTGTTGTAAATCAAATATGCACGTCCTGCATTCTTTATTATTCTTGACGTAATTATTGTCTCATCTCACTCCCCTTGGAAATTTTTTCATCAAATTATTTAATATACATAGCATCAGTTAAAAAAAAGTTTATTTTCTTAATTATTTACATTGAATTTTACGTATAATGTATAAGATAATGGAGATGACACCAAGGAACAACCAAAAAGCGTCCTTAAGAAATTGAAAACTATTCTTGGATTTGACCATTCAGTTTTCTTACGACTCAAGTAAAACTCCATCATCATCCATGGTTTA
The DNA here is from genome assembly GCA_024721245.1 of Mitragyna speciosa. Classification (NCBI taxonomy): domain Eukaryota; kingdom Viridiplantae; phylum Streptophyta; class Magnoliopsida; order Gentianales; family Rubiaceae; genus Mitragyna; species Mitragyna speciosa. The sequence goes on from CM045559.1 coordinate 11,767,641, forward strand.
TATGCAAAGTATATTTTTATTTTATGTAAATTTGATATTATAAATTAAGTACATACTATGATGAGAATTTAAAATAAAAATCACAGGAATTTAAAATAAAAAATCACAGGAATTTAAAATAAAAATTCACTCAAAATAAATACCCAGTCATAATTTTTCCCAAGTTGCTTCCTATTATTACAGCAAAAATATATTAAAACACGATTTTTGCCAAGTTTGTTATTAAAGCAAAAATCAAAATTCCTCATTAGAGGCCAACTTGTTGGGTCAACCAAGGTTACCATACCTCGACTATGTTACATTTTATGAGACAAAAGTTGGTAAATACATATAATGTATGTATCAAAAATTCATAAACACCTTTCAAAATTATTTTAGTTTGCTGAGATGCTCAAGATCAAAATAACTGAATGAGATGCTAGGCAATTAAAAATCTCTAACAAATTCTCGAATCAATATTGAAAATATGAATTCGCACTAAAATAGTGGGAGTCAATCAAGTAAATTTAAAATTGATGTTTTTTCTTATTTTAACATAAATAATAAATACTTATTTCTATCTTCGTGCTACTACAACTGATTCAAAACTCACCAAATTTTCTGGACTAACATTAAAACTGGAGAATCATTCTCAAGCATGAAAAGATTATGTCCACACTCCTAAGGAACAAGGAAGTCTTGTCCTTTTGGCACTGAACTTACTTTAGAACTGGCATACAGTCAAGAGCTGCTTAATTATCTAATCTTCCACTTAGACAAGGGCTGATTATGAAATATTGGCTTACAATTACAAATGTTTTTCCTATGTTAATGTTCTCCTTTCCTTTTATTCTGCACCACTAACCAATGTCGGACCAATTTCATTATGACGGGTCATATAGTCTCATAGGAAGACATTTACTCCTCAATAAAATAATTAATTAAACACACAAGCGCAAAATAAATACATAAATAAACGAGAGTTCAATCATCAAACTTTTGTACATGGCAAGAGAAGATCCCCAAGTTTTTCACTTCTTAGTTTTGTCCCCAATTCATGAAACTGCGCCCTCCATCTTCTTCAAACCCTAAATTTCCACAGCCTTGTCCTCAATCAGATCAATCTCAAAAGATCCTTTTAGGGTGTGTTTGGTTCATGGGATGACATATCCTATGTCATCCAATGTATTTTCTTGCATTTTAAGTATCAAATTACACATCCTATTAACTGAATTAATCCCTTGTACATGGGATAAAATAACCTCATGGGGATGGTAGTATAAGTCATGCCAAGATAAATCTTAAATGGGATAATAAAATTATGGACTAATTTGCCCTTACCACCACCACCAAAAATTTGCAATACCATCTCCACCATAATCATCAACCACAACAATCATACATTATTACTACCACTAAGCACCACTATCATAAATGTAGGCAACACCATTATCATCATCATCTACTACCGTGCATTACCACTATCCAGCACCATCATTCCCACTACTATGTAACACTACCGCCACCATCTATCACTGTGCACCACCACGACTATCTGCCACCATGCACCCCCGCTATTATCAAATAAAAATAATATTATAAATTTTAAGTATTTTAGTCAATAAAGGCAAAATTCAATCTCTAACAAAACATACAATGACATTATTCCTTAAAAATCCCATCAAATCCAATATCAACCAAACATTGGATAGTTAGGACTATTAATCTGAGAATAACTCGTCCAATACATGGTCTAAGAATGAGCCATCCAATCTTATTGATACGTTCCTGGTTGCTCCAAACGTATCATTCAAGTCTCAACAGGGTTGATCGTTCGTCCATACTATTTTGAAAAGTTCAAGAGCCTAGAGCATGACAAAAACGACCAACTCAACATCCACTCAAGAGGCAAAAGATTGGAGCGTCGTGAAACGGTTGGATGAAGTAAGGCACGAAGAAAATAGCACAAAAAAAGGGTTCTAACCAAGGCCGAGCCCAAGGCCGTGCCACGGCCTTTATCAAAAAGTGCGGATGCGTTTTTTATTTCTTGTTTTACTTTATGATTAAGTTGTAATCTTTATAGTAGTTATTTTTAGGTTACAACTAGTGATAGATTTTTAGTAAGTTTTCTAGAATATTCTTTATGAGCCTATAAAAAGGCATTCCTTGTATTATTTTAAGAACATGTCATGATGAATCAATAAAATTTGTGAGTTTTCTCTCTACGAGAGTTTTCTTTAGTTCTTGGAATAGAACTAAATCCTGGTCTTATTGGAGTGATTCCATGGCGACCAAAACCTACGCTTAGAGTTTCTTCCACGTGATTTGATTCATTCTTTTGGGTTTGTCAATTAGGAGTCTATTCCACGGGTTGGTTAGGGGTCTATTCCACAGGTTGGTTAGGTATCTATTCCACGAGTTGGTTAGGGGTCTAACTTGTGACGCAAAAGGAGGATTTCAACGATCTTGGTTGAATCTTCGAAGCAACCCATTTGAGTTATTCTTGGGGTTTTCGACAAGTTACGAAGGAGTCAAGAAGATTGAGTAGTTACCACAACTCAAGTTGTTCTTGGGGTCTTCCACAAGTTACAAAGGGGTCAAGAAGATTGGGTTGTTTTTTTGTGTGGATTTCTTTTCGAAACAGTCCTTTGGGGATGATATTCCTGTGATGTACAAGAGGGTGGACGAAACCCCCGATCATATCACTTATCTTGTCTATGAACCAAACAGACCCTTACTTATATGGGATAATTGTATGTCCTAATTTTTACAAACTATTAAACATTCTCTTCTTTGTTTCTTCTGATAGAAGAAAGAAAAGATATTGCCCTTTTATGCCACCCTTGAAAATGTACGGCAAACATCAAGTCATAATTAGTATATTAAACTTTAAGATCTACATGTCATGCTTATAAAATACATCTAACGAAGATTGCACTAGAGCGATACAACAATTCACACCTCAATATTCATAGTTTAAAACCCAAAAGATATTGAGATACCTGATAAGCAGCAATTGGCAAAGAGGAATTGTTGCGAAGAAGCTGTATAATATCCAAATAAGGCAAGCCAGGTTTCACCTTCAAAACAGTAAACAGATAATACAAAAGTCAAGAAAGCAATAAATGGCACTCAGGGTTTGCTCTCAGATTGATGCAGAAAGCAACATCAACCAGAAGTATATCAGCTCCCTCAGCCTCATCTTCATTGGTCTCAATAAGAGCCTCCCTGTAGTTTGCAGGGTTCATCTGATAACTGTGTATGCAAGAACAGAATTACATGAGAGGAGTCCTTATTCTTCATAACTGGTGGAGAATGTAACAATGAACTTTGACAAATAGGGTACGTTTTCTTGTCACCGAAACGTGGATTTGAGTCTAATGCTTCTCGGAATGGACCATAAAACGAACTTGCATACCTTCAATATCATTAAAACCATGATCAAGAACCAATAAAAGCCTCAACAATGTTATCACACAAATTTAGACGGAATACTAATTTTAAATTTATGATGTGGATAAGTAGTCATTGGAATGTCTTATAATTCTATTTTCAAGTATTACCAAGAGGAAAGATGTAAGTAATAAAGCATCCAAGAAGTTACTAATTAACCTCTCTATTAGAAGTTTTTTTTCTTTTTTTAAATACATTTTTAGTTATCAGGAATAAATCCACATTTAAGTTATCATGTAGAGCAGAACAAGGATGACCAATAATAACGTTAAAAAACCTAGAAAACCGAGTCTGAGAGTTAGCAGTACTGCCTCTGTCCACTTAAGATTGCTAGAATAGATAATGCATGCAAATTACTAAAGGCTCAATGCAATCCAAGATTAAGGATTTCCAAAATTTTGCTCAAACTTGAATTAGGCACACTTTCATAGATAAAGAGTTTTGCTAGGAGTTGGATTAGTTTCTAAAAGCTCATTATTTCAGTTTATATAAATAATTAACCATTTAATTTTTATGAGTTCAAGGTATTCTCTAAATTTTAGTAAAAGGAGTATTTTGGTAATTTAGCTATTTTCGTAGAAATTTTCAGGTTTGAATATATTACTATTTTTGTCCTAAGTGGTTTCAGGTTTATTATTAGCAATAGAATTACGAAAGGAATGTTATTCTTATAGACAATAAAAGATGAATTCTAATCATAAAAGAATTTGTTTTAGAAGTTCATAAATAAGTGTTTTTCCTAAAGAGATATCAGTTTTCAGCTTAATAAAAATTTCCTGCAGTTGGTGCCAGCATTTTGATGGTTATGCGATGCAATCTAGAATTGGGTGTGATGCCTAAAGATGCCTAGGATTGATTTCTAGAGTTTCCTAATTTATTTTCTGTATTTACTATGAGTTTCCAGCAGCTTTACCTTATTTTTCTGTCCAGATTTTACTTAATCCTGTTTTGTTCCCATTTTCTGCTCATCAAATTGCTAATTTATGCAATCTCTAAGTCCAAAAGAAATCAATTTACCTATCCATTGATCCTAAAAATATCCGAAATTGCTAATTTATGCGATCTCTAAGTCCAAAATAAATCAATTTACCTATCCATTGATCCTACAAATAGCCAGTGCAACATCAATTTAGTACCAAAGCTAAAATCCTGATTTTGTCTTAGCATGTTAGCTGTCCATGATTATGGACATTTCTTATTTTGATGGATTAGGTCACCCTAGACTATTCCGTCATTGGCATAATTCTTTGTATTACTATTTTAAATATCTTAATCTAACCGATTATGAGATCATTAGATTTACGAAGAAGAATCTATATGGATCTGCTAAGATATGGTGGTATAAGGTTGAATGAAATACACTGTGTACACGGATATTTTATACTTGGGATTAGATGCGTGAAAAGCCCTTAGAAAGGTATCTGCATTGTTATTGCCATAAAAAATTGTTATACGAGTTCCATAATCTCAATCAAGGTATTATGTCAGTAAAAGCCTGTGTTGAGGTCTAATGAACAATTATATCAAGCCCAAGTTGTTCAAGGTACTCTACTGACAATTGCTCAATTCAAAGTTGGTTTAAGAGACGACATTAAGCAAGAACTACAAGGGAAAAGATACTAATGTATTGAAGATGCTTTCAAGGTGCATAGGATGCTGAACTCTGGTTAAGGACTTTGCAATTAAACAATGGTGGATTGCCAGCAAAAGATTGAGTGATTACACAAGTAGCTCCAGATCCAAACTTTTTGGACAGCCAACCTTGAATGAACTAGATCAGATTCAGAAGCCATTAAAGTAACCAGAAGAGAGTTCATCACTGATCATCTAACAACCAAATAAGGTACGAAGCAAGAATCCAGCTTCTGGTAGAATCTTAAACTTCTAAAAATTTTTTGCTGATCCTAAACCCACAAGTTCAAAGATACTTGGATTTTTGGAATTGCTTAAGGATATCAATAAGTTTGACAAGGAAGAAATAGAAGCAGTTCTTAAAAGTTTGGAAGAAAGTCTAAAGTTGAAGCAAAAGAGGAATTTCTTGTGACATAAATTCCAAAAATTCAGTTAGAGGATAATGTTGCTTCAACCAAGGAATTCATAAACATAATATTAAATGAATCCTTGACGAAGAAAATTCTGAATGATGTCCTTAGAGAATCAAAGATTGAGCAAGTTAAGAAAAAAAGGTGAGAAAATTTTTCTATTTTATTTGCTCCAACAATTGATTTTTTGTTCACAGAATCCTGCAACATTAAAACTATGACATTCCAAAATCTTTTGTTCCTAACACCAGTGAAGGGGAAAGGAATATTTTGTGATGGTGTTTATGCTTCGATCTCATGCAACTTCTTTATTCTCCAATTCTCTAAAACGTAGATGACAAAAAACTTAAGGAGTTTTAAGATTAAAGATCTCCAAAATTTCGCTCAAACTTCAATTATGCACTTCTTCGTAGGCAATAGTTTTGCTAGGAGTTGAACTAGTATTTAAAAGGGTCTTTATTTCAATTTATATAAGTAGACATTTAATTGTTTTGAGTTTTAGGTATTTTTTAAGTCTTAATGATGGGGGTATTTTGGTAATTTAGCTCTTTAAGCAGGAATTTTCTGGTTTGAGTATATTACTATTTTTGTCCTAGTCATAGTCAAAAAAGGAAGTGGTTTCTCATTTATTATTAGCAATAGGGTTAGGAAAGGAATGTTATGTTATTCGTATAGGCAATACAAGATGAATTCAGTTCATAATAGGATTTGTTTTAGGAGTCTAAAGAAGTATTATTCATACAAGAAAAATCAGTTTTTAGCTTGATAAAAATTTCCTACAAACATTGTTAGTATTTTGAGGGTTATGAGATGCAATCTAGCCTTGAGCGTGATGCCTAAAGGTGCCTAGGAGTGATTCCTAGCATTTCCTAATTTGTACTCTGTATTTTCTTTGATTTTCAGCCGCTTTACATTATTTTACTGTCCAGATTTTACTTAATCTTTGTTTCCTGCATTTTCTCTCGTTAAATTCCTAGTTTCTGTGATCTGTAAGTCCTAAAGAAATTGATTTACCCATCTATTGATCCTACAAATAACTTGTGCTGCATCAATAGAATTCTTCGAGTAGCATTATCAGGTTATATAATTTTTTCCTACTATCTTTTAACATTTTGAAACTTTCACAACACTACAGAAAAATTTGTGATATTACTCGTGTTGTCTTGAAATTGCAAAATACAACATGAGAATTTAACTTGAAAGTTCATTTGGCGTGACAAAAAGCTTATGGGGGAAAGACACTAGATTGATGTGAAACTCATCAAACTTGTGATAATTAAGATCATCACCATTCAAGAAACAGGAAATTAGCACATAAAGAAATGGTCATTCTCATATCAGTTTAAGCAATATATTACTTGGCCGTGTAGGACATAATAGACACGTGCTGGAAACCTTCAGCATCGAGAGCTTCCCGAATTGCTCCAACACGACCATCCATCATATCACTAGGGCTGAGAACATCTGCCCCTGCCCTGGCCTATAAAAAAGAAATGAGATCAAAAATGCTGACAGTGTAGCATGTTTAATAAAGGAAATATAGGACCCCGGATTGGAAGTAGAAAAACTAGAAAGTTCCTCCAGAACGCTGTTCAAATTAAAAAAGTCCAACTCAAGAAGGATATATGCATCTCTTCTTGATTAACACCAGGGACACAAGACAGAAGATACTGAAATGCTCAATAATTTTCCACAAAGACTGAGATTACCTGTGCAATAGCCTGCTTACACAACTGGTGGACAGTTTCATCATTCATTATAACTCCTGCAGATATCAGAATTATTACAATTAATCATTCCTACAACAACTCCAATCAATGAGTATTTGGGAGTGGTGAAGCTGCGGATATTACCTGGTATAGAATTACCCAAAACTCCATTTCAGGCCTTTTACTCAATAAAAGAGTTATACTTCCAAATTCTTCCACGTTATTCTTTTTCAATTTAATATTTTGCTTTTTATTATCTTCACTCATCTTTTCACTATATTTGAAATTTTTTCACCATGCAAATTACAAAGCACTTAAGAAAAATCTATTTTGGCCCAAGTTCTATAAACTGAGACTGTTATATACCATTCAAGATCGAGAGCTCAAGTTAAAGTGATGCAGGACAAGATTGGGATAAACTTTCCTACGAATGCAAGTGGAAGATTAGCAGGATTTGCGGCTGTTTCGGGTTCTCCGGCCCATGAACAACAATGTAAACAGTAACTATCCGGCCCATGAACAGTATCGTGAACCAGGGGGGGAACAGGGAAGAAGAAATAAAGTGCTTGGGGGAATCTAAGGGAAGAAAACTAAAAAACATATAAACTGAATTCTTTAATCATCAATCTCTCTTTTCTACCTAGAGTAACCTAATAACAAGAGTGCTTATAAACTTATAACTTACATAAAAGATAAAATTCTAATATGAATAGAATTCATACTTTCTATTCTAAATAACAAACAAAGTACATATAGAACTTTCAGATAACAACTACAACTCTAGCTAGTTGAATATAATTAAACAACTAAATAAGACTCAAACAAATTGCTCAAAATTTTCTGCAAACAAGTACAAGATTAAATTGCTCTTGAGAACCAAAGTTCAAAATAACAACTCCTAGCTTGAAAACAATTATGTAAAGCTTTCATTTAGCTTTTCCTTGTGCTTTTTGTTGACTGTCATAAAGTCTCCTAATAGATGCATGCCCATGTTTCAGCCACGAGTTAGTCTACTATTGACTATTAGACATCAAATGAGGGCTACATTAGTGAAACCAACTTGTGACCGCCAAATGTGTGACAAGTCATGCCTACCAAAAAATGAAATGACTATGTATGCAATAAGCTAGATAATAACATGTCACTGAACCTCCACCAGAAATGCAGTTAGTGCCAGTAGCAAAATTATATATGCTAGTAATCAAGTTTCAATTTGCATTTTGAAATGGAGTTTCTATTCTTAAACCAATGTAATGCCCAATTGGTCAATGAGTAAAATTCCAAGATACATCTTCAGATGCCCCAAAATTTACAACCCTGTGCCTTTTATAGAGGATTTTCTGTTCAAGAAGATAAGTACTATAGTAATTCAAAGAAACCCAAGCTTCAATTAATTAGTTCTCTTTTCATATTTTTTTTTAATGGTTTTTGCATGTTTTAAGGAGTTGAGTTCGATAATCTTCAAGCGCAAAATGCACCATCATCAACTAAAATAAGCAGGGCTGAAACAATAACAAAAGTCATTTTTCTCTTCATAATATTTTGCTAAAAGATTCCCTATTCTCTTCATTGTGCCTTCTCAAGTTCTTTTCTACAGATCTTTCCATCTGATTCGGGGGAGACGCACATCGTCATTCACAATCACATTGTTTACGGGGTAAACAACTGCATCCATTTCAGACACCAATTTCGGAAACTGTTTGCAGGCTTGACTGAAAAACTCTTATAGAGTAGTCATTTTCCTTTTAACCGTCAAAAGGCATGAGTCTTGGAAAATGTGGAGCTAATTAGCCAAGGCATTGTCAAGCAGGTTCCCTGAGTTACTATACTTCTTGTACCTATTAATCATAGTCATGTATGTAATTATCGAGAGACAATCATGTTCCATGAACACTATATCACCATAAGATTCACCAAGCACACAATCCAAAGTGCAACTTACAAAAAACCACTGATCCATATTAAAATATCATGAAGCTGGAGACATAAGTGGAAGTTGAATTTCAAAGAAAATGTGATCATTTGGCGAAATCCCTATTTGGGAATGATTAAGATTTTAAACTAGGTTTATTATGTTGTTTTAAATATGTTAAATATGTTTAATGCCAAGAATAGTAGGCTTCACAGTAGGCTGCCAGTAGTATGCCTTCTGTGGCTTGTTATAGGCTAGACTAGCATTAGTGACAATCACGTGCTGTCTAAAAATGGAGATGTTCCAAAACAGCATCTTCTGCTACAGCATTTCAACTTTTAAAAGTATGTTTTCTTCACACATTCACAACATAGTAACCATTTATTTTTATCCACTTGAGATCAATTCTTAAGCTAACCTTTGCCTCCTTACACAGCATTTTCTACCAAATTAAATTTCCTAGAACTGCATCAACATAACTGCAATCTGAAATTTAAAGAACCTGCACCAACCTAATCACGGCAAAGTATCAACTATTCTTTTGCAACAGCAAAGGTCGAAACATAACTTGTACAGAATATTAATGGGTGTGTTTGGATAGCATTATTTGGGATTTTTTGGAAAAATTTTTTCAAAATGTGTTTGGATGGTTGAAAAATTATTTGGCCACAAGTCAAGAAAATTTTGATAAAAAATTTTTCCCACTTTTTCAAAAACAATGGTTCAAACTTTCCCACCAAATATTTTCATTTTAAATTTCAAATGTTTTTTCAAACTTTGTAATAATTTTAGGGACTTTTCAAACGTTCAAAATTTGTTTAGAATAATTGAAAAAATCACAAGTAATAAAATAATATCCATTGTCGATGGGTTTTATACTAGGTTTTGTAAACCGAGCATTGATATCGAACACTAGTACGAGCGTCCGATACTGTCTGAAAATTGAAAACTTACCGAGCACTTGTCATTTAACAAGCGTCCGATATCAGTGCTCGTTCTACAAAACCCATCACAAAACCTACCAACGATGGGTTTCTTTTTATTACTTGTGATTTTTTTAATTTTTCTAAGTAGATCTTGAATGTAAAAGTGATTGCTTTTGTGAATAATTGTGTAAAAAGTCTAGTTACAAAGTTTTTAAACAAACCAAAAACTTTTTCACAATTCAAACATTTTTTTACCTTTTCAAAAAAGTCAACAAAAAAATTATTCACTATCCAAACACATATCCAAAAATTTTTCTCTAGTCAAACACTTTTTAGCATTTCCTACTTGGTCAACAAAAATTGACCAAATAATTATTCTGAATAATTTGACCAAATAATGCTTTCCAAACAAGGCCAATGTCATCAACATGACTTCTAATGTACAAATGCATTAGCAAAACTACAATATCTAGTTCCAAGTGCTTCACAACAAGCCATCGTACTTACATCTGAGCTTTCAGGCTTTCTTCCACACCACTATTGTCATAATGTTGCCGTTTATTACTCAGTGATGTAATTTTATTACATCAAGCAATACACTTCTTTAGTTTAAAACTTCCCCAACAATCAGTTTCATAGGAGTTTTCTTGATGATAGTATACATAAGATCTAATAAATGAAACCAATAGATTGATTGAGCAGCGTCTTTTAAGGAATTAAAAGAACAGGATCATGTTTTTAATTATAAACTGCATATGCTGTGCAGTAAAAAAAAAAAAATTTGAGCCAGGATCAATTTCGCATATGTGCCCTTCAAGAGTAATGAACCACGAACAGGAGAAACCCTTTAAGTGTCACACACTAGACGGGTAACCAGTATTGATATTACAAAAACAGAGTAAGAAAATTATACAGCATAACTGCTTTGCAATTTAATTTCTTCATTCATCTCCTATAAGGCTCATGTGAGTAACCTTCTAGAAATTGAAGCAGCAAATTAATGCAAAATTTTGATCGCATGCATGTAACTGAAAAGTAAATTTTACCGTCTTCCCTCACAATGCCATCATGTCCATCTGACGAATAAGGATCTAAAGCAACATCTGTGTAGATAACCTATTTAAAAGAATCATCAGAAAACATACATCACTAAACTTCAACAAGCAACCTGTAACAGAAAACGCCTTCAAGTCAAGAAGAAGTATTACAACATACAAGATCTGGATACTTGTCTTTGAGCAATCGAATAGCTCGAGGTACTAATCCATTTTCATTGTAAGCTTCATCTCCTGTGGGGGACTAAATGAAGAAATAAGATTAATTACATCTCGTATACTTAACCATGAAGGAGTCCTTTAAACAGAAGAAATTAGAACCTTTAGAGCATCTGGAACTTTAGGGAAAAGCACAACGCTGTTCACGCCAACATCTCGCGCTTTGGAGACCTGCACCAGGGCAACCTTACTGAATAATTTCTCCATGATTGGTAGAATAGATTAATTTAGCCAACATATGCAAGATCATCAAAGACACATCCATAGTTACACAATAAACTATTTACATAGATATGACGAAATACAATCTGAAAACCCTCTGGGTCCCCAATCATAAGATTAAAGAAAGGAACTTTTGCTTATAAAAGATGTTCGTAAAATTTTAATAACCGGTTAAGCTTGTTTGAAAAGCCTACAACAATATAAATTCATTGCCCAAAAAAAATAGAGCATAAAGAATTCACCTTCCCAAAGTTAATATTACATCACTCGATAGATCCAAAGTTCTCATCGAAAAAGCTAAATGTATCTCACCAGCACTTTTCTTACTGAATATCTAAAAAGCTTAACATTTAACAATATAAAAGAAATCATCAACAACGAAAATAAACATTTTACTCAAACACCAACATTCCAGCTATAGAACATCAGTTTGGAATTGTAATACACAAAGAGTTAGAGCAAAATGTTTGCTTAAGAAGAATATCACTCAAGCCAACAAAGGACAGACCAACCAAGAACCCACTGTCTCCAATGATTTACGAAAACAAGTTAATAAGGCCTTAGGCCACTCCACTTATTATCAATTGGTTTTTAGTTGGTTTTGAATTGAAAACCTATAGATTAGGTTTCTTAATGGTTACATAGATAACAGCACACTGCAAACAAGTATACACATTTCTTTTTTCAAACATGCACAAACTTGAAAGAGCTATACTCTAAAAATTCGTCATCTATCAGCAACCTGATAATATGGCCTCTTAACATCACATTATGTCAGGGCTAAAATACCACATCGATTTCCAAAGGCATTTGAAACTAAATAAAGATCATGGGTCATTGCTTCCATTGTCAATTAAATATAATTGGAAGCTCAGATTCTTTCACATGACCAAATACAAATCTAGAGCAGGGGGGCACTGGGAACCAAGTGGATTAAGATAGTGCATTCTGGATCCAGCATGTGCAGGACCAATTCCCGCCGTTCTTGGTGAACATGTCACACATTACTCCAATTTCAGTATCACGGGCTGCAACAGGGTCCCTGCTTCATTATGTTAAAAAAAATAAAATAAATAAAATGGCTCAGGGAATGGGATGTCAGTCCATGTATCTTATTGCTAAAATAGAATACTTGAAATTCAATAAACCCTCTGTTTCTTCTTCGAAAAGATTCATTTCAGCCAATAAGCCCATCATAGGAAAAGTTCTTCAAGCGAAGAAGTTCATGCTTCCTTTGTTGAAACAAGACAAAACGGTTTGATTCGACATTTCCTGAGAACTGACTTGGTGAAATCCCCATAAGACCATGTTTGGGGGCTGACGCGTGCTCAATGCCAGACATTTGGACTTTTCACAATTCATAAATGTAGATCACGCAATTTTTTTTAAGTTGGCGGTTGATGTATGATTACCATCCATAAAAATTGATAAGATCCATTCATTTAGCAACACCTCAGGATGGCATAGCCTTAAAATAAAAGTCAGAGGTGCGGTTGTGAGATGTTTCCAGAAAAAGGAGGGGTTCTAATAAACATCACATGCAATTCCATCAATTCAATTGAATTATAGTTTCATGAATATTCCGTAAACATTCCATTCCGAAAACTGCCTTGTGTGATTTGAACACAATTCTGATGTTTTTGTTTAGTTTGTAAACTCCCATTGACAATACCAAAGACGATGAAGTTCCACTCTAGGCACTTCTAGTTCATGGGCTTCTTACAAACTCGAATCACATGTGAAACAGATTGAAGGGATGAAGTCCCACATCAATTTCCTAATGATTTTTAAACTAGTTAATAAAGATCATGGTTCACCCTACCCGTGATACTTGAAATAGTAGGCCATAATTCCTTGGTTTCAGATTTGGTCTTCCCATACTCTACTTTTCCAGCTTTTGTGAACTCATTATTTGTTGACAACTTTACAAATGTAAATCCATTGGCTGAATACATCAACCAAATCAGCTTGACATTTGATATACTGTAGGCTGACTTTGGCTACAACTTCACTTCTTATCTCAACAAACATTTCTCCAAAATAAGTCACATAATGCATTTGGGGGTCCATGAAGTATGGACTGACGCAGATTTACAAAGACACATTTTTATGTGTAAAAGCATGTATGTGTATGTACATTAGCATTGGCAATAAAGTCATGCAGGGTGCACAGACTTCAAAAATTCAAAAGCCAAGGTTTATAAGATACCAAAAGAGTGCTTTTTAGAGGAAATGACACGATTCGAGATGAAGCTTTCATGTCAAATTTTTCATTTGTGCTTCACTATAAACAATGTGAAAATTAAGATGGCAGAATAGAGTACAAGCCGAGATCATTTAGCAGCATACACTGACCAGATAAAAGGCAAATGGAAAACAGCAAATTAAATCAGATCCTGGCTGATTACCATGACCAATAACAAACTTGGGCAAACTAAGCATCTCATATGAAAACAGAAAACATGCATGCACAATTAGCACGGAAGCAAGAAAACACCATGACCAATAACAAATTTGGGCAAACTAAGCATCTCATATGAAAACAGCAAACATGCATGCACAATTGGCACAGAAGCAAGAAAACAAGGATGCAATGTTATTGATCTGTTGATCATGGATAGTAAATGGCTAGAATAGGCAACTATATCATGATCATATTGTCGAAGAACAAGAAAAAAACGTGCCAAAAGTTCAAATCAGCAGAGTAAAGAAGGAAGAGAGAAAAATCTAGGAGTTTCATCCAGAAGTCTACAGGATTTGCTACTTAAATAGAGGTTGCTTCAAATGTTAGTCATACATAACCGAAGATCAAACACATGCACCACATAACTCTGTCTTTGTGATGGACTAAATCTTTGACATTATATACATGCAGTAACCATAAGTTAAAACACTGATCTTCAAGGCCAAGCAAAATGAGGATTAGGCAAACATGGTTACAAAGGGAACTTGGAGATCAATTAGTAACAAAATGAAACTGTTAGTTTAGTTCACAGACAAAAGATGTTTGCAAGAGCTCATTAACCTCTTCCAATAATCCATGTCTCCATCCAAGCCTATAACACCCAGGCATTGCTCCAATTGGAGTGTCCTCTTCACCTATAAATATTATGAATATCACAGGAATGAATTACATTCTGAGATAGACTTTCATAAAAAAATAGATATTAAGAGCATATATACCAAAGTAATGCATAAAAAACAATAATTATTTTGCATACAGGCATACAGGTAGATAAAGATAAACAAAAATACATAGATAAAGAGTGCTACTATCACCAACCTTCATGAATGAAAAGTGGATACACAAAGTTCGCAGGAGATAAAGTTGTTTCCTGGAAGGCAGACCGCAATGCCGGCAATCTACGATTTCGACGAGGGCGTCGACTCAGCCTCTGATACAAAAGTACATATTGCCAGTATAGATCGGGAATATTGGGGAAAATACACTATAAACAACAAAAGAAGAATACTACCAGTTGAAGTAATAGTAGCTAAGTATATGCCTCTCATTACTCAAAATAGACATACAATTACAACATATTATTGATTAGTAGACTCAAATTATTATCATTAATCATGCATTGATCCAGCAAAAATTTGATCCACATTAAATATTGTGAATCTGCTACTACAGATAGTTGGCAATAGGCACGATTTGGATTGAAAATTTTGAAAGGAAGGCAAAGGAAAGGATTAGGAATTTATTCAGATTTTGTGTTTGGATTGATATTAAAAAGAATTAGGGAGGGAAAACAAGGGCTAGACAAACTAAATTATGATTTAAACAACCAATTAATGTTTCCATTCAAAAGTATCATCAATACTGTAGCAAACTGATTGTATGTTCTCAGCACAGTTACACTCTTTCCTGTTATTTCTGGTCATTTTCCAAATAGGATTGATATTTTTTAATCAAGAAGATCTCGTACCCAATAGTCTCAGAGATGAAAAGCACACAAATACTATTGTTAGAGAATATTTTCCAATTTCCCATGCAAACACTAAAAAGTTGTTGGCAAAAAGACATTTTTCATGTAACATATAAGATTTCCAAATACAACCAAATGAACCTAAACACTAGGAAACCGAAAAAAAATATATATATATATATATATGAACAAAATTTTCTACCGCTACTTAATTGCACTTATTGATGCCTGGTTCTGTGCATTTCATTGGAAATATAATTGACGACATTCTTAATACTTTAAAACATAATCAAACAGCTTTTGAATGTGAAATTGCTACTAGGTATTTCAGCTAGCAGCCCAAATGTAGAAAAAAGAGACTACTGCCTACCACAAAAGCACAAAGCTTTATGCATCTTATATGAGAACAGACACATTAAGTTCCTAACTAAAACAGGAGTACCTGCATTATAGCTATGGAGGAATCCCAATAGTGGAACCTAATCAATTGACATCGGGGTTTGATGACCTTTACAGAATTGTTGCTTTCCGTTGCTACGAGTTCATAATCATTACCTAGGAAAATGCCCAATGGATTCCAGACTTAATAAGACATCCAAGATATATAGTATCTGAGAGAACAAAGATATGCCTAGATCAAAACACTAAGAGCAAAGATGCGCTAAAGAGACTAAAGATGATTTCAATATATTATGCACTCCACACTTTGAAAGAAAACCTCTCAGCGTATTTAGAATCACTAAATCTAAGCAAGTATTGCAAGAAGTATCTCTAGTTAACTTTCCTCCTCTAGCCAACTTGACTACAGAATCGCTTGAGGGATCTTCCTTAGTCTAAAACCCTTCCTTTGCATTGTTCCAACCATTCATCCCCAACAGTTCAAATCCAAATAATTTCAGGGTGTGTTTGGTTCCATGAAATTGGAACTGGAGGCCCCAATTCCAAGTCTAATGTTTGGATATTACATTTGTAAAAAGAAATAGAACTGAATTCCAATTCTTTAGGGTTCAATTTTGTACACTAAATTCTTCAGTTAAAGTTAAAAATTTTTAATTCCAATTCTGCACAAACCCCCCACCCTTCTCCCCCACAAAAAAAAAACCCAAAAACACCCTCATTTTAAGCTACCTTCCCCCTCCTCTAAATAAAAGAACATCATGCGATCCGCGACTACTTCTCTGTTCTCTGCATTTCTCCTTCTCTCTTCATTCCTAATTCTCACTTCTCTCTTCTCTCTTTCTCTGTTCCTCTCCTTCCAGCCTTTGCCTCCACCTCCACCTGTACCACAGCCTCTGCCTCCACCTCAACATCTGCTTTTGCCACTCATCAACCTATTGACCCTCCTTTCCTCTAGACAAAACTCCACAGACTACGCAAGATGATCTCCTCACAATCGCCGTCATTCACCAATGAGCAATCCTCACATCATAATTTCATCGCTATCAATCTCTAGAAAGAGAACGATCCGTTCTTGTCAATATCAATATAATTTTCTTTTGTTAATTATTTTTAATTTCATTAAAAACCATAGAAATCTAGAAATTTTCCGTCTGATTAGGGTTCAATAAATTTGAGAAAATTGATTCTTTTTTTGCTAATTAGTTTCAGCTTGCAATTATCTCTTTTTTCTCTTTTATACTGATGATTGGGTTTCGGCAATTGGGTTCTAATTTTTTTTTTTTTCTGGTGGTGGCTCTGACGAGGAAAGTAGCAGTGGGTTCGGTGGCTCAAATGATGGAAATTTTCATGATGGAGATAATGTGGCAGAGCGGGGGTGGTGGGAAAAACTGGTTATTATTATCGTGGTAGCATCTTTTTTCCCCTTTGTTCTCTCTTTCTATTTAAAAAAAATTTTGGATTCTTTTTTTTTTTTTTTATACCTGGCTTTTATGGTTCTCTTTTCCATTTAAATAAAGCTGAAGAAATAAACATGTAAATATGGCTATGCTATAGGATTATATGGACTGGTCAAAGTGATGTTTAACCTTTGAATATGATATATTAGAAGGTAAAGGAGTGTATCATGCATTTATCTTTTTCCTAATGTTTCTGAAATGTAGTATGACTCAAACAATCGTACACACTGGCACTAGCATTTTTCTGAGAGATCCTTATCGGAAATTGAATGGACAACAAAGAATCTGAGCAAGCTTACTACATGTGCCTACCTAAGGATCTATAACACTAGGTGTTCAAAATGAACTGTCATTACAGAACTTTTTAGCTTACAGCTTTTAGTATACTTATCGAATTGTGTTAATGCATTGTTGTAAGGATTCCAAGTGTATTTTGGAAGTGAAAAGTCATTAAAAATGTTAAGGCATTTATAAAACATGTTGTCAATTGAGTCACACGATTTCAATTAATCAGTGGTTGTTCCACTCTAATTTTTCATTAAATTGATGTGGTTTTCAACTTTTACTATCTTTTTCACAAAAATTGAATATATATTAACACTTATTTTTAAAATTGTACTGTTTCCAGCTCTTGGAGAATGTGACCATACTTTGTATGTGGAGAAATAGAAACCATTTACTAAGGTGAGATCCATGTATGCCCACAAAAAAAAAAAAAGAATAAAGGTGAGATCCATGTGCGTACACAGAAATACTACATCACAAGTCATTTAATTAAAGGGGTAAGGAGTAGAATAGTATACTCAAATTTAAATATATTTTAGGAATTATATGTGTTTGTAGTAAGGGAAGAGATAATTGTCCTTTGTTATAGAGTCATTGTCACTGTTCGCAGGTACAAATTCATTGCTGATATGATTTTATATTTGGACTATACAGGGATGCATGTTCTCAAGGTAACACTCATGCTTACTGAGATTACACTCATGTTTCGTGTTTCAATAGATGTACACACCTGTAATGAAAGAAAACCACTCATGCATATTGAGATTGCACCCCAGTTTCACGTTTTCATAGATGTACACACCTATAATGAAAAAAAATAATGCATAGAAGCTTCAGAAGATGTTGTTTTATGATGCAATTTCTTAACTATACAATGTTTAATTTGTGGCAAAAGGAGTTGTATGAAGTGACAGCATGTAAGAATTGGTTTTCATAAGCTCTTAATAGGGAATTATAACAGTTAAAATGAAGGTCCAAGCATCAAGTTCAATGACGTTAAGCAAGTTAATTAGTAGGTTGCAGATTACCATTCTTTTAATTCTTTTTACATTATCAGAATTAGCTTAGTAGTCCCAAGTTTTCTGACTGCAAAGGCACCCTTGAATTATCCCTGAAGTTGTCGTGCAACTTTTGAGGGGTGATCAATGGTCAGTTTGTGTGCACTAATTTTGTTTAGTACAACAAAAATTGTTTTGGTGCACAAAATTTTCCATGATAGTTTACTTTTATCTAGAGTAAGGAAATATGCACGTTATGTTTGGTAACCACTTTCAGTACATTGTTTCTGTAATCAAGATTTTTTTTAGTAATAGATCTAGGGCTTTCGTTCTTTTAACTTCTCTTTTCCTATACGTATGTCTATATTTTTCTTCTGTTATGAATTGATTATGTCATGCATTTAGAGGCTGAATTTTGACCCTAAATGAGTACCATCAGGGATTCTTCTGAGCTTGGTGGCACAAAAAAATAAAAGGATGCACGTGCTAGATGGAAGAGGATGTTGTCTAATTAGGCTTGAGGTTTGTGACTAATATTGACTTTCAATATCTTATTATTGTTTTTGTACATTGCCAAATGACTAGGTTATATCTTTCTTGAATGAGATTGTTTAACATGTTAATATTTGACTGCTTTTGATAGGGAAAATATGTTGATTTTGAAAAGGAAAATTTGTTGCAAAATTAAAGTTTGCTGGCTTCTTGGAAATGGTTGCCTGTTTCCTAGGTGTAGTATATTGGCAATACTGGATTATTATCTCTATTTATCATGTCTGTTGATTTGGTTGTTTGATATGTGCAGTGATGGTAGTGTTACAAATCTGCTGCCTCGGTAAAAGCTTATGATGTATCATGATCCAATCATCCAAATTCAGTCCACACATGGAAGAGTTTCTGCTAATCAAATTGAATTGATCCTAAGACTAGTAATTTGGGTAATCAAGTTCAGATGCCACAGCAGGTTCAGGAATCTAGTTATGTGTTACCAAACCAATTTGATCAATATCAACAATTGCATTAATCACAACAATTTGTTCCGGACAGTGCTCGATACATCCACCAGCACCCTTCTCGGCAGTGCCAATGCCTAGTAGACTTTTATAGGTTCCTTGATAATATATTTTGTTAGATAGAACCAAGTAGTGGGTATCACTGATAAACTAGTTATAGGCTTTAATATATTTACAGTTGGTAGTACATATTTAACTGTAGAAGCTAAATGGGTAAGAGTTACCATTCCACAATTCTTTTTTTTTTTTTTTTTATAAATTTTGGGCTAACTTAGCAAAAGCTTGTTTTGCATTTTATCATAGCCATAGCCTTGAAACAATGAAATATAATGTTAAATTAATAGTTCACATTCTATATTCGTCACTTATCTAGTTGGTAAAATTTAAATTTCGTTTTTGTTCTAAACTAAAATCTTTAGGGTCATATGTTGCATCGAATGCTAACGAATTGTTTACTAGCAGTACAATTTTAATACTATAAGAATTCCACTTTTAATGTAATTTCCATTCAAATAGAGAATTCAGATTGTCAAATGATTTCTATGTCAATTCCCATACATTTGCCAAACCAAAAAAATCTGACATTTTAGAATTAAAATTCATAGATTTACAATTCCATAATATTATTATAATTCCAATTCCATTCCAATTGTACGGAACCAAACGCAGCCTCAATGAATTCAACCTTATGAGACACCAAAATCTAGCAAACAAAAACTGAAACGAGAAACCAAAATAATAATAATAATAATAATAATCACCATCATCATCATCACAACAAAATTAATTTGTAAATTTGAAAACTCACAAGCGAGGGTACCAAAGGGGTGCCGGAAGGGGCGGCAGGTTTGGGTGGGATTGGGGGTGCCTCCGGCACATTTCCGGCGACCACGGCAGCTTCACATTCTGCATCAGACAACCCCAATTTCTTGATGGGCCCACCTTGAGGTGTTTCACTTGCTCTGATGGTAAAATTTGTGCTTCTCCTTTGTTTGACTGATGCTGATGACGGCCTTATATACAAGAAGTTAGGATTACCAACAGCCGTTTGCCTTAGACCAACGTAGTTAAATTTGGCTGCTCCCACAGTACAAGGTGGGTTCAAAACTGTGGAAGCCATCATGATATTCAGAATTATGCTGAAACTCAACAGTTTATGAAAATGGCCTGCAAAAACAGTAGCAAATTTATCAACGGATTCGGGGGGAACTTAAAAAAAATGGACCTACATGGACAGGAAATAGAAGAAAACAAAATTCATAAAAAGAAAATGGGGAATTGAAAACTGAGTAAATGAAATCAATCCTATCAGCTGGTTGTTTAAATTTGGTTTAAGTTCTAAAACCCAGATAATACTTTTCTTCTTTTAGTAGGTAAAGGGAGGATTAATAGTGAAATCTCACCGTATGTGTGCAAGAGAGATGCGAGAGGGCGATGAGGCTGAGTGATGAATCTGGAGGCTTATCGGGGACCAATTTTTTTGTTTTGAGTTTTGGGTCAGATCTCTGTGATTTTCACCGAGATATGATTGTGCCACATCATCACTATGATTACATGTGATAATTTTTTACGAAAATTTCTAACGTCGACGCGATAGGATTGATGATTGGGAAATTAGCGGCACATATCGGATTGGAAAAAATTACAATTTTAATATCAAATATTTAAGACATAAACAGGTTTAATTTTGTGTGGTAGTGTGCCATAGCATAAAGAAACCCAAGTACCAATTTCTCTCCCTATGAGAGCCTTTCTCTCCCTGTAGGAGCTTTTCTCCTTTAGTGGGGGTTTTAATTCTCAATTCACCCAGTTTGTAGGTAGGCAAAAGAGTTGAACGTGTAGGTTTAGAATGTTTTGAGTGAACTCTCCTTTTGCAAGAGTTGGATATTAGTTAACAAAGTGGATAGGCCTCGACATTGTGTTTAAGGGAAGAGAAGCATAATCCTATTTCTAAATTTTTTCTATTGCTTTCTTTTCTTTTAGTTTAGCTTTTTTTTCTTTTGTGCTTTCCTTCTGTTCTGCTTTAACTTTTCTCTTTCTTTGCTACTTGTCTTTTTGCTCCGTCTATTTTTGTTCTTTTTTGTCTGCCTGGAGTCTGGAGGTGAGTCATCTCGCAAAGTTACTGAGTTGAGTTTCAATTCAAATTTCATCTGCTAAAGATGACTGAAGAGGTAGTGGAGATCATGGAATGGTTTGATCTGAATACCAAAGAAAAAGAAGGATTAGATGTGGGATTGGAGGAAATGTCTGAGGGGATAAAGGAATATAAACTTAGCCTTTTTGGAAAAATTGTAGGGGAAAGGACTACTAATTTCATAGGGATCATGAATTATATGCACAGTGGTTGGGGTTGTTCTAAGAAGGCAAAGGTTACGGAACTGGGGATGAACTTATATAAGTTTGGTTTTGAGAATAACCTAGAAATTGAAAGAGTTATTAATGGAGGACCATGGCTCTTTGACAACCAAATTCTAGTTTTGAAGAGATGGTTTGAAGGGATTGAGGATTTAGCTGATGCTTTTTCATCTATGGAAATTTGGGTCCAAGTATGAAATCTTCCTTTATATTGTTATTCAAAGGAGATAGGAATGAAGATAGGATCTGTGTTTGAGAATGTAAAGGAAGTTATTATTCCACAATCTGGCAGCAAGGAAGGGAGACATCTGAAATTGCTTGTGGAAGTGAAGTTGAATCAGCCGTTGCTTTGGGGCACAACAATGAAGTTCAATGGAGTTGTAAAGTGGATTCAATTCAGGTATGAAAAGTGTCCTGATTTTTGTTTTAATTGTGAAATAACAGGTCATAGTGAAAAATCTTGCTTCAATAGAAGATTGGTAAGAGAAAAGATGCAGGAACAACAGTACGAGTCTTGGTTGAAGGCTAAAGGCGGAAAGCTGATAGCCCCTATTGGAAAATCCTTTGTTAATCATGTTTATTTCAAGCAATTAAAGGATTTATCAAAGGTAAGCTCTGTTGAATTAGGAGATTCAAACCATAGGAGAGAAGGAAAAGAGGTAGGAAGAAGCTCTCAGATGACTGAAGGGATAGAACTGACAAGAAGAGAACAGGAGAGTAGTTGTAGTGGCAAAGTGGAAAACGAGAGGGAAAATTTGAGTATAGATAGGGGAAAAGGTCAAGACAGTAGTGAAGGGATAGAGATGTCTTTCCCTCAGGGTGGTAAAAATAAAGAGAGTATTCTGGTCTTTGAACCTTATGAAGGAAAAGGAGAAGGAGCTTTCTGCCTGTTGGACAATGTCGTTCCAGCTAAAGAGAACAGGGATAAGTGTGATGAGGGTAGAGTCAATGAAAATTGTAAGGGAATAGGGGAGAAACAAGAAATTCCCTCTGGCACTTCTGTGGGACAGTCAATGGAAATTGAAAGAGAAGTGGAATAAAAAAAATGATTTAACAAATGTGACTGTTATTCCTAAAGTCAGGAGATTCAAAAGGCAAGCTTAGGGGAATAGAACTCCGTTAGGAGAGAGATCAAATTCTGAGATGAATATAGAAGGGAACGGAAAGAGAAAATTCAGATTGGTTGATGAAGATTGTGAGATTAGACATAAGGAAGAAGAGGTTAAAAGGAAAAAAGAAACCCAAGAAAACAAGATGGAAGTTGGGAGTACTAAGGTTGTGGGGACTTTCCTAACAAAGTTCCCAACATATCAATGAGAGTTGTGGTATGAAATTGCCAAGGTGTGGGGAGCCCCTTGACAATTTCTCAGCTTAAGGAAATGATGAAACTTCACTCCCCCTCATTTATCATTTTGCTGGAAACCAAAAATAGGATGAAGTATATGGAGAAGGTTTAAAGGAAACTTAGATTTGATGATATGTTTGCGGTGGAGTCAATTGGAAGATCAGGTGGCATGGTTATTTTTTGGAATAAAAGGGATCATATTAAGAAGGTGGTCAGTTCAGCCTTTATGCTTGAAGTTCTAGTGAAAGATCCTATAACTAAGCTGAATTAGTGGTGAGTTGGGGTATATGCTAGCACGGATAGTAAAGTCAGTAAAGAGCAATGGAAGGTTATTCAGAGAAGAAAGAGATTATGGGGATTCAGGTGGTTGTTAATTGGTGATTTTAATTATATTACTTCGAACAGTGAAAAATGGGGTGGAAGGATTAGAAGTGAGGGTTCTATGATCGATTTTAGAAAGCTGATCAGTGATAACATGTTAATGGATATAGGTTATGTAGGCAATCCCTAGACCTGGTCCAATAATTGGGAAATGAAGATGAGATTAAACAGACACTGGATAGAAGTCTTTGTACTTTTGATTGGTCCCAAACTTTTGCTAGAGCTACATGCACTCACATTGAAAAAGAGGTCTCAGACCACTACATTTTGTTACTTGATACAGCCCCTGAATACATCTTCAGAAAGAGGAGATTTTATTTTGATAACAGGTGGCTCTTCCAAGAAGGGGTGAACAAGATCATTGAGGATGCTCGGAAGACTGGACAGAATGGATCTAGGATGCACAAGTTACAGTTGAAAATTAAAGCATGTAAGAGAGCTTTAATTAGGATGAATAAGAAAACTCATGTGAATGCTGCTAGTAAAATAAAGGATCTGAAAAAGAGGATCAAAATTATAAAAGACAAAGCTCCTAAAGACAGAGAAGAAAATGTATGCTTGTTAAAAAGGGAGTTTGGGAAGCCTATAGGGATGAAGAAATTTTTTGGGCTCAAAATGCTAGATCAAATTGGCTAAGGGAAAGAGATAGAAACACTGCCTATTTTCATGCAGTAGTATCTAGTAGGAGAAGAAGGAATCAAATTGGTAGGCTACAAAAAGGGGATAGAAGCTGGTGTACAACAAATCAGCAGATAGGAGAAGAAATTGAAAGATATTACAAGAAACTTTTCACTAGCTCACAGCCGCAGCAATTTGATGAAATTTTAACTGGAATCCTTCCCTCAATTACTAAAGAGATGAACCTGGATCTCACCAGACCCTTCTTAGATAAAGAGATAAAAGCAGCCTTCAAATCTTTACATCCAAACAAAGCTCCAAGACCTGACGGTATGACCGCTAATTTTTTCAAAAGGTTCTGAAACATTATAGGTAGTGATGTTATTATGGAAATTCAAAGTTTCTTCCATTCTGGTTATCTTCTTAAGTCTATTAATGAAAACAGAATCTCATTCATTCCTAAAGTGGATTCTCCTGTTAACTTATCCCAATATAGGCCTATAAGTCTTTCCAATGTAGTGGCAAAAGTTATTTTTAAATTGTTAATTGATAAGCTAAAACTCATTCTTCATTTATGCATTAGTGACACCCAAGCTGCTTTTGTTCTTAGTAGGCAGATTTTAGACAACGTAATAGTGGTACATGAGTACCTGTATTTTTTTAAAAAACAAGAGATATGGTAAAGATGGCTTCATGACTCCTAAACTTGATATGTCAAAGAGGTATGATAGGGTCGAGTGGTTTTTTTTTAGAGCTATAATCAGTCAAATGGGTTTTTGTCCAAAATTTACTTACTGGGTTATGCAATATGTTACCACTGTAGCTTATGCTTTTAACGTTAATGGTGAAAAGGTGGGTTATGTTAAGCCACAAAGAGGAATAAGGCAAGGTGATCCTCTATCACTTTATCTTTTTCTCATGTGTGCCAAGGGATTTGGGAACCTTTTACAGCAAGCAGCTAAGAATGGGAGTATTACTGGAGCCAAGATCAGTAGGGGAGGGCCTGCCATTTCTCATTTGTTTTTTGCTGATGATTCGTTGATTTTTTGCAAGGCTAATGTACAGGAAGCAAGGGAATTGAAAAGGATTTTGGCAATGTATGAGACAGCATCAGGATAACAAATAAATCTGGAGAAGTCATCTGTTCTCTTTACAAAAAACTTGGCTGAGGAAAACGAAACTAGAAGTGAGGAGAGCATTAGGTAATGTGCAGCAAGTTTCTCAGGGCAAATATCTAGGATTATCCATGGTTATCACTAGATCCAAGGAGCAAGTTTTTAGTTTTGTCAAGGAGAAAGTCAAAGCTAAATTACAGGGGTGGAAAGGGAAATTATTGAGCCTTGCGGGTAAAAAAATTTTGCTCAAATCAGTCATTCAAGCTCTGCCAAATTATGTGATGTCACTCTTTAAACTTTCAAGAAAGCTGTGTGAAGATATAAGTAGTGCTATGGCCAACTTTTGGTGGGGAAGTGCTGGGGAGGAATGTACGATTCATTAGGCTAAATGGAAGAAGTTATCTGACAGCAAAGCTGAAGGGGGCTTGGGATTCAGAGATGTGCAACAAATGAACTCAGCTTTACTTACTAAACAGTTGTGAAGAATCATTACTAATCCCAATTTGTTGGTAAGTAAAGTTGTTAAGGTCAAATATCTCAATAAGAAGAATGTTTTTGAAGCTACAACATCAAAGGGGGCTTCCTGGTTTTGGAATAGTATGGTTTCTATTAAAGAGATGGTGGCCATGGGCTCAGTAATAAGAATTCGAGATGGGAAATATGTTCAAGTCTGGAAAGATAGATGGAATATCTTTAGTGAGGATGGCCTGATAAAATCTTCAAAATCACAGGATTGTAAGATTCAAACGGTGGACCAATTAATCCAAGACAGATGCTGGTAGGGAGTTGTTAATGCAGACTTTCAAGAAAGAGGAGGCTGAACAGGTGATGAGAATTCCTTTAAGTCTGAGACCAAGGCGAAACAAGCTAATTTGGAAAGCCAATGATAATGGGCACTACACAGTTAGAAATGGTTATGAATTGGCTAAACAAATGCAGAATGAAAAAATGAGAGTGGGTTGCGAGGGAGAATCAAATGATGCTATTCAATATGAGGGTGTTTGGAGGACCACATGGAAATTGAGAATCAAACACAAGATCAAATTTTTTCTATGGAAGTGTTTAAATCAAATTCTCCCTGTTAATGTTTTGACTCATCATAGGATAGGGATAAGGGATCCTTATTGTAAATTGTGTGGTGAAGAAGTAGAAACTGTTGAACATGTGCTACTGTTATGCACTCACGCCAAAGGAATCTGGAGAATGACCCCAATTCAATGGGATGGGTTAGAAGGGATGGGTAGTAATTTTTGGAATTGGTGGGCACAATTGTTAAAAGCAAAGAAGAGAATTAATAGGGAACAACACATTGCTCTAATAGCTAACATTCTATGGTGATACAAACCAAGCGGCGAAAACTCAAAAAGATAGAGGATTTGGGTCGTTGCTAGCACTTCACCAAAGTATAAGATCTTAGCCACTCAAAATGGAGGTATAGAGCCGTCAAGAATGGTCAAAAGGAGTGGGAGAAAGAAGCCATGCAAGGCTGGGAGGAGTACACCCGCAAAGGTTCAGAAGACGTCACATAGAAAAGGCCGTCAGAAGGTTTTTGATGAAGGCCGCGGGCAAGGCCATGGCGCGGCCTTCCCCACGGCCTCCATCAGAATGTAAGCTCCAACAGATTTTTGGCTCTGATCGAGGCCGTTCCAAAGGCCGTGGTGCGGACTACCTCGCGGCCTCCACCAGCAACTTTACGACTTTATTTATTTTGTACGTTTTTATTTAGTTTTTAACGTGTAATAGACTAGTCACTTTCTATATTGGTTATTTGGGGTATTTTTTGCCTATATAAGGCTAACTATTATTATTGTTGAGACAAATTATTGAAGTTGAATAAAATTATGAGAATTTTTCCTCTCTGATTCTCTTCGTGAGATTTGTGAGTTCCACAAGTGATTCGTGAATTCCTTGATATCCTTGAGTTCTAACCAACGTGTGAGGGTTAGGGTTTGGGATCCTCTTCAAGCTAGTTTCAATTCTAGGGTAGAATTGGGATTAGGTTGTCCGTTGATACACAAGAACGATCCGTTTGGTGGATTGTCCTGTGGATCACGATCATTGTGAAGGTTCCCGTTACGTGTTTAACGAGGGGTCTCGGGGTGGATCGCATCATATGACAAATTTGGAAGAGTAGAAATTGCAGACTCTTCAATAATTCTGTGTTGCAGGATAGTGAAGTTATACAAAAGGCCATAGACGAATGGAATGAATTCGAGATGGCAAACAAAGGTCAAATTGGCTGTAGCAATAATGAAACAAGGATGACAGGTCAGGATCAGAGAGGTCAGAATATGGAGAGCTTTGGGAAAACAATAAGAACAAGTGTGATTGTGGAGAAATTAGCAAAGAAAGTTGCTTACAGCTTTGTAGCAACTGACGAAAGAAATCAACTTGTAATGGTTGGGGCTGCTGTAGAAGAGAGAGAAGGCGATCAAAGAAGGGAGGAAGCTAATCTAATGAAGTTGGTTCTATTGATTGCAAAAGAAAAGAACTGGACAGACATTTCAACACAAGGCAATGATCAAAAGATAATGCAAAAGCTAATGAAGAAGGAAGCCACAGACTGCAAATGCGCTACCATCTTGGAGAATATACTGACCTGAGCATTTTGTTTCATAATTTCTATTTCCATCATTTAGATAAAAAGAGTTAGGTTGGCATTAGTAAAATTGCTAGGTACGCATTAAACATGCAAAATGTATTGGTGTGGGAAAAGAATTTTTTACAGTGGATTGTAAAATCCACATAGCTTGGTGGAGGGATAGTTGCCCTAGAGTAATCTGTTGTATAGCTTTTGTTTACACATGGTTATATATAAATATATCTATTGACTTTTTGACAAAAAAAAAAAAATTTAGGATATCGATAGTTTCAGTACCTAAAGTTTGGACAAAAACAAATTTAATATCAAATGTTTCAAATTTTTAACATAATTAGTCTTATTGACCAATTTTATAAAAATCTTATCAAAATCTGGTCATATGATACTCACGTGTTGATTACAAAAACTTTCAAAAAGAATTAGATTAAAGAAAAAATTTTAATTGTTATAATTTGTAATTAAAAGTACTAATTTGAGTTCATATATGATAATAAGCAGATAAAATTGAAAAAATTTGCCTGGATAGTGTATTTGTACTAAGTTCATATATGATAATAAGCAGATAAAATTGACAAAATTTGCCAAGATAGTGCATTCTCAGGTGTGCCTTTAATTACAAATTATGGTAATTAAAATTTTTTTCTTTTTTTATTTTTTTGAAAATTTTTGTAACCGTCACGTGAGTTTCACGTGATCAGATTGTGATAAGATTTTGAGAAAACTAGTCAATATGACTAAATATGCTAAAAAATTGAAATATTTGGTACTAGATTTACTTTTGTCCAAACTTTAAGGACTGAAATTGCCAATACCCCAAATATTTAGTACCAAAACTGTAATTTTCTCTATTGGACAGTGTCACTCTAGGTTCCGTTTGAATAGTTAATTTTAAAATTCCTACATGTTAGTTTTAATATTGTTGTATCCAAATCTAAATCAGGTCATGTGCCTTGAGTAGAGATGGGCACGAGTGGGATACCATCTCAAAAAGAATTTGGCTAACCCGACTCTAACATATCGGGTCTGCAATATTCTAACCTTAACACAATCCGAATGCCTCAGGTACCTAAGGGGCGGGTCAAAAGGTACCCAATTTGTCCCTATTTTTTTTTACTATAATTTATAATGGTTAGAACACAAAATCACACACTAAAGCCTTTTGAAATTCTCTTGGTTCCTCTAATTCCCCAAACAATCGTAAATGTCCACTAATTCATGTTACTATTTGAAAGCTTATAAGCAAATTGAGGTTCTATTGTCTCAATTCATCTTGATTTTGATTATTAACAAACTAATAACAATGTATACTAATATTCTACCAAAGTGTATTTGCAGTAAAATTAGTTAGGAATCAAAATAGAAAATAAAAGGCGAAATGACAACCAACTGGATGCACCAAATAATGAAGTGGATGATCAGTTAATTCCAAAGCATATGCAAACAAGGTAGCTAACGGGGTAGCAGATGTCCAATCCACTACAGAACAAAATTCTAAAGAGTATGCGAACGAGGTAGTGGATGACCCATCCGTTGCACAACAAAATTCCAGAGAGTATGCAGACGAGATAGTGAATGACTAAAAAGACCAGTGGACATCCAGGTTTAGCCCTGCCGAGTAAAGAGAGGATTTAATATCCTATTTTTTAGATTGGGTCAGTTGGATTTTCAGATCAACGAATTTTTTTACCCACTCCTAGGCTTGAGAGATGGGGAATCCGTGGACCCAATCCATTCTAAACAAATCTCTTGAGAGACTATAATTGCACTGATGCCCTATTTCCAATGCTTGAGATCGGGCCTTTACAATTTCATGATGCTGCAAGCCCAGTTTCTAAAACTTGAGATGGCTTCTCTGACGCAATTAATAAAGAGAATTGGCTCCGTATGGAAAGTAATTACTTGAAAAATTATTCATAATAATTATTATGGCATTATTGTTACCTTTTTGAAATTATTGTCAATTGCAAAAAATATTTAGAATATTATTTAGATTGTGAAAAATTATTCAGAAATACTATTATATGGCTATGAAAAATTATTTAGAAAAGTTTGGATTGAAAAAAAGTCATTTAGAAAATTTCTAAAGATTGAGATGAATAAACAAATATTTGGATTACAAAAAAAGTGAATAATTATAATTAAATTCACTAAAAGCTTAGATTTATTTTTTAATACCATGTTAATATTGTCGTGTCCAAAATCAATAAAACACCCATGGGGTCATGACTGTCGCGCCTCGAAAAGGCGATCTAGTCTGGTAACCCATTTTGAAAAGATAGGTTTTGGAAAAAACCATACGTGTGTGGGAAAAGATCGGGTTTTTACTAAAAAAAATATTATTTAGAAAATATGGTATTTTAAAAAGAAATAAAGCCGGGACTAAAAATGTAATAATTTTGGCCAACTAACTTTGAAAAGGGTTTTTATTTTAAAAATGGAGTCCCCACTTGGTATGGAGTTAGGGTGTACCAAATCACCCGAAAAATCATTTAACAAAACAAAAGCAAAATTTTAGAAAAAATATTGAAAACCCTTTTTTGATTCCGGTCTACAAAAAAACAAGAGAAAAAGGCCCGAGAGTCACATTTGAAGAAAAGGAAGGCAAAGGTTCGTGCCTAAGGCACCCTTTCAACTTAATCGAGATTAGTTGTGAGGTTTAATCAAATTTTCCTAAAGTAATCCTAGATTCTATCACGTGTGGATGTATCTAGATAAATGCAAATCCTAAAACTAAATGGGTATCAAAAGGGTCAAAATGTTCCGTCGAGACTTGGTTGGGATTATCGCATTAATTGCGAAACTCGAGTTGAGATCTCGAGGAAGTCACGAGTGTCTACTCAAAATGAAATGTTAAAATAAAAGAAAAATAGTAGTATAGATAATAAGTGGTCGAAAAAAGTGAGAATGCAACATAACAGATACGGAATACTAACAACCCGTGACTGATATTTTTCTAGTCACAGAGGGGGGAACAGCCTGTCAATCCACTGCTTCCCACGTAAGTAGATGACTATTTCTAGTCGAATCACACAAATGACCTAAATTCTAAGTGATATGCAACCTACATGTCATGCATTGTCAAAATACTAAAATAGGTAATGATAATAACAAAATATATACAAAAAATCATGCAAATGTGAAAAATTCTAAAAAGGAGAATGTGTTGTGAAATGAGCTTAAATGCACGCGAGTAAAACTAGCACTAAATGCTTTAAGGAGATAGCATTATACTAGCCCTTTCTAGAAAACCCCTACTAGCGTTGGATTGAAGTCACGTGTGGTGATGGAACAATAAAGCTAATAAAAATATGAATTAAAATAGTAAAACTTTAGCCAAAGCAAATAAACATATAAAGACATATAAAATCACATAGGTGCACATAACACGTAATCATGCTATTCTAGAAGCAAAAATCTTAATTAAAAGCGATAAAACAAGTAAGCATATAAGTACACAAAAGCACGTAAACCCTAACTATTACATTAGAGGAATTTGCTACAATTTTTTGGGAGGGGAGAGAAAAAGTAAAAATGACTTATCTATTACACCTGCTATCTAAATACAAACTTTTACGAGAAATGTAATCTAACTATTACATTGGCTAGCTAAATACAAAAATATTACATTTTTGTCAAAAAATAAAATCTGAAATTAAATAACGTAAAGTAAATAAACACGCAAAAAGTGCATAAAATAAGAAATGCATAAAGAAAATGCATAAAAATATCACATTAGAACACATTGGAGCACATAAAGAGAAATTAACAAGAAATGGGGGTACCTTTTTGAAGACCTGGTACAAATATTAATCAAAATGAACAAGCACGTCAAAGTGCCACAATACTGATGGATAAAGTATAGAAAAATAAAAATACTAATTAATTGGGGATAAAATGTAAATTCTATCAAATTAAAGGACCTAAAACAAAAATTGCAAACTGAAGGGATTAAAAGGGCAAAATCAAAAATTGAACCAATTAAGGGGCAAAATTAGAAAATTTACACAAGTCTAGGGGCAAAAATGCAAATTGAAGCAAACTAGGGGAGCCAAAATAGTAATTTCCAACTAGTGTAGGGTTAAAATTTGTAAATTAAGGAACCTAATTAAAAGGACATAAAATATGGGAGGTCTATCTAAAAGAAATAAAAATGCAGAAAAAATGAATTTCTGGGGCACAATAACGATATCCAAGCCTAGGGGGCTGAAGACATAATTCTGTAATCTTATATGTAATTAAATAAAAAGGAAAAAGAATAAAAGATTAATTTGAATAATAAATGAAATATAAGCTGATTAGTAAAATTAACTAAATTAACTCACTTAATTACCCAATTAAACTAGGTAAAATAAAAAAAAATCTCAACATTAACAAGTTAAACATGATTAACCAAATAGACAAAATGAAAGATAAATTAAAGCAAGCAAAAATTTTTAAAACAAAGCCAGACTTCCCCAAGTTATTCATCTTCTTCCTCTTTCAGTTTCTCACTCACTCTCTCCTTTGTGTCTTACTTCTCTCTTCCTTCCATCGCTCACCTCTCTCTAATGTCTCTATCAGTCTACTCTCTCTAAAAATCACTCCTTTTCTCCTAGTTTCTTCATTTCGTTTCTTTCTTCTTAGTCTTTTCCTTGGTCCCTCTTTCATCTTCTTCTCTCTCAGTTTTCTCACTCAACTCTTATCTCTCTTTCTTTTTCTTGTCACCCACCGGAAACAACAGGATCAACTTCTCTCTCTCTCTCTCTCTCTCGATTCCTTCTTTGGACAGGAGAGGTGTGAGTGTGGCCAAGGCTTGTGCGATTTTAGGTGTGGTGGTTAATTTGAGCCTGTTTTGGTGGCTTTGGGGTGGTAGAGATGGTTTTTGTTTGGTTTTGGAGCTGATGTTGTGGCTACGCAATAGTGGGTTCGTGACTTGGAGGGCTGATGAGAGTGCAAAATGATGGTTATGGGGCCATGATTGGGTCTGCCATAGGCTGTTTCAGATTGTTGCTGGCGAATTTAAGGAGCTCCAATAGTTGTTTGTAATGGCTGTGGGGTGTTTATTTGATAATTGTTTAGTGGTTTTGGGCACTGCCTTGGTGGTTTTTGGGTTGATTTATGGGTTTAGGGGGCAAGGGCTGAGTGAGGGTGCTTTTAGGTTGGCATCTGATTGACTAAGTTACTAGGCGGGTCTTGGGTATGATGGCAGGGGTATGATTGGGTTGTTTGGGCGACTGTGTTTATGAGTTGTAGGAGGCATTGACTGGTGTGCTGCGATGGTGATTTGGTAGTCAAACGGTGGGCTAGCCAGATTTCAGTTGATGGGCTGGCGGTGGCAGTGAATTGGTGATGATTTAGGTGGTTCTAGGGTGTGTATGTGATGGCGATTAGAGGAGAAAATGGTGTTTGGGCATTTAAATTGGGGTTGAGAGGATTGGAGATCGGGGACTGACGAAGGAGATGGCCAGTGGTCTGTTGGTTCTATGGTGTTTGTCCATCGCATGGAAGAGGCCATTTTCAGTGGTGAGGCAACGGCTAGGTTTTGTTTGGTTATGGCTTTGTGTTGAGGAGCTATTCTAGCTTGTTCATGGGTAGAAATTTAGAGGCTGTTTTGCGTGTGAAGTGGTGAGCAGAGAGGTTTTGGGGTGTTGCTGGTGGTTCACATGGTAACAGGGGAGGGGCGTGGCCATTGGCTGTAGTTGTAATTGGTGGTCTGATGGTAGTTTTGATGACATTTCTGTGGCTGTTTATAACTTTTTAGAACTGTTCTTGATCAATTCTGAAGGCTAAAGATAGCAATGGATGGTGGAGCTATTGATTAGTTTTGGGTGGTTTATCGTGAAGATGGAGGAGGTTGGGTGGAGTTGGGTCTGCTTGCTGATGCTGGGGAGATGGGGATTGAGCATAGGTGATGTGGTTCTGCTAGTTTGGTGGACTCCGGTTGCGGTATCTGGGGCTAGTGGTTGCTGGTGATGTGGTGAGACTAATTGAGTGGAGCTATGGGCGATGATCGGTAGTGGATTGGAGGGGATTAGAAGTAGTGGTGGTTTTTGGTAAGTTGATGACTAATGGGTGGAGGTTTGGTAGTTGAAGGCTATGAGATTGTTGGTAATTGATGGTGACAGGCTGCTGGTAGTGGAGGTAGATAGAGGAGAAGGAGGAGAATGATGGTGGAGTAGGAATTCCAAAACAACAACCCAAGAACAAAACAAAACAAAACCCAAAAGCACAAACAGAAAAAAAATCCAAATACAACTAAAATCCCAATCACCTAAATGCAGTTAATTAATTTGACATAGAAAACTAAATGAAAAGTGAATCAACAAATAGAATAATTACGTAAGAACTCACATTTTCAACGTTGGAGACAATACGATGAACAGTAGACCGGAGTTGGAGTTGAAGATGAACAGTGGATAGGGATGAAAAAAAAGAACAGCGGCTTTAATGTGTGTTTTTTGTGTAAAAGTGTGTGTTTTTTATCTTTAAACCTTTGGATAAGAATGTGTTTAGGGTTTTTTCTTTTTTTCTCCTGATTTTAATGGGGGTATTTATAGAATCCAGTAGTCTTGGCCTCCAAGAATATTCCAAAATAACAAAAATGCCACTAGTAATAAAAATACTGATTTTACCCTAAAAAATTATTTTTGACACAAAAAATCAAAATTAATACAAAAATGGCAATAAACTCCAAAATTTGCCAAAAAATTCAAAAATAGATTTCAAAAATCTAAAAAATAAAGATTAGAGCTTAAAATTAGCCAAAAATGCATTCAGGGTATGAAATGACTATTTTGCCCCTATAATGACAAAATAAAAAGAAAAAGAGTAATTGGCTTCGAAAAAATTGTCAAAAATTAAAAATAAACTTAAAATCCTATAAAATGAATTTATGACTTAAAAATTGATGAAAAATGCATTCGGAGTGCAAAATAACTTTTTTGCCCCTGAACACGGTATTTATGAAAAAAAAGCAATCGCCCTTGAAAAAATAAAAAAATTAGAAAAATGCTTAAAAATCTAAAAAATAAATTTGGGACTAAAAAATGGGCGAAAATGGTATTTGCAAGGCAAAATAACCATTTTGCTCTTGCACTGACGAAATGTACTAAATAATATCAATTGAACCCGAAAAAATCACAAAAAATTTAAAAATATGTATGAAAAATATGAATTTAAAACTCCAAAACTAATGAAAAAATATTTACAGCTGAAAATTACTGTTTTGCCCCCTGAAAATGCTGATTTCACCCATTTTTCAAAAATCAAAATTTGGCCCCAATACTAAAAAAAATGCCCCCTAATGTTAGTAAAGATAAATAGTGTGTCAAAATTTGGTATCTACAAATATGTAATATGATAAAAAAGTAAATTTTACAAAGTCAAAAAACTAGCATTGCTTGGAAATGAGCACTAGTTGATGGATGCTCGTTTGTTATAAACGTCCATGGTAGTCAAAAATTAGAAACCATAACATTTAAAAAAAAAAAGGAAATTGCAACTCTATTTACAGTGGCACAACAACCTCAGTTTACTCTAAACTCAACAAACAATCCCATAGGGATGGTAAAAATTGCAACTCATATGTTATCATATTGCTAATGTCGCGCCCCAAAAAAATATGGTTGATCGGTGAACCCTTTTGAAAGGGGTTTTGTGTTTTGGAAAACTCTGTGCGTATGATAAAAATAGATTTTGGCAAAAAATATATATTTTTATAAAAAAATATTTTGAAAATCAAAGCAAGGCCGGGACTAAAAATGCGACAGTTCTGGCCAAATAGTTTGAAAAGGAGTTTTATGAAAAATGGAGTCGCCACTTGGTATTGAATTGGAATGTACCAAGTCACCCAAAAAATCTTTAACAAAAAAATAAAACAAATCTTTTAGAAAAAATGCTTGAAAACTCTTTTTCAACTTCGGTATATGAAAATGAGAGGAAAAACTCTAGGAGTTACATTTGAAGAAAGGGAAGGCAAAGGCTCGTGCCTAAAGCACCCATTCCCTCTAGCTGAGGCTAGTTGCAAGGTTTAATCAAAATTTTCTAAAATAACCCTAAATTCTATCGCTTTTGGACATGTCTAAATGAATGCAAATTCTAAGTCTCGGGAGAGTCGAAATGTCCTGTCGAGACTTGATCGAGATTATCGCATTTATTGCGAAATCTGAAATAAGCACTCGAGGAAGTAACGAGTATGAATGCAAGATGGCATACAAAAAGAAAAGGAAAATAGAAATATAGATAGTAAGTGATCAAAGAAAGTGGGGATGCAATATAGTGGATATGAGGGACTAAAAATTTGTGGCTGACTGTTCCTACTCATTGAGGGGAGAATGACATGTTATGTTGCCATTTCCCACGCAAGTAGGTGAGTATTTCTAGTCGGATCACACAAATGACAAAAAATTTTATGTGAAATGCAATCTAATTGTCATACACTGAATATATAGCAAAAATAGGTAATAATATATACAAAAATCATGCAAAAATGGAAAATCTTAAGAAAAGATAAAAAAAAAGGTGTGTGAAATGAGATAAAATGTATACGAGAAGTGAAAATAGCACTAAATAACCGAAGGGTCAAGTGTTGGATTAGCCTGTTTTTAAAAAAATTTTCACTAGCGTTAAACTAGTGGAAAGCGATAAAGCCACAATTAACGTTGGACTAGTGTGGTAAAAACGGGGGGTAAACATATAGGAGCATATAATACATAGGCATATACTAACAAATTGGGAAGTAAAAATGGTGTTAGTGTATGCTCTAAAACCAAGTTAGTTTTTAAGATTTTAATATTACGCTTATTTCGTGTTATACTTATATATGTGGCATTTTCTTTGTCATTTAATACTTGTTATTTATATTACTTATTTATTTGATAAATTTCATAGAATATTAATTGTGTATAAGAGATTGTAAGAGTTACAATGATGAGACTCTTATTACACAAAAAGTTATATTCTTAAATATCCCTAGTCAGAGTATTAATGAGATTGGATATCATTAATATGAGAAGACTAGCACATACTTTGCCTCTACTTATGGTAAGTAGTAGTTGATTTCGTCAACTATGGTGTGTGACACCTAAGCTAGTATGTGGATGCTTGTTAGAGAACAAGTTCATTGGATTGATCTGCCAAGAGTTACTATTCATAGTGCTAATTAATTATACTCTTAATGGCAATGGTGTAAGTGATCGTTAAACTTGAGATTACCATGGTATCTTGAGTGTGGATTGCTATGCTTTGATTCTATTGCTCAATGCTCGTAAAAGAGTAGCCCATACGATAGAGATTGAGCATAGTATGAAGCATGGAAGGATAGTAAGTAATCGATATAGGATTCACCACTCCTTATTATAGGAGAGTGTATTCCGGATTGGCCACTTGTTGAAATATGACTTAAAGAATCTTTTGCGCAAAAGTGAAAGTATGACTTCAAAGAGTTTCAAGGTTATACTTTTATGGAAAGCTATATTTTGGGAACAAGAAATCGTTAATTAGTCATTTAAAGAGTGTGCACTACACTCTTGGACTAATTGGGATATAGTGTGATGAAAGGATATTAATTACACGGTAACATTATCGTTGACAGGTGTAGTCTACTATTTGACTTTCCTATTGTAAGGTAATAAGGGGAGTAACGCAGCGGAAAATTTAAAAATTTATTACCTTAGCCAGGGATCTCTTTGATGTAATCTATACGATTAAAGGGTGTTTATCACAAATACCTCAAGCATAGAAGGTTTCTATGCTTCAAAGGGCAAGATCCTATTTGATGAAGGTGTTGATCTACCATGAAAAGCCCTCCAAGTGTCGAGCCTCCAACGGTTTCCACACGAACATGATCTTTAGGAATCTTTGGGCTTGTTTGCCTTGCCTTTTGAGTGCTAGCTCCCTTGAATGATTCATGAAGAACACAAAAAGAAAAAAGAAACCCTAACTATTAGGAAGAAGAGAGGTGGCGTTTTTCTAGGGAAGAGAAATGCCTCTCATGCTCTCAAGTTTTCTCTCTCTAGATTTTGTGTTGTGTTTCATCAATCTTCCAAGAGTCAAGGCATGGACTTATTTATAGATGTAGTATCCTAGTCTTTAAGGAAACAAGAGCAATTGGAAACGAAGAAGGTTTAGGAAGCTTGCCTTAAGCTAATCCTATTCCTTTAGGAAACCAATTCTAAAAGGAAACCAAATAGCTTCTTAATTCCTTTTAGGAAACTAATTTCCATCAAGTGTAACACCCTAGAAATTCATGCCAAAACTATTTATTTTGTATCATGTTCATTAGAAAAAAAAAAAGAAAAAAATGATGGCCGAAAATTGTGGAAAAAAAAAATGAGCATGTTGTACTTAGTTCTTTAAGAGTTGTACCTAGCATCTCTTGCAAGACTTATGTGAAGATAAATAACAAAAAAAATTCTTTCTAATTAGTTCATGCCAAGTGTGGTCTTTCACGGAGAAGAAAAGTCAAGATTTCTTTAACTTTGTCTTGTTTTAATTGGTCCATTTTTTTTTTCCAATTCTTTTCCATTTCTTTTCTTCCTACTTACCCAATTTTTCTCTTCTTTTTCTTCTTGCTGGCCGGCTGCTCTTTCTCCATCTTTTCTCTCCATTTTCTTTCAATTTTCTTAGATATTTTGCTTCCATTTACTCATTTTCCAACCATAGAAATTAAGTGGAACTTCCTCCTAAGCAACTATCTTGTCTACCTAGAGGTATTTCCCATGAATTTCTCCTTTAATTTCAAGTGTAAGATTATAGTTTTTAGCTCTTAAGTTATGTTTTTATGGTTAAGTAAGATTGATTTTTTGGCCATGAATATGAAGTTTTATTCCATGAATATGAGGTTTATGGACTTGTATGACTTGTAGATAGTGATTTAAACTTGAAATGACATGATTAAGTTTGATTTGATTGAAGATTTAAGCTTGAACTTAAGAACACTTAAACAGTCATGCTGGACCAGTTTTAGTAAAACTTTCATAACTTGGTGTAGATAACTTGGATTCGAATGATTCTTGTTGTTTTAGAAACTAGATTCATAGGGCTTTAAAACGGTATAAAGCTTGCACGGTGGTTCATTGTGTATTAATCGCAGAAAGCTTGCAAAGTTGGCTGAAAATTCGGTTCTGCGTAAACAGTTTTGATGAAGAGCCAACTTGGGGGCTGATTTTGAACCTGTTCTATTTGGAATTTTAAGTGATGATCATTCATGAAAGTTGTAGTCCCTATAAACGTACTTTCAAACCATAGTAATCACAATTCCCTAGTTCTTAGTGGATTGACCCCAGCAAGGGCACGAAGTTGGCTGAAAACCAACCCTGTGCAGATTTGGGTGATGATTCTTGGAGTAGGGATTTTGAATTTGAGTGGAATCTTGATTGAATTTGGGTTTAAATTGAATATATAAGTTGTAGTACATGTTGAATGGATTGGATGGTTGATTTTTCTTGCAGGTTTTAAATTTTTGGGTTAGTCCGGTTATAGGGGAAGTGCTGCCGAAATTTCGGTAAAATCTAGGAAATAAAAGTGATTAGGCTATGATTTAAGACTTTATAAGCTGTAATTTAGTGATTTAAGCGTGCAGAAATTTTCAGTAGACTAGCTATTAGTGAATTAAACCTTTCCGAGCAAAACCCTAGAAACTTAAACCTAGAAAGACTTGGGGTATTTCTTGAATTTCCTTATGAAATTTCTTAGATTTTAGTCAGGGTTTTTATACGATTATTTCTCGTGAATTTCAGGATCCGGAAGTGAGGCCCGACCGTATTACGAAATCTTTTCTTAGGCTTCAGGTGAGTGTTCCCTTACTTAGTGCTTATGAGTGTTTCTTCATATATACATGATGCATGTCCAAATGTGATTTTATTTGTACTTGATACTCGTGACATGTCTCAATGTAGTATGTGAGTGTCCTTATGTGTGTACGATACATGAAATGTTATGTCATACTTGAGAAATGTTAAATCATGAAATGTTACGTTAAATTGGTACTTGTTATTTTATGACCTATGTTACTTGAGGAAAGATGTGTACTTTATCGCATCTATTCCGCAATGTGTTAAATACATTCACTATCAATGTGTTACTTGTGCTTGCGACTTCCGTGGTTAACTTCATTGTTTTCCACAGGTTAGTCAAATTGGGTGAGATTGGGTGAGATATAAGGTGTTGGGCGATATTCGGTGCTTGTTAATGTTCATATCTGAGTAGAGTCCTCGAAGAGGCTAACTCATGATTGAACTTGAATCCTTGGGTGAGAATGGGGTGATATAAGGTGCTGGAGAATATAGGTGCTTGATATTCTTTCCGATAAGAGTTTCATTCCTCAAAGAGGGTAACTCCGGATTGAATTTTATGAGTATGCTGGACCTGAGCTTGCTTCTGCAGTGAGCCCGTATCCGCCATTGACTATATGATACTTCATTTTGTGTGTTTCTTGTGTCATGAACTTGTTAATTGTTGTCACTAAATGTTACCTGGTTATTGGCATGCTGCTTGTCTTGGACACTCACTGGGCTATTATAGCTCATCCCGTTCATTTGTTTTCTTTAGCCAGGTTTTTCCAAAATACTAAAGCTGGAAAGCTGCTTTTGGATATAGTAAATATTTTGATAGGCTTTTGGCTATTATAGGCTTCATGTATTTTGATAGCCTAAATGTGTAGGCTTTTATTGTAAATATTATTTATATTTTGTGATGTAAAACTCTTGTGATATTTATACTTTCAAGCGAATCCTATGAATGTATTTAATATGAGTGTATTTGATTTTGCTTTATTTTAAGTTAAGTACGCTCGGATATTTGCGTGAGTGCGTGATTCGAGACCTGGCGAGAGCTAGGCAGGCAGTCCGCTAAGCCCTTTGGTGCGCCTCTAGGTAAGGTGGGGCTGCTACATCAAGACTTAGAATATTTATAAATAAGTCCTTTAAGTTAATTTATCACATAAATTAACCCCATAAGTATCTTATACTTATCTTAATAACAATTTAACCCAAAGACCATGTTCTTATTGTATGTGACCCATTAGGTTCCATTCACATTGGCAATAAGTACAAATTATAACTCATTAATTAATTAATAAAGAGTCAGATAAATTAAACCTTTAATTTATCATTAATTCACTAATTAATTAATTTGCACTTATAGATCATGAGTGGCGTCTAGAAATGCATCATGACCACCCAAGTGAATAGGAAAGTCATATGGTAGACTACACCTATCAATGACAATGTTACCGTGTAATTAATATCCTTTCACCACACTATATCCCAATTAGTCCAAGAGTGTAGTGCACACTCTTTAAATGACTAATTAACGATTTCTTATTCCTGAAATATAACTTTCCATAAAAGTATAACCTTGAAACTCTTTCAAGTCATACTTTCACTTTTGCGCAAAAGATTCTTTAAGTCATATTTCAACAAGTGGCCAATCCGGGATATACTCTCCTATAATAAGGAGTGGTGAATCCTATATCGATTACTCACTATCCTTCCATGCTTCATACTATACCCAATCTCTACCGTATGGGCTACTCTTTTACGAGCACCGAGCAATAGAGTCAAAGCATAGCAATCCACACTCAAGATACCATGGTAATCTCAAGTCTAAGGATCACTTACACCATTGCCATTAAGAGTATAATTCATTAGCACTATGAATAGTAACTCTCGGCGGATCAATCCAATGAACTTGTTCTCTAACAAGCATCCACATACCAGCTTAAGTGTTACACGCCATAGTTGACGAGATCAACTACTACTTACCATAAGTAGAGGCAAAGTATGTGCTAGTCTTCCCATATTAATGATATCCAATCTCATTAATACTACGACTAGGGATTTTTAAGAATATAACTTAATGTGTAATAAGAGTCTCATCATTGTAACTCTTACAATCTCTTATACACAGTTAATATTCTATGAATTTTATCAAATAAACAAGTAATATTTGATAACAAGTATTAAATGACAAAGAAAATGCCACATATATAAGTATAACACGAAATAAGCGTAATAAAAATTCCAAAAACTAACTTGGTTTTAGGGCATACACTAACACCTATTCACTGGGTGGTCATGATGCACTACTAGACGCCACTCATGATCTATAAGTGCAAATTAATTAATTAGTAAATTAATGATAAATTAAAGTGTTTAATTTATCTAGCTCTTAATTAATTAATTAATTAATGAGTTATAATTTGTATTTATTGCCAACGTGAATGGAACCTAATGGGTCACACACAATAAGAACATGGTTTTTGGATTAAATTGTTATTAAGATGAGTATAAGATACTTATGGGGTTAATTTATGTGATAAATTAACTTAAAGGACTTAATTATAAATATTTTAAGTTTTGATGGAAATTAGTTTCCTAAAAGGAATTAAGAAGTTATTTGGTTTCCTTTTGGAACAGGTTTCCTAAAGGAAGAGAATTAGCTTAAGGTAAGCTTCCTAAACTTTCTTGTTTTCTAATTGCTCTTATTTGCTTAAAGACTAGGATACTACATTTATGAATAAGTCCATGCCTTGACTCTTGAAAAATTGATGAAACACAAGATAAATTTAGAGATAGA
This sequence comes from Mitragyna speciosa, assembly GCA_024721245.1. NCBI lineage: Eukaryota > Viridiplantae > Streptophyta > Magnoliopsida > Gentianales > Rubiaceae > Mitragyna > Mitragyna speciosa. The sequence goes on from CM045559.1 coordinate 11,810,211, forward strand.
AAAATTAAGAGAGACGTGTTTTTCTCTCAAGAAAAAACGCCACACCCTCTTCTCACTAAGGGTTAAGGTTTTGTCCTCTTCCTCTTCTTGTTCTTGTGTTGTTCATGGAATTTAAGAGAGCTAGCACTCAAAAGACAAAGCAAGCAAGTCCAAAGGTTCCTAAAGATCATGTTTGTGTGGATACCGTTGGAGGCTCGACACTTGGAGACCTTTTCATGGTAGATCAACACCTTCATCGAATAGGATCTTGCCCTTTGAAGCATATAAACCTTCTATGTTTGAGGTATTTGTGCTAAATACCCTTTAATCGTATAGATTATATCAAAGAGATTCATAGCTAAGGTAATAAAATTTTAAAATTTTCACTGCGTTACTCCTCTTCTTACCTTACAGTGGTATTAGAGCCTACTTTGATTATATCTATATGATTTGTATTTATTTAATTGTCATAAATATGGATGGTTTGTTCTTGATGAATTTTGTCTCAAGATTGTTTTAGAAAAATCAAGAGTTTAGTTTTTAAGATAAGTTCTTAATTGTTTAAAAGTGTTTTAAATAATTAAGATGAGTTTTTAAGGTTGTATTTATGGTTTCTAAATTAATTTTATATGTTAAAAGGGTTTTCACACGATTTAGATCAAAAGAAGTTTGAGAAAAATCACAAAAATCGTTTTTCAAAAGGCCTTAAAGCCATGCAATCTACGAACAGATTCTCGGATGAACAGTTCTGCGGATTCGATGAATAGTGCCGCAGATGAACAATAAAAAAATTATTTTTTTTTGAAAAACTCCATTTTTGGTAATTTCTTTTAGAAATATACTTTCCAATTGTTAAATTTTGGGAAGTTAATATTTGAAAACCTACACCTTATATAACTATATTTTTGGGACAAATAAATTCAAGAGCATTAATCTAATTTATTTAGACCATGTGATTTATGACTAGAATTAGATAAATTATACTTATTTAATTGTTCTATAGTATGATGGCATGGTGGATGATTATGGACTGCGACCAATGTGATTGAATGGTTAAATTTTTACTATTTTGATGGTTGCCTTATATTGGTTTTTAAAAAATAAGGCCTGCGTATCCTACCTTCTCTATTATTCTCATGTAATTCTCTTCTCACCTAACTTCCCTCGAATGTAACTCGAGGTTTCTTAATCAATACATGTAATGTACATTGTGTAGGTTAGAGTTAGATTTTAATTTTCTAAATTGTTTAGAGTAGAATTACATATGTAATGTACAAAGAAGATGGAGATGGAACCAAGGAGTAACCATGGAGGCTCATCAAGAGTTGAAGACCTCCCAATGAATGCATCAAGGAGTTGATCACGTCCCTTAGAAATTTGAGCATATATTTTCCTTAAGGCTCAAGGAAAATATCTTAGTAAAGTCCATAATCATTCATGGTTTATTGTGTATGTTTTTGTTTTATATTTTGATATATTTTGATTACATGCTATGATGAGACTATATATTATATAATTAAAAAAATCCCTCAAATAAAATATTAAGTTACTTGTCTTCCATTATTATAGTAAGTGTTGATTTGTTGGCCTTCGTTAAGGTCACCTTATCTCGAGTCTATATTTTTTTTACTACGAGATATGATCTCTAAATAATGGGTCTGACTTAACAAAAACACATAACTTGTTGGCCTTCATCAATGTTACGGTATTTTTGAGGCAATATTATGCCAATATACAAGTTACATTCCATTATTATAACAAAAATGAAGAGTTCCTATTAAGTATTGACTTGTTGTCCTTCATCTAGGTCATCTTACTTGGAATATGTTTATGTTATGAGGTGCGATCTCTGAATAATGGGTCTGACTTAACAAAAATACTTAACTTGTTCGCCTTCGTCAAGGTTATGGTATTTTTGAGGCAATGTTGGGTAACACATAAGATGTGAATATCAAGTGTTGATATCCAACTATCTAGAAGTCACAAGAGTTGTGATTGGTAAAAGTTACTTACCTAATTGAAATTATCTTTGGCTTGTTGGCCTTCGTCAAGGTCAAAGATAACTATATGGGATCCTAGCCACTAGGAATCTCCAACGGATTCCCAAATCAATATTTTGAGAGTTATTGATTTGAAGTAAAATAGTGGAAGCAAACCAAATAAATTCGAAGCCCACATATTTGGTTTGCGATTATAACATGAAACAAATACTTGTATTATCTTTACATTTGTTGTGGAATGAATATACACATGAACACACTTATCACTCTATATCTCCATTTATATACGATTTTCTTGAACTAGTGTAAGACTTGAGAATAGTTCTTAAATACATTTGATTGTATCCTTGATACCTACTTCCACCTGTCTTATAGTGACAATTATAGTTAGAAAACAATGTGCATACGAGATGTATAAAAGATGATAATGATATTGCCACTTATATCATTATGTCATCTATAATTCCTAAGCTATAAAAGTAGCACAAATTGATAAATCTTTTGTTCGTGATTGTGTGTCTCAAAGAGTTGTTGATACACAATCTAGGAGGTATGAGATATCTAAAGAGTACTCTATCAAGGAAGAAAGGGGCACTTTATTGCTTGTCAAGGGGAAACCCCAGCGTGGTCTTAAAAAAACCTAAGTAGCTATGACAAAGCTTAAAGGTGTGACCAATATGGACAAGTCTAAGGGTACATGTTTTCAATTTTATTGGAAAGGGAACAGTAATACTTATCTAAATACTAAGAAGTTAAAAAGACCTAGTGAAGCATCTACTTCTAAGTATGTTTATGTTTGAGATAAATTCATCAACTAGTTAAGACCATTGTGTATAAGATACCGAATGTGGATCCCACATTTGTAAAAATATGCATGGTCATAAGCATGGTAGACAATAAGCAAAGAGAAAATCAAACTACATGTGATGAACGGAGCAAGAGTTGCTACACTAGCCGTAGAGACTTATATACTCTTTATCAATTGGGCTTGTTCTAGAATTTAAAACATTGTTTTTATGTTCTGATACTTACAAAAGAACATGAAATCAATTCATAATAGATATGGAAAGATTTACCATTACAAAAGAGAATATATACTATTCTTTTGTGCAATGGTTTACTTTGTGGTATTGGATCATTAAAACAATGTTTTACAAATTCTAGATCTTAACAAGTTCATTCTCAAACATAGACAAAAACTCATTTTCAAGTTACATATAGTTGTGTACTTGGACTCATTCAATTTTGAATTGATGAGACATGCAATTCTCATTTACTTTGAAAAGATGACCAAAACACCTTTTATTTGAAAAGGTGAAAGTGCTAGTGATCTTCATAGGCTTTAACATACAGATGTTTTTAGCTCAATGTCGATCCATGCTAGAGGTTGTTTATTATACTTCATCACTGACATGGATGATTATCACTAACATATAGCTTGCTACTCCTTTCAACTTTGCACTGGTGGGTAAATTTTCCCATGGACATCCAAACATGAAGGCTTTGAGGAAGGCTTTCTCAGCTATTGGTTTGTCAGGAAAAATTTCTCTTGGTCTACTGGATCAGAGACATGTGTTGATTCACTTTACCTTGGAAGAGGATTATCTTTGGTGTTGGTTATGGGGATTATGGATGATTCAGGAATTCCCAATGAGAGTTTTCAAATGGTCTCTTGAGTTTAGATTGGATGTGGAGTTGACTTTGGCACCTATTTGGATTTCGTTTGATGCGCTACCAGTTCACTTCTTTGACAAAGTTTCTCTATTCATGATTGTGAGTACAATTGGCGTTCCTTTGAAGATAGACTCGGCTACTTCAACTTTTTCTAGGCCGAACGTGGCTAGAGTTTGCATGGAAGTGGATGTAACAAAGCAACTGCCAGATAGAATTTGGATTGGGGTAGAAGAGGGAGGTTTTTGGCAGAAGGTAGGATATGAGAATCTTCCTAGTTATTGTGCTCATTGCCAACGCTTAGGGCATGAGAAATCAGTATGCAAATTGCTAAACCCTAACTCGGATGTGGTGAGGAGAACTTCAAATCAACAGGTGGAGAAAGCAGGTTTCCAATATGTGATTAAAAAGCGACAGGTGCAGGCTACAACTGATAAACCTATGCAGGCTCCTACAATCCCAACAGATGCTGGTCAATCTTTTGATCATCATTTGGGAACACAGCTTGTTGTTAATCAAGAAGATGTAGTTGTGGTTTAGGAAGTGCATCAGTTACCCAATACAACTGTCACGTCCGAAATCGATAAGGTACTAGTGGGGTCGTGATTGTCGCACTTCGAAAAGGCTGTTTGGTCCGGTGACCCTTTTTGAAAAGAAAGTTTTTGAAAAAATTGTGCGTGTGTTGGAAAAATCGAGTTTTTAGTGAAAAAGTGTTATTTAGAAAAAATGGTATTTTAAAAGAAAATAAGGCTGGAACTAAAAGTGCAACAGTTTTGGCCAACTAATTTTGAAAAAAGGTTTTATTTTATTTTTTAAAAAAATAGAGTCGCCACTTGGTATGGAGTTAGGGTGTACCAAGTCACCTGAAAAATCATTTAATAAAACAAAATAAAAACTTTTAGAAAAAAATATTTAAAAATCTTTTTTTGACTCCGGTCTACGAAAAACGAGAGAAAAATGTCTGGGAGTCACTTTGAAGAAAGGGAAGCCAAAGGCTCGCACCTAAGGCACCCTTTCTACTAACCGAGGCTAGTTGCAAGGTTTAATCAAATTTTTCTAAAATTAACCCTAAATTCTATCACGTTTGGATGTATCTATATGAATGCAAATCCTAAATCTAAATATGAGTATCGAGAGAGTCGAAGTGTCTCGTCGAGACTTGGTCGGGATTATCGCATTAATTACGAAACCCGAGTCGAGACTTCAAGGAAGTCACGAGTGTCTATGCAAAATGAAATGCAAAAAGAAAAGAAAAATAGTAATATAGATAATAAGTGGTCGAAGAAAGTGGGGATACATCATAATGGGTACAGAGGACTTATAACTCGTGACTGATATTTTTCTAGTCACAGAGGGGGAATAGCCTGTCAATCCATCGATTCCCACGTGAGCAGATGACTATTTCTAGTCGAATTGCACAAGTGACCTAATTTCTAAGTGAAAATGCAACCTAAGTGTCATGCACTCGAAGATGTGTCAAAATAAATAAATAAATAGTAATAATAATAATAAATCATGCAAAATGGAAAGAAAACTAAAAAGGGAATAGTGTGTGAAATAATGTAAAATACACATGAAAGTGAAACTATCACTAAGATGACTTAAGAGTCTAGCGTTGGACTAACCTTTTCTAGGGATTCCTGCTAGCATTAGACTAGCGGGAAAGCGATAAAGTCACAACTAGCGTTGGACTAGCATGGTGACAGAATAATAAAACTGATAAAACATGAATTAAAATAGTAAAACATGAATTGAAAGCAAGTAAACATATAAAGACATATAATAACACGTGGGAGCAAGTAACACGTAAACATGATATGTAGATGCAAAATCCTAAGGAAAGTGGTAAAACATATAAGCACGTAAGCACGCAAAAAGCATCTAAACCCTAACTATTACATCGGGGCTTGAACTACATTTTAACGGGCAAAAAGTAAAAATAGCCTATATGTTGCACTTGCTATTTAAATACATAAATATTTGTAAAAAATATGAAAGAAAAATAATCTAATTATTACATTGACTATCTAAATACAAAATATTCACCAAATAATAAAATTTGGAAATTAAATAACATAAAGTAAATAAATATGCAAAAAGCATGTAAAATAAGAAATATATGAAGAAAAATACATAAAAATCACATAAAGGCACATTGTGTAAAACCCTAGAAGCTTTAAACCACTTAGTTTCTATGTTATGAATGTTAATTGTAAAATTTCCTTATTAGTGTTATTGTATAATTTTCTTTTACAATTTGATTTCTTGATTTATTATTAATACATGTTTGATGATAATCATAGGAAATTCCACCAATTAAATGTTACCAACCAAGCTTAGATATTTAGAAAATTAATGCCACCTATTCATTAGATATTTAGGAGATTAATGCCACCTAGCACCAAGAATGGCCACCTATCATTTGCTTTTACTTTTACCAATTCTTTTCAAAATTTTGGCTCAATTTTCCTTGCACTTTTTCTTCTCTTGGCCGGCCACCATAAGCCAAGAAATACTCTTCAATTTCAACCATTTTAAACACTTAAAAGACTAACTTAATCTTTCCCAAAAGCTTAACCTAACTAGAAAAGAAATCCCCTCAAATTTCATCAAATTCTCTCCAAGTTTCAAGCTCAAGTTCTTGCTCAAAGTTCAAGGTTCTTAAGGGACTAACCATTCACTCTTCTTCAACTAAAAAGCTACCTATTTTGAGGTATATTCATCAAGAAACTTCAAGTTCTTTCAAGTTTCAATAGAAGATTTCTTATGTTTTTCTTATGATTTCATTAAGTACTTAAGATTTATGGTTATATCTTGTTCTCTTGTTATACATATGAATATTTATGCTCATGATTATGATGTTTCCCTTGTTTTGATCCTTTCCTTGATAGTAGATTAACTATGTTATGACCTACTTGATTAGTGATTGACTTGTATAAGAATTGATGCTTTATTTGAGTGGAAAATCTTGGAATTTATGGCTGAAATTTTGACTAGAGTTAGAAGCATGTTGGTTAGCCTTGTTAGAGGAAAAATTCTAGAAAAATTTCAGCATTTAAGGCCTGTTTAGTGGGCTAAAGTTGCTGGAATTTCAGCCTTGCTAACCGGCACTTCCTTGTTCCAAAACCTTGAACAAATTTCAGCTTTACTAGTTTACAAAATTCAGCTTTGATAACCTAATATTTCTAGCTATATTAACCTTGTTTTGGCCAAGTTTTGATGACATAAACTGCTGAAATTTCAGCTTGTAAACTGGTTGAAGTGACACCAAATATTGAGCACCTTAAGCTTAATCTACTTAACCGGTTTTTAGGAAAATGTTGTGCAACGATTTTGGAACCTTGTTAATCAATTTTAGGAAGAAACTCTTATAAATTTTTGAAGATTTAAACTGGTTAGAAGCTAGACTTTTATTAAATGTGTAAGTGAAAATTTTGACTAGTTTAACCTTACACTCGGTTCTAGTATGTTTTCACCAAATAACCCTAATTTGTTATTTAACTAGTCTTAGTTTAATTAAATATCATTAGTTTGATATTAATTAGTTTAAAACCATTAATTTACCTAAGTATAGGATATTTCAGAGTTTTCTCATTTTAACTTACATTAATTTTGCTAAGTTATTAAATTATACTTGACTATTACCAATAAATCTTTCTTGGACTTTAAAAGCTAGTTTACCTATAAATTAACTATTTTGGGCAAAATTTCTTCTTACACTAAAACCTTGAACCCTAATCAATATTTATTTAAACTACCTCTTTAGTCCATAGTATTTAGCAGTATTTTCTTTTGGTCAGGAATTTATAGCGAATTATTAAAGTTTTGCAACTATAATAGTAAATAAAGCAGAAATTAGTAACAAATTTCTAGTATTAATCATTCCTTTTGAATTAACCTTAATTTTGACACTTAATGAATTATTTACCCCTTAGAACCAAATTACTTTCAAAAAAGGAATTTCTTAAATTTCTTTATTGAGTTGATTTAGGGTTTTACCCGGATTCCTTTATTACAACTTCTTGGATTTTCCTTATAACCAATTTACATTTATTTTAAAACCCTAGTTAAACTTGGGTATATTTTACAAAATTCTTTTAAAAGAAAATCTAGTAGGTTAATTAGGCTACTTTTGAATTTCAGGATCCGAGTTTGAACTTCGCACGTTTTACGAGGCACTTTCTTGAATTTTCGAGGTGAGTGTTTCCTTGTGTGCCTGATGCATGTTTAAGTGTTAATTCCACTTTTATGCCTGATACTTGTTAGCTACTACAATGTGCTATATGAGGGTAAGATGTGTACTTTATCACATCTATCCCGCAATTTGTTACATGCACAACTTCTATCAAATGTGAATATACTTGTTTGTAAACTTTCAACTGAATTGAGCCTTCAGGCTAGACTTCTGTGGTTATACTTTCACCAGTTACACCACGGTTAGTCATACTGGTTAGGAGGATATAAGGTGTTTGGGCATTAGGGTTCGTGTTCTTTCCTTTGAGTTGAGATTCCTCAAAGAGGCCAACTCTAGATTGAACAAACTAGTTTTACCCTCCAAGGTTGAGATTTCTCCCTGGAGTGGAGGTATTGAGGAGGTAAAGGTGCATGGGTGGTTTCGGGTATTGTTATATGATATTTACCTAATCATTGGCAATGACCTGGTTTATCTCTATTGGTTCGAAACACTATTTCCACATGATTATGTACTTGATACTCCTGCGGTTGAGGTTGCTCCCGTAGGTTGAGATGTATCCTTCTTTATTTGATCAATTGTTTACTTAACTTGTTCTTATACTGTTTTATGGCATTATTGTTATTTATTATTTATTTTCTAATTGTCTGCCTGTGTGTTTGCATGTGTGGGAACCTCACTGGGCTATTATAGCTCATCCCTTTTATTTATTCTCCTTAAACAGGCTCCTACTCTTAAGGCTGGTGGTGAGGATTCAAGAATAGTTCTTGGTAGGATTTTGTTAGTAAAAGAATGTTTGAGATTTTACTATATTAGTTAGGTGTTTATGATGTAAACTACTTAACTGGTACTCTTACTCTTAAGTTTGAATCATATGAATGTATTTACGAAGTTTTCTATAAAATATCGATTGTTTCATGGAATCTAGTGCGTGCTTGACCCGAGTCCTGGTGAGAGCTAGCAGGCAGTCCGCTGAGCCCTTTGGTACGCCTTAGGGTAAGGTGGGGCTATAACACATTGGGGCACATAAAGAGAAATTAATAAGTAATAGGGGTGCTTTTTGAAGATCCGGTACCAATGCTTAAGAAAATGAACACACATGTCAATGTATCACAATATAAATGAGTAAAGCACAAAGTATGTAAATATTAACAAATTGGGATAAAATGTAAAGTCGAGCAACTACGGGGACTAAAAACAAATTTCTTTAAAGCTTAAGGGGTAAAATTAAAAATGCACGTAAGTCTATGGGGAACAATTGAAAATTAAAGCAAAATTGGGACACAATTGTAAATTAAATCTCAAAAAGGGGGCAAAAATAAAATTCCAGCAAGTGTGGAGCTCAAAATGTAAATTCCAGCAATATTAACAGGGTCAAACATGAATTCCAGCAATATAATGGGGATCTAAAACAAATTCCAGCAATATGTAAAGGACCAAAATACAATTTTCAACAATTAATGGGGCCTAAAATCAAATTCCAGCAAGTCAAAAAAAACTTAGAATAAAAATTCCAGAAATATAGGACTTAAAACTAAAATTCCAGCAAGTTTAGGAACTTAGAACCAAAATTCCAGCAAGCCTACAGGCTTAGAATAAAAATTCCAGCAAGTATCTAGGGGGTAAAATATAAAAACCAGCAAGTAGTTAGGGACTAAATTAGAAAATTCAATAAGTTGTAGTGGATGAAAATTAAAATACAACAAGTTATTTGAAAGAAAAAAAGAAACTTAGGGGGCAATCTACAACATTAAAGAATTAAAATGCAGAAAAAATGAGAAATTTTGGGGCACAATAATAATAATCAGAACCTAAGGACTAAAAACATAAGTTCATATTTTTATGTAATACAACAATCAAAAGATAAAAAAATAAAAATAATCAATTGACTTGATTAACTAGACTAAGTTAGTGAACTAAATAACTAAATCAAGACTATATTAAATTCAAATCATATTAATCAACTGCTAACTAAGAAAACGAAAAAGAAAACCAAGAAACAAAACATTAAAAGGAAATAGCCTCATAATTTGGTTATCCATTAACCAAGAAAACAAAACTCTACAATTAAAGCTCCATGCCCCACCAGTAACATTCTTCACCGCACATCCCAAACCATCCAAAACTACATTCTGAAACTTCTAACTCCCGAAATATTCTTAGTTTAATCAATCAGCCAAAGCCATAAATTCTTTCTTCTTCATCCCAAAATCGAAATCCATTCCTTTAAAGCCTTCAATTTCGGAACACAAATTCTCTCCTCCGAATTGATTTTTCTTCAACCGAGAGTCTAAACTCCCCACAACTGCCAATTTCCTAATCAAAACTAAAACTCAGACCCCCAAACTTTTTCAATTTTCCCAAGTCAAAACCCAAGACCATCCTTGGCCCAGTTCAAACAATTGAACGAAATTTATACAAAAGCTTTAGATTTATGTGATAAACCAGAGAGATCAGAAGGTGAGACAAGAGATTTCCATCTCTCGGCCAAACAAAATGGTGGGATGGAAAGAAAGAGGGGGTTGCCAATAGTGGTCATTTGCTATTGCTAGTGTTGTGTGTGTATTCTATATGTGTGTAGTGTGTAAGGTTGTGTGAGCTTGAATTAATTGGGGTTGCAATGTTACCGTAGTTGTTGGTTGTTGTAGGGAGTTGAGGTCCTTATGTTGTCTACTAGTTTTGGAAATCCTACGGTGGGTACCGATTGGTGGAGTTTGGGTTTTGTGACTACTACCCGGCAATTGGAGGGTTTTAACTGTGATTTTGGTGTGATTGTAGGTGACAGTGGCAATTTCTGGTCGTGAGTGAAGGTGGAGACAAGGGAGGGACTGAGAGCAGGTGGCGATGAGGTAGTAGAGTGGTATGATAGGTTGCTGCTCTTGTTTGGTGGAGGTGGTATGGTGAGGTTGTAGTGGTCTTCGCAGGTTTGTAGGTGGTAGTGGGTGGAGGAGTTGTGGTTTTGGTAGCATTTTGGGACTAGTGAAGATAGTTATGGTTGGTTGATAGACTATGGAGGGTATTGTGTAGCTGGAAATAGGGAATTATGATCTGATGGAGGTGGGTTTTAATGAGGCGTTCTGTGGTTTTGTTTGATTGAATTGTTTTGTGGCTCGTCTAGTTGGGCTTGGGTGGTGGTTGCAAGTTGGCTAGAGAAATTGGTAGAGATGGCGTTGATGTTATTGATGGTTGTGGGAATTGAGGGTAATTGTAACAGGGGAGGTGGAGATGATGATTGCGGTGGGAATGGAGGTCTGATTTGATTGGAGTTTGTGGTGGAGAAACTGGTGGGGCTGAAATTTATGGTGGTCTTCTAGTGGTGAGAGGTGGAATTGCGGTGGTCTAGAGGTTCTACGTGCAGGTGAGGTTGAAGGAACTTGGTGGTAGGCTGGTTTGTGAGGAATGGTGGTTCTTGATGAAGTAACAGAGAGGGATAGAGAAGAGATGGTAATTGAGATTGAGAGGAAGACTGAGATTGTGGTGTCTTTGGGCTGAGCAGTGAGGGAGATGGGTGGTGGAAGAAGGGGTTGAGGTGGGTAGATGAACATCCGATGGTTAAAGGTGAGGCTTTTTGGTGGTGATGAAAAAGGGTGGTTATGGTGAAGACAGTGGAAGAAATGAAACCCAAAAGAAGAAAATATAAACTCAAAAAAATAATATGAACCATAAAGATTCAAACCTAAAAAACAAACAAATTTAATCAAAGTTCCAAATAAATGCATACAAATAATCACCTTTATATAAGAAACATGGAAGAAGAATGGATCAAACAAAGAGAGAAACTAAAAACTCACCTTTTAATACTTGGAGACCAACCTGATGATGAATAGTGATTGTGATGAAAAGTAACCGAATGGAAGATGGGATTGAAGTGTGTATTTTTTGGTGAATAAATATGTGTGTTTGATTTTTCTTTTAATAAGAGTGAGTGTTTTTATGATTTTTTTTAATTTTTTCTCCTTTTTCTTTCTGATTTTAATGAGAGGTATTTATAGAACTAGTTGTCTTGACCTCCAAGAATACTACAAAATAACAAAAATGCCACCGGTAATAAAAATTCTAATTTTATTTTAAAAAATATTTTTAAACCAAAAAAATCAAAATTAATACAAAAAATGACAGTAAACTCCAAAATTTGCCAAAAAATTCAAAGTAGATTTCAAGATTTAAGAAATAAAGATTAAAGCTTAAAATTGGTCAAAAATGCATTCAGAGTGTGAAAAGACGATTTTGCCCCTATAATAACAAAATGCACAGAAAGATGGCTATTGGCCACGAAAAATTGTCAAAAATTACAAATAAGTCTAAAACTCTAGAAAATGCATTTATGATTCAAAATTGGTGAAAAATGGGTTAAAAATATAAAATGATAGTTTTGTCCCTAGACAACGAAAATACACAAAAAATAGCTATTGGTTTAAAAAAATTACGAAAAATTAAAAATAATCTTAAAACTCTATGAAATGCATTTATGACTCAAAAATTAGTAAAAAATACATTTGAAATGTGAAATGACGATTTTGTCCCTGAATGCAGTATTTACAGAAAAATAGCAATCGTTTCCGAAAAAATTAAAAAAATTTAGAAACATACTTAAAGAGTCAGAAAAATACATTTGGGACCTAAAATGAGCAAAAATAGTGTTCACGATATGAAATTACCATTTTGTCTTTGTGTTGGCGAAATATAGAAAAATACTAGTTAAACCCGAAAAAAATTATAGAAATTTAAAAAATACATATGAAAGTACAAAATATAAATTTAAAAGTCCAAAAATAATGAAAAAATATTTACAGGTAAAAATTACTGTTTTGCACCTCGAAATTACTTATTTTGTTCCCCTTTTTTATTAAAAAAATTAGAATTTGACCAAAAAATATAAACATGTCTCCAATGTTTAAAAAATAAATGGTGTGTTAAAATTTGGTGTCTACAACAACACAAACACAGACCTTCATAAATTTGCCTGAAGCAGAACAGAATTTACAGGAGGGTTTGACTGCGACTACTGATAATGGAATAAATTCTGAGGGTAATGGTGAACCATTATCGAGCTAGATTGATTGAAACTGCAAATCAATTTGCAGTGCTAGATGATGTTATTGTTGATAAGTTTGACCATCCTCTTGAGGAGTGCGATATAGAAATCTATCAAAACCCTAGTTTGCAAAACGAAGCTATGTTGCAAGTGGCTGGTTGTCATGATCAGGGGGGATGCTGAGTGTCTCTAACAAGAGTTAATTTGAGAAGCAAAATGCAATGCTGGGAGTTTATCACCTAGAGGTCAACTTCCTAATCATGGAGATGATAATTTGACTGCTAATAGATTGGCTTACTGCAACTTGGAATATCGGCATCATCAACTGAGTGGAGCTCAAATGCAAATGGCTAGTAAAACAGGTAAAATAAAGGCTTTTTGGCCTAAATTTAATTCTAACAGGGTCTTGCGTTCCCATGCAAAGTCCTTAGAAGATGATTTCTCCATTTCTTATCATGATTAATATATTGTTCTGGAACATCAGAGGGGTTGCTAAACCTCTTAACTTACGCAGATTGAAGAAACTGATTAAATTACATAAGGTTGATCCTGTGGCTATGTGTGAGCCAAAGACTAATGTATCTAAGATAAAGTTTATTTGTCATAGGCTTGGTATTGATGTTTATGTGACTAATTTAGTTGGATCAGTGTGGTGCTTTTGCCACCGTAGGTTTTCTGTCTTTGCGATAGGGGAGAGTGATCAGCACCTCTCACTAATGTTAAGCTGTTCATCCTTTTCATTGCCATGTAAGCTTACTCTTGTACATGCAAAGTGCATGATGGGAGAAAAGAAGGTTCGATGGTCAGTGTTGCAAAATGAAGTTAATGCTGATAGTCCTTGGTTGGTGGGAGGAGATTTCAACGTTGTGACTCATCAAGATGAAAAGCGTGGAGGTAGGCCATTTCAGTTAAGTGAAGTAGTGGATTTCCTTTTGTTTATGCAAGAGCTTCAGCTGTTTGAAGTGAATTTTTCTTGGATGCCTTTCACCTGGTGCAATAACTGGTTTGGGAGTGCAAGAGTTTTGAAGAGACTAGACAGATTCTTGATAAATCATCTGCTTGGGAATTTGGATTTGAAATTTTCTGTCAGACATTTGGCTAGAGCACCTTCGGATCATACTCCTCTTCTCTTTACTGGGGAGTTAAATTCTACCAAATGTCCTCGTCCATTCAGGTTTCTGAATTTTTGGGTGAAGCATCATGATGTTAGTGTATGCCCTAAAACCAAGTTAGTTTTTGGGATTTTTATTACGCTTATTTCGTGTTATACTTATATATGTGGCATTTTCTTTGTCATTTAATACTTGTTATTAATATTACTTGTTTATTTGATAAAGTCCATAGAATATTAACTGTGTATAAGAGATTGTAAGAGTTACAATGATGAGACTCTTATTACACATTAAGTTATATTCTTAAATATCCCTAGTCGTAGTATTAATGAGATTGGACATCATTAATATGGGAAGACTAGCACATACTTTGCCTCTACTTATGGTAAGTAGTAGTTGATCTCGTCAACTATGGCGTGTGACACCTAAGCTGGTATGTGGATGCTTGTTAGAGAACAAGTTCATTGGATTGATCCGCCGAAGAGTTACTATTCATAGTGCTAATGAATTATACTCTTAATGGCAATGGTGTAAGTGATCCTTAGACTTGAGATTACCATGGTATCTTGAGTGTGGATTGCTATGCTTTGACTCTATTGCTCGGTGCTCGTAAAAGAGTAGCCCATACGGTAGAGATTGGGTATAGTATGAAGCATGGAAGGATAGTGAGTAATCGATATAGGATTCACCACTCCTTATTATAGGAGAGTATATCCCGGATTGGCCACTTGTTGAAATATGACTTAAAGAATCTTTTGCGCAAAAGTGAAAGTATGACTTGAAAGAGTTTCAAGGTTATACTTTTATGGAAAGTTATATTTCGGGAACAAGAAATCATTAATTAGTCATTTAAAGAGTGCGCACTACACTCTTAGACTAATTGGGATATAGTGTGGTGAAAGGATATTAATTACACGGTAACATTGTCATTGATAGGTGTAGTCTACCATATGACTTTCCTATTCACTTGGGTGGTCATGATGCATTGCTAGACGCCACTCATGATCTATAAGTGCAAATTAATTAATTAGTGAATTAATGATAAATTAAAGTGTTAATTTATCTGGCTCTTAATTAATTAATTAATGAGTTATAATTTGTACTTATTGCCAACGTGAATGGAACCTAATGGGTCACACACAATAAGAACATGGTCTTTGGGTTAAATTGTTATTAAGATAAGTATAAGATACTTTATGGGGTTAATTTATGTGATAAATTAACTTAAAGGACTTAATTATAAATATTCTAAGTCTTGATGGAAATTAGTTTCCTAAAAGGAATTAAGAAGCTATTTGGTTTCCTTTTGGAATTGGTTTCCTAAAGGAATAGGATTAGCTTAAGGCAAGCTTCCTAAACCTTCTTGGTTTCCAATTGCTCTTGTTTCCTTAAAGACTAGGATACTACATCTATAAATAAGTTCATGCCTTGACTCTTGATTGATTGATGAAACATAACACAAAATTTAGAGAGAGAAAAATTGAGAGCTTGGTGGCGTTTTTCTCTCCAAGAAAAACGCCACACCTCCATCCCTAATTGTTAGGGTCTCAGCTTCTTTCTTCTTCTTGTGTTCTTCATGAATCATTCAAGGGAGCTAGCACTCGAAAGGCAAGGCAAGCAAGCCCAAAGGTTCCTAAAGATCATGTTCGTGTGGATACCGTTGGAGGCTCTACACTTGGAAGGCTTTTCATGGTAGATCAACACCTTCATCAAATAGGATCTTGCCCTTTGAAGCATAGAAACCTTCTATGCTTAAGGTATTTGTGCTAAACACCCTTTAATCGTATAGATTACATCAAAGAGATCCATGGCTAAGGTAATAAATTTTTAAATTTTCCGCTGTGTTACTCCCCTTATTACCTTACACATGAGTTTCTGATTGTGGTAAAAAACAAGTGGAATGAAGATGCAGCTTGTTTGCCTATGCAGATCTTGGCGGGGATGCTAAAGAGATTAAAGCCTATTTTGGTAGCATGGTCTAGAGCCACTTTTGGAGACATTTTTGAGGAAGTGCAAAAGGTTGAGAATTTTGCTGTTGATGCTGAAAAGAACTTTGATGAATAAGGAAATGATATCGCCTTTGAAGCTATGTTGACAGCCAGACAAAATCTTAGTAGAGTGCAAGCGGTTGAAGAGTCTTTTTGGAGGCAAAAGTCCAATACCAAATTGTGGACTGAGGGAGAAAGATGTAGACACCAAATTTTGACACATCATTTATTTTCAAACATTGGGGGGGCATGTTTGCATTTTTTTGGGTCAAATTTTAATTTTTCAATAATCTGGGGGCAAAGTAGTAATTTTATATGTAAAATTTTTTTCTATCAGCTTTTGGGGGTTTTAAATTCATATTTTTACTTTCATGTGAATTTATTAATTTTTTAATGATTTTTCTAGATTTAATTGGCATTCTTTTATATTTTATGATACATAAGGACAAAATGGTAATTTCGCCGCGTGAACACCATTTTAACTCATTTCAGGTTCCAAATTCATTTTTTCTAATTCTTTAAGCATGTTTCTAGATTTTCTTATTTTTTTCAGAGACGATTGCTTTTTTTTTTTTGTAAATACTGCATTTAAGGATAAAATCGTTATTTTACAGTTGAAATCCAGTTTTTCATCAATTTTGAGTCATAAATGCATTTTCTAATGTTTTAAGTTTATTTTTAATTTTTCAAGGTCAATAGCTATTTTTCTGTGAATTTTCATTGTCCAAGGGCAAAATCGTCATTTTACACTTTCAATTCATTTTTTGTCAATTTTGAGTCATAAATGTATTTTCTAGTGTTTTAGGCTTATTTTTAATTTTTGGTAATTTTTTTAGACTAATAACTATTTCTTTGTGAATTTTTATTGTCCAAGGGCAAAATCGTCATTTTACAGTTTAAATTCATTTTTTGTCAAATTTTGAGTCATAAAGGCATTTTCTAGTGTTTTAAGTTTATTTTTAATTTTTGGTAATTTTTTTAGGCTAATAGCCATTTTTTGTGTATTTTCGTTATCTAGGGGCAAAATCGTCATTTTACACCCCGAGCGCGTTTTTATTAGTTTTAAGCTCTAGCTTTTATTTTTGAAATCTAATTTGAATTATTTTTGAAAATTTTAGAGATTGCTGTCATTTCTTTGTATTAATTTTTAATTTTTTGGGGTTAAAAAATATTTTTTTAAAAATAAAATTAGTATTTTTATTACCGATGGCATTTTTGTTATTTTATAACATTCTTGGTGACCAAGGCAAGTGGCCTATAAATACCCCTTTTATAAAAAAAAAACTAAGGAGAGAAAAATTGAAAAAACCCTAGAAACATATCTACTTTTATCCCTTTAAAGATCAAACACACACAATTTTTCACCAAAAAAAAAAAAAAAAACACATACGACATTTTCATTTTCCAATTACTGTTCACCTTCTCTCTCAAATCTCCACTACTATTCACTATTAGATCAGTTTCAAGATTCAAAAGGTAACATCCTAAATTCTTCTCTTTTATCTTTCATTATCATGGTTCCTTTTTCATTATGAATAATCTGATTTTTTAAGTTTATGTTTCTATTGATGTTTTCTTCTGAGTTTTGTTTTTTTTTAGTTTTGCCGTTTACTTTTTTGGTTTTCTTTCTCTCTGGTTGGTTTCTTTTTCTGATTCTCATTTTTCTGAGCTTATGTTCTGTCCTTTTGGGTTCATCTCCCACTGTTTTCTTCCCCTCCACCGTTATTAGCAACTGTAGCCAGAAAACTGCAAATTCTATTTCAATCATCACCAAACCACCGTTACAACACTAATCAGCCATCAATTCACCATTACCTTGCAAACCATCATCTTCCGGCCTACAAAACCAGTCATCATCCCTCTTCCACCTTACAAAGTCACCAGAAATAACCAGCAACCCCTCCTCCTTCACCAACCCAAGTACCTGTGCCATCAATACCCAATCAGTTACCTGCAATTTTACCCACCGAAAATCATCCAACGAACCCCAAAAAAAAGACAGTCAACAACCAAACAAACAACCTCAAACAACCTATAGAATCATCCCCTGCCACCATTCATCAGACACAGCAAACCAAATTCCTTCCACAATTGCCAGAACTTCATAAATCCACCAGAATCACCATATGCCTAAGTTTCTCGTCCCACCCACAGCCAAGTCTCTATCACCATCTCCCATAACTTCTGAGCCTCAATTGGAACACCATAGACATCACTAGAACCACCAACCACAGGACCACTCGAATTCCCACAATCAACCATCACCCATCCTCACCATTGCTGGAAAACAACCAGAGACACGCCAGCACAAAGCCATAGCCATACCAGTTACACACAATTCTTCACATGCACATTTTTAGCCACCCAAGTCCTCTAATAAGCCACCGGAAACCTCGCTCCATCTCCCCTGTCATTGCCAAACCCCAGACTTCACAATTCAGCAAAAACAACTACTCAATCACATCCAATTCACCTCCCATCAGCCCAGCAAAAATACCCATCGTCACCTACAAAACACGAACACAATCAGCTATACACACACACACACACACATAATTAACTATGCACATGAGAACACACATCATCACAAAGCACCAGTAATTTCTCTGCTCGCACAAATACCACTGCCCTATTTCTCCATTCATCAACCTCCCAAAATCCCCTGCAGTTACTTTAATTGCATCTTCTCCAGCCCTATCCAACCATTGCATAGTCCCACAATCAATACAACAACCAAATTCCCACCCTTCCACCAAACAACCAAAGCACAACTGCACATCCACACAAGCAGAAAGGGAGGGAGATGAAGAGAAAGACAGATGGAAAAGAAAGAGAACAGAGAGCGAGGGTGAGAAAAACAGAGAGAATTGGAGCAGAGCGATAGAAAGGAGAGATTCGGAGAGGACAGTAGGAAGAATAAGAAAAGAACTGGATAAAATTGGAGAAAAGGGGAAGAACAGAGGGGGTGGAGAAGAGAAATTTTAGAAGAAAGCAGAGAGAAGAAATGATAAAGGGGATGAGAGAGAGAAAAGGAAAATATAAACCAAAGAAAGAATAGAGATATAGGGGAAAAGAGATCAGAGAGAGAAATGGAGAGCAAACGAGAGAGAGAAGATCAGAGAACTAGAATGAGAGAAAACAAAGATAGAGTGGAATCGGAGAAGAGAGAAATTGGAGAGGAAGAATAGAGAAGTTGGGGAAAGAAGGCCAAAGATAAGAAGGGAAAGAGAAAACAGAGGGCTGGAGGAAAGAAATTGCATAGAGAGATGAAGACCAGAGAGAACAGAGATTGAGAGAGAAATTCGGCAGAAAGGGCAGAGCTGAGAGAGAGAAAGAGAAGGTGAGTTTGGGGATGTCTGTAGGCTGGGAAAGGAAGACTCATAGGGGAGGGGATTTTGTGTTCATTATTATTAGTTTAATTAAGTTTAATTGATTGTTGAGGATTTAATTTGATTTTAGATGCTAATTAATTCAATTAATTGTGACCATTAAAATAATGAATTTAGTTTTGGCCTACTTAAGACATATTCATGCTTTATTATAAAATGATATATTTAAGTATCCCTTTTTCTTTAATGTTATCAATGTGCCTTTAATATATATATATATATATATATGCACATATATATTTTTGTGTTGTTTTCTGCAAAATTAAGTTCTTATTATTTGTAGATGGAACCCCCTCAAATTTTACATTCTTTCAATTAACCCCATAATTTGCAATTTTTCCTTCTAGTTGCTAGAATTTATGTTTTGCTCCTCTCAATTTGCTTTAATTTATATTTTTGCCCCTAGATTTGTGCGAATTTTCAATTGTGCCCCAATTGATTTAAATTCACGATTTGGCCCTTTAGGTTTTGCGATTTTTGTATCAGTTCCCCAAGTTTGTTAGGATACACATTTATCCCCAATTTATTAGTATTTTTTATTCTTATTTTCTATGTTTTATTCACCGATATTGTGGCACCTTGACGTGTTTATTCATTTTGATAGTATTTTAGTACGAGTCTTCGAGAAGAGGTATTTTCGTCACCTTTTAATTACTTCTTTATATGCTCTAATATGCTCTTATGTGATTTTTTATACATTTCCTTCACATGTTTCGTATTTTATATGCTTTTGCATATTTATTTACTCGAGGTTCTTTAATTTTGAATATTATTATTTTGGTAAAAATGTAATATTTTGTATTTAGCTAGTCAATGTAATAATTAGGTTACATTTCGTATTTTTTACAAATATTTGTGTATTTTAGATAGCAAGTGTAATAGATAGGTTATTTTACTTTCCCTTCTTGAATTGTAGCTAAAGCTTCGGTGTAATAGTTCGAGTTTATGTGCTTTTGCGTGCTTACGTGTTTATTTCTTTTACCGCTTTCCTTAGGATTTTTGCGTCTAGAATATTATGCTTATGTGTTATGTGCTCCCATGTGATCTTATAGTGTAGACACCAAATTTTGACACACCTTTTGTAAAAATAGGTACGTTACTTTATTTTAGGGGATATTTTTTATTTTTTAGGGGTCGAGCACAATTTTCGCGTATTATATCTAATTTGTCGTATCAGGGGCAAAATGGTAATTTCATCATGTAAATATTAGTTTATTTTATTTTATTTTATTTTTCTAAATACATAATTTTACTATTTTTATCATTATTTATGATTTTAATGATTTTTAGGAGACATTTATTATTTATTTAAAATTTTAGTATTTTAAACTTAATGGCACGTTTTTCATTGCACTCTTTTTTTACAAGAATTTTCAAATGAAAAATTTTATATATGTATTTTGTGTATTTATAAATTTTCTATAAAAGTTACATGATTTTTAGAGGCCATTTAGTATTTATTTATTTTTTGTCTTTTTTGTTTATTAAGGGCACGTTTCCCAAAAATACATTAATTTTAAAATTCTGGAGTGAAAATTATACTATATGTGCTTTATGTGATAATATATGTTGTGTAAGATTTTTGTGATGTCATTTATTAATTTTCATAAAGTTTATAATTTTGCCATATTTAGGTCACGTTTTCCAATGCACTTTTTTTTTGTTTAAAATTTTTCTTTATGAGAATTATGTGTGTGTGCGTTTTATAAATCTTATGTAAACAAAATTTTCATAATTAATTAATTAATTTATTTATTTTAAAGACCATTTGTTGTTTATTTTAAATTGTATCTTTCTAACCTAGAATTAACTTTCTTACACTGAATTTTTCTTTTTTCTTTTTTCTTCTTATAATGTTGTGTTTTAGTTTTTAATATATAATTTAAAAAGAGTCCAAGTATTTTTTTTATTTTTTTATTTTATTTTATTTATTTTTTATTTTTATTTTTTCATTTTTCTTTGTTTTCTTAAAAAAAAAAAGATGATGAACAGTAGCAGCAGCAGTCATGGCTGATGGCAGCCATGCCTCTTCTCATCATCAACACCATCCCCTATCACCAACTCCACCTTCTCCCCCATTTTACACTCATTCAGCTGATTTGAAGGGATTTGGTAGATTTTTTGGCTCTCCTCGCTTTCATCAGACAATCACCACTCCCTCCTCTCAATTCTCACGTTTTCACAAACCTGTAGACACCTCCCTCTCAGACACAGATCACTCACTCTCTGCAGCACAAAACTCACATTCACTCTCAGACACAGATTGCTCACACTCTTCCATTCTTCCTCACCCTCGGCTCTCTCCACACACAATCACAGCCTCACCTCATTTGCACCACACACTCACAACCCTCACTCTACTAGATTCATTCGCACACTCCTCAAACAAACATCACACACGCCAGTTTTACACCAGAAACACACACTCGCATCACACT
This sequence comes from Mitragyna speciosa, assembly GCA_024721245.1. NCBI lineage: Eukaryota > Viridiplantae > Streptophyta > Magnoliopsida > Gentianales > Rubiaceae > Mitragyna > Mitragyna speciosa. The sequence goes on from CM045559.1 coordinate 11,832,015, forward strand.
ACATCTTTCTGCATCTCCCTCACAAGACCACCACACACAAGCTCCACTCACAGCAAGAACACAAAGCACCCAAACAACACTACCACCAGACACATTCACACCCTGCACAAACACACACAACACACAGGCACACACACATTTCACCAGAACTTCACCAAAAAACCACACAGACATCACTCACTGTCTCATAATACACCTGCACATTCACACACATACACCACAAAACACACACACACGCCAGTTCATATAACACACCTGCAAAACATATTAAAAAAAAAAATCAACAATAACAACAACGACAATCAACAGCAGCCATGCACTATTCAGAGCCAACAAAATCAGCCACGCATCGCCAGTGACGCCGCCGCACCACCACTGGACATTCATCACTGCCCAGACGCCGCCGGAGAATCCACAATTTCCCAATCCAGCGCCACCTCTCCTTCCATATCTCCTCAGATCAGGTAAGAAAACTCATTCCCCTCCACTAGTCTCTCCTTGTAAAAGCATTAACCCATCCGTACATATTTAGTTTGCTCCTATTTTTCATAGAATTCGGGAGTCCAGATAATTGAGGGGGGCATTCGGTTAGAATAGAGAAGAGAGAGACGGACCGAGAGGTAGATGGATAGAGAGAGAGAGAGAGAGAGAGAGACCGGCGAGCAGAGAGCCAGATAGAGAGAGAGAGGGGAGAGAACAGAATCGGGGGGGGGAGAAGAAGAACCAGGGGAGAAAGAAGAGAGAAAAAAAGAAAGAAGAAAGAAAGAAAAGAAAAGAGGAAAAAGAGGAATCAGGAAGAGAGAAAAGAAAAAAGAAAAAAGAAAAAAAAAGAGAGAAAAAGGAATGAAAAAAAATAAAAGAGGAAATTTGAAAGGAAAAAAAAAAAAAAAGAAGAAGTTTTGATGAAACTACGTCGTTTTGACCTAGTTTCGCTCAAAACTACGTCATTTTGATTAGTTTAATTTTCTAATTTGATTTTAATTAATAATAGGTATTTATTTTATAGTCCTTATGCTTTTATTAATGCCACTGTGGCCCCGAGAATTTCTGATTTATGCATTTAAGTTTACGTTTTTTATAGATTGACCCCCATAATTTAATTTTCTTTGCAATTAGGTCCCAATTAATTGCATTTAGGTCCCCCAACTTTTAGATAATTATAATTTTGGCCCCTACATTTTTCAATTTTCTATTTTGACCCCTATATTTTTATAAAATTATATTGTGACCCCTATACTTTTTTGAAATTACATTTTTACCCCTAAATATTTCTGGAATTTTGTTTTTACCCCCCCTTTTATTGCTTGATATTACAAATTGATGTTAATGTTGCTTAAAATTGCAATTTGGTTTTAAAACTTGTTGGAAATTGTATTTTTTATATTTTAACTTGCTGGAATTTTATTTTTGTCCCCCCAACATGGCTGGAAATTCTATTTTTGCCCTAGAATGCTTGCTGGAATTTTATTTTTGTCCCCCCAACCTTGCTGGAATTTTATTTGAGTCACTATACTTGCTGGAATTTTATTTTTGGCCCCCTATTGTTGCTGGAATTTATATTTTAGTCCTTTATGTTGCTGGAATTTGTTTTAAAACCTCCATTAATTGTTGGAAATTGTATTTTAGTCTTTTATTTGGTGCTGGAACTTATATTCTAATACTTATAACTGCTGGAATTTTTTATTTTAGCCCTTTATATAGCTGAAAATTGCAATTTGACCCTATACATTGCTGTAAATTATGTATTATTTAATGACTTTGCTGAAATTATATTCTTGGCCTTAAGTATTGCTGGAAATTTTATTTTTGGGCATTATACTTGCTGAAAATTATATTTTAGCCTTTAAATTTGTTGTACACTATGTCATTACCTTAATTAGGGTTTAAAATTATAATTTTACCCTTTTGCTTTGTTGTAAATTACATTTTCACTTTAGAATGTTGCCTAAATTTTCATTTTTAATCCAAACCTTATAATATTTTATTTTTGCCAAAAAAAATTAAAATTAGTTAAGTCCTCAAAGCTTGTAATTATTGCTTTTCACATTCTATTTTATTTTATTTTATTTATAGATTAATGTTCTAAAATTCGGTTTTGTTAGCCTAATTAATTGCTCCAATTAGTTTCTTTATTTCTCTTTTAGTTATTTTGGTAATTCTTATTTGTGTGTGGAAAACTTAATTACGTATTATTGTATTTTGTTTTATTATTTTATTTTACTTATTTATTTATTTAGTTTACTTAAATAATTTTCATTCTTCGTCCTAAATATTTAATCATTACTTTTCTTTGATTCTAGTTTATTATTGCTATAATTGTTTTGCATTATTGTGATGTGTTTATAGTGATTAAGCTAAAAATTATTTAATTACAATTTTTTTATTTATTTAAATAATGGTACCGTGATAAGTTTGTTCATGTTGTTAGCATTTGTACCGAGTCCTCGAACGGGAGGTATCTCGATTACCCTTTTAATTTCTTTTTATGTGCTTCTAAGTGCTCCTATGTGTTTTTCTATGTGTTTTCATGTATCTTTGTGCCTATAATTTTTATCCACACGTGAGTGTTTATTTATTCATGTCCATATTATTTACTCGAATTTAATTTTTGATTATTCAAAGAAATGTAATAGATAGGTAATATTCTATTTAGCAAAATTTTTGTATTTAGATAGTTAATGTAATAGATAGTTTATGTGTTATCTATTTAACAAAAATCTTATGTATTTTAGATAGAAAATGTAATAGATAGGCTAGATAGGTTACCTTTTATTTTTATTTTTAGATTGTAATTAGGCTTCTCCGATGTAATAGTTAGGGCTTTTGTGTGCTATGTGTGCTATGTGCTTATGTATTTTATTTGCTTTCTTTAGGACTTTGCATCTAGAATATCATGCTTATGTGTTATGTGCTCCTATGTGCTATTATGTGCTCTTATGTGATTATTGCTTCAATGTATGCTTTATTTATTTATTTTCTTTATAATTATATATGTGTATTGTCGTCACACTAGTCCAACGCTAGTTGTGGCTAATTTTGTTTTCTTCGCTAGTCCAACGCTAGCGGAGAATTTCTAGAAAATAGGCTAGTCCAATGCTGGGTCTTTAGGTCATTCTAGTATTAAAATCATTTCTTGTATGCATTTCACGAACATTTCACACACATTTTCTCCTTTTAGGCCTTTTTCCATTTTCTATGAGTTTTTATATATACTTTATAACTTATTATCTATTTTAATACCTATTTAGTGCATAACATTTAGACTCCACTACACATAGAATCTTAGGTCATTTGTGTGATTTTTGACTAAGAAATAGTCATCTACTTACGTGGAAAGCGGTGGTGTACATGCCGTTCCCCCCTCCGTGAGTAGAAATAGCTAGTCACGAGTCTATTAGTCCCCCGTACCCATTATGTTGCATCTCCACTTTCTTTGTTCACTTACCATCTATATTACTATTTTCCTTTTCTTTTGCATTTCACTTTGCATCTACACTTGTGACTCTATCGGGGTCTATACTCGGGTTTCGCAATTAATGCGAATATCTCGACCAAACCTCAATGGAATATTTTGTCCCTTAACGATACCCATTTTAGGACTAGATTTGCATTCATATAGTTGCATCCAAATGTGATAAAATCTTAGGGTTATATTAGGAAAATTTAGACTAAACCTCGCAACTAGTTTCGGCTAGGTTGAAAGGGTGCTTTAGGCGCGAGCCTTTACCTTCCCTTTCTTCAACTGTGACTCCCGAACATTTTTTCTCTTGTTTTCAAAGACCTGGAATCGTCTAAAAGCGTTTTTCTTGTTTTTCCTATATTTTTTCCAAAAATCATTTCTTTAAATAAATCACTCTTAATTTTCTTACCTTTCATAAAATATTTTCGGGTGACTTGGTACACCCAAAACTCAATACCAAGTGGCGACTCCCTTTTTACTAAAAACCCTTTTTAGACTCTATTTTCGGGCCCAAAAACAGTCGCATTTTCAAAGTCCCATTTGAGGCATTTTTTTTTAAGTAAAGCAATTTTCTAAAAAAATCACATCTTTTGTCAAACTATTTTTTACAAAGTATTTTCTGAAAATCATTTTACAAAAATTTGCACTCCTTTTCCAATAAATAAACACACCCACATTTAATTTTTCCTTTTCCTTTTTCCAACTCACTTATTTTCGAACGAAAAATGGGGCGCGACAGCTCTTGCGTGGGATACGTAGGCAGCTCTTGGAGAGTTCGGTTACTTTCTCACTTTTTCATTTGTTTACATTTTGTATGTTTAGATATCTGTCTCATTCCGCATTTGCATCTGTGTTTAGGTGAGTCAAAATTTGGTGTTGTCTACGTCTTTGTCTGAAATCTCTACGAGATTCCTGACAAAGAGGGGCAAGCTGTAGACACCAAATTTTGACACACCTTTTGTAAAAATAGGTGTGTTACTTTATTTTATGGAATATTTTTCATTTTTCGGGGGTCGAGTATGATTTTCGTGCATTATGTCTAATTCGTCACGTCAGGGGCAAAATGGTAATTTCGCCACGTAAATATTAGTTTATTTTATTTTTATTTCCTAAATACATAATTTTACTATTTTGATCATTATTTATGATTTTAATGATTTTCGAGAATCATTTATTATTTATTTAAAATTTTAGTATTTTTTTTAACGGCACGTTTTCCAATGCACCTTTATTTAAGAATTTTTGTGTGTGAAATATTTTATATGTGCATTTAATATTTGCAGATTTTTATAAATTTTTTTTATAAAAAAAAACCATTTGGTATTTATTTCAAATTGTATCTTTTGTCTATGACATGTTTTTCAATGGTGAATTAACTTTAAAAATTTAATTTTTTGTTATTATTGAATTTTCTTTTTCTAGTAATGTTGAATTTTAATTTTAATTCTAGTTTTATTTTATTATTTTATTTTATTTACTTGTTATTCTATTTATTTTTTATTCTAACAAGTCCATAGGATTTTTATTTTATTCCAATTTTCTTCATTTTCCTACATTCTTTTTCTTCTCTTTTTCTTCTTCTTTTTTCTTTACAAATTTTTAAAAAAAAAAGAAGAAAAGGCTGGAGCAGGCTGCTTTTTGCATCCTGCTACAGCAACAGCATGGCTGAGCAGCCTTATGGCCATACTTCAAACCATGCCTCCTCATCATCACCTTCCAACCCCCCTGCAATTCAGCAGATTTTTGGGGATTTTTGCTTGCTTTTCACTCACCATTTTCACTCTCTTTTCTCTCAATCCTTTTCCCCTACAGAAACTCACTCACTCACACACCAAAAACACACACTTGCAGACATTTTTCACTCCCTCTCGACACTTGTTTGTAGACACTTCATCAGCACCACTACACACAACTCACTTGCATTTTCCTCCTCCCCTTCACAGATCTCACAACTCCACTCTCTGCCTCCCCTTCCCTCAGACACAGACCTCTCTCTTGGACTCACTCACGCACAAAAAACACACACCTGCACTCTCACTTCTCCCTCTCGGTCATTTTCCCTACAAGCTCACAATCACAGCTCACACACAATCCTCACCTCTCCCTCTCGATCTCCCTTACTCTTTCTGCCTCCCTTTCCCCTGCACACAGACACAACTCACAGAACACACACTCATCTCACAAGCTCACCATACACACACCTCACAGCTCACACACCAGCACAAGATCACTTTCACCTGCACATTCAAACCACAAACACACAGACATTACACTTCATTCTTCACTACACACACCTGCAACACTCACTTGCACTCACAGACACACATTACACACGACACATTCATTTGCATACATTCACGCAACCACAACACACAAAAACACGAGCACAACATGCACACACCTGCACACACTTTTCCTTGCACAAGCATTGCAAACACAAACCTGCACATTCCAGCACACACTCACACACATACAATCCAACCGGACAGAACACACCTGGAAACACATACCAAGCACACCAGCTAACACACAAACACATCAGACTCACACACCAGACACACCTCACAATCAACACTCACAGCTCTCCCTCACTTCTCTCGGCTCAACAGACACACACACACACCTGCAAAACACACACACAAAGCCAATTATACACATAGAACACACACATTACACACGCACACACATAGCACACACATTTCACATAACACACCTGCAAGAATTAAAAAAAAAAAAAACTCCCACTGCCAAATCCAACCGGCCGAAGCTCCACCACCACCGGAGAACAACCCCATACCACCAGTGGCGCCAACCCATCACCACCTCCATCGTCGGAGACCGCCACTGCCTTTCTCCACCTCAACCGCCTCCCGAATCCAGGTAATTTTCAATTCATACTTCAATTTGTTTCTTCTTATAGCACAAAGCCCACAAATTTTGTATATAAGTGTCTGATTGTGATGGGATTGAGTGAAGATTGTTGTTTTTGCCCCTTAGGGATTTTGGATTTAAAAAAAAAAAGAAGAAAAAACCGATTAGGGGGCATTCGGTTAGAATAAAAGAGAGAGAGAGAGAGAGAGAGAGAGAGAGAGAGAGAGAGAATGAGTGAGAGAGGTCCGGCGAGAACGAATCAGAGAACAGAATCGAGGAAGGAAGAAGAAAGAAAAGAAGAAAAGAGAGAAGAGAAGGGAAAAATGAAATCTGGAAAAAGAAGAAGGAAAGAAAGAAGAAAAGAAGAAAAGAAAAAGAAAAAAAAAGAGAAAAATGAAACCGGGTTAAAAAAAAAAAAGGGTTTTAGTGAGACTATGTCGTTTTAACGTAATTTCACTCAAAACTACGTCGTTTTGATTAGGTTTAGTTTTCTAATTTATTTTTAATTAATCATATGTATTTACTTTATAGTCCTTATACTTTCCTTAATGTTACTGTGGTCTTGAACATTTATGATTTGTGCATTTAGATTTCTGTTTATTGTAGATTGACCCTCATAATTTTATTTTCTTTTCAATTAGGTCCCAATTAATTGCATTTAGGTCCCCCGACTTTTATATAATTATAATTTTGGCCCCTACGTTTTTTAATTTCTATTTTTGACCCCTATATTTTTTGGTAATTACATTTTGACCTCTAGATTTTTCTGGAATTGCCTTTTTACCCTCCAATATTTCTGAAATTTGCAATTTTACCTCCCAAGCTTGCTGTTATTGTATTTTAGGCTTTAAATGTTGCTAGAAATTATAAATTTGCTCCCTCATGTTGTTGAAAATTACATCTTTGCCCTTATACATTGCTGAAAATTCTATTTTTGCCCTAGAATGGTTGCTGGAATTTTATTTTTGTCCCCCCAACCTTGCTGGAATTTTATTTAAGTCACTATACTTGCTAGAATTTTATTTTTGGCCCCCTATTGCTGCTGGAATTTATATTTTAGTCCTTTATGTTGCTGGAATTTTTTTTAAAACCTCCATTAACTATTGGAAATTGTTTTTTAGTCTTTTATTTGTTGCTGGTGTAGCAGCCCCACCTTACCCAGAGGCGCACCAAAGGGCTTAGCGGACTGCCTGCCTAGCTCTCGCCAGGTCTCGATTCACGCACTCACGCAAACGACCGAGCGTACTTAACTTAAAATAAAATAAACTAAAATAAAATGGAACAAAATAAAATACACTCTTCTTATTTAACTGAAAGGTACAAGTCATACCGCAAGTTTACAAGTCATAATATACATGATTTTCACAAAAATAGCCTAACACAGTTCGGCTATTACAATAGTTACAACATCCATAATAATCGAAAACCAGTGGGTCCAGCTTTAATTTTTCAAGTAACCTGAGTAAAGGAAAACAAATAAAATGGAATGAGCTATAATAGCCCAGTGAGTGCTCAAGTCATGCGATCATACCAGTGAAATGTGATTTTTGTTCGATAAAATATTTAATGAGTAAATAAACAATTTGTGAACAAATTAATTAACAAATAGTCAATGGCGGATACGGGCTCACTGCAGAAGCAAGCTTAGGTCCAGCATACTCGTAAAATTCAATCCGGAGTTACCCTCTTTGAGGAATGAAACTCTTATCGGAAAGAATATCAAGCACCTATATTCTCCAGCACCTTATATCACCCCAAACGCTCCCGGATGACTAACCGAGGAGTAACGGTGAAGTTAGCCCCGGAAGTCCAAGATCAAGAATAAATTCAATCATGAGTTAGCCTTTTTCAGGACTTTACTCAGATAAACAATTAACAAGCACCAAATAACGCCCAACACCTTATATCTCTCCCATACGCTCCCAATTTGATTAACCGTGGAAAATAGTAAAATTAACCATGGAAGTCACAAGCACAATTAACACATTAAATAGTGAAAGCATGTAACACATTACGGAATAGATGCGATAAAGTACACATCTTTCCTCAAATAACACATTTTTATTATATACTCATGTCAAGTGTAATCATACCATTTCATGCATGGAAATAATAATAACTAGTATGACATGGCGTTTCATGCATCATGCACACAGAAGAACACTCACCTGGTGCCTAAGAAAATATCTCGTAGAAAGGTCGGGTCTCACTTTCGGATCCTGAAATTCACGAGAAAGAATCGTGTAAAAACCCTGACTAAAATCTAAGAAATTTCATAAGGAAATTCAAGAAATACCCCAAGTCTTTCTAGGGTTAAGTTTCTAGGGTTTTGGAGCTTAGGGTTTTACCCTAGGGTTTAGGGTTTTCGAAATTAGGGTTTTCTAACTTTCTAGGGTTTTGCTCGGAGAGGTTTAATTCACTAATAGCTAATCTACAAAAATTTCTGCACGCTTAAATCACTAAATTACAGCTTATAGAGTCTTAAATCATAGCCTAATCACTTTTATTTCTTAGGTTTTACCGAAATTTCGGCAGCATTTTCCCTATAACCGGACTAACCCAAAAATTTAAAACCTGCAAGAAAATCAACCATCCAATCCAATTCAACAAGTTTTACAACTTCTATGTTCAATTTAAACTCACATTCAATCAAGATTCCACTCAAATTCAAAATCCCTACTCTAAGAATCATCACCCAAATCTGCACAGGGTTGGTTTTCAGCCAACTTCGTGCCATTTCTGGGGTCAATCCATTAAGAACTAAGGAATTATGATTACATGGTTTTAAAGTACGTTTATAGGGCTACAACTTTCGTGAAGATCATCAATCCAAATTCCAACTAGAACAGGTTCAAAATCAGCCCTCAAGTTGGCTCATCATCAAAACTGTTTCACGCAGAATCAAATTTTCAGCCAACTTTGCAAGCTTTCTGCGGTTAATACACAATGAACCACCATGCAAGCTTTATACCGTTTGAAAGCCCTATGAATCTAGTTTCTAAAACAACAAGAATCATTCGAATCCAAGCTATCTACACCAAGTTATGAAAGTTTTACTAAAACTGGTCCAGCATGACTGTTTTAAGTGTTCTTGAGTTCCAACTTAAGTCCTCAACTAAACCACATATAAAACATAAATTTCCAAGGTTTAAAGGCCACATACTAGTCTATCTAACCACAAGAACACTTTATATAGCAAGTATATATCAAGTTTTAACTAATTTCTTCAAGTAGTATTAACAAGAAACTTGGTATTAAACTTGCATAAAAACTACTTAAAACATGAAATTAATAAGGTAAGTTCATGGTAAATACCTTAGATATGCTTAGAACTTTGCTTAGAAAAGATAGAAGTCCACTTCCTATGGTTGATTTGTGTCAACTTGAGAGATGAAAGTCCAAGAAATTGAGAGCAAAAATGAGGGAAGAAGAAGAAAAAGCATGGCCGGCCAAGGTGAAGGGAAAAAGAGAAAGAAATAGTCTAGGAAAAATGAAAAAGAAAAGAAGAAAAGATGGGAAAATGGTGGTCCAATTAAAATCTTACAAGAGTAAAGTAAATAGTTAGTCTTTTAATGCAAGAGTAGCTACTTGGATTAATTTAATTGGTGAAGATTAATAACTCTTACCACTTAATATAATCAATAATTAGACATAAATTATTAAAGCAAAATAGAACAAAAATAGAAGAGAGAAACCGGCCCTAAGGGAAAGAAAAGAAAAAGAAATTTCGGCCAAAAGAAAAGAAAAGAGAGAGAGAAGAATTTTCGGCCAAGAGAGAGAAAGGAAAGAGAAAAATTCCAGCCAAGGTTAAAGAAAATAAAACAAGAAAATAAGTGAAACTTTTGAATAAAATTGGGCAAAATTTCAAGTAGCCAAAAGACTAGAAAATAGTAAAATGAACTAGTCAAAATTTAAACACTAATATAAGTTAAATGGTCAAGTAGAATTATTCTAACTTTAGTACTTAAGTGTTCTTGCTTCAAAATGAAAATTTTAGCTAATTAACCTAATTAACTCAAGAAATCTCCCAACTAATAAATCAAGGATTAACACTTAACCCTAAATAAGAAAAGAAAATGTCTCTTATATGTGCATTTTCTAGGGTGCTACAGCTGGAACTTATATTCTAATACTTATAGCTGTGACAACCCCACTTTACCCAGAGGCGCACCAAAGGGCTTAGCGGACTGCCTGCCTAGCTCTCGCCAGGTCTTGATTCACGCACTCACGCAAACGTCCGAACGTACTTAACTTAAAATAAAATAAACTAAAATAAAATGGAATAAATAACATACACTCATTTTATTTAACATAAGGTACAATTCACATCAAAAGTTTATGTGTCATAATATACATGATTTTCACAAAAATAGCCTAACACAGTTTGGCTATTACAATAACTGAAACATCTATAATAATAAAAAACCAGTTGATCCAGCTTTAATTTTTTAGGTAACCTGAGTAAAGGAAAACAAATAAAATGGAATGAGCCCAGTGAATGTCCAAGTCATGCAATCATATCAAGTACTCATTATTTTAGTAATTGAAATAATCGAGCAATTAATTAATAAATCAAGATATGAACAATTTAATTTAACATGTAGTCAAAGGAGAATACAAGGCTCAACTACGGGAGCAAGCTCAACCGCAGAAAAGCAAGTACTGATCATGTAGCCATGATATTTCGACCGAGATAATAGCTCAGGTCTTTATCAAAGAACATATCAGTTTTATCAAGCACAAACCCTAACCGCCAATCACCTTATAACCTCCGTACAAGCTACCACATCCAGGAGAGAAAATCTCAACCCTGGAGGGCCAACAAGCAATCAAGAAAGTTCAATCCGGAGTTGGCCTCTTTGAGGATTCACAACTCAAAAGGAAAAGAACATCACACCCTAAAACACCCAGCACCTTATGTCCTCCCACGTGCAGCCGGGTTGACTATCCGTGAAATGACGATGAAGTTAGTCACGGTAGTCTCACACACAATTAACACATTGGTCAATGAAAGCAAGTAACACATTGCGGAATAGATGTGATAAAGTACACATCTTTCCTCAAGTAGCACATGTACTCACATAGTGATTTAAATCTTAGCATAATATTTATCAAATAAAATATCACGTTTCATGCATCATGCACACATAAGGACACTCACCTTGAAAGCCTAAGAAAATATCTCGTGAAATGGTCGTGATGTGTTTTCGGACCCTGCAATTTAAAAGAAATAATAACATAAAAACTCAATTAAAATCCTAGTAAATTTAGTAAGAAAAAGTCAAGAAGATACCCCACTTACTTCTAGGGTTTTGGTTTTAGGGTTTCTAGGGTTTAGGGTTTTTACTTATTCTAAGAAACTTAATCTATCACTAGATCATTTCTAAAAATTTTTGCACCTAAATTTCCCTCAATTGAACACATTCTAAGCTTAAAATTTCACTTATCCATTTTTCTTCTTTTAATTCTACCGAAATTTCGGCAGCATTTCCCCTTAAATCGGACTAACCAAAATTTTTTCCTGCAAGCAAATTCAACAATCCAACCCAATTCAACAAGTTCTACAACTTTTGTATTCAACTCAAGTTCAAATTCAATCAAAATTCCAACAATTTCCAAGAATTTTACTCCAAGTATCTTCAACTAAACCACATATAAAACATAAATTTTCAAGGTTTAAAGGCCATATACTAGTCTATCTAACCACAAGAACACTTTATATAGCAAGTAAATCTCAAATTCTAACTAATTTCTCCAAGTAGTATCAACAAGAAACTTGGTCTTAAACTTGCATAAAAACTAATTAAAACATGAAATCAATAAGAAAAGTTCATAGTAAATACCTTAGATATGCTTAGGACTTTGCTTAGAAAGGAAAGAAACTCACTTCCTATGGTGGGTTTACCCAAAATTAAGAGAGAAAAGTTCAAGAAGTTGAGAGCAAAAATGAGAGAAGAAGAAGAAAGAAGATGGCCGGCCAAGAGGGAGAAGAAAGAGAAAGAAATAGTCTAGGAAAATTGGAAAAGAAATGAAGAAAAGGTGGGAAAATGGTTAGCCAATTAAAACCTCACAAGAGTAAAGCAAAAAGGTGAGCTTTTAATGCAAGAGTAGTAGCTTGGGTTAATTTGATTGGTGGAGATTATTAACTCTTATCACTTAATATAAGCAATAATAAGACATAAATTATTAAAGCAAAAAGAGAGTAAAATAGGGAGAGAGAGAACCGGCCACAAGAAGAAAGAAAAGAAAAGAAATTTCGGCCAAAAAAAGAAAAGAAAAGAGAGAAGGATTTTCAGCCAAGAAAAAAAAGAAAAGAGAGAAAAAATTTCAGCCAAGGGAAAAGAAAATAAAGCAAGAAAATAAGTGAAATTTTTTGAGAAAAATTGAGCTAAAATTCAAGTAGTCAAAAGACTAGAAAATAGTAAAATGAGCTAATCAAAATTTAAACACCAATATAAATTAAATGGTCAAGTAAAATTATTCTAACTTTAGTACTTAAGTGTTCTTGCTTCAAAATGAAAATCTTAACTAATTAACCTAATTAACTCAAGAAATCTTCTAACTAATAAATCAAGGTTTAATACTTAACCCTAGCATTTTGAATTTTAAATTTTCTGGTGCCTTTTCCGATCACTTTCTGGTCTGATTTTGGTGCCTTACGGATTCAACTCTTTGTGGTTAGCCATGATCCTTGCTTTTCTCATCTGGTTTGGATTGGAAGAGTAGGGTTTTCATGGCTACGCCCCATTCAATGGCTGTAGGGCCTTCTTCAACTGTTAATCGTTCCTTTGCTGATGTCCTTATGAACAAGACGCCATCACCGTTAAAGATCAAGCCACCATCTGTTTTCAGGGGGGAGCCTGCAATATGTTTCTCCTTGGAGGAAATCGAAAAACTTGCAGCACCTTTTAGGTTTGCACTTGTTGGGAAATTTTCCCATGGCAGGCCAAGCATGGAGGTATTGCGAAAGTCTTTCACTGCCATTGGTTTCTCAGGAACTTTTTTGCTGGGATTGCTGGATCACAGACACATACTGATTCGGTTTCATGTGGAGGAAGATTTTCATAGATGTTGGATAAGGGGGCTATGGATGATCAATGAATTCCCTATGAGAGTTTTTAAGTGGAGTCCGGATTTCCGAACGGACATGGAGCCTTCTCGTGCTCCTGTCTGGATTGCATTCGAAGGTTTACCCATCCATTTTTTTGATCGTGCAGCTTTATTTATGATTGCTTCTGCAGTTGGAGAGCCTCTTAAGCTTGATGCAGCAACTGTAAATTTGAGTCGACCGAATGTTGCAAGGGTTTGTGTGGATGTTGATTTGTTAAAGGAGTTGCCCCAACGCATTAGGATATCTGGTGGTCGAGGAGGATTTTGGCAGAAGATTAGTTACGAAAATTTGCCTTCTTATTGCGGTAAATGCCATAAACAGGGACATGATGAGGCTCACTGCCGAGTGTTGCATTCAAAAGGAGTAACAAATCAAGAGCTGGAGTCTAAACTTAAAACAAAACCTGATGACATTCTGCAATATGTTCCGAAGCTGGTGAAAAATGGAGACATTGGCAGGCCTTCTGATCAGCAAATTCATGAACAGGTAGCCACTGTAGTTAATCAAGTTGAGCAAAATGAGTTTCCTACGGAAGTAGAGGAGCCAATGAACATGCCACAGAGGGAAGTGGAAACAAGTGAGGATGTGCATGGCCAACAGGTCGTTGATTCTGACGTTCAGATGAAAGAAAATATGGGAAGTAAAGATATCGAGCTGTCAAATAATGAAGAACAAATTGAGAAGGATGGAGCAGGTGAGGCAATTGTGCCGTCTGAATTGGTACAACCGAATTTACTGGATCAACAACAGCAACAGCTGGAGGAAGGCGAGATTTTACAACCTGATTTACAGGCTACTATGATAATGGAAGCTGAAGTAATTGCAGGAAGCCTATCTCCTCGACGACTTCCGGAGCATAGTAGCTTGGATTCTTTTCAAGAACTGAACAAACGGGTAGAGTTTTGTAATTTGGGAATGTCTCACAATCAAAGGGAAGGTATTCTTCAACAGGTAACGGATTTGAATTTTAGCAAGACATCCAAAAAGAAATGTGTGTCCTTTGCTCCAAGCTCGGATAGAGTTCTTAGATCTAAGACAAAATCTTCAGATTCTTGTCTGCTCAATTTATCCAAATGATTTGCATGATGTTTTGGAATATTAGGGGTGTGTCTAAAGGCCCTAATATTAGGCATTTGAAGAAGTTAATTAGAATTTTTAATTTGCAATTAGTTGCTATATGTGAACCTAGAGTGAATGTTGATCGGTTTCATGATATTAGACGGAAATTGGGTATGGAATTTGGTGTTTATAATTCTTCTGGATCATTCTGGGTTTTCTTTCGAAAGTTAGGGGATTATTCAATTGTTGGTGATAGTGAACAACATATTTCTATTAGTGTGCACAACTCAAATTTTGCAACTTCTTGTAGACTGTCTGATATCCGTTTGACTGAACTACGGATACTTAGGCAAGTGCACCTATCGTTTCCAATAGTACAGTGTACAGGAGTACCGAGTGTCGTATCCCACAGGGACTATGTGAGTACTAGTATTAACCTTCTTTCTATTATCTAACCTCACAAAGTGAATGACGAATTTATTGGAAATACAAATTAACTAAACTAATTACCTAATTAAAGCACAATCTAGAATTTAGTAGAGAGAATGGACAAAAGTAGAGGTGAATTTAGATGAAGAATTCCCCTAAACCAACATACCAAGACTTTAACTTGATTAATGATTAATCCAATTGCTTAGACCCTAGAATCCCTAATGTGAATTATATCCTTTCTCAAGTGAAACAATTCCTACCTTCTCGGTTGATTAATTAGAATCTCTTCTCAATTAAAACCCCTAAAAGATGCAATTTCTAATCAATGGACTCTATTTGTGGTTGAGCTTTAATCCTAAAACTCAACTTAGGAAGAACTCATGTAATCCTATCTCTAGCAATTCATTCAAGTTCTCTCTATTCATGAAGTGATCTAATCATATGTGCAATCTCTCGATATACCCATACAAAATCAATACTTGAATTGAAGGATGCATGCAAATCCCAATCCAAAACACAAATAAACTCATGAATAAATCTAAGAACAAAGTGGGTCTTTCATTAAATCAAGAATAAAATCATAGACATAAGAATCTAGGGTTCATCCCATCTAAATCATAAATAACTCAATTCATAATTACAAGAATAAAATTAACAAAAGACAAGAAAGAAAGAGAAAGCTCATTCTCATGCAGCTCTCTTGAATCCTCCCTTGCATCTTGATAAAATCTTCTTGCTTTCACCATTGAAGCCCTTGAGTTGTCCCTCTACTCTTGCTTTCTCCTCCCTACATCACTCTAGATGTGCCAAATGTGTGTTTTTGAGGTGTCTGCGGCGTGTGTGTGTTTTCTCCTGAGTTAGGGTTCTATATTCCATCAAAATGGCCAGTTTAGCTGCTAAATACGCTGCAGATTCTGTGAAGAAACCGCGGCATAAACCGCGCGCGGGTTGTCGCGCGGGTTGTTCACTTAACTTCTGAATGGAAACCGCAGCACAAATCGCGCGTGGGTTGTCACGCGGTTTGTCTACATCAGATTTGGCCTCAAAGGCAGCCGAATTAGCTTTTCCTTAAAACACAAAAGTTGTAGCCACTTGAGATAGCTTTCCAAAACATCAAAAATCACGTCATTTAAAGCTCTGTAGCCAGAGATATACTCAAAATACTAAGAACTGGTCGGAACAGCCTTGCAGTGCAAATGTGCTTCAGTAACTTGGGATTTTGACCATTGAAACGTGAGAACTAGACTTTGATGTCTTCGTATGAATTGTAGAAAATTGTCTTAGCTTCAAAATACTTCAAGATTCATCCCAATCCAATGTCTCTAGCTCTAGATATGACCAAAATACGGAAATATGTCCAAGCTGCCAAACTGTTTCCATTCCAATTCTTCTTCGCCTATTTCTTCATTGCACTCCAATCAATTGAAATCGAGTTGAAGCTATCAAAACCCTACAAAATGGTGTAAAAATACTTTTAAATCATACATTTACACAATTTGGCATTAAAATCATAAAAGAGAAGAAATAGCTAAGAACTAGAGAAAAACTCATAGAAAACCCTAAAAACCTAACCTAAAAAACTAGTTCACTTTAACACTTATCACTGTCTTTTTTGCATGCGAGTTGTGAGCTTAATGAGAGGAAATTATTGTGGGATGCTCTAAGAGCTGAAAGTGTAGCTAGTTCTCCTTGGTTGATTGGGGGGGATTTTTATGTTATTTCTCAGGCGGATGAGAAGAGAGGGGGTCGACCTTTTCATTTAAATGAAGCTCTGGACTTTCTTAATTTTTTGCACGATGTTGAAGTTTTTGATGCAGGCTTCTCTGGGTCTCCCTACACTTGGTGCAACAATAGACATGGCCAAGCCAAGATATGGAAAAGGCTTGACAGGATATTGGTTAATCAGCAATTAACTTCAATGGGTTTGGATATTTCAGTGCAACATCTTTTTAGGAGTCCGTCTGATCACTCTCCGTTGCTTGTAATAGGGAAAACGAGATTGGATAATAAACCGAAGGCATTCTGTTTTCTTAATTTTTGGGTTGATCATCATCAATTTTTGGAGGTGGTTCGATCATCTTGGCAAGCTAGTGGTAATGGGCACCCTATGAAAATATTAGCTGAAAAATTGAAGAATGTGAAAAAGGCTCTTCAAAGTTGGTCTCGACATACTTTTGGGGACATTTTTGAAAATGTTAAACAACTGGAAAGGAAAGCAGCTGAGGATGAGAAGAAATTTGATATTGAGGGCTCTGATCAGGCTTTGGACAATTTGCAGCGATCTCGTATGGAATTAAATAAAGCTCTTTGTGTAGAGGAGAGTTTTTGGAGACAAAAGGCTAGAGTAAAATGGTGGAAGGAAGGAGATAAAAATTCCAGATATTTCTATTCTGTGGTAGCTGAAAGAAGATCCAAAGCTATTATTCATCGTATTAAAGATTCTTCTGGGGCATGGTTGGAGGAGGAAGATGATATTGCTACAGAAGCGTGTAGATTCTATGCTTCCTTATTTTCACAAGATGGGGTGGGTGATGACATTGTTTTAGATCATATTCCTAGCTTATTATCTAATGATGATGTTGAATCTTTGGAAAATTTTCCATCTTTGGAGGAGGTGCGGGATGTGGTTTTCTCAATGAATGAGGATAGTGCTCCTGGGCCTGATGGCTTTACAGGTAAATTTTTTGTACATGCTTGGGACATTGTGGCTGAAGATGTTTATAGGGCAGTGAATAGCTTCTTTTGTGGTGCTGAATTACCAAGGTGTATTTCTTCTACCTTGGTGGTTCTAATCCCTAAAGTTGCTTGTCCCCAGGATTTTACTCAATTTCGGCCTATTAGCTTGTGCAATTTTTTTAATAAAGTTATTTCCAGAATCTTGTCTGACAGGTTGATAAGTATCCTACCTCGGATTATTTCCAGTCAACAAAGTGGTTTTGTGAAAGGAAGATTGATGGCAGAGAATTTTTTGCTTGCCCAAGAATTGGTTGGAGGTATGAAAAGGAAAAATCGAGGCGGAAATGTAATGATAAAATTAGATATGGAGAAGGCTTATGACAGGGTTTCCTGGATTTATCTGATCAAAATTTTGAGAGCTTTTGGCTTTGGGGAACGGTATATTGATATGGTCTGGAGGTTAATCTCCAATTGCTGGTTTTCAATTATAATAAATGGTGCTCCATCTGGATTTTTCCATTCTTCTAGGGGGCTACGGCAAGGAGACCCTATTTCTCCAGCCTTGTTTATTATTGCTGCGGAGGGTTTGTCCAGGGCGTTGAATTCTCTTATTGGAAAAAGGGGTTTTACTCCTTTTAGTGTACCTTCAAAATGTCCTATTGTGACTCATCTGGCTTTTGCTGATGATGTTGTTATTTTTACAGGTGCTGATCGTAGATCTTTGAGATTAGTGATGGATGTACTAAGGAAATATGAACTATGCTCGGGTCAAAAGATCAACGTGCAAAAAAGTGGTTTTCTTTGTCATCCAAAAATTCCAAGTCAAAGGAAGGATATCATTAGAACATTGACGGGTTTCTCTGAAAGGCAATTCCCTGTACGCTATTTGGGCTGTCCTTTGTATCTTGGAAGAGGTAAAAAAGCATTCTTTTCTGAGCTTTGTCAAGGTGTTGCTAAAAAGGTGTTGGCATGGCAAAATAGATTTTTATCTGTGGGTGGTCGATTGATATTGATTAAACATGTATTATCTTCAATTCCTTTACATGTTTTGATTGCATCGTGTCCACCAAAAGGTGTTTTGTGGGAGTTGGAAAAATTTTTGCAAGTTTTTTGTGGGGAACAGATGGGGATGGTTCTCGGTTTCATTGGATAAAGTGGAAAAATTTATGTGCTCCTACTAAGGAAGGCGGGGCTGGTTTAAGATCCTTGGAAGATGTGTATTTGGCTTTTTCTATAAAATTGTGGTGGAGATTTAGAGAGTATAAATCGATATGGGCTGAATTTGTGCATTCTAAGTACTGTAAATCTAACTCACCAACACAAGTTCAGGTTAGTTTGATGGATTCCATGATGTGGAAGAGGATGCTAAAAGGGAGGGACTTGGCTGAAAATAATATTGGTTGGCTTCCCTCTGGTAGAATTGTTTGGAAGTTGTCTTCTTCTGGTAAATTTTCTTTGAATTCTGCATACCACTGTGTAAGGGATTGTAAAGTCTCTAGCATATTCTTTTCAAAGATTTGGGATACTTCTATCCCAGGGAAGATTTCATTTTTTATGTTGAGATTGTTACATAGGAGACTTCCTCTGGCGGATACTTTGCAGCAGTTCGGTATTCATGGCCCATCTAGATGTTTCTGTTGTGCTAGCCCATCGATTGAATCTGTTGAGCATGTGTTTAGCTTGGGAGAATGTGCTACTCTACTTTGGAATTTTTTTGGTGCAGCTGTAGGGTTTTCACCTAATCATTATCATTTACGTAGGAGGATAATGGATTGGTGGTTGCTTCCTGCTACTAACTCATATGTGAATTTTTTGCATCATATTTCTCCTATTTTAATCTTGTGGCATTTGTGGAAAGCAAGGAATGAATTTATTTTTGCAGATAATGCTCTTCCTAGGGATCTTATTGCCAGAAGGATTTTTGGAGATATAAAATTGACATGGGAACAAAAATTTCGTAAATCCATTCATGCCAGTACCTGGTTGGAATTTTACTGTAATGTTGGTATGATGAAGAAGGAAATTCGTGTTACTATGGTAAGATGGAGTTCTCCTGCGAATTATCTTAAACTCAATGTTGATGGATGCTCCAAAGGGAATCCAGGTAACTGTGGAGGTGGTGGAATCCTTAGAGATGTGCAAGGTAAGGTTATTTTTGGGTATGCTTGCTCACTTGGGTATGGATCAAGTTTGGAGGCAGAATTTCGTGCTGTGCTTCATGGTGTTCGATTATGCTGTCAACAGGGAATTCAGCACCTTCATGTGCAATCGGATTCACTTGTTTTGGTTAACATTGTAACTGGGAAAATTTCATGTCCGTGGCATTTATATTCATTATATGAGGAATTAAATAGCTTTAGTTCACATATGATGACTTTTACGCATTGTTTTAGGGAAGCAAACAAGCCAGCAGACATCTTGTCAAATGAGGGATTACTATCAAAGCATGATCAGTTTTTTGAGAATTTTGCAGCTCTACCAAAAGCAGTTCGAGGGGCAGTCAGACTAGATCAATTAGGTTTTCCTGCTTTTAGATTTAAGAAACGATGAGTTTTCTTTTTTTGTAAATGGAGGAAGTACTCTTTATTTCATTTTCCGTTAAATTTGATTTATGTAATAAGTGAGGTCAGGTTTATGTCCCCCTCATATTTTCCGTTAAGCTATTAATAAAATTATGGAGTGGCGCCCTCCCCCGTGTACGGGGTTAGCCTTTAAAAAAAAAAAACACTTAACCCTAAATAAGAAAAAAATGTCTCTTATATGTGCATTTTCTAGGGTGTTACAATAGCTGCTGGAATTTTTTATTCTAGCCCTTTTATATAGTTGAAAATAGCAATTTGACCCTATACATTGCTGTAAATTATGTATTATTTAATGACTTTGCTGAAATTATATTCTTGGCCTTAAGTATTGCTGGAAATTTTATTTTGGGGCATTATACTTGCTGAAAATTATATTTTAGCCTTTAAATTTGTTGTAAACTATGTCATTATCTTAATTAGGGTTTAAAATTATAATTTTACCCTTTTGTTTTGTTGTAAATTACATTTTCACTTTAGAATGTTGCCTAAATTTTCATTGTTAATCCAAACCTTATAATATTTTATTTTTGCCAAAAAAAAATTAAAATTAGTTAAGTCCTCAAAGCTTGTAATTATTTCTTTTCACATTCTATTTTATTTTATTTTATTTATGATTAATGTTCTAAAATTCGGTTTTGTTAGCCTAATTAATTGCTCCAATTAGTTTCTTTATTTCTCTTTTAGTTATTTTGGTAATTCTTATTTGTGTGTGGAAAACTTAATTACGTATTATTGTATTTTGTTTTATTATTTTATTTTACTTATTTATTTATTTAGTTTACTTAAATAATTTTCATTCTTCGTCCTAAATATTTAATCATTACTTTTTTTTTATTCTAGTTTATTATTGCTATAATTGTTTTGCATTATTGTGATGTGTTTATAGTGATTAAGCTAAAAATTATTTAATTACTGTTTTTTTTATTTATTTAAATAATGGTACCGTGATAAGTTTGTTCATGTTGTTCGCATTTGTACCGAGTCCTCGAACGGGAGGTATCTCGATTACCCTTTTAATTTCTTTTTATGTGCTTCTAAGTGCTCCTATGTGTTTTTCTATGTGTTTTCATGTATCTTTGTGCCTATAATTTTTATCCACACGTGAGTGTTTATTTATTCATGCCATATTATTTACTCGAATTTAATTTTTGATTATTCAAAGAAATGTAATAGATAGGTAAATTCTATTTAGCAAAATTTTTGTATTTAGATAGTTAATGTAATAGATAGTTTATGTGTTATCTATTTAACAAAAATCTTATGTATTTTAGATAGAAAATGTAATAGATAGGCTAGATAGGTTACCTTTTATTTTTATTTTTAGATTGTAATTAGGCTTCTCCGATGTAATAGTTAGGGCTTTTGTGTGCTATGTGTGCTATGTGCTTATGTATTTTATTTGCTTTCTTTAGGACTTTGCATCTAGAATATCATGCTTATGTGTTATGTGCTCCTATGTGCTATTATGTGCTCTTATGTGATTATTGCTTCAATGTATGCTTTATTTATTTATTTTCTTTATAATTATATATGTGTATTGTCGTCACACTAGTCCAACGCTAGTTGTGGCTAATTTTGTTTTCTTCGCTAGTCCAACGCTAGCGGAGAATTTCTAGAAAATAAGCTAGTCCAATGCTGGGTTTTTAGGTCATTCTAGTATTAAAATCATTTCTTGTATGCATTTCACGAACATTTCACACACATTTTCTCTTTTTAGGCCTTTTTCCATTTTCTATGAGTTTTTATACATACTTTATAACTTATTATCTATTTTAATCCCTATTTAGTGCATAACATTTAGACTCCACTACACATAGAATCTTAGGTCATTTTTGTGATTTTTGACTAAGAAATAGTCATCTACTTACATGGGAAGCGGTGGCGTACATGTTGTTCCCCCCTCCGTGAGTAGAAATAGTTAATCACGAGTCTCTTAGTCCCCCGTACCCATTATGTTGCATCCCACTTTCTTTGTTCACTTACTATCTATACTACTATTTTCCTTTTCTTTTGCATTTCATTTTGCATCTAGACTTATGACCCCATCGAGGTTTAAATTCAGATTTCGCAATTAATGCTATAATCCCGACTAAGCCTTAATGGAATATTTTGTCCCTTAACGATATCCATTTTTAGGATTAGATTTGCATTCATTTAGTTGCATCCAAATGTGATAAAATCTTAGGGTTATATTAGGAAAATTTAGACTAAACCTCGCAACTAGTTTCCGCTAGGTTGAAAGGGTGCCTTAGGCGCGAGCCTTTGCCTTCCCTTTCTTCAACTGTGACTCCCGGACCTTTTTCTCTTGTTTTCAAAGGCCTGGAGTTGTCTAAAAAGGTTTTTATCGCTTTTCTTACATTTTTCTCCAATCATTTTTCTAAATAAATCATTCTCGATTTTCTTACCTTTTATAAAATATTTTCCGATGACTTGGTACACCAAAACGTAATACCAAGCAGCGACTCCCTTTTTACTAAAAACCCTTTTTAGACTCTATTTTCGGGCCAAAAAACCGTCGCATTTTCAAAGTCCCATTTTAGGCCTTTTTCTTTTGTTTTTTTAAGTAAAGCAATTTTCCAAAAAATCATATCTTTTGTCAAACTATTTTTTTATAAAGTATTTTCTGAAATCATTTTACAAAAATTTGCACTCCTTTTCCAATAAATAAACACCACGAACATTTAATTCTTCCTTTTTTCGACTTTCGAACGAAAAAATGGGGCGCGACATATATATTTTTATATGTTTAATTTGGTTTTAATTCACGCTTTAATATTTAATTCATGATTTATGGTATTCCGTCACCACACTAGTCCAACGCTAGTTGTGGCTTCATTCTTTTCCCGCTAGTCTAACGCTAGTGGAATTTTTTTTAGAATGGGCTAGTCCAACGCTAGACACTTCGGACATTTTTAGTATTAGGTGCGTTCGTGTGCATTTCACATTTCGCACACTTTTAGTTTTCTTTCCATTTGGTATGATTTTATTATTACTATTATTATTATTATTATTATTATTACTATTATTTTGACACATTTTTAAAATGCATGACATCTAGGTTGCATCTCACTTACAAATTAGAACATTTGTGTGATTTGACTAGAAATAGTTATCTACTCACATGGGAAGCGGTGGTGTACAGGTCGTTCTCCCCTCCGTGGGTAAGAATATTCAGTCACGAGAATATTAGTTCCCCGTACCCGTCATGTTGCATACCCACTTTCTTTCTTCACTTATTATTATTATTATTATTATTATTATCTTTTCTTTTTTGTATTTCATTTTGCATTCACACTCGTGACTCTCTCGAGGTCTCAATTCGAGTTTCGCAATTAATGCGATAATCCTGACCCAACCTCGACGGAACATTTCGACCCTCTCGATACTCACATTTAGACTTAGGATTTGCATTCATATAGATACATCCAAAACGCGATGGAACTTATGGTTAATGTAGAAAAATTTGATTAAATCTCGCAACTAGCATCGGCTAGGTGGAAAGGGTGCCTTAGGTGTGAGCCTTTGCCTTCCCTTTCTTCAAATGTGACTTCCGGACCTTTTTCTCTTGTTTTTTCGTAGACCGGAGTCGGAAAAGGGTTTTTAATAGTTTTTCTAAAAATTTTAGTTTTCGTTTTATTAAATAATTTTTTTTGGGTGACTTGGTACACCCTAACTCAATATCAAGTGGTGACTCCATTTTAAAATAAAACCCTTTTTCAAAAATTAGTCAGGGCGCGACAGTCTTGACCCCACTAGTACCCTTTGCTTATGATTTTTTAGGACGCGACAAAAGAAATACACGTTTCTTCCATTATTGCATAGCTGAAAGGAGAGCAAAGTTAGTCATTCATAGAATCCAGGATAGTTCAAGTAGATGGTTGGAGAGTGAGGATGATATTGCAGCGAAGGCGTGTAGATTTTTTGAGGCTTTGTACTCACAAGAGATGCAGGAAGATAATGATATTATGTGCCACACTCCTCGAATGCTCACAGATTTGGATGCGGAAATGCTAGAAGAATGGCCATCGAAAGAGGAAGTGAAGAATGTTATTTTTGCTATGAACGGTGATAGTGCAGCAGGGCCAGATAGGTATACGGGTAAGTTTTTTTCTAGTGCTTGGGAGGTTATTTCAGAAGATGTCTATCAAGCTGTAATGGATTTTTTCTATGATGATGTGATGCTCAAGAGTTTTTCCTCCACATTTTTTGTTTTAATTCCAAAAAATGCAGCCCCTCAAAATTTTGCTCAATATAAGCCTATTAGTTTATGTAATTTCATAAACAAGGTCATTTCTTGTATTTTGGCTGATAGACTGGGGAGAATACTTCCTAAAATCATTTCTTCGAAGCAAAGTGGTTTTGTCAAAGAGAGATTGATTACAGAAAATTTCTTATTGGCTCAAGAGCTTGTGAGTGATTTAGGTCGAAAGTATAGGGGAGGAAATGTGGTTCTGAAATTAGATATGGAAAAAGCATATGATAGAGTGAATTGAATGTATTTGGTGAAAATGCTAAGGAAATTTGGATTTGGTGAATGATGGATAGACATGATTTGGAGATTAGTCTCGAATTGCTAGTTTTCAGTTCTTTTAAATGGCTATCGTAAAGGGTTTTTTAAATCTTGTAGATGAATTCGACAAGGAGATCCATTTTCACCAGCCTTATTTGGTATTGTAGGGGAAGGGCTGTTCGGGGCCCTTAATTCTCTACCACAAAATCGATCATATATTCCCTTTAGAGGTCCAACACAATACCAAATTATTACTCACTTAGCTTTTGCTGATGATGTTGTTATTTTTTCAGGGGTTACTAAAGGTTCTTTGAGATTGCTCAAGGAGGTGCTCCATAAATATGAGAAATGCTCGGGTCAAAGGGTGAATTCTGCGAAGAGTGGGTATTATTGTCATCCTAATATACCATGCAGTAGACGGCTGATAATTAAGCAATTACGAATTTTACTAAAAGGAGCTTTCCAATGCGTTATCTTGGCTGTCCTCTTTTCATAGGCAAAAGGAAGAAAGTGTACTTTGATTAGATAGCTCATGCAATTACTAGGAGATTGATAATGTGGCATAATAAATTATTATCGCTAGGAGATAAACTTATTTTGATTAAAGATGTGCTTTCATCAATTCCTTTGCATATTTTGGCGTGTTCTTCTCTTCCTTTAGGAGTTTTGAATGATTTCGAAAAGATGATTGCTCAATTCTTCTTGGGGAATGCTGAGGAGAGAGTCTGACATCATTGGTTTAAGTGGAAACACTTGTGTAAACCTACTGATGAGGCTGGTATAGGGCTTAGGTCCTTGGTTGACATCCAAAAGGCTTTCTCTATCAAATTGTAATTTAAATTTTGGGAGCAAAATTCTTTGTGGGCAAAATTTTTGAAGGCAAAGTATTGTCATAGAGAGCATCCTTTGCACTATATTGTCAAAATGACAGATTTTGCAATGTGGAAAAGATTGTTACAGGTTTGAGATTTGGTAGAGGGGAATATAGCATGGCATGATTGTCACGTCTAAAAAATTCGATGACACGATGGGGTCGTTGACTGTCACTCTCCAAAAAAGCAGTCCGATCCGTTGACCCATTTCGAAATGATAGAGTTTTTGAAAACCCGTGCGTGTGTGATGAAAATTATATTTTCAGTGAAAAAAGTGTATTTTAAGAAAAATGGTATTTTAAAAATAATGCCGGGACTAAAAGTGCGATAGTTTTGGCCAACTAATTGTGAAAAAGGGTTTTATTTTAAAATGGAGTCGCCACTTGGTATTGAGTTTGTAACACCCTAGAAATTCATGCCAAAACCATTTATTTTGTATTATGTTCATTAGGAGAAAAAAAAAAAGGGTGGCCGAATTTGTGGAAAAAAAAATAGAGAATGAGCATGTTGTACTTAGTTCCTTAGGAGTTGTACTTAGGAAATCTTACAAGACTTATTATAGGATAAATAATAAAAATCCTTTCTAATTAACCATTGCCAAGTGTAGTCTTCCATGGAGAGAAAGTCAAGAATTACTTTGTCTTTGTCTTGTTTTGATTGGTAAAAAATTTTCCAATTCTTTTCCATTTCTTTTCTTCTTTACTTAGCCAATTTTCTCTCTTTTCTTTCTTCTTCTTGGCCGGCTGTTCTTTCTCTCTTTTCTCTCCATTTTCTTTCATTTTTCTTGAAGCTTTTACTTCCATTTACTCATTTTTTCAACCATAGAAATTGAGTGGAACTTCCTCCTAAACAACAATCTTGTCTACCTAGAGGTATTTCCCATGAATTTCTCTTCTAATTTCAAGTGAAAGATCATAGTTTTTAGCTCTTAAGTTATGTTTTTATGGTTAAGTATGATTGATTTTTGGCCATGAAAAATGAAGTTTTATTCCATGAATGTGAAGCTTGTGAACTTGTATGCATTGTAGATAGTATATTTGTAGCAGCCCCACCTTACCCAGAGGCGCACCAAAGGGCTTAGCGGACTGCCTGCCTAGCTCTCGCCAGGTCTCGATCCACGCACTCACGCAGACGACCGAGCGCACTTAACTTAAAATAAAATAAACTAAAATAAAATGGAACAAAATAAAATACACTCTTATTATTTAACTGAAAGGTACAAGTCATACCACACGTTTACAAGTCATAATATACATGATTTTCACAAAATAGCCTAACACAGTTCGGCTATTACAATAGTTACAACATCCATAATAATCGAAAACCAGTGGGTCCAGCTTTAATTTATCAAGTAACCTGAGTAAAGGAAAACAAATAAAATGGAATGAGCTATAATAGCCCAGTGAGTGCTCAAGTCATGCGATCATACCAGTGAAATGTGATTTTTGTTCGATAAAATATTTAATGAGTAAATAAACAATTTGTGAACAAATTAATTAACAAATAGTCAATGGCGGATACGGGCTCACTGCAGAAGCAAGCTTAGGTCCAGCATACTCGTAAAATTCAATCCGGAGTTACCCTCTTTGAGGAATGAAACTCTTATCGGAAAGAATATCAAGCACCTATATTCTCCAGCACCTTATATCACCCCAAACGCTCCCGGATGACTAACCGAGGAGTAACGGTGAAGTTAGCCTCGGAAGTCCAAGATCAAGAATACAATTCAATCATGAGTTAGCCTTTTTCAGGACTTTACTCAGATATACAAGTAACACACACCGAATACCGCCCAACACCTTATATCTCTCCCATACGCTCCCAGTCTGATTAACCATGGGAAAATAGCAAAATTGACCATGAAAGTCACAAGCACAATTAACACATTAGATAGTGAAAGCATGTAACACATTACGGAATAGATGCGATAAAGTACACATCTTTCCTCAAATAACACATTTTTATTATATACTCATGTCAAGTGTAATCATACCATTTCATGCATGGAAATAATAATAACTAGTATGACATGGCATTTCATGCATCATGCACACAGAAGAACACTCACCTGGTGCCTAAGAAAAGATCTCGTAGAAAGGTCGGGAACCACTTCCGGATCCTGAAATTCACGAGAAAGAATCGTGTAAAAACCCTGACTAGAATCTAAGAAATTTCATAAGAAATTCAAGAAATACCCCAAGTCTTTCTAGAGTTAAGTTTCTAGGGTTTTGGAGCTTAGGGTTTTACCCTAGGGTTTAGGGTTTTCGAAATTAGGGTTTTCTAACTTTGTAGGGTTTTGGCTCGGAAAGGTTTAATTCACTAATAGCTAATCTACAAAAATTTCTGCACACTTAAATCACTAAATTACAGCTTATAAAGTCTTAAATCATAGCCTAATCACTTTTATTTCCTAGGTTTTACCGAAATTTCGGCAGCATTTCCCCTATAACCGGACTAACCCAAAAATTTAAAACCTGCAAGAAAACATCCAACAACCCAATTTCAACAAGTTCTACAACTTCTAGGTTCAATTTAAACTCAAATTCAATCAAGATTCCACTCAAATTCAAAATCCCTACTCCAAGGATCATCACTCAAATCTACACAGGGTTGGTTTTCAGCCAACTTCGTGCCATTTCTGGGGTCAATCCATTAAGAACTAAGAAATTATGATTACATAGTTTTAAAGTACATTTATAGGGCTACAACTTTCGTGAAGATCATCAATCCAAATTCCAACTAGAACAGGTTCAAAATCAGCCCCCAAGTTGGCTCTTCACCAAAACTGTTTCACGCAGAACCGAATTTTCAGCCAACTTTGCAAGCTTTCTGCGGTTAATACACAATGAACCACCGTGCAAGCCTTATACCGTTGGAAAGCCCTATCAATCTAGTTTCTAAAACAACAAGAATCACTCGAATCCAAGTTGTGTATACCAAGTTATGAAAGTTTTACTAAAACTGGTCCAGCATGACTGTTTTTAAGTGTTCTTGAGTTCCATCTTAAATCCTCAACTAAACCACATATAAAACATAAATTTCCAAGGTTTAAAGGCCATATACTAGTCTATCTAACCACAAGAACACTTTATATAGCAAGTATATATCAAGTTCTAACTAATTTCTTCAAGTAGTATTAACAAGAAACTTGGTATTAAGCTTGCATAAAAACTAATTAAAACATGAAATTAATAAGGTAAGTTCATGGGAAATACCTTAGATATGCCTAGAACTTTGCTTAGAAGAGATAGAAGTCCACTTCCTATGGTTGATTTGTGTCCACTTGAGAGATGATAGTCCAAGAAGTTGAGAGCAAAAATGAGAGGAAAAGAGAGGGAGTATGGCCGGCCAAGGGAGAGTGAAAAGAGGGAGAAATAGGCTAGGAAAAATGAAAAAGAAATGAAGAAAAGATGGGAAAAAAAATGGTCCAATTAAAACCTCACAAGAGTAAAGTAAAAAGTAATCTTATTAATGCAATAGTAACTACTTGGACTAAGTTAATTGGTGGAACTCATTAACTTCTTATCACTTACTACTAACATTAATAAAACACAAATTATTAAAGCAAAAAGAGAGTAGAATAGGGAGAGAGAGATCCGGCCCCAAAGAGAAAGAAAATAAGAGGAATTTCGGCCAAAGAAAAGAAAAGAAAGAGAAAGAATTTTGGCCAAGAAAGAAAGAAAAGAGAGAGGAAAATTTCAGCTAAGGGAAAAGAAAATATAGCAAGAAAATAAGTGAAATTTTTGAGTAAAGTTGAGCTAAAATTCAAGTAGTCAAAAGACTAGAAAATAGTAGAATAAATTAATCAAAATTTAAACACTAATATAAATTAAATGGTCAAGTAATATTATTCTAACTTTAGTACTTAAGTGTTCTTGCTTCAAAATGAAAAATCTTAGCTAATTAACCTAATTAACTCAAGAAATCTCCCAACTAATAAATCAAGGTTAACACTTAACCCTAAATAAGAAAAGAAAATGTCTCTTATATGTGCATTTTCTAGGGTGTTACAATATTAAACTTGAAATGGCATGATCTAGGTTTGATTTGCTTGAAGAACTTGGAGTAGTTTATGTATTTTTGTGATGAATTTGAATGGAATTGAACTGAGTTTGATGTGAGATTAGTAGAACTACTTGAGATTGGGTTGTTGGATGTTTTCTTGCAGGTTAAAAATTTTTGGGTTAGTCCGATTGTAGGGGAAGTGTTGCCGAAATTTCGGTAAAACCTAGGAAATAAAAGTGATTAGGCTATGATTTAAGACTTTATAAGCTTTAATTTAGTGATTTAAGCGTGCAAAAATTTTCGTAGATTAGCTATTAGTGAATTAAACCTTTCCAAGCAAAACTCTAGAAAGTTAGAAAACCCTAATTTTGAAAACCCTAAACCCTAGGGTAAAACCCTAAACTCCAAAACCCTAGAAATTTAACCTTAGAAAGACTTGGGGTATTTCTTGAATTTCCTTATGAAATTTCTTAGATTTTAGTCAGGTTTTTATACGATTATTTTTCTTGTGAATTTTCAGGATCCGGAAGTGAGACCCAACATTATCGCGAGATACTTTCTTAGGCTTAAGGTGAGTGTTCTTATGTGTGCATGATGCATGAAATGCCATGTAATACTTGACATTATTATTTTGATGCATGAAATGATATGTTATACTTGACATGATTATCTAATGAAATGTGTTACTTGAGGAAAGATGTGTACTTTATCGCATCTATTCCGCAATGTGTTACATGCTTTCACTATCCAACGTGTTATTTGTGCATGTGATTTCCATGGTTGAGTATGGGAGAGATATAAGATGATGGGCGTTATTCGGTGCGTGTTAATTTTCATATCTGAGTAAAGTCCTAAAGAGGGCTAGCTCATGCTTGAACTTTATGCATGACCTTGGACTTCCGTGGCTAACTTCACCATTACTCCACGGTTAGTCAACTTGTTGAGTTTGGGGTGATATAAGGTGTTGTGGGTTATAGGTGCATGATATTCTTTCCTATATGAGTTTCATTCCTCGAAGAGGGTAACTCTGGATTGAATTTTTCAAGTATCTCAGACCTGAGCTTTTACCTCGGTCCCGATATCCTTATTATCTTGATCATGATCGATACTCCTGCAGTTGAGCTTGCTCCTGTAGTGAGCCTGTATCCGCCATTGATTTTACTGCACTTCACATTTTTTGTTCATCATTTATTAAATTTGTTAATTATTATCCTTAAAGGTTTATTTGTTATTGATATACTGCATGACTTGAGCACTCACTGGGGTATTATAGCTCATCCCATTTATTTGTTTTCTTTAACCAGGTTTTCCAAAATACTAAAGCTGGAAAAGCTGATTTTGGACCTAATACATGTTTTGTTTAATGTATCTGGACAGCCTAAATGTGTAGGCTTTTATTGTAAATATTATTATATTTTGGGTTGTAAAAACTCTTGTGATATTTATACTTTTAAGTAAATATTATGAATGTATTTATTTATGAGTGCATTTTATTTCGAGTTAAGTACGCTTGGATGTTTAAGCGAGTGCGTGTTTGAGTCCTGGCGAGAGCTAGGTAGGCACTCTGCTAAGCCCTTTGGTGCGCCTCTGGGTAAGGTGGGGCTGTTACAGAGTTAAGGTGTACCATGTCACCTAAAAAATCATTTGACAAAACAAAAATGAAAATTAAAAAAAAAATGTTTAAAACCCTTTTTTGACTCCGATCTACAAAAAAATAAGAGAAAAAGGTCTGGAAGTCACATTTGAAGAAAGGGAAGGCAAAGGCTCGCGCCTAAGGCATCCTTTCAACCTAGCTGAGGCTAGTTGTGAGGTTTAATCAAATTTTCCTAAGTTAACCCTAAATTCTATCGCATTTTGGATGTGTCTATATGAATGCAAATCCTAAATCTAAGGTGAGTATCGAGAGGGTCAAAATATTCCATTGAGGTTTGATCAGGATTATCACATTAATTGCGAGACCCGAGTTGAGACCTCGAGGGAGTCACGAGTGTCTATGCAAAAATGAAATGCAAAAAGAAAAATAGTAATATAGATAATAAGTGATAGAAAAAAGTGGGTATGCAACGTAACGGGTACGGGAAACAAATAACTCGTGATTGATATGTTTCTACTCATGGATGGGAGAACGGCATGTACGCCACCGCTTCCCACGTAAGTAGACGACTATTTGTAATCAGATCACACAAATGTCCTAAAAGTCTAAGTGAAAATGCAATCTAAATGTCATGCACACAGTTTTGTCAAAAATAGATAATAGATAAAACATATACCAAAAATCATGCAAAAAATAGAAAGTCTCTAAAAAATAGTGTGTGAAGTGAAATGAAAAAGCATGCAAGAGTGAGTCTAATCACTACATGACCTAAGGGTCTAGCGTTGGACTAGCCCTTTTTAGGGATTTCCATTAGCGTTGGACTAGCGGGGAAACAATAAATCCATGACTAGCATCGAACTAGTGTGGTGAAGGAATAATATGAACTAATAAAACATAAATCAAAATAATAAGACATAAATTGAAAGCAAATAAACATATAAAAACATATAAGAGCATATATGAGCATATAACACGTAAGCATGATATTTAGATGCAAAAACCCTAATGAAAGCGGTAAAAAATATAAACACACAAGCACACAAAAGCACATAATTTACAATTTAAAAGGTGAGAAATTAAAAATATCCTATTATTACCCTTTCTATCAAATTACACAATTTTGCTAAAATATGAGAAAAATAATCTAATTATTACATTGACTAACTAAATATAAAATATTATATTTTTCTAAAATAATAATAAAAATTCAAAATTAAATAAAATAAATTAAATACGTAAATACGCAAAAGGTAAGTAAAAATAAGAAATAAACAAATAACAATAAAAATAATGCACAAAATCACATTGGAGTATATTGGAGCATATAAAGACCGAAAATAATCAAGAAGGTCAAGATACCTCTTTGGAGACCGAATACCAAAGCTTAAAAATCGAAACACACAAGTCAAGGTACTTCAATATAAAAGAGTAAATACGAGGCACTAAAAAAAATTGAGGGTAAAATGTAAAGTTTAGCAACCAAGGGGACTAAAATAAAGTTCCATAAACTTAAGAGATAAAATTAAAAATTTACAAAAGTCTAAGGGGTAGAGATGCAAAATTAAAATAAAATTGGGAACAAAACAGTAAATTTTGGCAAAAATGGGGCAAAATTGATGAATTACAGCAATGTGGAGTCACAAAAAATGTAAATTCCAGCAAATGAAAAGGACATTATTGCAATCTATAGGACTTAGTTGAAAGTAAACATAAATCTGGGGGTCTATCTATAAATCTCGGGACTTAATTGCAGCTAATTAAGGTCCTGATAAAAAAAATACAAAGTTAAAAAGGCTAATCTACAAATGATGAGAACCTAATTTTATAAGACAATTTTTTTTGAGAGCATATTAACGATACTCAAAATGGTAGAGCTAGCAAATAAATATACACCATAAATGAAAATAACAGAAAAATGCTAATTAAATTCATATTGAATTAATCAATCCAAAACAAAATGACTAGACTAAAAATTAACTAAACCAAGTTTAAAACCACTCAAAATACTAAATCAGAAACTAAGCATAATAAAAATAAAGACATGTTAAAGAAAGCCCCCAAACCCAAAACTTTTCTGGGTGCTCCAATTCCCCACACCTCAAACCAGATTTCCCTCAAAATTGGATTCTCTCTCTGTCGTCTTCTTCAACTCTCCATTTTCATTCCCTGCATTTCTCTTTTCT
The DNA here is from genome assembly GCA_024721245.1 of Mitragyna speciosa. Taxonomy (NCBI): domain Eukaryota; kingdom Viridiplantae; phylum Streptophyta; class Magnoliopsida; order Gentianales; family Rubiaceae; genus Mitragyna; species Mitragyna speciosa. The sequence continues at coordinate 11,865,370 of CM045559.1, forward strand.
CACTCTAGTTTCCTTCTCTTTCCGATTTGCTTGCTTGTTCTCTTATTTTCTTCCCTCTGCTCCTCTTTTCCTCTCTCCTTTCCAATTTCACTTCATTCCTCTCCGTTTCTTTTTCTATCTTCCTTTCCCTGTGTTCTCTTTTCTCCCCTCCGCCCCTGCTCTCCTTTCCTTTCCTCATCATCTCTATTTTTCTCTCCGTCTCACTCGTCTGACCAGGAGCTATCAAAACCAATGCCCAAATCCATCTCTCTATTGAAATTAGGGAGATGGAGATGTAAGTGGTGGGTCTATAGTGGATGGACTGATTTGGGTGGATTGAATTGTTGGGGTTGATTGCGAGGATGTGGAGGAGGAGATGGGTGGAGATGGCAGTGCAATTGGGGGGAAATTGGGTGGAGATTTGGGTATTTGTGTTCGTGGGGAGATTTGTTCTGTTTTTCTCTTGCAGGTTGGGTAGTGGTGATCTTGTCAACGGCGATGGAGGTTGTTGGCTGTCTACGGTGACTGTCCAAGAGTGTTTGGGGCTTCGGTAGTGCGTTTGGGGAGGTTTCGGTAGGTTGTGGAAGGTGAATTGGTCTGGCGAAAATGGAAGTTCCAAGACTGATGGACCACTGGTGATGAATTGATTTTCTGGGGCTGTTTTGGCCTTTTTGGGTCTGATTGAATTAGCTTGGATGATATGTCTTGTTGCTTCTATGCAAGTTGTGATGGTGGTGGAGCTAATGGTTTACGTGCTAACGGTGGTCATGACTAGTGATCAGTGGTGGTCCATGGTTTTTGCTATGACTGGTTTCTCTCTTCGGTTTTTGTTCTGATTTTTGTTACAGGTTGCCTGTGAGTGAATGTCAATTTGGCGTTGCCAACTGGTGGCAGGGGAAGTGAGGTTTTAGTGTTTTTGGTTGAGAGGGAGTGAGATGATGACTTGGGCATACGGGTGGTGGTTTGCTAACGATGGGCTGTTGTGGTGATTGTGCTGGTGGTTGGTGTTTTTTGGTGAGATGTTCCATGCGGTGGAAGGTGGACAGAAGGTTGAGAAAGGCGATGGTATGGTTGCGCAGGTAACGGAATGAAATAGAGGGGATTGTGAGATTGTGAGTGATAAAGTATGTGACGGTGGTTTCAAACCCAGAAACATCCCAGAAAATAAAAATGAAGAAAGATCCCCAAAGAAATCAATATAACATAAACAATAGGGAATCATTCTCGATTAGCTCATATGAACGAATTGTAAAAAGAAAATTACAGCTTAGAATGGTATCTCTTTAACCTTGTTAAATTGACGATGAACAGTAGATCCCAGCTGAATTGACGATGGCGACCGCAATGTGTGTAGTGTGTGTATTTTTTGTGTGTTTTTATCTTTAATTCTTTAGATAAGGATATATTTTATGATTTTGACTTTTTCCTTTCTTCTTGTCCCTTTCTTCCCTTTTAATGAGATATTTATAGAACTAGTTGTCTTGATTTCCAAGAATATTACAAAATACAAAAATACTACCGGTAATAAAAATTTTATTTTTATTTTTTTAAAAAAAATATTTTTGACCCAAAAAATTAAAAAATTAATACAAAGAAATGATAATAAAATAAAAAAAATTCAGAGTAGAAATCAAGATTTAAAAAAATAAAGATTAGAGCTTAAAATTAGCCAAAAATGTGTTCGAAGTGTGAAAAGACGATTTTGCCCCTATAATGGCAAAATGCACATAAAGATGGCTATTGGCCACGAAAAATTGTCAAAATTAAAAATAAACCTAAAACCCTAGAAAATGCATTTATGATTCAAAATTGGAGAAAAATGGATTAAAAATATAAAATGATGATTTTGCTCCTAAACAACGAAAATACACAGAAAAATGGCTGTTGGTCTCGAAAAATTATCAAAAATTACAAATAAGCTTAAAACTCTAGAAAATGCATTTATAACTCAAAAATTGATAAAAAATGCATTTGGAATGTGAAATGATAATTTTTCCCTGATTGCGGTATTTATAGAAAAAATAGCAATCGTCCTCAAAAAAATAAAAAAAAGTTAGAAACATACTTAAAGAGTCAGAAAAGTACATTTGGAACTTAAAATGAGCGAAAATGGTATTCGCAATGCGAAATTACCATTTTACCCTTATGCTAACGAAATATAGAAAAATACCAAGTTCAACTAAAAAAAAATCATAGAAATTTAAAAAATACGTATGAAAGTACAAAATATGAAATTAAAAGTCTAAAACTAATGAAAAAATATTTACAGGTAAAAATTACTAATTTTTCCCCCAAGATTATTAATTTTGTTCGTCCCTTTTTATTAAAAAATTAGAATTTAAATAAAAAAAATATAAACATCTCCCCAATGTTTGAAAAACAAATGGTATGTCAAAATTTAGTGTTTATAGTTTGTCTTTCTTTGTCTGGAATCTCATTGAGATTCCAGACAAAAACGCAGATAACACCAAATTTTGACTCACCCAAATGTGAAACCAAATACTGCTGTAAACAAAACATCTAGTCATGCATAGTTTGAGAATGTGATGAGATGTAAACTAATGACCAAAGAACATAGAAAAAATGTGACCAAGCTCCCCAGGAGCTGCCTACGTTTCCCAATAAAGGAAATCAGGTCAAACGTAGTTCAAATGCAAGTGAATTATAAATGCAAAACACAACTGTAAATGGTGAGTCAAGAATTCAACATTTTCAAAACTTGTGATCGAGATAGATTAGGAACTGCAACACTTGAACTACTAAAAAAGAATAATATAAAGCGGTAAAGACTGCAAGACAAAATAAAGTGTTTAAGCTAATAGACCAAAAATGAATTCAAACTGCTAGACAAAATAAATACTGATAAGCTAAATGCAATGTATGAACTGCCTGACTTGAAAATGTAAATAAACAGATGTCGACCAGGTTGCTGGACGAATGCATGATCTTGGGCTGCCAGACGGAATAAATGCAATGCAAGGCCTGAGCTGTCAAACTTGAAAATGTAAATGAACAGATGCAAAGTCAATAGGCAGTTGGGCGGATGCATGACCTTGAGTTGTCAAGGTTGATGAATGCAAAATTTGGGTTGCTAAACTTGAAATGTAAATAACATATGTCGACCAAGCTGCTGGACGGATACAAGACCTAAGGCTGCCAAGGTTAATGAATGCAAAGTCTGAGCTGTAGGACTTAAAATGTAAAAAACAAATGCATGATCTTGGGCTGTTAGGAATCATAGAATGTAAAGTTTGGGCTGTCAGATTTGAAAATGTAAATGACAAATGCATGATCCTGGGTTGTCAAGACTCATAAAATGCGAAATCTGGGTTGTCAGATTTGAAAAAGTAAATGACAAATGCATGATTTTGGACTATCAGGAATCATAGAATGCAAAGTTTGGACTGTCAGACTTGTAAATGTAAATGACGAATGCATGATCTTGGACTGTCAGGAATTATGAAATGTAAAGTCTGGGCTATCACACTTGAAAAATGTAAATAAAAAATGCACGATCCTTAACTGCTAGGAATCATGAAATGCAAAATTTGGGCTATCAGACTTGGAAATGCAAATGACAAATACATGATCCTAGACTGTCAGGATCATGGAATGCAAAGTTTGGACTGTCAGACTTGAAAATGTAAATGACAAATGCATGATTCTAAGCTGTCAGGAATCACAGGATGCAAAGTTTAGGCTGTCAAACTTGGAAAAGTAAATGACAACTGCATGATCCTGAACTGTCAAGAATTACGGGATGCAAAGTCTGGACTGTTAGACTTAGAAAAGTAAATGACAAATGTATGACCCTGGGCTGTCAGGAATAATGGGATACAAAGTTTGGGCTGTTAGACTTGAAAAAGTAAATAACAAATGCATGAACCTGACCTGTCAAGAATCATGAGATGCAAAGTCTGGAAAAGTAAATGACAAATGCATGATCCTGGACTGTCAAGAATTATGAGATGCAAAGTATGAGTTGTCATACTTGAAAAAGTAAATAATAAATGCATGATTCTATGCTGTCAGGAATCATCAGATACAAAGTTTGGGTTGTCAGACTTGAAAATGTAAATGAAAAATGCATGATCTTGAGTTGTCAGGAATCCTGGAATGTAAAGTTTGGGCTGTCAGACTTGAAAATGTAAATGACGAATGCATGATCCTGAGTTGTCAAGAAGCATGGAATGCAAAATCTGGGTTGTCAAACTTGAAAAAAATAAATGAAAAATGCATGATCTTGGGCTGTCAGGAATTATAGAATGCAAAGTCTAGACAGTCAGACTTAGAAAATCAAATGACAAATGCATGATCCTGGGCTGTCAGGAATCATGACATGCAAAATCTGGATCGTCAGATTTGGAAAAGCAAATGACAAATGCATGATCCTAGGCTGTTTGGAATCATGAAATGCAAAATTTGAGTTGTCATACTTGGAAAAGTAAATGACAAATGCATGATTCTGGGCTGTTAGGAGTCATGGGATGCAAAGTCTGGGCTATCACACTTAGAAAAGTAAATGAGAAATGCATGATCTTAGACTGCCAGGAATTACGGGATGCAAAATTTAGGCTGTCAGACTTGGAAAAGTAAATGACAAATGCATGACCCTAGGCTATCAGGAATCATGGGATGCAAAGTTTGAGCTGTTCGACTTGAAAAAGTAAGTGATAAATGCATGACCCTGAGCTGTTAGGAATCATGGGATGCAAAGTCTGAGCTGTCAGATTTGGAAAAGTAAATAACAAATGCATGATCTTAGGTTGTCAGACTTGGGAAAGTAAATGACAAATGCATGACCCTAAATTTTCAGGAATAATGGGATGCAAAGTTTGGATTGTCAGACTTAAAAAAGCAAATGACAAATGCTTGACCCTGAGCTGTCAGGAATCATGGGATGCAAAGTCTGAGCTGTCAGACTTGGAAAAGTAAATAACAAATGCATGATCTTAGACTGTCAGACTTGGAAAAGTAAATGACAAATGCATGACCCTGAGTTGTCAGGAATCATGGGATGCAAAGTTTGGACTGTCAGACTTTAAAAAGTAAATGACAAATGCATGATCCTGGGCTATCAGGAATCACGAGATGCAAAGTCTGTGATGCGGGTGGATTAGGTCTATAAAATATGTAATAAATCCTTCCAATTTTACTCACAAATAAGTAATAAATATAACCTAATTCCCCAATACTTGCAAGTATATAGGTCGAAACGAGTATAGGGATATTAGGGTCGATCTCACAGGGAAACTTGATATGGCAATTACCAAAGCTTTTAACTTGCTTTATTATCTAAACAATAAAAAATCAAGTAGTAGAAAAAAATATAAAAGTAAACAACTAAAGAAAATTCAATTTCTTGTAAGATAACTAATGGAGAAAGTTCACAAAATACAAGTAGTAGGGTTTAGAAGCCACTAATTCTTACTTGCTATTAACAACTTGATTTACTAGGGATTGCAATTCCATATGTAATCAAAACTTGTTTTCACAATGAATTGACATAAACTCACCTACTCACGTGATGAAGTTTTGTGAAATTCATGAATTGTGGTTTAAAACAACCTCAATTCCCTAAGAGTACAACTATTTTCATGTCATACTACAAAGGTTTCATCTATCATATTTCCATTGTTATGTTGCAAGTTTAGTTGTCAACTAACAACTAGATAGTTTGTAGTTGGTGATCAATCAACTACAAATGTTTAACCTTGATAGATGAACAAGTAAAATCAAGATATAGCAAGTTTAATTTCATTTAAGACATAGAATTAGTTTCATCTAACCCTAATACAAGTATTTAGCTTAACATAGAATTCATAACTTCAAAGAACAAAACATCAAAGTAATAATTCATAACAAGTAGTAAATGAAAAGATAAGGATAGAAATTGCTCATTTGGTGGATGAACAAGGCTCCATAGCTTCCATTTCCTCCTTGAAGATGAATTGGTACAAATGTAATCTTCAAGAGCTTCCTTACAAATATTGAATTTTCTACTAAAACTACAAGAAGATTTCTACCATACAACACTATTTCTCTTAACATAATATCTCCTAACCTCACATATATAACCTCTCATCACCCTTTATGTTAACAAAGAATCCCTATTTATAGAACATTGGGGTTCAAGTCCTTGTTAACAAATTTCTTACAAAATTTGTCCTAATGGTGTAATATTTAGGGTTAGAATGATAAAAAACATTTGTATAGAATTTTCTTCAAAATTTCAGCCTAAAATTCTCTGGAAAACTCAAGAATCAATTTTAAAATAACTCCAAGTTGCAAAAACCGCCATTGACTCTCTCTTTGACCAACACATGTTGACTGGTCAACCTGTCCAGGTGTCTATTTAACATTGGTCCACAAATTTCACCTTGAAGATGGACGAATCAGCTCTTTTACAAAACATGAAAGTTGTAGTCCATTGAGTTGGCTTTCCAGAACCACAAAGATTAACTTATTTGAAGGTTGGAATACTGAGATATGACCAGAATACTGAGACATGGTCAGAAGAGCTTCACAGCACAGATGTACTTCAATAATTACGATTTTGACCATGAAAAATTGACAATTAGATTTTGATGTCTTGATAAGAATTGTAGAGAATCCTCTTAACTTCAAAATGACATAAGAAACATCTCAATCCAATATATATAGCTCCAGTTATTGATAAAATACCAAAATTTGTCATTATTCACCAAACCCTAATTCTTAGGTAAAATAAACCTTATTGGAGCAAAATGATATTTTTGGAACAAAATTCACTTAAATACATTAAAAACACACTAAAAATATATAATAAAGATATTATAACATATTGAAATTTAACATTTGTCAGTCTGGTTGTCATACTTGAAAAAGTAAATGACAAATACATGATCCTAGGCTGTCATGAATCACGAGATAGAAAGTTTGGGCTGTCATACTTGAAAAATGTAAATGAAAAATGCATGATTCTTGGTTGTCAGGAATCATGGAATGCAAAGTCTGGGTTGTCAAACTTGGAAAAGTAAATGACAAATGTATGACCCTAAGTTGTCAAGAATCATGGGATGAAAAGTCTTGACTGTTAGACTTGAAAAAGTAAATGGCAAATGTATGAACCTGAGTTGTCAAGAATCATGGGATGCAAAATCTGGACTGTCAGACTTGGAAAAATAAATGACCATGATCCTAAGTTGTCAGGAATCATGGAATGCAAAATCTGGGCTGTCAGACTTGGAAATGTAAATGACGAATGCATGATCGTGGACTATCAGGAATTATGGAATGCAAAGTTTAGGCTGTCAGACTTGAAAAATGTAAATGAGAAATGCATGATCTTGGATTGTCAGGAATCATGGAATGTAAAGTCTGGGCAGTCAAACTTAGAAAATCTAATGACAAATGCATGACCCTGGACTGTTAGGAATCATGGGATGCAAAGTCTGGGCTGTTAGATTTGGAAAAGTAAATGGCAAATGCATGATCCTAGGTTGTCTGGAATAATGAAATGCAAAGTTTGGACTGTCAGACTTGGAAAAGTAAATGACAAATGCATGATCTTGGACTATCAGGAGTCACGAGATGCAAAGTCTGGGTTGTGACACTTGGAAAAGTAAATGACAAATGCATGATTTTAGGCTGTCAGGAATTACGAGATGCAAAGTCTGGGCTGTCAGACTTGGAAAAGTAAATGACAAATGCATGACCCTGGGCTGTTAGGAATCATGGAATGCAAAGTTTGGCCTGTCAGACTTGAAAAAGTAAATGACAAATGCATGACTCTGGGTTGTCAGGAATCATGGAATGCAAAGCCTGGACTGTCAAACTTGAAAAAGTAAATGACAAATGCATGATTTTGGGCTGTCAGGAATCGTGGGATGCAAAGTCTGGGTTGTCACGCTTGAAAAATTAAATGACAAATGTATGATCCTGAGCTGTCAGGAATCATGTGATGAAAAGTTTGGGCTGTCAGACTTGAAAAATGTAAATGAAAATGCATGATCCTGAGTTGTCAAGAATCATGGAATGCAAAGTCTGGGCTGTCAGACTTGAAAATGTAAATGACGAATGCATGATCATGGGTTGTTAGGAATCATGGAATTCAAAATCTGGGTTATAAGAGTAGAAAAATATAAATGAAAAATGCTTGATCTTGGATTGTCAAGAATCATAGAATGCAAAGTTTGGGTAATCAGACTTAGAAAATCAAATGACGAATGCATGATGTTGGGCTGTCAGGAATCATGGCATGTAAAGTTTGGGCTGTCAGGCTTGGAAAAGCAAATGACAAATGCATGATTCTGGGCTGTTAAGAATCATGGGATGCAAAGTCTGAACTGTCAGACTTGAAAAAGTAAATGACAAATGCATGATCTTGGGTTGTCAGGAATTATGAGATGCAATGCAATGTTTGGGCTGCCAGACTAAAATAGACAGAAAGCGGGCCCAGGCTGTTGGACATAATAAATTCATAAAGTAAATGCAAAAAGCGGTGCCCAGACTACTGGACAAAATAAATTCGTAAACTAAATGCAGAAAACAGTGTCCAGGCTGCTGGACAAAATAAATTCGTAAATTAAATGTAGAAAGTAATGCTCAAGTTGCTGGACAAAATAAATTCATAAACTAACATGCAGAAAGTGGTGCCCAAGTTGCTAGACAAAATAAATTAATAAGTAAATACAGAAAGCGGTGCCCAGGCTGCTGGACAAAAATAAATACGTAAAGTAAATGCAGAAAGTGGTGCCCACACTGCTGGACAAAATAAATTTGTAAAGTAAATGCAGAAAGCGGTGCTCAGGCTACTGGACAAAATAAATTTAAAAACTAAAATGCAGAAAGTAGTACCCAAGCTGCTGGACAAAATAAATTCATAAAGTAAATGCAGAAAACTGTGCCCAAGCTGTTAGACAATATAAATTCATAAACTAAAATACAGAAAACGGTGTTCCGGCTACTGGACAAAATGTATGAAAGCATGATCCTAAAGTAATGAATGAAATGCGGGGATGTAGATCGCCCGACTAGAATGAACAAAATGAGATCTAAACTGCTGAATCTATTTGGTATCATGTAAAAACATCAAAAATCTATTTAAACTCAATTCTTTCAAAATTTTTTGCTGTCACGTCCTAAAAAATCATAAGTAAAGAGGGTCCTAGTAGGGTCGTTCACTGTCGTGTCCTGAAAAGATGATCCGGTCTCGGTGACCCTTTTGAAAATAAATGTTTTTGGAAAAACCGTGCGTGTGTGAGAAAAATCAAATTTTAGTAGAAGAAGTGTATTTTAAAAAAAATGGTATTTTAAAAGAAAACAAGGCCGAGACTAAAAGTGCGACAGATTTGGCCAAATAAATTTGAAAAAGGGTTTTATTTTGAAAAATGGAGTCGCCACTTGGTACTGAGTTAGGGTGTACTAAGTCACCTGAAAAATTGTTTAACAAAATAAAACTAAAATTAAAAAATTTTATAAAAATATTTTAAAACCCTTTTTCGACTCCGGTCTATGAAAAACGAAGAGAAAAAGGTCCGGGAGTCACATTTGAAGAAAGGGAAGGCAAAGGCTTGCGCCTAAGGCACCCTTTCAACCTAGCCGAGGCTAGTTGCGAGGTTTAATCAAATTTTCCTAAATTAACCCTAAATTCTATCGTGTTTTGGATGTGTCTAAATGAATGCAAATTCTAAGTCTAAATGTGGTATCGAGAGGGTCAAAATGTTTCGTCGAGGCTTGGTCGGAATTATTCGCATTAATTACGAAACCCGAGTCGAGATCCTCGAGGGAGTCACGAGTTTTTATGCAAAATGTGATGCAAAAGAAAGGAAAAGAAAATAATAATATATAGTAAGTGAAGAAAGAAGGTGGATATGCAACATGACGGGTGCGAGGGACTAATATCTCGTGACTGAATGTTTCTACTCACGGAGGGGGGAACGGCATGTACGCCATCGCTTCCCACGTGAGTAGGCGGACTATTTCTAGTCAGATCACACAAATGTCCTAAAGTTTAAGTAAAATGCAATTTAAATGTCATGCATTTTAAAAATGTGTCAAAATAATAATAATAATAATAATAATAATAATAATAATAATAATAATAAAATCATGCCAAATGGAAAGAAAACTAAAAGTATGTGAAGTGGGATGTAAAAAAGTATACGAGTGTACCTAACACTAAAATGTCCTAAAGGTTTAGCGTTGGACTAGCCCGTTCTAAAAATCCCACTAGCGTTAGATTAGCGGGAAAAGAATGAAGCCACAGCTAGCGTTGGACTAGTGTGGTGATGGAATACCATAAATCATGAATTAAATATTAAAGCATGAATTAAAAGCAAATAAAACATATAAAAACATATGAGATCACATAGGAGCACATAACACATAAACATGATATCTAGATGCAAAATTCTAATGAAAGCGATAAAACAAATAAGCATGTAAGCACATAAAAAGTAAATAAATCCCAACTATTATACCGGGGGGCTTGATTTACAATTTAAAGGGGGAAATTAAAAATGCCCTATCTATTACATTTTCTATCTAATTATACAATTTTTGCTAAAATATGAGAAAAAAATAATCTAACTATTACATTGATTAGCTAAATACAAAATACAATATTTTTCAAAATAATAAAAATTTAAAATTAAAATTAAATAAATTAAATACGTGAACATGCAAAAAGTATGTAAATTAAGAAAATAAACAAATAATAATACATAAAATCACATTGGAGCATATTGGAGCACACAAGGAGGAAAATAACAAGAAGTCGGGATACCTCTTTGGAGCCCCGATACCAAAGCTTAAAAATGAATACACATGTTAAGGTACCACTATTTAATAAAATAAATCATAAAATACGAAATACTACCACATTAGAGAAATGTAAATTATAGCAAGTTAGAGGGGGGAAAAATAAAAGATAGAGTAAATTGGGGCAAAATAGTAAATTTAAACTAATTGGGACAAAAATTAAAATTTACACGAGTCTAGGGGCAAAAATATAAATTAACGCAAATTGGGAGAACGAAGCGGTAAATCCTAGCGAGCAGGGGGTTAAAACATGAATATGTAACTAGTTTAGAGGTGCTAAAGCATTAAGTTATATTTTATAGAACAAAAATAACTAAATAAATTAAAATGAATAACTCAATTAAAACTAGATCAATTAGCTCATTAAATTAATTAACAAAATTTAACTACTAAATTAAACCAAATTAAAGCAAATAAAGATAAAAATTAAACCAAATTAAGGTAAATAAAAATAAACTAGCAGCAATTAATCAAGTAACCAAAATGGAAGAAATAAATAAAAAATAAAATTGATAAGTGCCTAGTTTGCATATTTCTTAGTATGTCTAGATTAGTATTTTATGCTAGTTTTTAGGGTTTAAATAATGAACAATAGTCACTTTCATGTCTATTTCTTCCAATCTTAAGTTTGTAGCTAAAATGTGCAAATGTGTGGTTTAATATGCAATTCTTTGTATTTTATAGGTTTTAGCTATAACGATCATCACTTTGGATCAAATGAAGCATATTGGGATGATATTAAATGTGATTTGAAGTTGATGAGAAGTGGCAAGAGAAGAGGACCAATGATGTGGCATGATGAAGCAATGATAGAAGAAGAATTGGTGACTGAAAGGATTTCACTGCACCGACATGTTTTGGTAGTTTGGTCAGAACTAGAGCTAGAGAGAGTGAATTGAGATGATTCTTAAATAAATTTAAAGCTAAGAGAATTATCTACAATTCTTGTGAAGACCTCAAAGTCTGATTCTCACGTTTACAATGTTAAATTGCCACATTACTGAAGCATTCTTGTGCAGCGATGCTCTTCCGATCACGTCTCGGTGTTTTGGCCATATCTTTGTGTACACAACTCCAAATGACCTGATTTTTGTGCTCAGGGAAAGCTAACTCAAAGGGCTATAACTTTCATGTTTAGAGTAAAAGCTAGTTTGGCCAAATTTTTGACGGAACCCGCGGCTGAATCCGCACCGCGGGTACGGTCAGAAAGTTGTTAATTGAAGCCGCGGCTGTATCCTCGCCACGGGTTCCGGCGCGGGTTCGGGGCGTAGATGTACGATTTTGAGGCACTTTGGGGCTATCTTTCAGGGGATTAATTGATACTCTGTGTGGATGGTTAGATTACATCTTTGGAGGGTTTTGGAGTGCTAGAAACACAAGTGGAAAGCGTAGAATAGCAAGGGTCTCTCTTGGAGAGATTTTCTTTCTTTGAGAGAGCCACCCCTTTAGATTAGTAAATCTCTCTATAGAATAGTGCTATTTGGAGGATTCTCTTGTAAACATCAAGATTGGAGGAAAATAGAAGATTTGAACTTGTTCATCAACCAATAAGTTTTCTTTATTCTATTTTTGTCTTTTTCTTGATTTATATGGATTTGTGTATTAAAGTTTTGATCTTTTATGTGAAATCCACCATGGGTATGTGCTAAATTGTTAATCTAGGGTTAGAGGAAACTAATGAATTCATTCATATGACTTGTTTGTGATTATTCATGCTATCTTGCTTTTGTTTGTTCTCTATTTTGGAATGCATAGATTTGTAGTTGCTTGATCACCAACTATGAATTATTAGTTGTTATTATGCAATGAGAGTTGGTAATAATGATGGAAAGGAAATAGATGAAGCCTAGGTTGTATGTCAGATGAGAGTAGTGGTGCTCCTAGGTGGGTCAATTAGGCATTTTATGTGGCTAATGAACCAATACTAGTATCTTTACCACGAGAGTAGGAAAGAACTAGTAGGGAGGTAATTGTTAACTTGTCACGAGAGTGAAGGTTAAGTATAATTGGGATTGGACCCTAACCAAGACAAGAACCAATAGCATGAGTTGATCTTTTCATTTATATGTTTGCTCATTAGTTAACTCTATGCCCTAGTGTGTTAAGATTGTGAGTTTTCTCCAATATTGTTATTCTATGGAGTTGTTAGTTTAGTTGTTTATTTTATACTTTTTTCTTCACGTTGTTAATTGGTTGTTTAGATAATAAAGTGAGCAATAAAACCTTAGTACTTCAATAACCTTTTTCCTGTGGGATCGACCCTGTTGCCCTATACTCAATACGATCTGTGCACTTGCAGTATATAGGGTAATTAGGTTTTATAACTTGATTATTTGTGTGTGATATAATTGGATTATTTGCTATATTTTTAGACCTAATTACACGCCTACAAAAAATGATACCCAAATTCCCCAAAACCCGACCCGGTTTCCCCTCAAAGCCAGGTCCACATTCTTTTCTCTCTTTTTCTCTTTCCCCTTTTCTCTCTATTTTCTCTTTTCTCTCCTGCCTCTGTTCTCTTCTTCCCCTTTTCTCTCTTCTCTCTCTCTCTCTCTCTCTCTCTTCTCTACCTCCAAATTTCTTTCTTCTCTCTGTTTCGGCCCTCTCTTACTATTTCTCTAATTTCTTCTTCCTTTCCTCTCCTATTTCTTTCTCGCTCTAGCTGCTCTCCCTTTTCTCACAGTTTTTTCTTCAGTTCTCTCTCTATCTCACTCTCTCTAAATTCTCTCTAATCTCTCTATTCTATCTTCTTTCCGTTTCTCCTGGATCTGCTCTATCTCCTCCCTCTGATTTCTCTCAATTTCTCTCTGTGATTCTCTCGGCCTTCATCTCTCTCACTCTTCTCTTGTAGCTCCCTCTCTTGCTTCCGTCTCCCTCTTCCTTTTTGGAAGCACTAAAAATGATTTTTTCTCAAATCAACCCTAATATCCCCAAATCCTCACTTCCTCACTGAATCTTGCACTCAATGTTAAAACTTAGGTAGTTGAATTTGTCAAGGTGTATATGTGGTGGAGTGGGTTGACTTCGGTGATAGTGAGTGAGTTTGATGGAGGTGTTGTGATGCATGTGTGACTGATTTCGTGGTGTGTGCGATGGGCATGTGTGTGGGATGGAAAAACTATTGTCTTGCCATGGCTTGGATGGTGGTGTTGATTGTGCAAGTGACTGTGAAGCTGTGGAGTGGTGTAATGGACTGAAATTTTGGTGAAGATGGTGGTATTGTGGATAGACTTGGGGCTGTGATGCTAGAAGGCTATGGAGTGGAGTTGGGAGGCTATGGGATGGCTGTCACCTGCAGGTAATTGGTGGTGTTGTGGTAGCTTTGAGGTGGAAGAGGGGATAGTGAAGGAAGGAGGAAGAAGGCAGTGGGGTGGGGGAATTGGAATCCATGGGTAGCAGTGGATTCGGTGGTTGAATTTGGATTTTAGGCGATGGTTTTGTTTTCGTTTCTTTACAGGTTAAGGAATTGGGTTGCTTGTTTTTTTTTTAGCATGTTTATCGATGGCAAGTTTGCGGTAATTGGTCATTCGATTGAACTGGAATTGACTGTAAATAATGGTTTTGGCTGGAGCTGGTTGTTTGGGTTGATTGGTTTGGTGGTTTTTGTGGATATTGAAGACTTTCGATGGTGAGGGCTTGATGAATTGGGGCCATGGATGGTTGGGTAGTGGTTCGATGGGTGGTTTATGGTTGATTTGAGATTTTGGGCGGGTCACGGTGGTGAGGTGGTGGAGATTGACTTGGTGGTGGAGGTGGGACTGAATGGAGGTCATGGAAGGCTGTTTGTGTTTGATTATAATTTTCCGGTGGAAGTAGTTTGAGCAGGTTATTTTGCTTGGTTGTTTCTATGGTTCTGGTGGTAGGAGAAAATAATTAACAATAGAATTCAAACCCAGAAAGCTCATCCCCAGAAATACAAATAGCAAAATAAAGATAAAAATGATAAAAAATAAAATAAAATCAAAACAATAAAAATTCATTCCAGATTATTATAAGAAACAGATTGTAAAAAGAAAACTAGAATTCAGAATGTTACCTCTTGAATCTATTAATTGGAGGATGAACTGTAGATCCAGATTGAGTGGACAAAGAACACTTAATGTTGAAGATGTACAGTAATTGTACTCGGTGAATAGTAGCCAAGGAAAGGGGAGGCGGCTAGTGTGTGTTTTTAGGTGTTTTGTGTGTGTTTTAATCTAAAAATCACAAAAGCAAGAGTGTTTTAGGGTTTTTCCATTTTTTTCTTTTTTTTTCTGGTGATTAAAGAGGGTATTTATAGGCCACTTGTCTTGTTGGCCAAGAATGCTATAAAATAACGAAAATGCCACCGGTATTAAAAAATGCTAATTTTATTAAAAAAAAATTTAACCCTAAAATTAAAAATTAATACAAGAAATATGACAGCGATCTCTAAATTTTCAAAAAGAATTCACAGTAGATTTCAAAAAATAAAAACTAGAGCTCAAAACTGAGAGAAACGCGCTCGGGGTGTAAAATGACGATTTTGCCCCTGAACAACAAAAATGCAAAAAAAAAAAAGCTATTGACCTCAAAAAATTACCAAAAATTAAAAATAATCTTGAAACACTAGAAAATACATTTTTGACTAAAAATTTGGCAAAAAATGAATTTAAACTGTAAAATGACAATTTTGCCCTCAGACAATGAAAATTTACAGAAAAATAGTTGTTGTCCTAAAAAAATTATAAAAAATTACGAATAAGCTTAAAACACTAGAAAATGCATTTTTTACTCAAAAATGGTGAAAAATGAATTTAATTTGTAAAATGACGATTTTGCCCTCGGGCAATGAAAATTCACAGAAAGTAATCATCTTTGAAAAAATCAAGAAAATTCAGAAACATGCTTAAAGAATTATAAAATTGAATTTGAAACTAAAAATGACCTAAAATGGTATTCGCGAGGTGAAATTACCATTTTGCCCTTGTGTTGGTAAAAATATAAAGAATACCAATTTAATCCAGAAAAATCATAAGAAATTAACAAATTCACATAAAAGTAAAATATGAATTTAAAACCTCCAAAAGCTGATAGAAAAATATTTACAAATAAAATTACTATTTGCCCCCCAAATTATTGAAAAATTAAAATTTGTCCCAAAAAGTGCAAACATGCCCTTCCAATGTTTGAAAATAAATGGTGTGTCAAAATTTGGTGTCTACATTTGCCCCAGTATAAATCAGTCTTTTACAAGTTTTGCTTCAAGCATAAAGCATCAAAATTAATCTTGCAATTAAATTTTTCTCAAAAAATTTGCCCCCGTGTCAAATTTGAAATTAATTTTTGAATTAAACTTTGCTCCTTGATTAAATCATCACTAGCTTAAAAAATTGCCCCAGTTTTTTACACTTGACGCAGGCCTCAATTGAAAATAATGTGATCGCACCTGCAAAAGAGAAAGTAACTACAATTGCAAAAGTGATGCCCCCACTCGACAGTCCTTTGACTCCACTAGCGCATATAAATATGAGTATTGCCATTCTGAGTCTCTGATCAATCTCTTGCCTTACTTTATGCACATCTCTCGAATTCAGTGGACTCTGATTCACGGCTCATATCAAATTCTCCAAAATAGTCTTTAAATTCATGTACGCCTCCACTTTTCGATCAATTTAGGATTGCCATTGCTTTTATTCAAATTTAAACGAAACAAATGTCAAAATTTTCAAACCATAAATTGGTCTAAAAATGCCTCACATGTAATAATGTAAGAGAAATTCTATACAATAAACAATACGAAATACGCAAGGACTAAATTAAATACAATTGAATGAAAGATTTTTTAAAAAATTGATTTTGAAATGATGGCTTAAAGATACCTTTTGATATTCGGATGTCATTCCCATTTGAATTCTGAGATTGCCACAAAATGATCAATGCAGATGAGAAACCTCAATCAACTATTGTCATCAACTTCTCAATGGCTTCCATGTCAGTATACTGGTTTTTCATCTGTGAGCCTTCAACTGTCACATTCTCCTAACCATAGAATCTTTTTAAATTATTGACTTCAGGGGAAGAAATGAAATGAATGTTAGTGTCCAAAATTGAGATGATCTTTCCTTTTTCCATTAAAACAGACTAGTGCTCGAAGAATATTTGGCATCAGTAGACCAAACTTTCTCTCTCTAATCTCTCTCTCTCTACTTGCTCCCTCCTATCATTTTTTTGAATTTTAGGGTTTTTCTAGCATCCATGGCTGCCCTTCAATGTTGAAGGGCATTTTCCATTCATTAATCGCTCCTTCGCGGAGATTTTGACAATCAGTAACAATTCTCCAATCAAGATCAAACAGGCATCAGTTTCTAGGGGAGAACCTTCTGTGATTTTCTCTAAAACAGACATTGAAAAGTTGGTAGCCCTATTTAGATTTGCCTTGGTAGGGAAATTCTCACACGGACGTCCAAATATGGAGATCATCAGGAAGTTGTTTGCCACGATTGGTTTTTCTACATTTTATACGCTTGGCTTATTGGATCAAAGGCATGTTTTAATTAGGTTTCATGCTGAAGAAGACTTTCTTCGATGTTGGCTGAAAGGATCATGGATGGTCCAAGAGTTTTCGATGAGAGTCTTCAAGTGGAGTCCAGATTTTCATCTTGATAAAGAACCGACTCATGCACCAGTCTGGGTGGCGTTTGAGTCTTTACCAATCCACTTCTTTGATAAGTCAGCCCTCTTTATGATTGCAAGTACCATTGGATCACCATTAAAGCTGGATACTGCAACAATGAATATTACAAGACCAAATGTAGCAAGAGTGTGTGTGGATTTAGATTTGACAATGGAACTTCCTCAACGTGTTTGGATTGTATCAGATCAGGGAGGTTTCTGGCAAAAAGTGACTTATGAAAGCCTTCCATTCTATTGTCAACATTGTCAAAAACAAGGCCATGAGGAATCGAGGTGCAGGCTGTTAAAGTCCAAAGGAACAGAAGATGGAGATTGACGAGAGAAGGTGCAGCAGGTGGTGACAACACAATATGTTCCTAAACCAAAACCTTTGAACAATTCTGATAAGGGGATAACTAACTTGGAATCAGATAAGTTCCCTGCATCGTCTTAGCAGGAGAATAAATTGGAGGAGCATCATCAGAACCAGGATCGGCTACAACAAGAGGAGAATTCTCTGATGACAATGGTAGAATGAGCCAACGAAGCTGTTGAGGTCCAATAGATACATGATTCAGGAAACAAGTCTAGTCAGACTAATATCAGTCCAACTGATCGTCTGCATGGTGATGTCGTGGGCAATATGGCTGATATGCAAACTGATCTGCAAAACACTAGCCCCAGTGATCGTTAGGATGCTGCAAGAACTGAGCAGGCTGTAGATACCAAATTTTGACACACCATTTATTTTCAAACACTGGGGGGCATGTTTGCACTTTTTAGGGCAAATTTTGAATTTTTAATAATCTCGGGGGCAAAATAGTAATTTTATCTGTAAATATTTTTCTATCAGCTTTTGGGGGTTTTAAATTCATGTTTTTACTTTTATGTGAATTTATTAATTTCTTATGATTTTTCTGGATTTAATTGGTATTTTTTATATTTGTACCAGCTAAGGGCAAAATCGTCATTTTACAGTTTATATTCATTTTTTACCAATTTTGAGTAAAAAATGTATTTTCCAGTGTTTTAAGCTTATTTTTAGTTTTAGGTAATTTTTTTGAGGTCAATAATAATTTTCTGTGAATTTTCATTACCTAAGGGCAAAATCATCATTTTAACAAATTAAATTCATTTTTCACCAATTTTGAATCAAAAATGCATTTTCTAATGTTTTAAGCTTATTTGTAATTTTTGATAATTTTTTGAGGACAATAACTATTTTTCTGTAAATTTTCATAGTTCGAGGGCAAAATCGTCATTTTACAGTTTAAATTTATTTTCACCAAATTTTGAGTCAAAAAGGCATTTTATAATGTTTTAAGCTTATTTTTAATTTTTTGATAATTTTTTGAGGTTAATAGTTATTTTTTGTGAATTTTCATTGTTCGAGGGCAAAATCGTCATTTTACACCTTGACCGCGTTTTTATCAGTTTTGAGCTCTAGTTTTTATTTTTGAAATTTACTGTGAATTATTTTTGAAAATTTAGAGATCGTTGTCATATTCCTTGTATTAATTTTTAATTCTAGGGTTAAAAAATATTTTTTTAAAAAATAAAATTAGCATTTTTAATGCCAGGGGCGTTTTCGTCATTTTATACCATTCTTGGCCAACACGACAATGGGCCTATAAATACCCTTGTAATCATAAGAGAGAAAAGAGAACCCTAAAAAAAAACACATTTGATTTTATCCAAAAAGATCAAATCACATAGAAAATCCCCAAAAAAACACACACTCCATTTTTTTCTATTTCCGGTTACTGTTCATCAGATTACTATTCATCTTCTTCGGCCTCAGATTTTTACTGTTCATCTGGCTCTCCATTTCTACCGTTCATCTGGATTATCTAATGAGCAGGTAATTTCATAGCTTTTTGTTTTCATTATTGGTTTTCTTTATGTGTTTTTAGTTTGATTAATTAGTGATTTTGTTAATTGATTCAATCTATATGAAAAAGCTGTTTGTAAATTTGCAATTTTTGTCTGAAGATTGAACTTTTTGGGCTCAGATTTTTTTGGGTTTTATCTTTTTGGACCGTCTCTCCCTCTCTGCCAATCCAGTAGCTCCTCCCTCTTCCGTCACCTCACCACCATCTCTCCTCCCTCTCTCCACCACCTAAACCACCATCACCTGCTACCTAATTCGACCACCAGATTCCAATAGCAACTCTCACAGATAACCCCAATCTCCTTCTTTCTCTACCTGCAAGGAGAAACAACACCAAAACAGTTGAATAGATACACACATACGTACACAGAGTTACCACAAATAACCTCACTACCTCAAACCGCTAAGCCTTTCATTCACCTGCCTCCATCAGATACCAGTTCAGTCACCGAATCACCATATTCATGCAATTAAACTGTTATCTTCTTACCAGAAATCACCAAGCAGCCATTACCCAAACCGCAACCTACCCCAAAACACAAACAAACGACCATCTCCTCCCCTGCCACCTCTGTCTTCAGCTACCGTTCCATCACAAACCATCAACCTCATCCACCTTCCTTTGCCAAATAACATAGTCAGAATCAATAATCAAGCCTCAAACAATCACACCAGTCAGCAAACTCAATCACATATAGATTCACAATTGGGCAAATTCAATCACATATAGACTCACAATTGCACACACAGGAACTCAAGCACAATCACAAAATCACACGCATAGAACATACATAATCATACCACACCTACAAAACACATAGATACATACACGGTCACACACAATACACAAACAACCACCACAAATCATTGTTCAGTCCACAAACACTCCATAGCCTTTTCCATAAACACTAGACATGCCACTACCATCTCGGCTCCGCATCTGCCTCCCCTGTTTCCCTCCATCGCCTGCAGCTTCCAATCGTAACCCATTTACCAGCTCCTTCATCACCAATACCACTAAACAATAGTACAAACCGACAGCAATCACCATTCAAACCTGCAGAAAACAATCTAAAACACGACAAAAGCCCTCACCATAAGCCTCTGAAAATTGCAGCCAAGAACAACCTCCCCTCACCCACAACTTGTACCAGCACCTCGATCATCTCCAATTCCACCCCATTGCAGCCTCAAATCGCACTCAATCAGGTCCCAAATATCCAGAAACACCAACTGCAGCCCCTCCCTTAACAACCACAATTTCACAATCAGAGGGAGGGATAATTGGAAAGGGGAAATAGAGACAGAAAAAGAGAGAATTAGAAAGAGAGAAAACAAAAACGGAGGGAGAAGAAGAGAGTGCAAGAGAGATTGAGAGCAAATAGAGAGTGAGTGAAAGACCGAGAGAAGGAAGATAGAAAAGGGTGAAGACGAGCGAGAGAGGGCTGAAACAGAAAGAAATTAAACACAAAAGAAATAGAAAGAATCGGACAGAGGAAGAGAGAAATCAGAGAGGGGGGCAACTTCGGTGAAGGAAAGAACAAGAAGGAGAGAGGAGAAGCGAGATCAGAAATCTGAAAAGAAGAGAGGGGGAAGAAGGACAGAAAATAGAAAGAAGAGAAAGAGCAGGGAGAAACAGGGAAATCGGATGTGAGAATCCGGAGCAACAGAAGAGAGAATAGGCAAGGGAGAGAGAGGAAAACGCGAGAGAAAAACTAATTAGGAATATTTGCTTAACTGTGGATGATTAATTTATTATTTTTGATTTTGATTGAGCTTTAATTTAGTTAATTAATTTGATTAATTAGGTTGATGTGGTTAACTGATTTAGTTTAGCTTAATTTAATATTTTTATTTTCCGTTGTTGTCATATATAAAAAAAATGAATATTTGCATTCAAGTCCTTCTTTTCTTTGAGCACCATCAATGTGCCTCCAAAAATTTGTTTCATGCATTTAAAGGTTTCAATTTAATAGACTGACCCCACCCAGATTTTTTGTCCTTTCAATTAGGCCCTATGGCTTTCACATTGTCGCTCCCTAGCTGCTGGAAATTTATTTTTTGGACCTTAGCATTGCTGGAATTTAAGATTTTGTCCCCTACTTTGCTGGAAATTTTTTATTTTAGCTTTCCTAACTTGCTTTAACTTATAATTTTACCCCTTAAGCATTATAGAAATTTATTTTTAGTCCTTTTAATTACTAGACTTTACATTCTTAGTCCAATTTGTCAATACTTATATGTTTTAGTCTTTTTTTGTTTATACTGAGATACCTTGACTTGTTTGTTCATGTTGGGTAGTATTCGTACCGGGTCTTCAAAAAGGTATTTTCGTTACCTTTTAATTGCTTCTTTATGTGTTCCAACGTACTCTAATGTGATATTTTATGCATTCTTTTTTGCGTTTATTATTTTATGCATTTTTGCGTATTTATTTATTTTGTGTTATTTAATTTTAAATTTTATTATTTTGATGAAAAATGTAATATTTTGTATTTAGTTAGCCAATGTAATAGTTAGATTATTTTTCTCATATTTTAGTAAAATATTGTATCTAGATAGAAAGTGTAATAGATAGGGCATTTTAATTTCCCCCCTTTAAATTGTAAATTAAGCCCCGGGGTAATAGTTAGGGTTTATTTGCTTTTGCGTGCTTACGTGTTTATTTCTCTTACCGCTTTCCTTAGGATTTTCGCATCTAGAATATTATGCTTACGTGTTATGTGCTTCAATGTGATCTTACATGTTTTTATGTGTTTAATTTGCTTTTAATTTATGCTTTACTATTTAATTCATGTTTTATTGTTATTCCGTCACCACACTAGTCCAACGCTAGTTGTAGCTTATCGTTTCTCGCTAGTCCAACGCTAGTGGGATTTTCCTTAGAACGGGCTAGTCCAACGCTAGACCCTTAGGGCATTTTAGTGCTAGGATCATTCGTGCGCATTTCTCATTTCACGCACTTTTAGTTTTCTTTCAATTTGTCATGATTTTATTATTACTCTTATTATTATTTATTATTATTATTTTAACACATTTTTAAAATGCATGACATATAGGTTGCATTTCACTTAGACTTTAGGACATTTGTGTGATTCGACTGGAAATAGTCGTCTACTCACGTGGGAAGCAGTGGCGTACATGCTGTTTCTCCCTCCGTGAGTAGAAACATTCAGTTACGAGTTATTAGTCCCCCGTACCCGTCATGTTGCATACCCACATTCTTTCTTCACTTATTATATATTATTATTTTCTTTTCTTTTTGCATCACATTTTGTATAAAAACTCGTGACTCCCTCGAGGTCTCGACTCGGGTTTCGCAATTAATGTGATAATTCTGACCAAGCATAGACGGGACATTCTGACCCTCCCGATACCCATATTTAGACTTAGGATTTGCATTTATATAGAGACATCCGAACGCTATAGAATCTAGGGTTAATGTAGGAAAATTTGATTAAACCTCGCAACTAGCCTTGGCTAGGTTGAAAGGGTGCCTCAGGCGCAGGCCTTTGCCTTTCTGTTCTTCAAATGTGACTCCCAGACCTTTTTCTCTCATTTTTCGTAGACCGGAGTCGAAAAAGGGTTTTTAAATATTTTTCTAAAATTTTATTTTTATTTTTGTTAAACGACTTTTCGGGTGACTTGGTACACCCTAACTCAGTACCAAGTGGCGACTCCATTTTCTTTTAAAATAAAAACCTTTTTCAAAAGCTATTTGGCCAAACCTGTCGCATTTTAGTCCTGGCCTTATTTTCTTTTAAAATGCCATTTTTCTTAAAATACACTTTTCTACTAAAATTTGATTTTTCTCACACACGCACGGTTTTTCCAAAAACCTTTATTTTCGAAAGGGTCATCGAGACCGGACCGTCTTTTCAAGAAGCGACAGTTAACGACCCCACTAGCACCTTTTACTTCACGATTTTTTTTAGTACGCGACACAGGCAATTCTTCGTTTGGGAAAAATGTGCAGCAGGTTTTGGACATGGAAAAGGAAGGGAGGATAGAACTAGATGATCAGGAGAATGAATTAACACATGTAGATAATGTTCAAACCCAGCAGCAGTTGGTTTCAGAAGCAGAATTTACAACTGGAAATTTGTCCTCTCGTGGAGCTATTGATGGTGTTGAAGCTAACTAGAATCTTGAGCAACAGCTAGCCTTTTGTAACCTGGAAGTGTCTCCTCATCAAGTCCAGATTATTCAAACGTAGCAGCTAGAATGGAACCACCAGAAATTGGGTAAGCAAAAAAGGATTCGTCCTAAATTTAATGTTGATAGAATCTTGCGTTCTCAAGTAAGATTATTAGTGAATTCTTTTACTGCTCTTTCCAATGATTAATTGCATGTTTTGGAACATTAGGGGTGTGTCTCGGCCCCTAAATTTGAGGAGACTTAAAAAGTTGATCAAAAGTTATAATATGCAAGTAATTGCTATTTGTGAACCCAAAATTGGTGTCAATAGATTTGCGGAAATTAGATTGAAGTTTGGTATGGATAGTGGTTTTTGGAATAATTGTGGCTCGGTGTGGGTCTTTTACAGGGGTACCTTGGTATGTTCTGTGATAGGAGAAAGTAATCAACATTTATCTATATCTCTTAGTTTCTCAGTTTTACCTGGACTGTGTACTTTAACCTTTGTCCATGCCAAATGTTTGGATAATGATAGACTATGCTTATGGAATAATTTGAAGAATGAATTTAGACCTAGTGCTCCATGGTTAATTGCTGGCGATTTTAATCTGGTGGTTCAAGCTGCTGAAAAATGTGGAGGTAGACCTTTTAACATCTCTGAAGCTACTGACTTTTTAACATTTTTGCAAGATGTTCAAGTCTTTGATGCAGGTTATTCTGGCTCAGATTATACTTGGTGTAACAATAGACAAGGAAATGCAAGAGTATGAAAAAGATTGGATAGGGTCCTAATCAACAAGGAGTTTGGTGAGCTTAATTTAGAGTTGTCGGTGCAACATCTTTCTAGAAGACCATCTGATCATGCTCCAATATTGATGAGTGGCAAAACTATATTAGATAACAAATTGAAGGAATTTTGTTTCTTAAATTTCTGGACTTCTCATCCAGATTTCATGAATTTGGTTGCACAAGTTTGGAACAAATCTCACACGGGGCCTCCCTTGAGGGTTTTAGCACTAAAGGTAAAGGAGGTGAAAAATGCTCTTCGAATGTGGTCTAGACAAAAGTTTGGAGATATCTTTGCAAATGTAAAGAGATTGGAGAACAAGGCTGCGCGTCTACAAGTTGTGTTTGATGCTCAACAATCGGATAAAGCTCTCTAGGATTTGCAATCGATGAGTTCAGAATTAAATCGAGCTCTTTATGTGGAGAAGAACTTCTGGAGACAAAAAGCTCGTGTAAAGTGGTGGAAAGAAGGAGACTGCAATACTAAAATTTTCCATTCCATTGTGGCTGAACGAAAAAGGAAGGATACCATTCACTGTATTAAAAATCAGTCTGGTGATTGGGAAGATGATGAAGATGGAATTGGAAGGGTAGCTTGTGATTATTTTTCTTCCTTGTTTGTCTAGGATAAAGATCAAGATGTTGGTGTCTTGGACCTGATTCTAAGATTAATCTTGGAAGAGGATAACCAAATGCTTGAGAGGGATCCTACTATAGAGGAGATTCGGAAGATAGTTTTCTCTATGGATGGAGAAAGTGTAGCTGGATCGGATGGCTTCACTGGAAAGTTCTTTACCACAGCCTAGGACTTAGTAGCTGATGATTTATATAAGGCTGTGATGAGTTTCTTTTGTGGTGAAGTGAACCCTAGAAGTTTTACTTCTACTCTTGTGGTACTGATTCCAAAAATTGATAGTCCTCAGGATTTCTCTTAGTTTAGACCAATACGTTTGTGTAATTTTGTGAACAAAATTATTACAAAATTATTGGCTAATAGACTTGCCACATTTCTCCCCTAGATTATCTCTAGTCAACAAAGTGGGTTTGTAAAGGGCAGGTTGATGACTGAAAATTTTATGTTGGCTCAAGAGATGATTACTGGAATAGCTAAATAAAAATTAGGGTGGTAATGTAGTGCTAAAATTAGCTATGGCTAAGGCATATGATAGAGTATCTTGGCTATATTTGATTAAAATTCTATGGACTTTTGGGTTTGGTGAGAGGTGGATTGACATGATTTAGAGGTGTATTTCTAATTGCTAGTTCTGTATTATAATTAATGGTATGCCTAATGATTTTTTCAGGTCTTCTAGAGGACTTCGACAAGGAGATCCAATATCCCCAACCTTGTTCATTATAGCTGCTGAAGGCTTGTCAAGGGCACTAAATCATTTATCTCAGTTGCCATGCTTCATCCCATTTAAAGTACCAACAGGTTGTCCTGTTATTTCTCACCTAGCATTTGCTGATGATGTCATTATCTTTTTAGGGGTGTCTAAGAGATCTTTGAGCATGATTATGGAGATTTTGAATCAATATGGAAGGTGTTTAAGGCAGAAAGTCAACATTGCCAAGAGTGATTTTTTATGTCATCCAAAACTATCAAGGGTAAGAAGGGGGACTATAAAGCAAGTCACAGGATTTTCAGAAAAATCATTTCTGGTGCGTTACTTGGGCTACTCTTTATTTATTGGGAAATGTAAGACAACATATTTTGCTAATCTTGGGGTTTCTGTGATGAAAAAGATCTTGGCTTGGCAGAATAGATACTTGTCTTTGGGTGGGAGATTGATGCTTATAAAGCATGTGTTGTCTTCGATTCCATTACATATACTTGTTGCAGGCAATCCTCCAAAAAATATTTTTATTCAACTTGAACGGATCTTTTCTCAATTTTTGTGGGGTAAGGAAGATGACAAGTTTAAATATCATTGGCTTGGATGGAAGAAATTATGTGCTCCAACTATGGAGGGGGGTGCGGGTCTACGATCTCTGGAAGACATTTATAAGGCTTTCTTGATTAAGCTATGGTAGCAATTTAGAAGTCAGAAATCACTTTGGGCTACATTTATGGCAGCAAAGTACTGTAGAAATAAGTATCCATCTCAAATACAAAAACATAGATTGGACTCGATTGCATGGAAAAGGATATTGGAGGGGCGTGACTTAGCTGAAGACAATATTTGTTGGCTAAAAAATGATGGATTGTTATCTTCTTGGCCTAATGATGAAGGTTCAGCTATAATGGTTTGGTCATTAACCGCGTCAGGTGAGTTCTCAATGAAATCTACCTTTGAATGTGTGAGGGATGTAAAGTTTCGGCTTTTATTTATGGTAAGATTTGGGATTCTTCTATTCCGATTAAAATGTCTTTTTTCATGCTTAGACGTTTAAGTCGAAGAATCCCCACGGCAAATGTGTTACAAAAAATGGGTGTCTGTGGTCCCTATATCTGTTATTGTTGTATTCCCCCTTCTGTTGAGTCAATGGAGCATATTTTTTGTGCAGGACATATTCCAACGAAGGTGTGGGATTACTTTGGGGGGCCAATGGGTTTAAATCTAAAACATAAGCAAGTTCATATGAGGCTTATGAACTGGTGGATTGCTCCTTTTAAGAATGGCGTTTCTAAGTTTATGTTTCAAATTATTCCAATTCTCATTCTTTGGCATTTGTGAAAGGCAAGGAATGCTTATGTTTTTGCAGGTGAAACTTGGACTTGGGAACGTGTTGTGTTTAATATATTGGGTGATATAAGGGTGGTGCTCCAAAGGAAATTTAATATTTTTATAGCACATTCCAGCTGGTTGGAGATTTATAATCTTATTGAATCTCACAAGAAAAAGTGAAGATTTCCTTAGTTAAATGGTTGCCTTCGAAGCATGGATTGAAACTCAATACAGATGGATATTCTAAGGGGAACCCAGGGGAGTGTGGTGGAGGTGGACTACTAAGAGATGGGAAAGGGAAAGTTTTGATTGGTTTCTCTTGTTATTTTGGTTTGCGTCTAGTTTAGAAGCTGAAATGAAGGCAATGCTTCATGGTATTCGTTTGTGCCTTGACAATGGTTTTGAAGCATTTCACTTAGAATCGGACTCTCTTTCTTTGGTACATATATTGACTGGTGTGATTTCTTGTCCATGGCTTTTACGTCAATGGTTTGAGGAAATAGAAAAATTTCAATTGCATTTTACTTCTATTACGCATTGCTGCAGAGAAGCGAATCAACCAGCATATGTTTTGTCTAACGAGGGAATAAAGTGCTAGAGCAATAATGTGTATACGAATTTCTCAACTCTCCCCAAGGAAGCTCGTGGAGCCTTAAGACTAGATTTGTTAGGTTTTCCTTCTTTTCGATTCCACTAAGGTTTTCTTTCATGTAGAGCATTTTCCTGTAAGGGAGTAAGTACTCTTCATTTCATAATTTTTGACTTTGAGTTTTTTTTATTGTTTATTTTTGAGATATAAATTTTCTTCTTGTACTTTCTGAGGTAAGGTTTATGTCCCCCTCTTTTTTTAAATATTAATAAAATTTAGGGGTGGCGTCCCTCCCCGTGTATGGGGTTTTGCCAACTAAAGAAAAAAAAATTGGCATCAGTAAGGCAATTTTCCCTTGTTGATTTGGGATGGATATATTAACATCATTTTCCAATGTGCTAGAATGCATCATTTTGACATTTGTCAATTCCCCCACACTTGAATCATTGTTTGTTCTCAACCATTCGAAAAAATGTGAGCACTAGTGATTCAAGCATTTAAATCACACATGTGCGCTCTAAAATGTATTTCCTCAAAACCAAATAAATAACCATTATGTAATTTATTGTCTTATCTTTAATACTCATAATATCAAGTAAAGGGGAAGGAATTATATCACAAACTGTATTCGAGAAGTAAAACTGCCTTTTTACGCAAAAATCGACATTGATTGGATGAAGATCCCTGGTTATTCAACAATTTACTTGCTCAAATTTGCAATGCATTACTCATAATTCCAATGCCGTTTGATGCAAAAGTTGACATTTGTAGATGAAGACTCCCGGTTACGAAGCATAAGAACCATTGGAGTAGAAAAAAAGCTACATTATTCTTTTTTCTTTTTTTTTCCTCTTTTTTTTTCTTTTTTTTCTTCATTTTTTTGTAGCATAAAAACCCCTCATAATAGATGTTACATCACAAATCACATGAGTGCACTAATTGACCATAATCAACATTTAACATGTGAAATTAAGTAAAGAAGAGAAATTATCATCAAACATACAAAATTTGGACATAAGTTTAACCACTTTACAAGATATACTTTCTATAAGAACAAAACTCCAAAGTACATAATAATTATTTCTTAGTACTTAAAGAAAGCATTTGCCAAAGCATATAAAGTAATTTCAATAAGTAGGGAAATTTAGACAAAATCACGATTGTGAGCAATAACTCACAAGCATGTGACATCCCCTATTTTAACCTCACAATAACTTATACAACAAATTCCAAAGATGAATAAGAAATTGTGGATATGAAACAACAAAACTCCCCTTGTGCAATGGTTGAAGTCGTATCCTCTGCATGTTTATTCCTTTTGTTGTGCTTGAATTCTCCAAACCTTCATCCAAACTTGCTTGGTGAAGTTTGCTAAATATTTTCAAGGTCTCTGGAGTAAAAAACGCATATTTCCCTAGCTCCTTAACTCATTTCTTGGTGCCAATATTTGTAGCTTCTTTCTCTTTTAGGTTAAGCTTGGATTCCTTCTTATACCATAAAGTCTAAATTCCTTTTCGGCATCATTCTAGCTCCTCATAAATAGCTTGTGTTATTTTGAAATTTGAAGAGATATTGAAGTGGCAATCATTTGTTTTAAGTAAGGTGACATCCAAAGACCATAGGCATTTATTTTCATCATCAAAATATACAAGAAAATGATTTTTTTTTTTTTGCATTAAGTCATCAAAAGAGAAAACTTTACAATTACACAAACCTAGTATTAGGCTTTGAAAGAAATGTGATTTATTTCAGGGTCTCATCAAAGAATCATTTGTTGAATATAACAAAAGATTTGAAGAAAACTTTTTCAAAAGCTAAATGCAAGACATGAAGGGAAAATCAAATGTCATAAACAAATTTCAAAAAGCAACTTATTTAACACCTCATTTGAGAAAAAATTTTGAACGCAAGGCAATCTTAAATTTACAGAAGGAGTGCAATTATTGTAAGGTAATAGCATAGGTAACGCAGCGGAAAAATAAAAATTTATTACCTTAACCATGGATCTCTTTGACATATCTATATGATTAACAAGGGGGTTTGCATGAAGATTACCTTAAGCACAGAAGATTTCTATGCTTCTAGGCAAAGATCCTTTCGAAGAAGATGTCTGATCTACCACGAAAAGCCCTCCAAGCGTAGAGCCTCTAACGATATCCACACGAACAACTTCTTTGGGAACCTTGTAGGCTTGCTTGCTTTGACTTTTGAGTGCTAGCTCCCTTGAATTATTAAGAACACAAGAAGAAGAAAAAACCCTAACTCTTAGGAGAGAGAGAGAGAGACACCTAGAGAGAGAAAGAGGCGTGACTGTTTTCTCTTCAATTTTTCTCTTACTAGTTTTCTTTTGTGCTACAATAATAATAATTCAAGAGTCAAAGCATGAACCTATTTATAGAGGAAGTAATCTAGTCTTTTAGGAAATAAAGCTAATTAGAAACTAAGAAGGTTTAGGCAACTTACTTTAAGCTAATCCTTCTCCTTTAGGAAATCTATTCCATAAGGAAACCAATTAGTTACTTTATTTCTTTTAGGAAACTAATTTCCTGCAAGACTTAGAATATTTATAAATAAGTCCTTTAAGTTAATTTATCTCATAAATTAACTCCATAAGTATCTCATACTTATCTTAATTACATTTTAACCCAAAGATTTTGTTCTTTATGTGTGTGACCCATTAGGTTCCATTCACGTTGGCAATAAGTATAAATTATAACTCATTAATTGAGCTAGATAAATTAAACACTTTTAATTTATCATTAATTCACTAATTAATCAATTCATACTTATAGATCATGAGTGGCAGTCTAGCAATGCATCATGACCACCCAAGTGAATAGGAAAGTCATATGGTAGACCATACCCTTCAATGACAATGTTACCTGTGTAATTAATATCCTTTCACCACACTATATCCCAATTAGTCTAAAAGTATAGTGCATACTTTTAAATGACTAATTTATATTTTCTTGTTCCAGAAATATAACTCTCCATGATGTATAACCTTGAAACTACTTCCAAGTTATACTATCACTTCTGCAGAAGATTTATGAGTTAATATTTCCAACAAGTGGCCATTAAGGGATATACTCTCCTATTAAGGAGTGGTGAATCCTATATTGATTACTCACTATCTTTCCATGCTTCAAACTATACCCAATCTCTAACCTATGAGCTACCCTTTTACGGGCACCGAGGAATAGAGTCAAAGTATAGCAATTCCACACTCAAGATACTATGGTAATCTCAAGTCAAAGGATCACTTACACCATTGCCATTAAGAGTTCAACTATTGGCACTATAGTTGAAACTCTTGGCGGATCAATCCAATGAACTTGTTCTCAAACAAGCATCCACATACTAGCTTAAGTGTCACGTACACCATAGTCAATGAGATCAACTACTACTTACCATAAGTAGAGGCAAATGTATGTGCTAGTCTATCCGTATTAATGATGTCCAATCTCATTAATACTATGACTAGGGATATTTAAGAATATGACTTTATGTATTAGAGTCTCATAATTGTAACCCTTACAATCTCTAATACACAGTCAATATTCTAAGGACTTTATCAATCAAACAAGTAACATGGAAATACAAGTATAGATGATAAAGAAAAATACCACATGAATAAATATAACATAATAAGTGTAAACAAACACCTTAAACCATCTTGGTTTTAGGGCATACACTAACAAACTCCCACTTGCACTAAAACCAATCACTCATTTGTTTTAGGCCAAAAGCATTTACATGAGCATCATGCTTTTTCTGGGACAAGGCCTTAGTGAGATGATCAGCTATATTGTCATCAGTGGGAACCTTTTCTATCTTTACATCATTCCTACCAACTATTTCTCTAATAAGATGGTAGCGCCTAAGTACGTGCTTTGGATCAGTTGATGAGACCTAGGTTCCTTTGCTTGGGCTATGGCACCATTGTTGTCACAATACAAAGGTATAGGATCAACAATGGAAGGAACCACTCCTAGCTCGATGACGAACTTCTTGATCCAAACAGCCTCTTTTGCAGCTTCGGAAGCAGCAATGTACTCGGCTTCAGTTGTAGAATCAGCGGTAGTTTCTTGCTTCGAACTCTTCCAGCTCACAGCACCACCATTTAACGTGAATATAAATCCAGATTGCGACTTACTATCATCCTTGTCTGACTGAAAACTAGCATCAGTGAAACCACACACTTCTAAAGTGTGTCCTCCATACACCAAGAATAATTCTTTAGTTCTTCTCAAGTACTTAAGAATACTCTTGACAGCTACCCAGTGACCCTCACCAGGGTTAGCTTGGAATCTGCTCGTAACACTTAGAGCATAGGAGACGTCGGGTCTCGTACATAGCATAGCATACATAATGGATCCTATTGCCGAGGCATAAGGAACCTTTTGCATGCTATCAATCTCGACAGGTGTCTTAGGACACATGTCTCTCGAAAGAGTAATCCCATGTCTCATAGGTAAGTACCCTTTTTTCGATTGCTCCATGCTAAACCTCTTTAGCATCTTGTCTATGTATGTCGATTGACTGAGACCAAGCAACCTCTTGGATCTATCTCTATAGATCCTAATTCCCAGAATATAGGTTGCCTCTCCTAAATCTTTCATGGAGAAACTCTTGGACAGCCATACCTTTACGGTTTGTAGTGAAGGTATGTCAGTTTCCCATCAACAATATGTCATCCACATAAAGTATTAAGAAAACGACAGCGCTCCCACTCACCTTCTTGTATACACAAGGCTCGTCTTCATTCTTAAGAAAACCAAACTCTTTGATTGTCTCATCAAAACGAATGTTCCAACTCCTTGAAGCTTGCTTGAGTCCATAAATAGACTTTTGTAGCTTGCATACCTTATGACTATCAATGGAGTCAAAACCCTCAGGTTGTGTCATGTACACATCCTCTTGCAAATTCCCGTTAAGGAATGCAGTCTTGACATCCATTTGCCAAATCTCATAGTCATAATAAGCAGCTATGGCAAGCAAAATCCTTATAGATTTAAGCATAGCTACCAGGCGAAAAAGTTTCATTCAAAGTCAATTCCTTGCCTTTGTTTATAACCTTTTGCCACTAACCTTGCTTTATAGGTAACAATATTACCATCCATGTCAGTCTTTCTTTTAAAGACCCACTTGCACCCTATGGGTTTTATTCCTTCAGGTGGCTCGACCAAGGTCCATACCTTGTTCTCGTACATGGAATCCATTTCGGAATTTCATGGCTTCGCGCCATTTCAAAGAGTCTACATTAGACATAGCTTCTTCGTAGCTAGTAGGGTCATCATCATCTATGACCAACACATCATTGCTCTCGCTAATGAGAAATCCATATCTCTCAGGAGGATAACGTGTTCTACTAGATCTTCGAAGTTCTTGTGTAACTTGAGCTTCCGACTGCGCCTCATCAACATGTGGCATAAGCTCTTGTTCCAACTGTTGACTACTTTGTGGTTCTTGAATTTCTTCAAGTTCTACTTTGCTCCCACTACTTCTTTCAAGAATAAACAATTTTTCTAGAAAAGTAGCATGTCTTGAAACAAACACCTTTTGCTCAAGGGGATTGTAGAAGTAGTATCCACGACTCTCTCTAGGATACCCCACAAACAAGCATTTGTCAGACTTAGCCTCTAGCTTGTCTGACATGTTTCGCTTCACATAAGCAGAACAACCCCAAATCTTTAAATGATTAAGATTTGGTTTCTTACCATACCAAATCTCATAAGGTGTGGTATCAACAGATTTTGATGGAACACGGTTGAGTATATAGGAGGCGGAATCTAAGGCATATCCCCAAAACGAACTAGGAAGTGATGCATGGCCCATCATGGAACGTACCATATCTAATAAAGTACGATTTCTCCTTTCAGACACACCATTTAGTTGTGGCGTGTATGGAGGAGTCCATTGAGGAATAATCCCATTTTCCTCTAGATATAGTTGGAACTCTTGACTTAAGTATTCTCCACCTCGATCAGATCTAAGTGTTTTGATACTCTTGCCAAGTTGTTTCTCAACTTCAACTTTAAAGACTTTGAACTTTTCAAAGGCCTCGGATTTGTGCTTCATTAGAAACACATAACCATATCTAGAATGGTCATCCGTGAAAGTGATGAAGTAGGAGAAACCACCTCTAGCATGGATCGACATTGGGCCACAAACATCAGTATGTATAAGCCCAAGAAGATCACTAGCACGTTCACCCTTTCCAGAAAAAGGTGTCTTGGTCATCTTACCAAGTAAACAAGATTCGCATGTCCCAAATGATTCATAATCAAATGAGTCCAAGTATCCATTTTTATGTAACTTGGATATGCGTTTCTCATTTACATGACCAAGTCTACAATGCCAAAGGTATGTTTGGTTAACAATATCTAATTTTTGTTTCTTGGTGTTTATGTTGAGAATGGACTTTTGTTCATCTAGAATATATAAACCATTAATTAATGTACCAGTACCATAAGTAATACCATCACGTGAAAAAGAACAACTTTTATTCCTTTGAATGATGGTAAAACCATCCAAATCTAACAATGAGATAGAAATGATGTTCTTTGTAAGTACGGGAACAAAATAACAGTTTCTCAATTCTAAAATAAGCCCAGTGGGCAAAGAGAGTACATAGGTTCCTACGGCTAATGCAGCAACTCTTGCTCCATTCCCTACGCGTAGCTCGACCTCTCCCTTTGCCTAGGAATCTACTATCTTTAAGACCCTGCATATTATTACAAATATGAGATCCAGATCCGGTATCTAATACCCATGAGTCTTGGTTAGTAGACAAATTAATCTCAATCATAAACATACCAGAGGTTGAAGCTTCACCAAGCTTCTTTGACTTTAGAGAGTCAAGGTAGGCCTTGCAATTCCTCTTCCAATGCCCATCTTGTCCGCAATGGAAGCATGTGCCCTTGGGTTTGTCCTTCTTAACCCCACCCTTAGGCTTGGTTCTCTTCTTCTTGGACTTCTTAAGCCCAGAATTGGGCTTCTTTTTCTTGGAGCCCGAGACAAGCATAACGGTGCCCTTCTCCTTCTTAAGATTAGGCTCAGCAGTCTTGAGCATGTTCATCAATTCAGTCAACGTGCACTCAACTTTTCGCATGTTGAAGTGCAGGATGAATTGTGAATAGCTCTCAGGGAGGGACTGAAGAATTAAGTCAATACTTAACTCATTGTCAGAAACGTGTCCCAGATCAGCTAATTTTTCAATTAGCCCAATCATCTTCAGTACATGGGTAGTCACTGAAGATCCCTCTGCCATCTTGCATTGATAAAGCTCCCTTGAGGTCTCATACCTCTCAGTCCTAGCTTGTGCATCGAACATTTCTTTTAAGTGCACAATCATGGACGGAGCATCCATCTTAAGATGTTGCTTTTGCAATGCAGGGGACATAGCAGCTAACATGATACATGTTGCAGCATCATTGTCGGCTTTGTGCATCTCATATGCATCTATGTCCTCTTGTGATGCAGTAGCGGGTGGAGGAGGGGGCATGGGTTTATCGAGGACATACTCAATTTTTTCATGTTTGAGAACAATTCTCAAATTGATATTCCAGTCCTCAAAGTTGGTTTCATTGAGTTTGTTGTCAAGAATCGGTCGCAAATTCACGTTAGACATTCTACAAAAAGTAAAGACAGAAAATAAGTATTTGTTTTATGTTATATGCAAACCAAAAATGTGGATTCGTAAATTTATTTGGTTTGCTCCCACTATTTTACTTCAAATCAATAACCCTCAATATTGATTCGGAAATCCGTTGGAGATTTCTAGTGGGCTAGGATCCCATCTAATTAGCTTTGGGTTTGACGGAGGCCAATGCCCCAAAGATAAATTCGATTAGGTAGATAACTATTTATCAATCACAACCCTTGTGACTCCTAGATAGTTGGGTATCAACTCTTTGAAATTTACATCTTATGTATTACCCAACATTGCCTCAAAAAATATCATAACATTGACGGAGGCCAAACTCGTTATGTAATTTTTGTTAAGTCAAACCCATTATTCAGAGATCATATCTCATAACAAAAACATATTCCGAGTAAGGTGACCTTGACGGAGGCCAACGTGTCAACCTTAATAGGAACTCATCGTTTTTGTTATAATAATGGAAGGCAACTTAAATAGATGACCTAATATTTGATATTGAGGGATTTTAGTTTAAATATTAATGTCTCATCATATTATGCAATTAAAATATATCAATCATATAAAATAAAAGCATAATAAACGTGGATGATTATGGACTTTAACTAATAATATTTTCTTCGAGCCTTGAAGAAAATATTTGGTTAAAATTCCTAGGGGACGTTTCAACTCCTTGATGCGCCTCCTTGGTTGCTCCTTGGTGCCACCTCCATCTTCTTGTACATTACATATGTAATTCTAGTCTAAACAATTTAAAATAAACCTATTCCTAACCTATACTTTGTACATTACAAGTATTGATTAAGAAACCTCGATTTACATTCGAGGGGAGTTTAGGTGAGAAGAGAATTACATCAGAAATTAGAGAGGGAAGGACACGCAGGCCCTATTTATAAAACCAATACAAGCCAACCATAAAAGAAGTAATAACCATTCAATCGCATTGGTCTAGTCCATAATCATCCACCATGCCATCATACTATTTAACAATTAAATAAATTAATTTATTTAATTCTAGTCATAAATCATATGGTCTAAATAATATAGATTAATGCTCTTGAAATTTATTTGTCTCAAAAATATAGTTATAGAAGGTATAGGTTTCCAAATTTTAACTTTCCAAATCTTAACAATTAAAATTGGAAAGTGTTTTATTTGAGAAATTATCAAAATTCGTGTTCTTTCAAAAAATAGGAAAAATCCCGCTAGGTTTCTGCCTACAAACCAGCGCGACAAAATGTGCGCGGGTTCATCAGCGGTTTGTAACCCGCGCGACAAACCGTGCGCGGTTTCATCCGCGGTTTGTGGACAGAAGTTACGGGATTTTGACCGCGGGTCAAAACGCGCGCGAGTTTTCGCGCGGTTTGTGTCCAGAAAATACGATCTTTGAAATTCTTTGGCGTTTTTCAAAACTCTTTTGAATCAAAACATGTTAAAACCCTTTTAGCATGTAAAAAACAATTTAGAAACCATAAAAACAACCTTAAGAACTTATCTTAATTATTTAAAACACCTTTTAAACAATCAAGAACTTTTCTTAAAAATCAAACTCTTGATTTTTCCTATAATGCTTTTGAGACAAATTTCATCAAGAACAAACCATCCATATTTGTGACAATTAAATAAACACAAATCATATAGATATAATCAAAGAAGGCTCTGATACCACTGTAAGGTAATAGCATAGGTAACGCAGCGGAAAAATAAAAATTTATTACCTTAACCATGGATCTCTTTGACATATCTATATGATTAACAAGGGGGTTTGCATGAAGATTACCTTAAGCACAGAAGATTTCTATGCTTCTAGGCAAAGATCCTTCGAAGAAGATGTTTGATCTACCACGAAAAGCCCTCCAAGCGTAGAGCCTCTAACGATATCCACACGAACAACTTCTTTGGGAACCTTGTAGGCTTGCTTGCTTTGACTTTTGAGTGCTAGCTCCCTTGAATTATTAAGAACACAAGAAGAAGAAAAAACCTAACCCTTAGAGAGAGAGAGAGAGAGACGCCTAGAGAGAGAGAAGAGGCGTGACTTTTTCTCTTCAATTTTTCTCTCACTAGTTTTCTTTTGTGCTAGCAATAATAATAATTCAAGAGTCAAAGCATGAACCTATTTATAGAGGAAGTAATCTAGTCTTTTAGGAAATAAAGCTAATTAGAAACCAAGAAGGTTTAGGCAACTTACTTTAAGCTAATCCTTCTCCTTTAGGAAATCTATTCCATAAGGAAACCAATTAGTTACTTTATTTCTTTTAGGAAACTAATTTCCTGCAAGACTTAGAATATTTATAAATAAGTCCTTTAAGTTAATTTATCTCATAAATTAACCCCATAAGTATCTCATACTTATCTTAATTACATTTTAACCCAAAGATTTTGTTCTTTATGTGTGTGACCCATTAGGTTCCATTCACGTTGGCAATAAGTATAAATTATAACTCATTAATTGAGCTAGATAAATTAAACACTTTTAATTTATCATTAATTCACTAATTAATCAATTCATACTTATAGATCATGAGTGGCGTCTAGCAATGCATCATGACCACCCAAGTGAATAGGAAAGTCATATGGTAGACCATACCCTTCAATGACAATGTTACCGTGTAATTAATATCCTTTCACCACACTATATCCCAATTAGTCTAAAAGTATAGTGCATACTTTTAAATGACTAATTTATATTTTCTTGTTCCAGAAATATAACTCTCCATGATGTATAACCTTGAAACTACTTCCAAGTTATACTATCACTTCTGCAGAAGATTTATGAGTTAATATTTCCAACAAGTGGCCATTAAGGGATATACTCTCCTATTAAGGAGTGGTGAATCCTATATTGATTACTCACTATCTTTCCATGCTTCAAACTATACCCAATCTCTAACCTATGAGCTACCCTTTTACGGGCACCGAGGAATAGAGTCAAAGTATAGCAATCCACACTCAAGATACTATGGTAATCTCAAGTCAAAGGATCACTTACACCATTGCCATTAAGAGTTCAACTATTGGCACTATAGTTGAAACTCTTGGCGGATCAATCCAATGAACTTGTTCTCAAACAAGCATCCACATACTAGCTTAAGTGTCACGCACACCATAGTCAATGAGATCAACTACTACTTACCATAAGTAGAGGCAAAGTATGTGCTAGTCTATCCGTATTAATGATGTCCAATCTCATTAATACTATGACTAGGGATATTTAAGAATATGACTTTATGTATTAGAGTCTCATAATTGTAACCCTTACAATCTCTAATACACAGTCAATATTCTAAGGACTTTATCAATCAAACAAGTAACATGGAAATACAAGTATAGATGATAAACAAAAATACCACATGGATAAATATAACATAAATAAGTGTAAAACAAAACACCTTTAAACCATCTTGGTTTTAAGGCATACACTAACAATTATTAGCATCCAAATTATTACTATTCTTATTACATCTAATAATGAACAACTGTCTAGCTACGAAATAAAATTTTATTTATCATATTGCTTATCCTAACCTAACTCACTTATCTAGGTTCTAGGCACTATCAATTCTAAAAAAATCGGTCGTCCATGATCCTTCGAATAATTCAAAAGAGCACTCATGTTTTTGATGGCCTTATGGGTCTCAAGCATGTGACGGTTTATTTGGAATTGGACCATAATTTAAAAATATTCGAACGTAGGACCAAATATGTATCAGATGTCTTTTTTATTTTACTGCCTCCATTAGAGGACTTGTAAAAATGAAAAAAAATCAAAATTAGTATAAGTAAAAACAAAAACAGATGCATGTCCTAGAGGAAGCCCTTATTATGCCAAGGGTAGGCCTAGCATGAAATGCAATCCTTTAGGGTGAGACCCCCCTTTTTAATAGTAGATAGGCCAGATCCACTGGGAAGAGATGCCTCCATTATGTTCGTATTACCTTACCTAGGGTCGCACCCGCCAGGATTTACCGAAAATATAAACGTGCATGTCTTTTAGGGTTAAGTACCCAAGACAAAAGGATGACTTTCCTATTTGGGATTCCCGAAGTGGCGTTTCCTCTATGGTTTATGCATGATGTCAGTTTATTAAAGCAAGTTAAATAAATGTAAAAATACAACATGTCCTAAAGACTTTATTCTAATAATGGTGTGTAATTTCTTCGAGAAAGATGTCAAATGAATTGTACCAAGGATTATTGGCTTCAAATTTGTTTGATTAAAAATCGAGCCTTCATGAGGTTACGAGATATAACATTGAAAGCAAAATAAAAAATCATGACTTTATCTAGGAACCTACAAGTAAAAAATGTCAGTTTATTAAAGTCAAATGAAACATGTGCCAAAATCACTTTTTGTGTAACGTGGGATGGGAGGGTGGGAGATACGGTAAAAACAACCCATTAATTTCCTTGTAAAAAAGGATAAATGCAAACTGTGCAAAAGTTTGACACTTGGGTACATTTATTGACTCTGAAAAAATTTGGTTTGGACAAAACTGACAAGTACATTTAGGATGTGTAATTTTGGAAAAGACCTGAAATTACACGTCTTATTTAGGAATATACAAGCCAAAAATCAGATTTTCGGGTACATTTTTTAAAAAACCTACAACGATTGAACCCTTGTACTTTTCTAAAATTTTATGAAAATCTTATTTCCATCTGTCTCGAAGAAATTAATTATGAAAATGAAATTTAAACGTGCTAAAAGAGGGTTGGCTTCCTACGAGAGCACCATGCTAGGGCTCTTTATTCTATGGTTGTGAATGCGAACAAAGAATAAGAGAGAGTGCGTTAGCTTATTCAACAAATATCACATACCACACTGACAAAGTAAATAGCAGTATGCAGAATAACTAAAAAAATAAAGGGGGTGGATTCCCTCCTCTCGTGCCTGGTGTACTTGATAGGGTAAGGCTGACTCTACCCTAGGCTTATTCTACATGGATGCATGGGGTTGGGCTCACTAATGCATCTAGACTTGATTAGGCTGTCGGTTCCCAAGTCTTCAGACCTAAGGGTAAGGGTCATCAATCCCAAAACCCTTGGTCGGTGGCTCGAGTGATCCTCCAGACACTGCTACGTGCACATCGTGCCCCGACCATGTGTCCAAGTGGATCTATTCTTTAAAGCCCAAATCTCTAGACTTGTGGACTCAAGCCGAGAGTTTGGTTGATCTCCTAAACATGATCATGTGCACATCGTGCCACGATCACACATCCAAGTGGATCAAGCCTACGATATAGCTTAAGGCTCCCAATGTGACAGCCCCACCTTACCCAGAGGTGCACCAAAGGGCTTAGCGGACTGCCTGCCTAGCTCTCGCCAGGACTCAAACACGCACTCGCTTAAACATCCAAGCGTACTTAACTCAAAATAAAATGCACTCATAAATAAATACATTCATAATATTTACTTAAAAGTGTAAATATCACAAGAGTTTTACATCCCCAAAATGTAAATAATATTTACAATAAAAGCCTACACATTTAGGCTATCAAAACACATTAAACAAAATATTTACTAGGTCCAAATCAGCTTTTCCAGCTTTAGTAGTTTTGGAAACCTGGTTAAAGAAAACAAATAAATGGGATGAGCTAAAATAGCCCAGTGAGTGCTCAAGTCATGCAACCATACCTAGTAAAATATAATTTTTGTTCGATAAAATATTTAACGAGTAAATAAACAATTTGTGAACAATTTAATTAACAAGTAGTCACTGGCGGATACGGGGCTCAACTACGGGAGCAAGCTCAACCGCAGAAGTAGCAAGCACTGAACATGTAACCAAGACGTTCGGACCGAGATAATAACTCAGGTCCTCGTCAAGGAACATACCAGTATAAACAAGCAAGTACCCTAACCACCATTCACCTTGTAACCTTCCAAACAAGCTACCACCTCCAGGGAGTAATCTCAACCTTGGAAGGGCCAACAAGCAAGAAAGTTCAATCTGGAGTTGGCCTCTTAGAGGAATTCAACTCATTTAGGGAAAGAACATACGCCCTAAAACACCCAGCACCTTATGTCCTCCCAAGTCACGTCAGGGTTGACTAACCGTGAAGTAACGGTGAAGTTAGTCACGGTAGTCTCACGCACAATTAACATATTTAATAGTGAAAGCATGTAACACATCGTGAAATAG
The DNA here is from genome assembly GCA_024721245.1 of Mitragyna speciosa. Classification (NCBI taxonomy): domain Eukaryota; kingdom Viridiplantae; phylum Streptophyta; class Magnoliopsida; order Gentianales; family Rubiaceae; genus Mitragyna; species Mitragyna speciosa. Next base: position 11,906,661 of record CM045559.1, read on the forward strand.
ATGCGATAAAGTACACATCTTTTCTCAAGTAACACATTTTATCAAATAAAATATCAAGTAGAACATGGCATTTCATGCATCATGCACACATAAGAACACTCACCTGAAATGTCTAAGAAAAGATTTCGCGGTAAGGTTGAGTCTCACTTCCGGATCCTGAAATTCACGAGAAATAATCGTATAAAAATCCTGACTAAAATCTAAGAAATTTCATAAGGAAATTCAAGAAATACTCCAAGTCTTTCTAGGGTTTAATTTCTAGGGTTTTGGAGCTTAGGGTTTTACCCTAGGGTTTAGGGTTTTCAAAATTAGGGTTTTCTAACTTTCTAGGGTTTTGCTCGGAAAGGTTTAATTCACTAATAGCTAATCTACGAAAATTTCTGCACGCTTAAATCACTAAATTAAAGCTTATAAAGTCTTAAATCATAGCCTAATTACTTTTATTTCCTAGGTTTTACCGAAATTTCGGCAGCACTTCCCCTATAATCGGACTAACCCAAAAATTTTTAACCTGCAAGAAAACATCCAACAACCCAATCTCAAGTAGTTCTACTAATCTCACATCAAACTCAATTCAATTCCATTCAAATTCATCACAAAAATACATAAACTACTCCAAGTTCTTCAAGCAAATCAAACCTAGATCATGCCATTTCAAGTTTAATTTACTATCTACAAGGCATACAAGTTCACAAGCTTCACCTTCATGGAATAAAACTTCATTTTTCATGGCCAAAATCAATCATACTTAACCATAAAAACATAACTTAAGAGCTAAAAACTATGATCTTTCACTTGAAATTAGAAGAGAAATTCATGGGAAATACCTCTAGGTAGACAAGATTGTTGCTTAGGAGGAAGTTCCGCTCAATTTCTATGGTTTAAAAATGAGTAAATGGAAGTAAAAGCTCCAAGAAAAATGAAAGAAAATGGAGAGAAAAAGAGAAGAGAGCAGCCGGCCAAGAAGAAAAAGAAAAGAGAGAAAATTGGCTAAGTAAAGAAGAAAAGAAATGGAAAAGAATTGGGAAAAAAATTGACCAATCAAAACAAGACAAAGGCAAAGTAGTTTTGACTTTCTCTCCATGGAAGACTACACTTGGCAATGGTTAATTAGGAGGGAATTTTATTATTTATCCTATAATTAGTCTTGCAAGATATCCTAAGTACAACTCCTAAGGAATAAAGTACAACATGCTCATTCTCTATTATTTTTTTTCCACAAATTCGGCCACCTTTTTTTATTTTTTTCTTAATGAACATAATACAAAATAAATGGTTTTGCATGAATTTCTAGGGTGTTGCACCCAAACCTTCAGACTTAGGGACCCAAAAGTAACAAGTGCGTCAATTCCAAGGGTCCCGATCGATGGTTCAAGTGATCCCCTAGACACCGCTACATGCACGAATGCGATGACTGCATGTCGAGGTAGATCGATCCTAGTCCTAAAAGGATGAGTGGGTGGCAACCACCAAAAAGAGAAAAAGGGTAAAACATTGAATGCACGTATGGAGTGCTCCTTATGAGAGGAGGGAATGTAATATTAACACGCATGGGCTCTAAGGATAACTGACCCCCTCCCCAAATGCAAGTGCGGTCAAATAACAAAGATAATTAAACCATATATCACATAGATGAGAGACGAAGTGTGTGAAATGCAAAAACAAACCCTAAAAACCTAAAAAACAAAAAATGCAATCCTAACATCCAAACGCGATAGAACAAATGGTTAAAGAAGAAAAATGTGATTAAGCCTAGTGCTCGGATTCACTAGTGATCCCTAGTGGAGTCGCCAAAATCTGTCATGTCTGAAAAATTCGATGACACGGTGGGGTCGTTGACTGTTGCGCCCCAAAAAGGCAGTCTGGTCTGCTGACTCATTTCGAAAGGATAGAGTTTTGGAAAACCCATGCGTGTGTGATGAAAATTGGATTTTGAGTGAATAAAGTGTATTTTACGAAAAATAGTATTTTAAACATAAGGCCGGGACTAAAAGTTTGACAGTTTTGGCCTACTAATTTTGAAAAAGAGTTTTATTTTAAAATGGAGTCGCCACTTGATATTGAGTTAGGGTGTACCATGTCACCCAAAAATCATTTGACAAAACAAAAATAAAAATTTTTTAAAAAAATGTTTAAAACCCTTTTTTGACTCCGATCAACGAAAAAACGAGAGAAGAAGGTTCAGTAGTCACATTTGAAGAAAAGGAAGGCAAAGGCTCATGCCTAAGGCACCCTTTCAACCTAGCCGAGGCTAGTTACGAGGTTTAATCAAATTTTCCTAAGTTAACCCTAAATTCTATCGCGTTTTGGATGTGTCTATATGAATACAAATCCTAAATCTAAGGTGAGTATCGAGAGGGTCAAAATGTTCTGATCGGGACTATCGCATTAATTGCAAGACCTGAGTCGAGATCTCGAGGAAGTCACGAGTGTCTATGCAAAAATGAAATGCAAAAAGAAAAATAGTAACATAGATAATACGTGATCGAAGAAAGTGGGTATACAACAAAACGGGTACGGCAAACTAATAACTCGTGACCGATATATTTCTACTTACGGAGCGGGGAATGGCATGTACGCCATCGCTTCCCATGTAAGTAGATGACTATTTGTAATCGGATCACACAAATGTCCTAAAAGTCTAAATGAAAATGCAACCTAAATGTCATGCACTGAGTTTTGTCAAAAATAGATAGTAGATAAAACATATACCAAAAATCATACAAAAAATAGGAAGTCTCTAAAATATAGTGGGTGAAGTGAAATGAAAAAGCATGAAGAGTGAGTCTAATCACTAAATGACCTAAAGGTCTAGCGTTGGACTAGCTCTTTCTAGGGATTTCCACTAGCGTTGGACTAGCGGGGAAACGATAAAGCCACAACTAGCATTGGACTAGTGTGGTGACGGAATAATATGAACTAATAAAACATAAATCAAAATAATAAAACATAAATTGAAAGCAAATAAACTTATAAAGACATATAAGAGCATATAGGAGCACATAACATGTAAGCATGATATCTAGATGCAAAAATCCTAATGAAAGTGGTAAAACATATAAACACGCAAGCACACAAAAGCACATTGTAGATACCAAATTTTGACACACCATTTATTTTCAAACATTGGAAGGGCATGTTTGCACTTTTTGGGACAAATTTTAATTTTTCAATAATCTGGGGGGCAAAATAGTAATTTTATCTATAAATATTTTTCTATCAGCTTTTGGGGGTTTTAAATTCATATTTTTACTTTTATGTGAATTTGTTAATTTCTTATGATTTTTCTGGATTTAATTGATATTCTTTATATTTTTACCAACACAAGGGCAAAATGGTAATTTTGCCTCGCGAATACCATTTTAGCTCATTTTTAGTTTCAAATTCATTTTTCTAATTCTTTAAGCATGTTTCTAAATTTTCTTGATTTTTTCATAGACGATTACTATTTTTCTGTGAATTTTCATTGCCCAAGGGCAAAATCGTCATTTTACAAATTAAATTCATTTTTTGCCAATTTTGAGTCAAAAATGCATTTTCTAGTGTTTTAAGTTTATTTGTAATTTTTGATAATTTTTTGAGGACAATAACTATTTTTCTGTGAATTTTCATTGTCCGAAGGTAAAATCGTCATTTTACAGTTTAAATTCATTTTTCACCAATTTTGAGTAAAAAATGCATTTTCTAGTGTTTTAAGTTTATTTGTAATTTTTGATAAATTTTTTAGGACAATAACTATTTTTCTGTGTATTTTCATTGTCCGAAGGCAAAATCGTCATTTTACAGTTTAAATTCATTTTTCACCAATTTTGAGTCAAAAATGCATTTTCTAGTGTTTTAATCTTATTTTTAATTTTTGGTAATTTTTTGAGGTCAATAGCTATTTTTCTTAAAATTTTCATTGTCCAAGGGTAAAATCGTCATTTTACGAATTAAATTCATTTTTCGTCAATTTTTGAGTCATAAATGCATTTTTCAGTGTTTTAAGCTTACTTTTAATTTTTGATAATTTTTTGAGGCTAATATCTATTTTTTGTGTATTTTCGTTGTCCAGGGGCAAAATCGTCATTTTACACCCCGAGCGTGTTTTTATTAGTTTTGAGCTCTATTTTTTATTTTTGAAATATACTGTAAATTCTTTTTGGAAATTTAGATATTGTTGTCAGATCTTTGTATTAATTTTTAATTTTGGGGTTATAAAATATTTTTTTTAATAAAATTATCATTTTTAATACCGGTGGCATTTTCGTTATTTTATAGCATTCTTGGTCAACAAGACAAGTGGCCTATAAATACCCCTTTTAATCAGAAAAACAAAAGAAAAGAAAAATAGAAAACCCTACAAACACTTTGCTTTTTATGATTTTTAGATTAAAACACACACTATTTGTAACACCCTAGAAATGCACTTACAAAAGACATTTTTCTTATTTAGGGTTAAGTGTTAATCCTTGATTTATTAGTTGCGAGATTTCTTGAGTTAATTAGGTTAATTAACTAAGATTTTCATTATTGAGCAAGGACACCCAAGTACTAAATTTAGAATAATTTTTCTTGACCAGTTAATTTATATTAGTGTTTAAATTTTGATTAATTTATTCTACTATTTTCTAGTCTTTTGACTACTTGAATTTTAGCTCAATTTTACTAAAAAATTTCACTTATTTTCTTGCTTTATTTTCTTTTCCCTTAGCTGAAAATTTTCTCTTTCTTTTCTTTTTCTTTTTGGCCGAAAAATTCTTTTCTTTTTCTTTCCCTTATGGCCGGTTGTCTCTCCCTCTATTTCACTCTCTTTTTGTTTTAAAATTTTGTGTCTTAATATTGCTAGTGTTAAGTGATAAGAGGTTAATGAGCTCCACCAATCAAATTAACCCAAGTTAGCTCTCTTGCATTAAAGACTACCTCTTCTACTTTACTCTTGTGAGATTTTAATTGGCCAACCATTTTTCCCACCTTTTCTTCATTTCTTTTCCAATTTTCCTAGACTATTTCTTTCTCCTTTCTTTCTCTCTTGGCCGGCCATCATCTTCTTCTCTCATTTTTGCTCTCAACTTCTTGGACTTTTCTCTCTTAAGTTTGGTTAAATCCACCATAGAAAGTGAGGTTTTCTTCTTCCTAAGCAAGTTTCTAAGCTTGTTTAAGGTATGTACTATGAACTTTTGCTATTACTTTCAAGTTTTATTTAGTTTTGTTCAAGTTTTATACTAAGAATTTGATAGTAGTACTTGAAGGTTTAAGCTTGAACTGAAAAATACTTGAACAGTCATGCTGGACCAGTTTTAGTAAAACTTTCATAACTTGGTGTAGATAGCTTGGATTCGAATGATTCTTGTTGTTTTAGAAACTAGATTCATAGGGCTTTCAAATGGTATAAAGCTTGCATGGTGGTTCATTGTGTATTAACCGCGGAAAGCTTGCAAAGTTGGCTGAAAATTCGGTTCTGCGTAAACAGTTTTGATGAAGTGCCAACTTGGGGCCTGATTTTGAACCTGTTCTAGTTGGAATTTTAAGTGATGATCTTCATGAAAGTTGTAGCCCTATAAAGGTACTTTCAAACCATGTAATCACAATTCCCTAGTTCTTAGTGGATTGACCCCAGCAATGGCACAAAGTTGGCTAAAAACCAACCCTGTGCAGATTTGGGTGATGATTCTTGGAGTAGGGATTTTGAATTTGAGTGGAATCTTGATTTAATTTGAGTTTAAATTGGACATAGAAGTTGTGGTACATGTTGAATGGATTGGATGGTTGATTTTTCTTGTAGGTTTAAAATTTTTGGGTTAGTCCGATTACAGGGGAAGTGCTGCCAAAATTTCGGTAAAACCTAGGAAATAAAAGTGATTAGGTTATGATTTAATTCTTTATAAGCTGTAATTTAGTGATTTAAGCGTGCAGAAATTTTTGTAGACTAGCTATTAGTGAATTAAACCTTTCCGAGCCAAAACCCTAGAAGGTTAGGAAACCCTAATTTTGAAAACCCTAAACCCTAGGGTAAAACCCTAAGCTCCAAAACCCTAGAAAGACTTGGGGTATTTCTTGAATTTCCTTATGAAATTTCTTAGATTTTAGTCAGGATTTTTATACGATTATTTCCTCGTGAATTTCAGGATCCGGAAGTGAGACGCAATCATACTACGAAATCTTTTCTTAGGCTTCAGGTGAGTGTTCTTATGTGTGCATGGTGCATGAAATGCCATGTAATACTTGACATTGTTATTTTGATGTCTGAGATGAAATGTTGTGTTTTGCTTGTAAATAGTATGTTACACTTACAAATATTATGTGATATAATGTGCAACTTGAGGAAAGATGTGTACTTTATCGCATCTATTCCGCAATGTTTTACATGCTTTCACTATCCAACATGTTATTTGTGCGTGTGACTTCCGTGGGTGAGTATGGGAGAGATATAAGGTGATGGGTGTTATTCGGTGTGTGCTAATTTTCATATCTGAGTAAAGTCCCGAAAAGGGCTAACTCATGCTTGAACTTTATGCCTGACCTTGGACTTCCGTGGCTAACTTCACCGTTACTTCACGGTTAGTCAACTTGGTGAGTTTGGGGTGATATAAGGTGTTGTGGGGTATAGGTGTATGATATTCTTTCCTATACGAGTTTCATTCCTCGAAGAGGGTAACTCTGAATTGAATTTTTCAAGTATCTCGGACCTGAGCTTTTACCTCGGTCTCGATATCCTTGTTGTCTTGATCATGTTCGATACTCCTGCGGTTGAGCTTGCTCCCGTAGTGAACCTGTATCCGCCATTGATTTTACTACACTTCACGTTGCTTGTTTATCATTTATTAAATTTGTTCATTATAATCCTTAAAGTTTATTTGTTATTGGTATACCGCATGACTTGAGCACTCACAGGGCTATTATAGCTCATCCCGTTCATTTGTTTTCTTTAACCAGGTTTTCCAAAATACTAAAGCTGGAAAAGCTGATTTTGGGGCCTAGTACATGTTTTGTTTAATGTATCTGGACAGCCAAAATGTGTAGACTTTTATTGTAAATATTATTTATATTTTGTGATGTAAAACTCTTTGTGATATTTATACTTTCAAGTAAATCGTATGAATGTATTTAATATGAGTGTATTTTATTTTTCTTTATTTTAAGTTAAGTACGCTCGGATATTTGCGTGAGTGCGTGATTCGAGACCTGGCGAGAGCTAGGCAGGCAGTCCGCTAAGCCCTTTGGTGCGCCTTTAGGTAAGGTGGGGCTGTCACACTATTCACCAAAAACACACACCAGGAGCCGCCGGTTTCATTTCTTGGTTACTGTTCCCGGTTTCAATTTACTATTCATCCTTCTTCAAGTTAAAAGGTGAGTTTTTTTTTATTTAATCCATTTTTCTGCTATTCTTGTATAGGCCTGATCAATTGAATGTAGTTTATTGGTGATTTTAGTTGAAGATTTTGCATCTTTTTGTTTCTTTTTCTTTCGTTTCTTTTCTGGTTTTTGTTTTTTTTCATTTTTGGGTTTGGGGATACAATTTTCTGGGTTCTGTTCTTTCCTTTCCTTCTCCTCATTCTCCTGAAATCACCATTAATTCTTCCTTTTCTTTTGTTCCAGCTCCACCGTCTCTCTCCCTCCTCCTTCTTCCAACGCCAGAATTCATAGGAACTCCCTCTACCACCACCAGTTTAATAGTCCTCCCCTGCTAAACACATACATGCCCAGCAATCAGTCCCAATCACCTACAGAGAGAAACAATAACAAATAGCAATTACAACCCCAAAATCAGCCCAATCGATCATTTTAAACAAGCACAAAAAACTGTCCAGCAATCATCAAAGCCAAGCATCCAACCCCATAGCCTCCAATCACCACTATCGCCAAAATCACAACCGTCACCAACTGAGCAAATTTTATTCGAGCATCATACCCAGTAGACACCTGCAATTACCAAGCCAATGTCACCCAAACCTGCAGAAACAAGAACCAAAATTCCAACAAAATCAAAAGCCCAAAACTCAATCATCCTCAACCTTCATCAGACTTCATTCACCATCTCCCCCACCAGTCCCAAAATCAGAATCACAATCCAAATCCACCATCATGTTGCCCACAAAACCACCTCCACAACCACAGTCTATACTAGAACCCACAACCCAGCCCAAGTCTCACCACAATTTCGTCATCAATTCGCACCATCACCAGAAACAAAATTCCAATCCCTGTCTCCTCTGTCCAAACACCACCAAGGCCACGATCAACCCAGGTAACAACCTCCCATAACCACCCATGGCCTCACCACCGAACCACTAACACCCCCCAACAGTCACTAAATTCATCCTCCCATCACCACACCACATCCATTACTTGCAAAAGAAAACAAACAAAGCATTCAAAGCAACCCAACACCACCACTTCAATCGGACCTTCTCTTCCATTTTTTCACCTCCCTCATCTCCCCTGCACCACTACCTGCAGAAGCCACACATCAGTCACCTCAACCACCCTCCAAGCTGCTGCAAGCTTGGATAAAATCCTTCGATCCTCTTCAAACCCCTCTCATCTTTCACACACCCGTGCTCACAACCCATCCCTACAAGGGAAAACCAGAGAAAACAGAGAGAGGCCGAGAGAAAATTGAAAAACAGAGCACCTAATAGGGGAAAGAGAGAAGAAAGATTTGGTTGGAAAGAAGAGGAAAAGAGAGAGTGAGACAGAGAGGGGAGAAAATTAGGGAAGAAGCAGGGAAAGCTGAAGAGAAAAAAAGAAAGAAAAAAGATGAAGAGAGAACAGAGGGACATCGAGGGAGAAGAGAGGATCAGAGAATTAGAAAGAGAGAAAACAAAAATGACAAAAGAGAAAAAGAAAGAAAAATAGAAACAGGGGACGAGAGAGAGAAGAAGAAAAAAGAGAAAGAAAAAAAAAGGAAAGAAAACCGGAAAAAGGGAAAATGAAGATGAAAAAAAAAATGAAGAATGAAAAAGTAGAATGGGTCTTGAGGGGGTTTTCTAATGTTTGGTTTTTAATTTATTCTTCTTATCTTGTTGTTTTAGTTTGTTGAATTTGGTTTTGGGTAATTACATTAGTTAACGGGATTAATTTAATCAATTAGTTTAATATTTGTCATTGTTTAGTTTTTTCTTTTCTAAGTTGTTATCATATAAATATTTATGGTCTAGTCCTTGTATTTTCTTGAATATTATTAATTGGCCTCAAGAATTTTTTTATGCAATTAAGTCTTTAATAACTGCATATTGACCCCCTAAATTTCATGTGATTTCAATTAAGTCCTGGATAATTACAAGTATGGCCCTTCAAATTGCTGGAATTTACTATTTTGGCCCCTAATTTGCTCTATTTCTATCTTTGCCCCCCTAACTTGCTATAATTTACATTTGCCCAACTTGTTAGTGTTTGGTATTTTACTTTTTATTATTTTAAATAGTGGTCCCTTTAACTCGTGTGTTCATTTTTTTAAGCTACTAGTACCGGATCTCCAAAAAGGTATCCCGACTTTTTGTTATCTTTCTCTTTATGTGCTCCAATGTGCCTTATGTGATTTTTATGCGTTTATTCACATATTTCCTATTTGGTATGTTCTTTATGTATTTATTTCTTTCATGAGATTTCATCTTAAATCTTATTATTTCTTTATCATTATTATTTTGATAAAAAATGTAATATTTTTGTATTTAGATAGTCAATGTAATAGTTAGATTATTTTTCTCGTATTTTAGTAAAATTTTGTATCTAGATAGAAAGTGTAATAGATAGGGCATTTTTAATTTTCCCCCTTTAAATTGTAAATTAAGCCCCCGGTGTAATAGTTAGGGTTTATTTGCTTTTGCGTGCTTATGTGTTTATTTCTTTTACCGCTTTCCTTAGGATTTTTGCATCTAGAACATCATGCTTATGTGTTATGTGCTCCTATGTGATCTTATATGTTTTTATATGTTTAATTTGCTTTTAATTCACGCTTTAATATTTAATTTATGATTTATGGTATTCCGTCACCACACTAGTCCAACGCTAGTTGTGGCCTCTTTCTTTTCTCGCTAGTCCAATGCTAGTGGGATTTTTAGAACGGGCTAGTCCAACGCTAGACCCTTAGGGCATTTTAGTGTTAGGATCATTCATGTGCATTTCACATTTCACACACTTTAGTTTTCTTTCCATTTGGCATGATTTTATTATTATTATTATTATTATTATTATTTATTATTTTTATTATTATTATTTTGATAATATTTTCAAAATGCATGACATTTAAGTTACATCTCACTTAGAAATTAGGACATTTGCGTGATTTGACTAGAAATAATCCTCTACTCGCGTGGGAAGCGGTGGTGTACAGGCCATTCCCCCCTCCGTGAGTAGAAACATTCAGTCACGAGTTATTAGTCCTTCGTACCCGTTTCTATGTCAGCCTGTCCTCTTCCACCTTGCACAAGTTCAATGATTCCACCATGTTTCTTTTCAGATTATATTAGCGTACTTTTTAAACAGAGTTCCCTAGAATTTCTGCTTTGATACCATATTAAAAAGAAAGAAAATGGGAAAATATTTTTAGTATATTTCATCCAAAGATACAATAGCCTATTTATAAGCTTGTACAAGTAATAGGTCCAATGAACCTAGACAATAGGTAGAAATTCCTTCTTTTCACATTTTGATAGCAGCCCAATTGGAAGAGGCCGTGTGGTTAAGGGAACGCCACGAACAGTTGGCACTCATTGATGAAAAGAGGTTAAATGTTGTTTGTCATGGACAATGTTACCAACGACGAATGGCTAGTGCGTATAATAAGAAAGTCAGGTCGCATCTATTTGAGGTGGGGGATAAAGTCTTGAAACAGATCCTTCCAAATCAAGAAGAGGCTAAGGACAAATTTGCCCCAAATTGGCAAGGTCCATTTATTGTGAAAAAGGTACTATTAGGAGGAGGCCTTATTTTGGCATAAATGGATGGACAACTGTTTCCCTAGATCATTAATTCAGACATGGTGAAAAAGTTTTACATTTGATTAGCAAGTTTTCTTTCAAAAATTATTGCAAAAGAAGACAAGTCAAAGGCGGGCCTTCTTTCTTTTTGTTAAACATTTTCTTCCCCTAGTTCTTCCTTTTTGAGCCTTCAGAATCTATAAATTTCGTTTCATAACCCACTTGATGGTCGCACCCCATACTGGGGCAAATTTTAATTTTTGTTGATTGTTGGTACAAAATAAAAAAAGAGTAAAAATGATATAAAAAGCAAACCCCACGAGAAAGTGATAATTTGGGGCAAATTTAAATAAATAAAAAAAGAAAAGAAAAAAAAAGAGAGAAAAAGAAAAAGAAAGGAGAAAGAAGAAAGAGAATCCCAAAAAGGCAAGGAATAAAGTCGGGATAAGTCATTCTCAAAATGTGACCTCAAGATGATCAACCCTTTCACAAATTCTGCTTTCTAGCCTTAACCTTTCAAGCACCTTACCTGACCCCATTATAAAAGTCAAGAATGTTACCAACCTCTGTCTTTATTTTGTGATAATTTTCGAAAATTTACAAATCAATAGGGCATATGATGTTAATATATCCATCCCTAATCAATCAAGAGAGGATTGTCTTACTGATGCCCAATATTTTAATGCTAGTCTGATTCATGAAAAGGGAGACAACTGATCAAGACCTGAATGTTGTTTGATTTCTTTTTCCTCTACAAAGGTGAAAACCCGAAAGGGCGCCTAAAAAAAAAAAAGAAACAAACAAACAAACAAAAGAAAAAAAAAAGAGAAATAAAATAGGAGGGGGAAACCTCGGTGAAAACCAGAAAGGGCACTGAGGTCGGGTGACTACGGATAAAGGCTCACAAGTGAGGAAATAAGATATCTGTGCATGGAATGTGGAATTCTTTGTGGAAGCTGGTGACCATGTTACTTGAGGTTTTTCTTCTATATTGATCATCTTATAGCAATCATGGAAGTGCAAGTGGAATGACATCCAAAGGATCAAAATAGCAGATGTTTCAGAGCTGTTGCCCAAAAATTCATTTTTCAACAAAGTGTAACAATTTATTTTTTGTTTTGTGATTAAAATCGAAAGCTTCACGCATTTTATTTGAAATAATATTTATGGTGTAGAATTTCCAGTACTATACTGCATCTAAAGTATTTTCTCACTGATCTATGATTGAAAATTTGTTGCTTGATTTGTTTGAGCTTGGAATAAAAGCAATGGCAATCCTAAATTTATCGAAAGTTCGAAGTACACATGGAGGAAAGACAATATGGATATATGATTGGAACCATGAACTAGAATCTATTGAAATCAAAAATTTGCAAAAAGTGAAACACGAGACAGTATCAACTTTTAGAGATGATAATTCTCGTATTTATACGTGCTAGCGGAGTAAGGGACTGCCATGTTGTGGCATTCTATTGCAATGTAGTTGCTTGTTTTCTTTTGCAGGTAGGAGCGCGCTACTATCGCTTGAGGCCTTCATCAAGGATGAAAACTAGGATAATTCTTTTTAGTTATTGATGGTTTGGTTAGTGGCACGGTTCGATTTAAAGATTGCATTCAAATTAACACTAGGCAAATTTTTTGAGGAAAAATTTGATTCTTTTGAGATTAATTTTATGCTTTGGAATTAGGGCAAAATACTATGAAAGACTAATTTATACTAGGGCAAATTTATTTATTTATTTATTTTTATTTCTTTATTGTTTTATTTCTTTCTTTCTTTCTTTTGATAAAAAAAAAAGAGAAGAGAAAGAGAGAAGAGGAAAGAGAAAAATCGATTTTGAATTAAAATTAAATGCTTTTGTTTGAGTTTCTCTGAGTCAGCATTTAGTTTATGAATTTATTTTGTCCAGCAGCCTGGGCACCGCTTTCTACATTTATTTTGTCCAGTAGCCTGGGCACCGCTTTCTGCATTTACTGTATGAATTTATTTTGTCCAGCAGCCTGGGCACTCCGTTCTGCATTTACTTTATGAATTTATTTTGTCTAGCAGTCTGGGCACCGCTTTCTGCATTTACTTTACGAATTTATTTTGTCCAGCAGCCTGGGCACTGCTTTCTATATTTACTTTATAAATTTATTTTGTCCAGTAGCTTGGGCACCGCTTTCTGCATTTACTTTATGAATTTATTTTGTCCAGCAGGCTGGGCACTGTCGCGCCCTAAAAATCGTGAGCAAAGGGTGCTAGTGGGGTCATTAATTGTCGCGTCCCGAAAAGACGGTCTAGTTTGATGACCCTTTTGAAAAGCAAGTTTTTGGAAAAGTCGTGTGTGAAAAATTGGGTTTTTATTGAAAAAGTGTATTTTAAGAAAAATGGTATTTAAAAAAAAAAAACAAGGCCGGGACTAAAAATGCGACAATTTTGGCCAACTGATTTTTTTGAAAAAGGGTTTTATTTTAAAAGAAAATGGAGTCGCCACTTGGTACTAAGTTAGGGTGTACCAAGTCACCCAAAAAAAAATGTTTAAACAAAGACAAAAGTAAAATTTTAGAAAAATTATTTAAAACCCTTTTTCGACTCCGGTCTACGAAAAACGAGAAAAAAGGTCCGGGAGTTACATTTGAAGAAAGGGAAGGCAAAGGCTTGCGCCTAAGGCACCCTTTCAACCTAGCTGAGGCTAGTTGCGAGATTTAATCAAAATTTCCTAAATTAACCCTATATTCTATCGTATTCGGATGTATCTAAATGAATGCAAATCCTAAGTCTAAATGTGAATATCAGGAGGGTCAAAATGTTCTGTCGAGGCTTCGTCGGAATTATCGCATTAATTGTGAAACCCGAGTCGAGACCTCGAGGGAGTCACGAGTTTTTATAAAAAATGTGATGCAAAAAGAAAAGAAAATAATAATAATATATATTAAGTGAAGAAAGAAAATGGGTATGCAACATGACGGGTACAGGGGACTAATAACTCGTGACTGAATGTTTCTACTCATGGAGGAGGGAACGGCCTGTACGCCACCGCTTCCCACGTGAGTAGGCGACTATTTCTAGTCGGATCACACAAATGTCCTAAATTATAAGTGAGATACAACCTAAATGTCATGCATTTGAAGATGCGTCAAAATAAATAAATAATAGTAATAATAAAAAAAATCATGCAGAATGGAAAGTAAACTAAAAATGTGTGAAATGGGATGTAAAATGCACACGAGTGTGCCTAACACTAAAATGCCCTAAGGGTCTAGCATTGGACTAGCCCTTTCTAGGGATTCCCACTAGCGTTGGACTAGTGAGGAAACGATGAAGCCACACCTAGCGTTGGACTAGTGTGGTAACGGAATAACATAAAACATAAATTAAATAGTAAAACATGAATTAAAAGACAAATTAAACATAAAAAGACATATAAAGTTAAGTAGGAGCACATAACTTATAGGCATAATATCTAGATGCAAAATCCTAATGAAAGTGATAAAATAAATAAGCACGCAAAAGCAAATAAACCCTAACTATTACACCGGGGGGCTTGATTTACAATTGAAGGGGGGAATTAAAAATGTCCTATCTATTACATTTGCTATCTAATTACAAAATTTTTGCTAAAATATGTAAAAATAATCTAACTATTACATTAACTAGCTAAATACAAAATGTTATATTTTTCCGAAGTAATAATAAAATTCAAAAATAAATTGAATACGTAAATGCGCAAAAAAGTATGTAAAATAAGAAATAAACAAATAATAATAAAAATAATGCATAAAATCACATTGGAGCATATTTGAGCACACAAGGAGGAAAATAACAAGAAGTCGGGATACCTCTTTGGAAACCCAGTACCAAAGCTTAAAAAAAATAAACACACACGTCAATGTATCACAATTTAAATAAATAAAGTGCGAAATATAAAATATGACAAAATAAATTTTAACAAATCTGGGTAGATGCAAATTTCTACCAAGTCAAAAAAAAAAAAATCTTAGGCCATGCCAAAAACTATTCAAAAATCCTAAAGGCTGGAAATGTAAATAGTAATACTATGATGATCCAATGAAAATGGAAATACAATAATGATAATAAAAGAATTCAGATAAAAACTAAATTTAACTAATTAACTTAAACGATTAACTAAAAACTAAAATTAAAACCAAAGCAAAAATCAAAGTCAAAATGTCAAAACCTTCCAAATCTAGAATTCCCCCAGATTAGTTCTTTCTCACTCTCTCTCTCTCTCTCTCTCTCTCTCTCTCTTTATTGCATCTTCTCCAGCCTTCCTTCTGTCTTCTTTCCTGGACTTTCTTCGTCCCTTTCTCCCTTCTCGCTTTCCTGTTTTTCTCCCTCTTCGTCCCTCTAGTTCTCGTCCTCTCTCTCTGTTTATCTCTCTTTGTTCTCCTTGATTCTTCTCTATTTTTGTCCAGCCTTATTTTCTCTCCCACCCCAGAAATTTCAAGGCCTTGCCTTCTCTGTTCTCTCACTCTCCTCTCCCTTCTCTTTGCCCTCTAGCAAAATGTCTCTTCTCTCGGCTCTCTGGCTTCTCTACTGAGGAATTCCAAAGCCCAATTACCCAAGATATCAATTACTCAAAACCAAGAGACCAATCAACTGTGATGAAGAAACAATAGAGGTTAGAAAAATGAAATCAAGAGTGAATACCTGCTTTAGCTTGGGAGGAAATTGCTACTGTGATGGCGCCGCTGGTGGTGATGGGATGGTCCGTGGAGGTGGAATTGGGATGGGCAATGGTCTTGGTTGGGGTGTTTGGGGGTTGTGGATGGTGGAATGGTTGTTTTCTGGCAGTGCGTGGTTGGGGGAGGCGGAAGGAGCGGTGTTGGTGGGAGGCTGTGAGTGTGATTGGGCTATTGAATGTTGATGATTGGAATTGATTTTTTTGGTTCTATCTTTGAGCTGAAATTGATGCCCTTTGGCTATTGTTTAGTAAGTAATGGAGATGGTTGTTGTTTTTCGTAGGTTTTTGTAGGCTGGCTTCGGACTAGTGGGAAGGTGATAGTAGCAATTTGGGTGACGATTTGATGGGGTGGTTGGTGTTGCCTGATGATCTTTGTTTTATGTTTTTTGGGTTCTTGCGTGTGTGGTTTAATATGGTCTTGATGGTGGGGATTGTTATTGTGAACTGCTTTGCTTTGCAGGTGGTTTGGGATTTTGCAGCTGGTGAGGAAACGGATTGGGGCTGGCGTGGTTATGAGGCTGTTATGGTCTCTGGTTGTTGGGCAGTGGTCTCAGGGATGGCAGTGTGTTTTGGTTATTGCTTTTTTCTCTCTGCAGGTTCTTGGTAAGATTAACATGTGGTGGTTATTGGCGACTGTTGTGGGTGATTTTGCAGAGCAGTAACAATGGTGGGAATTGAATGGTGAATGGATTGTGTGGTGGCCCTTACAGGAACGCTTTCAGGGGCTGTAATTGTGGGGGAGTGGATGCTGAAATGAGGATTTGTTCTCCATGTTGATGGTTTTATTTGGCTGTCTGTGGATTGGAATCGCTGGATAGACTTGTGTTGTAGGTGGGTAGTGTAATTGTGAGCTCTGTATGTGAAAGATGGAAACTGTGTGTGATGTGGTGTAAAATTGTATGTAATGGATTGTGTGTGATTGTGTGAATTGTGTGTGTGAATTCACAGTGATTTGTGTGAGTATGTGAATTGTGTGTTGTTTTTATGTGCGAATATATGAGCTGGTACGTGAGTGTTGTGTGTTTGTGAATCTGTGAATGAATATTGTGTGTTACTGCGTGTGTTTGGTGTATGTGAGTGTGTGCCTATGCGTGAAATGCGTGAAAATGTGTGTATGTGAAATAATAGTGCGTGTAGTGTGTGAGAGAGTGTGAGTGTGTGTAGTGTGTGAGAGAGAGTTATTAGTGTGTGTAGTGTATGAGAGAGAGTGTGAGAGTGTGAGTGTGTGAGAGAGAGTGAGTAGTGTGTGTAGTGTGTGAAAGAGAATGTGAGTAGTGTGTGTAGTGTGTGTGAGAGAAAGTGAGTAGTATGTGTAGTGTGTGAGAGAGAATGTGAGTGGTGTGTGAGAGAGAATGTGAGTGTGTGTTCTTGGTGTTGTGTGTGAAAATTTGAAGATGTGTGGTGTGTGGTTTTGGTGTTCTTGTGTGAAAATTTGAAGATGTGTGTAGAAAAAAGTGTGTGTTCTTGGTGTGGTGTGTGAAAAACTTGAAGATGTGTGTAGAAAAAAATGTGTGTTCTTGGTGTGGTGTGTGAAAACTTGAAGATGTGTGTAAGAAAAAGTGTGCGTTTTTGGTGAAATGGAAAAATAAAAAACTAAAAATTAAAAAAAAAAACTAAAATCTCTCCCTAGACTTTTTTTTTTCTCCCTCTCCTTTAAAAATCTCAAGTAGGGGTATTTATAGTGTACAAGTCTTAACCTCCAAGAAATGATGAAAAGACCAAAACGCCCTTGATTACAAAAATTACAGCCTTACCTTTACAAAAAAAATTAAAAATCTATATTTTTGCCAAAGAACACAAATAATGAAAAAAAATTAAGAAAATTGTAAATAATAAATTTATTAGTAGCAATTCACCCTAAAAAATAGTTAGAAACACATAAAAACATGTTTAAAAACCTAAAAATGAATTTGGAACTCAAAAATGACGAAAAATAATACTCAGGGGGCGAAATTACTGTTTTGCCCTTGTATAGTCAAAATATACAAAAAATATCAGTTAAATCCGAAAAAAATCACAAAATTTAAAAATGTGTATAAAAATACAAAAAATGAATTTAAATCCTCCAAAATTAAAGAAAATTACTATTCCGCCCTCTGAAATTGCTTACTTTCTCATTTTTACTCAAAAATAGAGATTTGACTCCAAATAATAAGAAAAAGTCCCCCAACATTAAAAAATGAGCGTGTGTCAAAATTTGGTGTCTACAGGCATTGCTTTCTGCATTTACTTTATGAATTTATTTTGTCCAGTAACCTGGGCACTGCTTTTTGCATTTAGTTTATGAATTTATTTTATCCAGCAGCCTGGGCACCGCTTTCTGCATTTAGTTTAGAAATTTATTTTGTCCAGTAGCTTGGGCATCCCTTTTTGTATTTGGTTTACAAATTTATTTTGTCGAGCAACCTGGGCACCATTTTCTACATTTACTTTACGAATTTATTTTGTCTAACAGCCTGGGCACTGCTTTCTACATTTACTTTACGAATTTATTTTGTCCAGCAGTCTAGGCACCTCTTTCTGCATTTAGTTTATGAATTTATTTTATCCAACAGCCTGAGCACCGCTTTCTGATTTAGTTCTTGATCTTATTTTGTCCAGCGGCCTGGGCACCGCTTTCTACATTTACTTTATGAATTTATTTTGTCCAGCCGCCTGGGTAGCACTTTCTGCATTTAGTTTATATGTTTATTATCCAATAGCCTGGATCGCTTTAGGTTATTTTAGTTTAGTGATTCAAATATTGCATTTCTTTCTTTGTTTTGCTCACAAGTTTTGAAAGTTTGAATTCTTGTGTTACTATTTACGGTTGTGTTTCGCATCCACAGTTCACTTGCTCCGAACTACGTTTGACCTGATTCCGTTCACCGGGATACGTGGGCAGCTTCGTGAGAGTTCAGTCACGTGTTTTTCTATGTTCTTTGGTCATAGTTTACATCTTGTTACGTTCTCACACCACGCATGACTTGATGTTTTGTTTACAGCAGTATCCGTTTTCACATTTGGGTGAGTCAATTTGGTGTTGTTTACGTCTTTGTCTAAAATCTTTATGAGATTCCCGACAAAAAGGGGCAAACTGTAGACACTAAATTTTAACACACCATTTATTTTTCAAACATTGGGGGCATGTTTATGTTTTTTTGGGTCAAATTCTAATTTTTTAATAAAAAGGGAAACAAAATCAGTTTTCGGGGGGCAAAACAGTAAGTTTTAACTGTAATTTTTTTTTCATTAGTTTTGAGGTTTTAAATTTATATTTTTACTTTCGTACATATTTTTTAATTTTTCTGTGATTTTTTCGGATTTAATTGGTATTCTTTTTATATTTTACCAGCACACGGGCAAAATGGTAATTTCGCCTCACGAACACCATTTTAGCTCATTTTAGGTCTCAAATTTATTTTTCTAATTCTTTATGAATGTTTCTAAATTTTCTTATTTTTTCTGGGACGATTGCTTTTTTTTTTTTGTGTAAATACTGCATTCAAGGGCAAAATCATTATTTTACAATTTAAATATATTTTTTGTCAATTTTTGAGTCATAAATGAATTTCCTAGGGTTTTAAGGTTATTTTTAATTTTTGGTAATTTTTTGAGGTCAATAGCTATTTTTCTGTGTATTTTCGTTCTCCACAGGTAAAATCGTCATTTTACTGTTTAAATTAATTTTTCGCCAATTTTTGAGTCATAAATGCATTTCCTAGGGTTTTAAGCTTATCTTTAATTTTTGGTAATTTTTTGTTGCCAATAGCTATTTTCAGTGTATTTTCGTTGTCTAGGGGCAAATCATCATTTCACACCCTGAACGCGTTTTTTATCAGTTTTAAGCGCTGACTTTTTGTTGAAATCTACATTTAATTTTTTGGAAAATTTTAGAGATTGCTGTCATATCTTTGTATTAATATTTTAATTTTTTGGATTAAAAATATTTTTTTTAAATAAAATTAGAATTTTTATTACTGGTGGCGTTTTTGTTATTAAAAATCCTAAAACGCATTCTTGTCTAAATTATAAAAGATCAAAACACACACTTATACACTACAAAACACACACAAAGCCACCATTTTTCTCTTTTCTGGTTACTGTTCATCTTCAACATCAAGAACGCGTTACTGTTCATCAGATCATTTTCAAGCTTAAAAGGTAAATTCTTAATTTCTTTCTTGGTTTGATTCATTTTTCTTTCATTTCCCTACATGAACCTGATTGTTATATTTATTTTTTGAGGAATTTTTGGTTGAATTTGTTTATTTCTGAGATTTTTTTTAAAAATTTTTTTCTGGGTTTTGTTCTTTCCACTGCTGAGTTTGCTT
This sequence comes from Mitragyna speciosa, assembly GCA_024721245.1. Classification (NCBI taxonomy): domain Eukaryota; kingdom Viridiplantae; phylum Streptophyta; class Magnoliopsida; order Gentianales; family Rubiaceae; genus Mitragyna; species Mitragyna speciosa. The sequence goes on from CM045559.1 coordinate 11,926,563, forward strand.
TTTGTTTCTTCATCCCCTATCTCCTCCTCCATTCCACCGTCCTCTCTCTCTCTCTCTCTCTCTCTCTCTACCAGAAATCCCAAGTTCCACTATTAAACCACCACCTTCAACCATCATCAGCCACCAGAACTTCCACCTCCACCAGCAATTCACCACAAACCACCGCCCACAACCTGCAAGAAAAGAGCAGAAACAAACACAAATAACATCAGCCAAAGCTTCCACCAAAGGCCACTGAAAACAAATCTGCTCCACCACCACCAGTAGTAAGTCAATCCCTCCACTAGCTAGATTTACCACCAAAAAACTATCTCTCCACCGCCCCACTCTATCAACCACTAGATTACCACAATACAACCTTAACAAACCATCAAAAACCAGCAACTCGTTGGAACCAACGTCCCTTGCTGCTAGGCCATTGTAGGTCACCATAACCATCAACCCACAAATGACTAGCAACCGAAAATCACCCCCTAATTCCCATTACACTACCACAACAAATGGCCCACAAACCACTCGAATCAGCTCTGCCAACTCCATCAGATTCCTCCAATTTTTCATTTGAAACTACCCCCTAAAGTCAATCCCATCACCGAGCTCCACCAATAAGCCTCCCTCCACCGCCGCCTCCCTCCATCAGTCCTGAAAATAGATTATCCAAAAGCCCCCCAGGAATTTCTTTAGAACTATCGCTGCCAAGCCAAATTACAGTCCCATAACCAAACCTCAGGGTCACCAAAACCAATCAACACAACCTGCAAAAACGACCCAAAAAACACAAAAACTCAACCACAATTTTGACTCAAAACAGCCACAACCACCATCTTTCACCACCAATTGCATCCAAACCAAATGAACATCTCCATTACCTGCAAAGAAAAACACAGCAACACAAACAAACAACATTCATTTACAGTCAGTAATCTCCATCACCAATAGCTCCTCCCCTGCACCGCCAAACCACCACCATTCCATTCCAGTTCATATACCACACAAAACCTACAATCACAAACAGCACACAAACAACTTACTGGAAAACCAATCACAACCTCCTAACTGTTGCCCCGAACCTGCAGAAACCCAATTATCAGTAGCCCCAATTCAGTCCATCAAATGCTAGAATTGGCCCAAGTACAGCCCACAAACCCATCACCAGTCACGGCACCGTAACTCTATCAACCACCACCTGATCCATGTCAGTAGCCACAACCAACATATGACATACACGCACACACAAACAGAGCTAAACAAAACTGCCCAAACACCAGCAAACCCGCAATTAGCAGCAGTCAAAAGACCAAAACTGTCACCATCTCACTGTGTCCCAACACCGCCGTCTGCCTATTTGTCCCTACCATGACCTTAATTCAAGCTTCACCGAGGAAGCCATCAATTTGGGGGAAAATTGATTGTCAATTTCCAACGGGAAAGAGAGAGCAAGTTAGAGGGAAGAAAATAGAGAGGGGAGAACGGGGAAGAGAGAAGGAAAAAGATAGAAAAGACAGAGAGCTACGAAAAAAGAAGAAGAAAGAAGAAAATAGAGAAAAGAGAAGAAAAAGAGAGAAGAGAGAAAGAAAGAAAAATATAGAAAAGATAGAGAGCTACAGAAAAAGAAGAAGAAAGAAGAAAATAGAGAAAAGAGAAGAAAAAGAGAGAAGAGAGAAAGAAGGAAAAAAGGAAGAGAGAAAGAAGAATAAAAGAGAAGCAGTGAGAGAAAGGATGAGAGAATCAGGGAGGCGATTAAAGGGAACAGAGAGAGGGATTGAGAACGAGAAAGAGTATTTTTTTCTCCATAGAGAAATCAGATGAGAAAAGAGGATAAAGAGCCAGAAAAGAAAAGAGAACTGGAAAAGAGGGAACTCACCAGAAAATTAGGAAATTGGGGGCTGGGATTTTAATGGGATCATTTGTTTTTGTTATTTAGTTTTTAGGTCTTTGATTGTGCTTTATTTTGCTTAATCCAATAATTAATTTAAGTGACTACATTAATTTAGCTAATTAGTATAATTTTAATTTAGTATTGCATTTTTAATCTTGCTGATTATTTCTTCACAAAATAGACATTTACATTTCAGCCTCCTAAATGTTTTTTGAGTAGTGTTGATATGCCCCTTAATACTTTTGTTTTATGCAATTAGTGAACGGTAATAAGGGGAGTAACTGATAATCCCTTTGACTACACTATGGATATTTAGGTAAGTGTACCTATCGTTTCATGTAGTACAATGTTCAGGAGTATCAAGTGTCGATCCCACAAGGACTATGCGAGTACTAGTACTAGTTTTCTTTCTATTATCTAACCGTCCAAAACAAATGGCAAATTTAGTGAAAATGAGAATTAACAAAAATTAGCTACCTAAATAAAAATGATCTAGAAGTCAGCAGAGATAATGAACAATAATAGAGGTGAATTCTAGATGTAAATCCCCCTAAACTAAACATGCTATGACTCTAACTTGATTAATGATTAATCCAATTACTTAGACCCTAAAATCCTTTAACTAGGTTATAATCTTTCTCAAGTATTACAACCTCTATCCCCTTGGTTGATTAATTAGAATCTCTTCTCAATTAAAACCCCAAAAAGATGCATTCATGTTCTATGGATTTTATGGTTTCGGTAAGGTTTAAATCTAACTGGAAAGACTCATGTAGTTCTATCTCTAGCAACCCATGCAAGCCTTGTTATTCATGAAGTGATTTAATCATATAAGTGATTTCTCAATCTACCCATATGAAATCAATATTGAATCAAAGGATGCTAGCAATTCCCAATTCAATAACAATAAAACTCATGAATAAATCGAAGAATAAATTTTCAATGATCAACAATAAAATCAATAGTACAATAGTCTAGGATTCATTCATCTAAATCTTACAACTCAATTCATAAGTACAAGAATAAATCCAACAAAAGACAAGAAAAGATAAAGGACTTGAGTCTTCCCTTGAATCTTGATGGAGTCTCTTCTTGCTTTGCACCATTGAAGCCTTTGAGTTGCTCCTCTACTCTAATTTTCTTCTCTCTACATCCCTTTAGATGTGTTTAAAAGTGTGTTTTTTTGGTCTTAGAACCCAAAGAAACCACCTTTTTTCTTCTCCAAAGAGGTAGGGTTCTTTTTTCAAAAGATTCACTCCAAAGAGCTAAAAAACGTAACTTTCCACAACTAGGCCGTGGCAAGGCCTTACCCACGGCCTTGCTTCCTCCCTTTCTGACCAAGGCCACACCCCAGGCTGTGGCAAGGCCTTGCCCGCGGCCTTGGTCAGAATGTTTTTCTTCTCTTCCATGTGATATTTCACCTTAAAGACGACCGAACTAGCTTTTGGTCAAAACACAAAAGTTTTAGCCATTTGAGGAAGCTTTCCAAAACAACAAGAATCACATCATTTAAAGGTCTGTAGACTGAGATATATCTGAAATACTAAGAACAAGTTGGAACAGTACTGTAGTACAAATGTGTTTCAATAACTTGAACTTTTGACCTTTGAAACATAAGAACTGGACTCTGATGTCTCATATGAATTGTAGATCATTCTCTTAGCTTCAAAATGCTTTATGAATCACTTTAATCCAATAACTCTAGCTCAAGTTATTACCAAATCACTGAAATATGTCCAGGTTGCCAAACCGTTTCTTTCCAATTCTTCTTCGCCTATTGCTTCTTTGCACCACTTTGAGGATTTCTTGACTTTAACTCATCACCAACTTCAAATCATCTCAAAATATCATCCAATTGCTATCCAAATTGATCCAAATTGGTGATGCAATGTACAAACCCTGCAAAAATGACACAAAATCACATGTAAATCACACTTGTACACAATTTGGCATTCAAATCACAAATGAGAAGAAATAGCTAAGAAATAGAGGAAAACTCACAAAAAACCCTAAAAACCTACTAAAAACTAATGCACTTTAGCATTTATCAGTAACGCAACGGAAAATTTAAAATTTATTACCTTAGCCATGGATCTCTTTGATATAATCTATACGATTAAAGGGTGTTTAGCACAAATACCTCAAGCATAGATGGTTTCTATGCTTCAAAGGGCAAGATACAATTTGATGAAGGTGTTGATCTACCATGAAAAGCCCTCCAAGTGTTGAGCCTCCAACGGTATCCACATGAACATGATCTTTAGGAACCTTTGGGCTTGCTTGCCTTGCCTTTTGAGTGCTAGCTCTCTTGAATTTCATGAAGAACACAAGATAAAAAAAGAAACCCTAACTATTAGGAAGATGGGAGGTGGCATTTTCTTGGGGAGAGAAACGCCTCTCATGCTCCCAATTTTTCTCTCTCTAGATTTTGTGTTGTGCTTCATCAATCTTTCAAGAGTCAAGGTATAAACTTATTTACAGATGTAGTGTCCTAGTATTTAAGGAAACAAGAGCAATTGGAAACCAAGAAGGTTTAGGAAGCTTACCTTAAGCTAATCCTATTCCTTTAGGAAACCTATTCCAAAAGGAAACCAAATAGCTTATTAATTCCTTTTAGGAAACTAATTTCCATCAAGACTTAAAATATTTATAATTAAGTCCTTTAAGTTAATTTATCACATAAATTAACTCCATAAGTACGTAATACTTATCTTAATAACAATTTAACCCAAAGACCATATTCTTATTGTGTGTGACCCATTAGGTTCCATTCACGTTGGCAATAAGTACAAATTATAACTCAATAATTAATTAATTAAGAGCTATATAAATTGACACTTTAATTTATCATTAATTCACTAATTAATTAATTTGCAGTTATAGATCATGAGTGGCGTCTAGCAATGCATCATGACCACCCAAATGAATAGGAAAGTCATATGGTAGACTACACCTATCAATGACAATGTTACCCTGTAATTAATATCCTTTCACCACACTATATACCAATTAGTCCAAGAGTGTAGTGCGCACTTTTTAAATGACTAATTAATGATTTCTTGTTCCCGAAATATAACTTTCCATAAAAGTATTACCTTGAAACTCTTTCAGGTCATACTTTCACTTTTGCGCAAAAGATTCTTTAAGTCATATTTCAACAAGTGGCCAATCCGGGATATACTCTCCTATAATAAAGAGTGGTGAATCCTATATCGATTACTCACTATCCTTCCATGCTTGATACTATACCCGATCTCTACCGTATAGGCTACTCTTTTACGAGCACCGAGCAATAGAGTCAAAGCATAGCAATCCATATTCAAGATACCATGGTAATCTCAAGTCTAAGGATCACTTACACAATTGCCCTTAACAGTATAATTCATTAGCACTATGAATAGTAACTCTTGATGGATCAATCCAATGAACTTGTTCTCTAACAAGCATCCACATACCAGCTTTGGTTTCACACACCATAGTTGACGAGATCAGCTACTACTTACCATAAGTACAGGCAAAGTATGTGTTAGTCTTCTCGTATTAATGATGTCCAATCTCATTAATACTACAAAGAGGGATATTTAAGAATATATCTTTATGTGTAATAAGAGTCTCATCATTGTAACTCATACAATCTGTTATACACAGTTAATATTCTATGGACTTTATCAAATAAACAAGTAATATATAAATAAGAAGTATTAAATGACAAAGAAAATGCCACATATATAAGTTTAACAGGGAATAAGCGTAATAAAAATCCCAAAAAGTAACTTGGTTTTAGGGCATACACTAACAAACTCCCACTTGCACTAAAACCAATCACCTATAGGTTTTAGGCCATAAGCATGACTATCATGCCAACTCTGGGACAAGGCCATGGTGAAAGGATTAGTGGCATTATCCTTGTGGGAACTTCCTCTTATCTTTTCATCATTTGACCGAAACTATTTCCATAAATAGATGGTGGCACCTAAATACACTTTTGGATCATGGAGGAGACTTTAGTTCCTTAATTACGTGATGGCACAATTGTTTCATAAAACAATGGAAGGAACTATTCTTTGTCCAACAAAGAATCCCTTGATCCATAGTAACTTCTAAAGCTACCATGTACTCGCTTTTGTTGTAGAATATGTTGAAGTGTTTATCATGAATCGCTTTTATCCACTACAGTTCAACGTGAACACCAATTCATGCCATGATTTACTTATCATCCCTATTGGATTAAAAGTTTATACCTTTAAATTCACACACTTCCTAAGTGTGATCTCCATCGTCAAGAACAGTCTTTTAGTGCTTCTTGAGTATTTAAGAATATTCTTTGATAACCATCTAGTGACACTCACTAGAATTGCTCGTAACACTTAAAGCCAGAAGACATTGGGTCTCATACATACGATAGCATATACAATGCAACCTATTGCAAAAGCATATAGGATCTATTAATACTATCAATCTCAACAAGTGCCAAAGACACATGTCTCTTGAAAGAGTAATCTCCTATCACAGAGGTAAAACTCTTTCTTCGATTGCACTATGCTAAACCCTTTAGCATCTAGACTATGTACTTGGATCTAGTGAGACAAAGCAACCTCTTAGATCTATCTATATAGATCTTAATTCCCAGTTTAGCGATCGCCTCTCCTTTGTTAAGAAATTCTGGACAACCATATGTTTACCTTTAAAGTATATTGTTTCCATCAACGATATGTCATTCACATATAGTATCAAGAAAATGACAATGCTCCCACTCAACTTTACATTTACACAAAGCTTGTCTTTGTTTTCGAGAAAATCAAACTCTTTGATTATCTCATCAAAACAAATGCTCCAACACCTTGACACTTGTAAGAGTCCATGAATGGGCCCTTAAAGATTGCATACCTTATGACCATCAATGGAAGTGAAAGTCCAAGAATTGTGTCATATACACACCTTTAATTCCCGTTTAGAAATGGGGTCTTTGTATCCATTTGACATAGCCGTAATAGTAGCTATTGCAAGCAAAATCTTAAATGGATTTAAGCATGGCTATTGGTGAAAAGGTTTCTTTCAAAGTCAAACTTTCGAATTGAATCCCTTTCCATTAACCTTGCTTTATAGGTAACTATATTACCATCCATGTCAGTCTTTCTTTTAAAGACCTACTTGCACCTTATGGATTTTATCCCTTTAGGTGACTTGAGCAAGGTCTACACCTTATTCTTGTACATGGAATCAATTTTGAATTTTATGGCATCTTGCCACGTCAAGGAGTCTACATTAGACAAAGCCTCTCGTGACTAGTTGGTTTGTCATCATATATGACTAGTACATTATTGCTCTTGCTAATGAGAAATCTATATCTCTCATGTGTCAGAAATCTATATTACTCAAGAGTATAACATACTCTACTAGTCTTTCAAAGATTTTGTGTACTTTGAGCTTCCATTATGCCTCATCAACATGTGGCGTACGCTCTAGTTCCAACTATTGATCTTTATCAACTTGCGGTTCTTGAACCTTTTCAAGTTCTATCTTGCTCCCACTGTCTCTTTTAAGAATAAACTATTATTCTAGAAAAAGACATTTCTTGAGACAAACATTTTTCTCAAGGGGATTATAGAAGTAGTATCCATTGTTTCCACAAGGATACCCCACAAATAGACATTAGTCAGAACATGGTTGAGTGTATTGGAGTGGCATCTAAGGCAAAAACTCCTAAAATGAGGTTAGGAAGTGTAGTATGACTCATCATAAATTGCACGATATCTCATAGGATACAATTTCTCCTCTTTCACACATCATCAACAATGGTGTGTCAAATGGAGACCATTGAGAAAGAATCACATTCTCCTTTAATTATTTTGAAACACTTAACATTGAGTATTATCCACATAGATCAAATCTTTAGTGTTTTAATACTCTTGTCAACTTGTTTTTCTTACTTTAATCCTAATGACTTTGAACACTTCAAAGGTCATGGATATGTGTATCATAAGATACATGTAATCATATCCCATATGATCATCCATGAAAGTGATGAAGTATGATAAACAACCTCTAACATAGATCGACATTGGGCCAAAAACATCTATATGTTAAAGCCTATGAAGATCACTAGCACATTCACCTTTTATGATAAAAGGTGTTTTGGTCATCTCTCTAAGTAAATGAGAATCGCATGTCTCAAACGATTCATAATTGAATGAGTCTAAGTACACAACGATTATATAATTTGGAAGTGTGTTTCTCATTTACATGACCAAGTCTATAATGCCAGAAGGATAGTTGTTTAAAAAATATTAAGTTTTTGTCTATGTTTGAGAATGGACTTGTCAAGGTCTAGGATTTATAAAACGTTGTTTTAATAATCTAATACCACAAAGAACACCATTACTTAAAAGAACAGTATATATTCTCTTGTGTAATGATAAATCTTTCCACATTTAATGTGAATTGATTTCATGTTATTTTGTAAGTATCACAACATAATAACAATGTTTTAAATTTTAGAACAAACCCAATTGGTAAACAGTGTATGAGTCTCTACGGCTAGTGTAGCAACTCTTGCTCCATTCATCACACGTAGTTTGACTTTCTCTTTCCTTATTGTCTACCATGCTTAAGGCCTTGCACATTTTTGCAAATATGGGATCCAAATCCAGTATCCTATACCCAATGGTCTTAATTAGTAGATGAATTTATCTCAAACATAAACATACTTAGAAGTAGAAGCTTCACTAGGCCTCTTTATCTGCTTAGTACTGAAACGAGCCTTACAAAAATTTTTACTTTCCAAATATTAACAATTAAAATTGGAAAGTGTTTTTATAGAGAAAATTCCAAAAATTTGCATTTTTTGAAAAATTAGGAAAAATCCCGTAAGAACTCTACCAGCAAACCGTGGGACAAAACGTGCGCGGTTTCGTCCGCGGTTTACAAACTGTGGGACAAACCGTGCGCGGTTTCATCCGTGGTTTGTGGACAGAAAGTACGGGATTTTAACCGCGGGTGAAACCGGGAGTAAAAATCCGCTGTTTATTTCGCAGTTTGTGTGCAGAAAATACGTTTTTTGAAATTTTTTGGTCTTTTTCAAAACTCTTTTGACTCAAAACATGTTAAAACCCTTTTAGCATGTAAAAATAATTTAGAAACCTTGAATACAACCATAAGAACTCATCTTAATTATTTAAAACACATTTAAACAATTAAGAACCTATCTTAAAAATCAAACTCTTGATTTTTTAAAACAATTTTGAGACAAATTTCATCAAGAACAAACCATCCATATTTATGACAATTAAATAAACACAAATCATATAGATATAATGAAAGGAGGCTCTGATACCACTGTAAGGTAATAAGGGGAGTAACGCAGCGAAAAATTTAAAAATTTATTACCTTAGCCATGGATCTCTTTGATATAATCTATACGATTAAAGGGTGTTTAGCACAAACACCTCAAGCTTAGAAGGTTTTTATGCTTCAAAGGGCAAGATCCTATTTGATGAAGGTGTTGATCTACCATGAAAAGCGCTCCAAGTGTCGAGCATCTAACGATATCCACACGACCATGATCTTTAGGAACCTTTGGGCTTGTTTGCCTTGCCTTTTGAGTGCTAGCTCCCTTAAATATCATGAAGAACACAAGATAAAGAAAGAAACCCTAACTATTAAGAAGATGAGAGGTGGCGTTTTCTTGGGGAGAGGAACGTCTCTCATGCTCCCAATTTTTCTCTCTCTAGATTTTGTGTTGTGTTTCATCAATCTTTCAAGAGTCATGGCATGGACTTATTTATAGATGTAGTATCCTAGTCTTTAAGGAAACAAGAGCAATTGGAAACCAATAAGGTTTAGGAAGTTTACCTTAAACTAATCCTATTTCTTTAGGAAACCTATCCCAAAAGGAAACCAAATAGCTTATTAATTCCTTTTAGGAAACCAATTTCCATCAAGACTTAGAATATTTAAAATTAAGTCCTTTAAGTTAATTTATCACATAAATTAACCCCATAAGTATCTTATACTTATCTTAATAACAATTTAACTCAAAGACCATGTTCTTATTGTGTGTCACCCATAAGGTTCCATTCACATTGGCAATAAGTACAAATTACAACTCAATAATTAATTAATTAAGAGTTAGATAAATTAACATTTTAATTTATCATTAATTCACTAATTAATTAATTTGCAGTTATAGATCATGAATGGCATCTAGCAATGCATCATGACCACCCAAGTGAATAGGAAAGTCATATGGTAGACTACACCTATTAATGACAGTGTTACCCTGTAATTAATATCCTTTCACCACACTATATACCAATTAGTCCAAGAGTGTAGTGCGCACTTTTTAAATGACTAATTAATGATTTCTTGTTCCCGAAATATAACTTTCCATAAAAGTACCTTGAAACTCTTTCAGGTCATACTTTCACTTTTGCGCAAAAGATTCTTTAAGTCATATTTCAACAAATGGCCAATCCTGGATATACTCTCCTATAACAAGGAGTGGTGAATCTTATACCGATTACTCACTATCTTTTCATGCTTCATACTATACCCGATCTCTACTGTATGGGCTACTTTTTAAAGAGCACCGAGCAATAGAGTCAAAGCATAGCAATCCACACTCAAGATACCATGGTAATCTCAAGTCTAAGGATCACTTACACCATTGCCATTAAGAGTATAATTCATTAGCACTATGAATAGTAACTCTTAACGAATCAATCCAATGAACTTGTTCTCTAACAAGCATCCACACACCATAGTTGACGAGATCAACTATTACTTACCATAAGTAGAGGCAAAGTATGTGCTAGTCTTCCCGTATTAATGATGTCCAATCTCATTAATACTATGACTAGGGATATTTAAGAATATAACTTTATGTGTAATAAGAGTCTCATCATTGTAACTCTTACAATCTCTTATACACGGTTAATATTCTATGGACTTTATCAAATAAACAAGTAATATATAAATAAAAAGTATTAAATGACAAAGAAAATGCCACATATATAAGTATAACACGGAATAAGCGTAATAAAAATCCCAAAAATTAACTTGGTTTTAGGGCATACACTAACAATTAGATCCTTGATAATCACATATTGATCCCCCAGATCTCACGTACTTTTCAATTAGGTTCTGTGAATTGCAAATTATGCCTCTTGCTTAAATTTGTGGCTTTATCCCCCAATTTGTTTTATTTTATTTTATTTTATTTTATTTTATTTTTTGTTCTTACCTTTTAGATTTGCTTTAATTTTCAATTTTAACCCTTTAGCTTTATAGAAATTTATTTTAGTCCCCTTAGTTTCACATAATTTACGTTATACCTCAATTTGTCAATATTTGCGTGTTTTAGGTTTTATTTGTCTATATCAAGGTACATTGATGTGTTTATTTGTGTTTTTAAGCATTAGTACCGGGTCTTCAAAGAGGTATCCCTATTTCTCATCAATTCTCTTTTATGTGCTCCAATGTGATATTTTTATGCATTTTTTATTATTATTTGTCTCTTATTTTACATGCTTTTCGCGTATGTACATATTTAAGTTATTTAATTTTGAATTTTATTATTTTGACAAAAATGTACTATTTTTTGTATTTAGCTAGTCAATGTAATAACTAGGATATAAATATTTGTGTATTTAGATAGCAAATATAATAGATAGGTTGTTTCTATTTTTCCCCATTTAAATTTGTAACTTAAACCCCTCGGTGTAATAGTTAGGACTTATATGCTTTTGCGTGCTTATGTGCTTATATGTTTTACTGCTTTCCTTAGAACTTTGCATCTAAGTATTATGTCTACATGTTATGTGCTCTCATGTGCTCTTATATATCTTTATATGTCTAATTTGCTCTTAATTCATGTTTTACTGTTTAATTCAGGCTTTATATTATTCTGTCACCACATTAGTCCAATGCTAGTTGTGGCTTTATCGTTTCCCCGCTAGTCCAATGCTAGTGGGAATCCCTAGAAAGGGCTAGTCCAACGCTAGACCCTTAGAGCATTTTAGGGTTAGGTTGATGTGCGCACAGTTGCGTAGCCAAGAAAGTCTTGGATTCAGGTATGCAACTTGTTGAACTCAAGACCTCGTTTGATTCGTGAACCAAGGAAACCTTGACGTGGAGTTGTTTTGCCTTGAATCTTCCCTTGAAGATGAACACGCCTATAGGACAACTAGACTAGACCCAGTTGAGCGAGTTCAATCGTCTAATCTAATTAGCTCTGAAGACTTAATAAAAAACTCAAGAAAACTCTAAGCGAAGTTGGTGGTCGCCACAAGCAAGCTTGATAAGACCAAGAGTAGTTCTAAATCAACATAGAACCAAGAAGAATCTCAATATAGAGAAAACACTCAAATTTTATTCATAAATTCATGCTTAAAATCGTATGAACAGTAACATGCCTATTTATAGGCTTACAAAGAAAAGTCTAGAAGCTTAAAATAAAGTAAACTACTAAAACTAGTTGTAACCTATCATAATTAGGTAATTAACTAAAAGTTACAACTTGTAAGACTTAGAAAACTTAACAAAAACATAAAAATTCGTCCAAGGCTTGATCATGGGCTGGACATCCCTCCATAAGATCGATTGGGCCTCCATTTAGCAACTTCAAGGGCCCTCCAAGCAAGTCCAACTGACCAACCCCTTGTAAGATTGTTTTGCACAGCTTAATATCTTCTTTTGGGCCTTCTTTGTAGATGAACTTGATCCACAACCAATGCTTGAATCCTTGGCCCAATGTGATAGCTTGAACATTGCAAATTTCAAGCTTGTGACTAAATTCAAAATCATGTAACTTTACAATCCAGCCACCATGTTCAAACATTCCATGTATGATTATCACTTCTTCAATCTCTTCTTGATCCATATAAATGGTCTCTTCAAGTCTACCAAGTATAAGTCCAAGTCCAACAAATGTATGCGCTCCTTGGATCACATCATAGGTGCACTCATGTGCATTTTACATCCCACTTCACACATTTTTAGTTTTCATTCCATTTTGCATGATTTTTATTATTATTAATATTTATTTATTTTTGACGTATCTTCAAATGGATGACATCTAGGTTGCATCTCACTTAGAATTTAGGTCATTTTGTGTGATCCGACTAGAAATAGTCCTCTACTTACGTGGGAAGCGGTGGCCTACATGCGTTCCCCCCCTCCGTGAGTAGAAACATTCAGTCACGAGATATTAGTCCCTATACCCGTCATGTTGCATACCCACTTTCTTTCTTCACTTACTATATATTATTATTTTATTATTTTCTTTTCTTTTTGCATTTCATTTTTGCAAAGACACTCGTGATTCTCTCAAGGTCTCGACTCGTTTTTCACAATTAATGCGACAATACCGACGAAGCCTCGATGGAACATTCCTACCCTCTCGACACCACACTAGATTTAGGACTTGCATTCATATAGACACATCCGAATGCGATAGAACTTAGGGTTAATTTAGGAAAATTTGATTAAACCTCGCAACTAGCCTCGGCTAGGTTGAAAGGGTGCCTTAGGTGCAAGCCTTTGCCTTCCCTTTCTTCAAATGTGACTCTCAGACCTTTTTCTCTCATTTTTTTCGTAGACCGGAGTCGAAAAAGGGTTTTAAATATGTTTTTTCTAAAAAATTTTCATTTGATAAATTATTTTTTGGATGACTCGGTACACCCTAACTTAGTACCAAGTGGCGACTCTATTTTTTAAAATAAAGCCCTTTTTCAAAATTAGTTGGCCAAAACTGTCGCACTATTAGTCCCGGCCTTATTTTGTTTTAAAATACCATTTTTTCTAAATAACACTTTTTTCACCAAAACTCGATTTTTTCTCACACACGCGCACGGTTTTTTTGAAAATCTATCTTTTCAAAAGGGTTACGGACCAAACTGCCTTCTCAAGGTGCAACAGTCATGACCCCACTAGTACCCTTTTACTTTACGATATTTTAGACGCGACACATACTGTCTGGCGAGGCTAAACCTACAATGTGCCTTGGTAGGTTACTAAAATCAAATTGCTGACTAATTTTGTCTGCATTTGCTAAGATAGCTAAAGAATTTGCTACTGATAAGTGCTAAAGTGAACTAGTTTTTTTAGGTTAGGTTTTTAGGGTTTTTCATGAGTTTTTCTCTATTTCTTAGCTATTTCTTCTCTTTTATGATTTTAATGCCAAATTGTGTAAATGCATGATTTAAAAGTGTTTTTACACCATTTTGTAGGGTTTTGATAGCTTCAACTCAATTTCAATTGATTGGAGTGCAATGAAGAAATAGGCGAAGAAGAATTGGAATGGAAACAGTTTGGCAGCTTGGACATATTTCAGTGTTTTGGTCATATCTAGAGCTAGAGACATTGGATTGGGATGAATCTTGAAGTATTTTGAAGCTAAGACAATTTTCTACAATTCATACGAAGACATCAAAGTCCAGTTCTCACGTTTCAATGGCCAAAATCCCAAGTTACTGAAGCACATTTGCACTGCAAGGCTGTTCCGACCAGTTCTTAGTATTTTGAGTATATCTCTGGCTACAAAGCTCTAAATGACATGATTTTTGATGTTTTGGAAAGCTATCTCAAGGGGCTACAACTTTTGTGTTTTAAGGAAAAGCTAATTCGGCTGCCTTTGAGGCCAAATCTGACGTAGACAAACCACGTGACAACCCGCGCGCGATTTGTGCTGCGGTTTCCATTCAGAAATTAAGTGAACAAACCGCGCGACAACCCGCGCGCGGTTTATTCCGCGGTTTCTTCACAGAATCTGCAGCGTATTTAGCAGCTAAACTGGCCATTTGACGAAGGAGAAGAACCCTAACTTGGGAGAAAACACACACACGCCGCAGACACCTCAAAAACACATATTTGGCACATCTAGAGTGATGTAGGGAGGAGAAAGCAAGAGTAGAGGGACAACTCAAGGGCTTCAATGGTGAAAGCAAGAAGATTTATCAAGATGCAAGGGAGGATTCAAGAGGGCTGCATGAGAATGAGCTTTCTCTTTCTTTCTTGTCTTTTGTTAATTTTATTCTTGTAATTATGAATTGAGTTTTATGATTTAGATGGAATGAACCCTAGATTCTTATGTCTATGATTTTATTCTTGATTTAATGAAAGACCCACTTTGTTCTTAGATTTATTCATGAGTTTATTTGTGTTTTGGATTGGGATTTGCATGCATCCTTCAATTCAAGTATTGATTTTGTATGGGTATATCGAGAGATTGCACATATGATTAGATCACTTTCATGAATAGAGAGAACTTGAATGAATTGCTAGAGATAGGAATTACATGAGTTCTTCCTAAGTTGAGTTTTAGGATTAAAGCTCAACCTACAAATAGGAGTCCATTGATTAGAAATTGCATCTTTTAGGGTTTTAATTGAGAAGAGATTCCAATTAATCAACCGAGAAGGTAGGAATTGTTTCACTTGAGAGAGGATATAATTCACATTAAGGGATTCTAGGGTCTAAGCAATTGGGTTAATCATTAATCAAGTTAGAGTCTTGGCATGTTGGTTTAGGGGAATTCTTCATCTAAATTCACCTCTACTTTTGTCCATTCTCTCTACTGATATTCTATATTGTCATTTAGTTAGATAATTAGTTTTAGCTAATTTGTATTTTCATTTAATTCGTCATTCACTTTGTGAGGTTAGATAATAGAAAGAAGGTTAATACTAGTACTCACATAGTCCTTGTGGGATACGACACTCGGTACTCCTGTACACTGTACTACTGGAAACGATAGGTGCACTTGCCTAAGTATCCATAGTATAGCGAAAGGGATATCAAGTTTTTGGTGCCGCTTGCCGGGGACTTAAGATATTAGGAACGCCGTATTTTTATTACTCTAACCATTTTGTGTCTCTTTATGTCTATTCTTAGTTATTTTGTTTAATTTTTGTTACTTAACTTTTATTTGATTTTTCTGTGTAGAGTCGGCATGTTTTTGAGGATCTCAGTTCTGCGACTTTACTTGAAGATGGCATGAGTACTATTACAATTGGGCCAATGAACAAGGTAACAACATGGAGTCTACAGGTATGGATAAATTAAGTGCTCTTGAGAGGCTAATAGATGATATTGTTCATAAAAATAATGAAAAATTTGGAAATGGTTTTTCTTTTTCCCAAGCTAGTGTTGTTACTTGTACTTTTTGTGGAGAAAACCGTTGCTCTTATGAGTGTTTTTACAGTAGACAAGTACATTGTGATAACACTAACAACTATCCATCTCTTTATGACCCCTATCTCAATACTTGTAACTCGGGGTGGTGGGATCATTCATCTTTTGGATGGGAGGAATAAGGGAACCCACAAAATCATGCTTGGGAATTAGCCCATGAGAGAGTAGAAGAGTATATGTTTGAATCGTATCCTTCCCCTGTAGAGTCTAACCCTGATTTAGAATTGGCAGTTGTGAATTTTATGAAAGCATCGAATGATAGGATGGATAAAATAGAGGACTGAAGTTGAGAAAACGGGAGAAAAACTTGTTGCTATCACCAAGGCTATTGAGAGTCTCGTAGTACAAATCACTGAAGCTATGAACACTAGGCATCCATATGAGATACTGAGTGACATTGAATTTAATCCTAGTGGACAAGTAGAAGTGATTCATAATGATTATGGTGATCAATTGAGTGCACCTCCGATAGTGATTAAAAGGGAAGAACATGAGTGTGTTGAAGTAGTAAAAGAGAGTGAGGTAGTGGTTGTAAGTGAGGATGAGATACTTAGTGAAACATTTGAAATGGGAACATCTTCACTTTCAATTGCTCTCTCCATTCCACAGGAAGCACCTCATGTGTATAATTTTAAGCCTTTATACATAAATCTTCTTTGTGGTACTAACATTTTACAGGTTCCTTCTTGCTATGGAGTTCTTGATAGTAACATTGCATGTAAGAGGAAACTAGAGGAATATGAGAGCAAGCACACAATGGAAGAATGCCATTCTATCATTGTTGCTATTCCATCACCGAAGCTGAAAAGTGATGAGTTGCATAGGGCTAAAAAAGATAAATATCCAACGACTGAGATCCAACGGCCTAGAAGGAAGAAGGAGAGGGCCAAAGACATCTTTCATCAAGGGGTTACAGTGATACCACTTGATGGCGTCGAGCTAACGACGTTAAACAAGCGCTTGTTGGGAGGCAAGCCCAACTTTTTACTTTAGTATTTTAGTATTTTTAGTTATTTTTAAGTTTAGTAGGATTATTTTAATTAGTTTGTTTGATGTTTGTTTTGCAGACCTCAAGGAAAGGCGTGAAGCTTACAACCATAGCAATCGAAAATAACTTGAGCAAGAGGGAGTTTTCATTTGATTTTTGTATTCCATTGCTTATCTTGTGTGATTTTCATGTAAAATTCCCTTTTGCATTAGTTTTGAAGTGCTTAGGATTGTTTGGGAGTTGAATTTTTGTATTTGAAAGCATCATTCTTCCTCCCAACCCTTACATTCCCACCTCATATTTGTATGCTTTATTGATTACTCCTTTGTTAGTGGTAATTCATGTTTTAGCAGTTGTCGTAGTAGACATTCATGACACCTAATTTATATTTGTTAAGTTGCTATTTGAGGAAGAATTGCTATTATTAAGTGAATTGCATTATGTTTGAGCATCATTGTTCATTTGCTTGGTAATTAGCAATATGCTTTTATGGTTTCAATAGCAACTTGCGTGTATATTTAGTGTTTTTTTTATTATGCTACTACATCGTTTATGGGATTACAACTAATTAAGTGTGGGGGTGTACTTTGAGCTTTACATGGGTGTTGTGAGCTTCTTATGTACTTTCATTGGTTAAGGAAATGACTTCAATTGCACCTTGGTTTGATATTTCATTTTCTTTGAGTGTAGGTACAATGGCAAAAGTACGAAGTAAATCATCCAATGGTGCTAAGACAAGAGTGGAGACGATGCATAGGCACCGATGGTTTTTAAATGCTTTATGTCATTCTCCTTTCTTTTTCTTTATTTAGTTCTTTCTGGGTCTGTGGGTATTATTTTTATTTTCAGAATTTTTATTACATTTTGGCATGCATCTAATGAGCTAAATAGTGTAGTTATCTTTCTTTTGATGAGCTGCAGTGATTTCTACATTTTGGATCTCTTTCTTGTAGCTGAATCGTAATTAGAGTGGCCACTACTACCATGAGGGGAGTATTTGTTCTAACTGTTCTTTCCCTTCTTTTCCTTGTTTTTTCACACATTGGGGACAATGTGTGATTTAAGTATGGGGGAGGAGTTTAATTTTGTCGTGGTGTGTGTGCTACTTGTTGGTCAATTTGCTGGAAATTGATTGTTTGATGTGGTTGTTGATTTTCTATCAATTTTTTTTTTGTTTTCTAGAAATTTTCCAACTTAGGTGCTTTAATGTTTTTATTTTGAGTTCTATGAAAGTAATTATCTATTTAACTCGTTAGTTGTCAATTTTCCCTTCCCAAGTAGAGTAATTATGTACATTTTTTAAGATTGTCTTCTTAATTGACTAGGGATGTGATTGTGTGATTTTGAAGGTTTATTTTGAAGAAAGTATATTAGGTAAAGTAGATTGAATTATGCTTAAATTTTTTGTGAGTTTAGTGAAGTTTTTCTGCTTTATTTGTTTTTCTTCATGAGTTAAGTAGTGAATATAGTTTATAAGTATGGCTTGTGCCTATGATTGGTAATGTGTTAGGGAAAAGGGACTAAATGAGTTGAAAAAAAATTGAGAAAAAAAAATAAGAAGAAGAAAAAAAAAAAAAAAACAGAGAATAATTGAGCTTAGGTTCTACTCCGCTAGTTTTAGTACTGAGTAACCGGGGGTCTTCATCTGGTCAATGTCGACTTTCGCGTAAAAAGGTGCTAGAATTATGAGTATGCATAGCAGCTTAGACAAATGAAGTGTTGAGTAACCGGGGATCTTCATCTGACCAATGTCGATCTTCGCGTAAAAAGGCAACTTCATGTTCTAAGTAAAGGCTAAGCTTAAGAAGAAAACAGTCCCTAGTTGTGAAAAATGAATGGATCATGGGCATATAGTTGTACTTGTTAGCTATACGATCTGCTTACTTATGAGTTTCGAATATAGTAGAGAAATGGAACTGAACTTGTTTAATTGACGTATAATTCTTTCTGCTTTGCTTAATATGATGAGTATTTAAAATAAGATGGATGTTTGCATAATTGTGTTCCACTGGTTGTTGAGAAGTTGTTCTTGAAGATGTACGTTTTGCTTTTACTTTTGTTAAGTCATTGTTTGAGATTTGTATGGTTCATTGCTTGAGGACAAGCAATGGCTTAAGTGTGGGGGAATTGATAAGTGCTAAAGTGAACTAGTTTTTTTAGGTTAGGTTTTTAGGGTTTTCCATGAGTTTTTCTCTATTTCTTAGCTATTTCTTCTCTTTTATGATTTTAATGCCAAATTGTGTAAATGCATGATTTAAAAGTGTTTTTACACCATTTTGTAGGGTTTTGATAGCTTCAACTCGATTTCAATTGATTGGAGTGCAATGAAGAAATAGGCGAAGAAGAATTGGAATGGAAACAGTTTGGCAGCTTGGACATATTTCAGTGTTTTGGTCATATCTAGAGCTAGAGACATTGGATTGGGATGAATCTTGAAGTATTTTGAAGCTAAGACAATTTTCTACAATTCATACGAAGACATCAAAGTCCAGTTCTCACGTTTCAATGGCCAAAATCCCAAGTTACTGAAGCACATTTGCACTGCAAGGCTGTTCCGACCAGTTCTTAGTATTTTGAGTATATCTCTGGCTACAAAGCTCTAAATGACATGATTTTTGATGTTTTGGAAAGCTATCTCAAGGGGCTACAACTTTTGTGTTTTAAGGAAAAGCTAATTCGGCTGTCTTTGAGGCCAAATCTGACGTAGACAAACCGCGTGACAACCCGCGCGCGATTTGTGCTGCGGTTTCCATTCAGAAATTAAGTGAACAAACCGCGCGACAACCCGCGCGCGGTTTATTCCGCGGTTTCTTCACAGAATCTGCAGCGTATTTAGCAGCTAAACTGGCCATTTGACGAAGAGAAGAACCCTAACTTGGGAGAAAACACACACACGCCGCAGACACCTCAAAAACACATATTTGGCACATCTAGAGTGATGTAGGGAGGAGAAAGCAAGAGTAGAGGGACAACTCAAGGGCTTCAATGGTGAAAGCAAGAAGATTTTATCAAGATGCAAGGGAGGATTCAAGAGGGCTGCATGAGAATGAGCTTTCTCTTTCTTTCTTGTCTTTTGTTAATTTTATTCTTGTAATTATGAATTGAGTTGTTTATGATTTAGATGGGATGAACCCTAGATTCTTATGTCTATGATTTTATTCTTGATTTAATGAAAGACCCACTTTGTTCTTAGATTTATTCATGAGTTTATTTGTGTTTTGGATTGGGATTTGCATGCATCCTTCAATTCAAGTATTGATTTTGTATGGGTATATCGAGAGATTGCACATATGATTAGATCACTTCATGAATAGAGAGAACTTGAATGAATTGCTAGAGATAGGATTACATGAGTTCTTCCTAAGTTGAGTTTTAGGATTAAAGCTCAACTACAAATAGAGTCCATTGATTAGAAATTGCATCTTTTAGGGGTTTTAATTGAGAAGAGATTCCAATTAATCAACCGAGAAGGTAGGAATTGGTTCACTTGAGAGAGGATATAATTCACATTAGGGATTCTAGGGTCTAAGCAATTGGGTTAATCATTAATCAAGTTAGAGTCTTGGCATGTTGGTTTAGGGCAATTCTTCATCTAAATTCACCTCTACTTTTGTCCATTCTCTCTACTATATTCTATATTGTCATTTAGTTAGATAATTAGTTTTAGCTAATTTGTATTTTCATTTAATTCGTCATTCACTTTGTGAGGTTAGATAATAGAAAGAAGGTTAATACTAGTACTCACATAGTCCCTGTGGGATACGACACTCGGTACTCCTGTACACTGTACTACTGGAAACGATAGGTGCACTTGCCTAAGTATCCATAGTATAGCGAAAGGGATATCAGCTACAGCATTTGCTTCCCTAAAAATATGACAAAAAGTAAAATTGCGATCTCCCAGGCTTGATTTAATCTTCTTGACAAATGATTTGATTCTCCAAGGAACATAAACCTCTTCATCATCATTCTAACCAAAATTTGTGAATCTATCTCAACTTCAACACGAGCAAAATTGTTAGACAAACAAAAGTTCACACCTTCCAATAATGCCAGACATTCAGCCTCCATATTTGTTTTGAAACCAAAATAAGAAGAAAAACAAAAAAGCACCTTACCCCGTATCATCTCGAATTACTCCACCTCCTCCAGATGAGCTTGGATTGCCCCTAAATGAACCATCAATATTAAGCTTGACATAGCCTACCTAAGGGGCTTTCCATATCACCACAGTAGGGACTCTTTGTCGTTGTGACAATAAGCAACTAATCAAACTCTTGTTTAACAATCTGATGTCCTCCAAAGATCGTTGCCTGAATGGCCAAGCTCGGGTGACTTCCAAGAGTACTTGCTGAATTTTGCTGCACAAAATCCACTTGAAGTCTTTCTTCCTTCATAAACTAACCATGTTCCTTGCCTTCCATACCTCCCAACAAATTATGGAAGGTAATATTACCACTAATTCCCCTTTAACTAAGATACAATGCCACACCAATCCACCAATATTGCAACCTGTGCCTTGTTCCCTTCATAATCAAACCTAGTTTGCAGATCAAGCAAACCTTCAAAAAAATCTCATACTAATCCAACTATTCTACAATCCGCAAACACATGATCAACCATTTCAACCTGTGATTCAAAAAAATAGCATCTAGAAGGCAAATGAAAAGCCCAAACATACTAAAATATCTAGAAAAGGCAAGAAATCATTCAGTGACTTCCACATAAATATTGATATTTTACATGGCAATTTATTATTCCATATGAACTTTCTAGATCCTAAAATGGCATGCTTTACCCTTATTTCGTTCCATACAATGGAAATGGTAAAGTTACCTGTTGAATCAAGCTCCCAAATCTTCTCCCCCTCAATCTTAGTGGTATATTGTTGGACTATATTGCTTAACTTCAATCATTCTTCTCCAGACATTTGTGGCTATCTGCTGATTATGATGACTATCTAATCCTTCATATTTGGATGCCATAAACAAAGCCCATAAGTGTGTCAACTTGCTGAAATTTCCAACACAATTTGCAATTGAAAGCTGTCAACATATCCTCCAATCTCCTCAGCCCCAGTCCCCCTTCTACTATTGGCCTGCACAAAAACTCCCAATTCACCCAATGCCTCTTCATTGACACCTCTGAAGTCCCTCAGAAGAAATTCACCATTAGCTTTGTTAACTTCTGAAAAATTTGTTTTGGTGGCTTCACAACTGCAAATATATGTAGAGTAATTGATGCAAGAACATGCTTGATCAATATCAATCCCCCATCCTGTGAAAGCAACTTCTTCTTCCATCTACAATTTTTGTAGCAAATTTATCAATAATAAACTGAAAACAAATCACCTTCTTCCCCCCTTTAAACAAATTACAGCCTAAGTACATGAAAGGAAAAGGCCCCTGCTTCATTCCTGTCAATATCTCAATCATACTTTTCTGCCTGGTACCACACCTCTTAGAAGCAATGAAAAAGCTTTTTGCTTTATTAATCTTCTGATCGGATTCATTTTGATAATCCTCAAGAAAATGCAGTAGACTCTTGATGGATTTTTTGTTTGCCCTAAAAAAAATCATAACATCATCTACAAACGCAAGATGAGTTGCTGACGAGCAACCCTTTGGCAAAGCAAAATGAAGTATCTTTCCTTTTTTCACTGCTTGCTTCAGGCCTCTACTAAAAACTTCAGCCACTAGGACAAACAAAATAGGTGACATTAGATCTCCTTCCTTAATTCCCCTTGATGCTTGAAAGAAACCCTTAGGCTTCCCATTAATCAAAATGGAAAACCAGCTTTGAAAAAGATTACCTAAAATAAGATTGATAAATCTTTCTGCAAAACCAAATCTTATCAAAACAAGTTGCAAAAACCTCCATGAAATCTTATCAAAAGCTTTCATCATGTCAAGTTCAATCAAGCAATTATGTCCCCTTACCTTCTTATCAATTGAGGCTACAATCTCCTATGCAAGAAGAACATTATTTGAAATCTCTCTACCTTTCACAAAAGCAGATTGTTATAGAGAAATGAGTAAACGAAGAAACAATCTCATCCTATTCGCCAAGATCTTCATGAAGACCTTGTAAGGTAATAAGGGGAGTAACGCAACAAAAAATTTAAAAATTTTTTACCCTAGCCATGGATCTCTTTGATATAATCTATACGATTAAAGGGTGTTTAGCACAAATACCTCAAGCATAGAAGGTTTCTATGCTTCAAAGGGCAAGATCCTATTCGATGAAGGTGTTGATCTACCATGAAAAGCCCTCCAAGTGTCGAGCATCCAACGGTATCCACACGAACATGATCTTTAGGAACCTTTGGGCTTGTTTGCCTTGCCTTTTGAGTGCTAGCTCCCTTGAATGATTCATGAAGAACAAAAGAAGAAGAAAGAGTTGAAACCCTAACAATTAGGGAAGGAGGTGTGGCGTTTTCTTGGAGAGGAAAAATGCCACCAAGCTCTCAATTTTTCTATCTCTAAATTTTGTATTATGTTTCATCAATCTTCCAAGAGTAAAGGTATGGATTTATTTATAGATGTAGTATCCTAATCTTTAAGGAAACAAGAGCAATTGGAAACCAAGAAGGTTTAGGAAGCTTACCTTAAGCTAATCCTATTCCTTTAGAAAACCTATTCCAAAAGGAAACCAACTAGCTTCTTAATTCCTTTTAGGAAACTAATTTCCATTAAGACTTAGAATATTTATAATTAAGTCCTTTAAGTTAATTTATCATGTGTGTGTGAGAAAATCTATTTTTGGTGAAAAAGTGTATTTTTGAAAAAAATGGTATTTTGAAAAACAAAACAAGGTCAAGATACGACAGTTTTGGCCAAAACGTTTAAAGGGTTTTTTATTAAAAATGGAGTTGCCACTTGGTATTGAGTTAAGGTGTACCAAGTGTAAGGTAATAAGGGGAGTAACGCAGCGGAAAATTTAAAAATTTATTACCTTAGCCATGGATCTCTTTGATGTAATCTATATGATTAAAGGTTGTTTAGCACAAATACCTCAAGCATAGAAGGTTTCTATGCTTCAAAGGGCAAGATCCTATTTGATGAAGGTGTTGATCTACCATGAAAAGCCCTCCAAGTGTCGAGCCTCCAACGGTATCCACACGAACATGATCTTTAGGAACCTTTGGGCTTGCTTGCCTTGCCTTTTGAGTGCTAGCTCCCTTGAATATCATGAAGAACACAAGAACAAGAAGAGGAGGAAGACAAAACCCTAACCCTTAGGGAGAAGAGGGTGTGGCGTTTTTTCTTGGGAGAAAAATACGCCTCTCTCAATTTTTCTCTCTCTAGAATTTTATCTTGTGTTTCATCAATCCTCCAAGAGTCAAGGCATGGACTTATTTATAGATGTAGTATCCTAGTCTTTAAGGAAACAAGAGCAATTGGAAACCAAGAAGGTTTAGGAAGCTTGCCTTAAGCTAATCCTATTCCTTTAGGAAACCAATTCCAAAAGGAAACCAAATAGCTTCTTAATTCCTTTTAGGAAACTAATTTCCATCAAGACTTAGAATATTTATAATTAAGTCCTTTAAGTTAATTTATCACATAAATTAACCCCATAAGTATCATATACTTATCTTAATAACAATTTAACCCAAAGACCATGTTCTTATTGTGTGTGACCCATTAGGTTCCATTCACGTTGGCAATAAGTACAAATTATAACTCATTAATTAATTAATTAAGAGCCAGATAAATTAACACTTTAATTTATCATTAATTCACTAATTAATTAATTTGCACTTATAGATCATGAGTGGCGTCTAGCAATGCATCATGACCACCCAAGTGAATAGGAAAGTCATATGGTAGACTACACCTATCAATGACAATGTTACCGTGTAATTAATATCCTTTCACCACACTATATCCCAATTAGTCCTAAGAGTGTAGTGCGCACTTCTTTAAATGACTAATTAACGATTTCTTGTTCCCGAAATATAACTTTCCATAAAAGTATAACCTTGAAACTCTTTCAAGTCATACTTTCACTTTTGCGCAAAAGATTCTTTAAGTCATATTTCAACAAGTGGCCAATCCGGGATATACTCTCCTATAATAAGGAGTGGTGAATTCCTATATCGATTACTCACTATCCTTCCATGCTTCATACTATACCCAATCTCTACCGTATGGGCTACTCTTTTACGAGCACCGAGCAATAGAGTCAAAGCATAGCAATCCACACTCAGGATGCCATGGTAATCTCAAGTCTAAGGATCACTTACACCATTGCCATTAAGAGTATAATTCATTAGCACTATGAATAGTAACTCTTGGCGGATCAATCTAATGAACTTGTTCTCTAACAAGCATCCACATACCAGCTTAAGGTGTCCACACGCCATAGTTGACGAGATCAACTACTACTTACCATAAGTAGAGGCAAAGTATGTGCTAGTCTTCCCATATTAATGATGTCCAATCTCATTAATACTACGACTAGGGATATTTAAGAATATAACTTAATGTGTAATAAGAGTCTCATCATTGTAACTCTTACAATCTCTTATACACAGTTAATATTCTATGGACTTTATCAAATAAACAAGTAATATTAATAACAAGTATTAAATGACAAAGAAAATGCCACATATATAAGTATAACACGAAATAAGCGTAATAAAAATTCCAAAAACTAACTTGGTTTTAGGGCATACACTAACAATGACCACCCAAGTGAATAGGAAAGTCATATGGTAGATTACACCTATCAATGACAATGTTACCATGTAATTAATATCCTTTCACCACACTATATCCCAATTAGTCTAAGAGTGTAGTGTGCACTCTTTAAATGACTAATTAATGATTTCTTGTTCTCTCTATAAAAGTATAACCTTGAAACTCTTTCACGTCGTACTTTCACTTTTGCACAAAATATTCTTTAAGTTATATTTCAACAAGTGACCAATCCGGGATATACCCTTGTATAATAAGGAGTGGTGAATCCTATATCGATTACTCACTATCCTTCCATGCTTCATACTATACCCAATCTCTATCGTATGGGCTACTCTTTTACGAGCATTGAGCAATAGAGTCAAAGCATAGCAATCCACACTCAAGATACTATGGTAATCTCAAGTCTAAGGATCACTTACACCATTGCCATTAAGAGTACAATTCATTGGCACTATGAATAGCAACTCTTGGCAAATCAATCCAATGAACTTGTTCTCTAACAAGCATCCACATACTAGTTTAGATGTCGCACACCATAGTTGACGAGATCAACAACTACTTACCATAAGTAGAGGCAAAGTATGTGCTAGTCTTCCCGTGTTAATGATGTCCAATCTCATTAATACTACAACTAGGGATATTTAAGAATATAACTTTATGTGTAATAAGAGTCTCATCATTATAACTCTTACAATCTCTTATACACTGTTAATATTCTATGGACTTTATCAAATAAACAAGTAATATAAATAACAAGTATTAAATGACAAAGAAAATGCCACATATATAAAACCAATCACCTATAGGTTTTAAGCTGTAAGAGTTACTATCACGCCTATTCTGGGACAAGGTCTTGGTGAATGGATTAGTGACATTATCCTTGTGGGAACTTGTAGCACCCTAGAAAATGCACATATAAGAGACATTTTTTTTCTTATTTAGGGTTAAGTGTTAATCCTAGATTTATTAGTTGGAAGATTTTCATTTTAAGCAAGAACACTTAAGTATTACATTTAGAATAATTTTACTTGACCATTTAATTTATATTAGAGTTTAAATTTTGCTTAATTTATTCTACTATTTTCTAGCCTTTTACTACTCGAATTTTAGCTCAATTTTACTTGAAAATTTCACTTATTTTCTTGCTTTATTTTCTTTTCCCTTAGCTGAAATTTTTCTCTTGGCCGAGTTTCTTTCTTTTCTTTTCTTGCTTGTGGCCGAATATTCTTTCCCTATTTTTCTCTCATTTTTATTTAATATTTATTCTATAATATTACTAATTACTAGGTGATAAAGTGGTTAAAAATTCCACCAATTAAATTAAACCAAGTTAGCCACTAATGCATTAAAAGACTAAACCTAAATCTTACTCTTGTTATACTTTAATTGGCTATCATTTTACCTACCTTTTTCTTTATTTCTTTTCTATTTTTCTAGCCTATTTCTCTCTCTTTTCCCTTGCTCTTGGCCGGCCCCTTTGCTACCCCTTTTCCTCTCATTTTTTTTCTCTCAACTTCTTGGAGCTTTTCTTCAAACTTTGGACAAATTCCACCATAGAAAGTGAGGTTTTCTTCTTCCTAAGCAAGGTTCTAAGCTTGTTTAAGGTATTTACCATGAACTTTTGCTATTAATTTCAAGTTTATTTAAGTTTTATTTAAGTTTTATTTAGGGTTTTTGTTCAAGTTTTATACTAACAGTCATGCTGGACCAGTTTTAGTAAAACTTTCATAACTTGGTATAGATAACTTGGATTCGAGTGATTCTTGTTGTTTTAGAAACTAGATTCATAGGGCTTTCAAACGGTATAAGGCTTGCACGGTGGTTCATTGTGTATTAACCGCAGAAAGCTTGCAAAGTTGGCTGAAAATTCGGTTCTGCGTGAAACAGTTTTGATGATGAGCCAACTTGAGGGCTGATTTTGAACCTGTTCTAGTTGGAATTTGGATTGATGATCTTCACGAAAGTTGTAGCCCTATAAACGTACTTTAAAACCATGTAATCATAATTCCCTGGTTCTTAGTGGATTGACCCCAACAATGGCACGAAGTTGGCTGAAAACCAACCCTGTGCAGATTTAGGTAAAGATTCTTGGAGTAGAATTCTTAAAATTTAGTGGAATCTTGATTGAATTTGGGCTTGAACTGAACCTAGATGTGGTAGAACTTGTTGAATTTGGGTTGGATGGCTGATTTTCTTGCAGGAAAAAAATTTGGTTTGGTCCGATTTTAAGGGGAGATGCTGCCGAAATTTTGGTAGGAATAAAGAAGGGAAAAATGGAACATGAAATTTCCAACCTAGAACATGTTAAAATTAAAGAGTTAATGTGCAGAAATTTTAGATAAAATGATCTAGTAATGAGCAAAGTTCCTAGAAAAAGAGAACCCTAAAATGAAACCCTAAACCCTAAACCCTAGAAACCCTAAAACCAAAACCCTAGAAAGTAAGTAGGGTATTTTCTTGACTTTTCTTACTAAATTTACTAGGATTATAATTGAGCTTTTATGTTATTATTTCTTTTAAATTTCAGGGTCCGAAAACACATCACGACCATTTCACGAGATATTTTCTTAGGCTTTCCAGGTGAGTGTCTTTATGTGTGCATGATGCATGAAATGTGATATTTTATTTGATAAATATTATGCGAAAATTTGCAATTATTATGTGAATACCTGTGCTACTTGAGGAAAGATGTGTACTTTATCACATCTATTCCGCAATGTGTTACTTGCTTTCATTGACCAATGTGTTATTTGTGTGTGCGTGAGACTACCGTGACTAACTTCACCGTTATTTCACGGATGGTCAACCCGGCTGCACGTGGGAGGACATAAGGTGTTGGGTGTTTTAGGGCTTGATGTTCTTTCCCTTTTGAGTTGTGAATCCTCAAAGAGGCCAACTCCGGATTGAACCTGTTTGCTTGTTGGCCCTCCAGGGTTGAGAATATCTCCCTGGATGTGGTAGCTTGTACGGAGGTTATAAGGTGATTGGCGGTTAGGGTTTGTGCTTGATAAAACTGATATGTTCTTTGATAAAGACCTGAGCTATTATCTCGGTCCAAATATCGTGACTACATGATCAGTACTTGCTCTTTCTACGGTTAAGCTTGCTTCCGTAGTTGAGCCCTGTATCCTCCTTTGACTACATGGTAAATTAAATTGTTTATATCTTGATTTATTAATTTAATTGTTCGATTATTTCATTTACTAAAATAATGAGTTCTTGATATGATTGCATGACTTGGACATTCACTGGGCTATTATAGCTCATTCCATTTTATTTGTTTTCCTTTACTCAGGTCACCTGAAAAATTAAAGCTGGACCGACTGGTTTTTTATTATTATAAAAGTTTCAGTTATTGTAATAGCCGAACTGTGTTAGGCTATTTTTTGTGAAAATCATGTATATTATGACACATATACTTTTGATGTGAATTGTACCTTATGTTAAATAAAATAAATGTATTTTATTTATTTCATTTTATTTTAGTTATTTTATTTTAAGTTAAGTACGCTCGGACGTTTGCGTGAGTGCGTATCGAGACCTGGCGAGAGCTAGGCAGGCAGTCCGCTAAGCCCTTTGGTGCGCCTCTGGGTAAGGTGGGGCTGTCACAGAACTTCCTCTATCTTTTCATCATTTGACCCAAAATATTTCCATAAATAGATGGTGGCATCTAAAAACACTCTTGGATCATGGATGAGACTTTAGTTCCTAAATTATGTGATGGCACAATTATTTCATAAAACAATGGAAGGAACTATTCTTTGTCCAACAAAGAATCCCTTGATCCATAGTAACTTCTAAAGCTATCATGTATTTGGCTTTTTGTTGTAGAATATGTTGTAGTGTCTATCATAAAACGCTTTTATCCACTATAGTTCAATGTGAACACCAATTCATCTCATGATTTACTTATCATCCCTATTGGATTAAAAGCTTGTATCTTAAAATCCGCACACTTCCTAGTGTGATCTCCATAGTAAAGAATAATCTTTTAGTGCTTCTCGAGTACTTAAGAATATTCTTTGATAACCATCTAGTGACACTCACTAGATTTGCTCGTAACACTTAAAGCTAGGAGACATTGGGTCTCGTACATAGGATAGCATACAAAATAGAACCCATTGCAAAGCATTTGGAATCTATTTCACGCTACCAATCTCGACAGGTGTCACAGACACATGTCTCTCAAAAGAGTAATCTCCATCACATAGGAAAAACTCCATCTTCAATTGCACCATACTAAAACCTTTAGCATCTTTTGCCTATGTACTTGGATTTAGTGAGACCAAGCAACCTCTTGGATCTATCTATATAGATCTTAATTCCCATATTAGAGATCGCCTCTTCTTTAAGAAATTATTTGGACAACCATACCTTTACCTTTAAAGTATGTCGTTTCCTATCAATGATATGTCATCTACATATAATATCAAGAAAATAATAACGCTTCCACTCAACTTTGCCTTTACACAAAACTTGTCTTTGTTTTTGAGAAAATCAAACTCTTTGATTATCTCATCAAAACAAATGCTCCAATATCTTGACACTTGCAAGAGTCCACAAATGGACCCTTGAAGCTTGCGTACCTAATGACTATCAATGGAAGTGAAGGCCCAAGGGATGTGTCATATACATACCTTTTAATTCCCGTTAAGGGATGGAGTCTTCATATCCATTTGTCATAGCCATAAAAGCAGCTATTGCAAGTAAAATCTTAAATGGATTTAAGCATGGTTATTGGTGAAAAAGAGTTCTTTCAAAGTCAAGCCTTCGAATTGAATCTTTTTCCATTAACCTTGCTTTATGAGTAACTACGTGATGTGATCCTAGGAGTGCTTACAATCTTGATGCTTGGATATTCTCATGGAGCAACTCGTTTGGACCAAGATGAGATCAAATCATGGCTAATCATGAGGGGAACGTTCAAGCTTTGTGACTACCATGGTGTAATTCGTAACTTTGGGCCTCTCAATGGACTTGGTGATCAAACTATTCAAGTGTGTTCATTGGGCCAAGAGTTTATGCATTGGTTATGGATTAAATACACATTCAAAGAAGGTCCAATTAAAGCTTTTAAGTGATCCATAACATGTTTCTAAGGTGTTGGTTTGGTTGGACTTGTTGGAAGGCCTTTTAAAGATGCAAGATGGAGGCCCAATGGTGCTTAAAAGGAGGCGTCTAGCCCATGAACAATTTTTGGACGAATTTAAGTTTAATTCTTTTATGCTAAATTTTCTATTTTGTTTACAAGTTGTAACCTCTTAGAAAGTTACCATATTTTGTTAGGTTACAACTAGTGCTCTTTGTTAAGTTTCTAGAACTTTCTACAAGTTGTTATGCAAGCCTATTTATAGGCCAAAACACTGTTACGAATTTTATAAGTTTTGATGATTAATTAATTTTGTGAGTTCTCAAATTGAGTACTTCTTTCATTCTTTGCTGATTAAGAACAACCCCCGAACTTGTACAGTGATTCCAAGTTTAAAACCCTAGCTTAGATTTACCTTATTGGTTTGATCAAGCATTCTACGTGCTGATTCCTTAAGTTCTTGTTTGTTCCATAAGGAGGTTCAAAGCTTCCTTGAATTTTTGAGTTGTTCATCTTGCGTGTTCAAGGCTTTGGTGCTAATTTTAAAGTCTAGTTCATCCAAGGGGAAAGGTTCGAAATTCATACTTGGTCTTTCAAGCAATTCAAAGTTCATCCGCGTGTATCACTACGTTACTATCCTTGTCAATCTTTCTTTTAAAGACCTACTTGCATCCTATGGATTTTATCCCATTGGGTGACTTGAGCAAGGTCTACACCTTGTTCTTGTACATGGAATTCATTTTGGATTTTATGGCATCTTGCCACGTCAAGGACTCTACATTAGACAAACCTCTTCGTGACTAGCAGGTTTGTCATCATATATGACTAGTACATTATTGCTCTTGCTAATGAGAAATCTATATCTCTCATATGTGAGGAAATTATATTTCTCAGGAGTATAATGTACTCTACCAATCTTTTGAAGATTTTGTGTACCTTGAGCTTCCATTGCGCCTCATCAACATGTGGCATAAGCCCTAGTTCCAACTATCGATCTATGTCAGCTTGCAGTTCTTGAACTTTTCAAGTTCTGTTTTATTCCCACTATCTCTTTTAAGAATAAGCTATTTTTCTAGAAAAAGACATTTCTTGAGACAAACATTTTTCTCAAGGGAATTATAGAAGTGGTTGTTATTATTTTCACAAGGATACCCTACAAATAGACATTTGTCGGAACATGGTTGAGTGCATAGGAGTTGGCGTCTAAGACAAGAACCCCTAAAACGAGGTTAGGAAGTGTAGTATAGCTCACTATAGAATATCTCATAGGGTACAATTTCTCCTCTCATACACATCATCTACTGTGGCATGTGAAGTGGAGAACATTAATGAAGAATCACATTTTCCTTTAAATATTTTGAAACACTTGACATTGAGTATTATCCACATAGATCAAATCTTAGTGTTTTAATATTCTTGCCAACTTGTTTTTTTTACTTCAACCCTAATGACTTTGAACATTTCAAAGGCCACGGATGTGTGTATCATAAGATACATGTAACCATATCTAATATAGTCATCCATGAAAGTGACGAAGTATGATAAACAACCTCTAGCATGGATCGACATTGGGCCTAGAACATCTATATGTTAAAACCTATGAAGATCACTAGCACTTTCACCTTTTCAAATAAAAGGTGTTTTGGTCATCTTTCAAAGTAAATGAGAATCGCATGTCTCAATTGTAAGGTAATAAGGGGAGTAACGCAGCGGAAAATTTAAAAATTTATTACCTTAGCCATGGATCTCTTTGATGTAATCTATACGATTAAAGGGTGTTTAGCACAAATACCTCAAGCATAGAAGGTTTCTATGCTTCAAAGGGCAAGATCCTATTCGATGAAGGTGTTGATCTACCATGAAAAGCCCTCCAAGTGTAGAGCCTCCAACGGTATCCACACGAACACTGATCTTTAGGAACCTTTGGGCTTGCTTGCCTTGCCTTTTGAGTGCTAGCTCCCTTGAATATCATGAAGAACACAAGTGTTAGTGTATGCCCTACAACCAAATTGGTTTTTGGGATTTTTATTACGCTTATTTCGTGTTATACTTATATATGTGGCATTTTCTTTGTCATTTAATACTTGTTATTAATATTACTTGTTTATTTGATAAAGTCCGTAGAATATTAACTGTGTATAAGAGATTGTAAGAGTTACAATGATGAGACTCTTATTACACATTAAGTTATATTCTTAAACATCCCTAGTCGTAGTATTAATGAGATTGGACATCATTAATATGGGAAGACTAGCACATACTTTGCCTCTACTTATGGTAAGTAGTAGTTGATCTCGTCAACTATGGCGTGTGACACCTAAGCTGGTATGTGGATGCTTGTTAGAGAACAAGTTCATTGGATTGATCCGCCAAGAGTTACTATTCATAGTGCTAATGAATTATACTCTTAATGGCAATGGTGTAAGTGATCCTTAGACTTGAGATTACCATGGTATCTTGAGTGTGGATTGCTATGCTTTGACTCTATTGCTCGGTGCTCGTAAAAGAGTAGCCCATACGGTAGAGATTGGGTATAGTATGAAGCATGGAAGGATAGTGAGTAATCGATATAGGATTCACCACTCCTTATTATAGGAGAGTATATCCCGGATTGGCCACTTGTTGAAATATGACTTAAAGAATCTTTTGCGCAAAAGTGAAAGTATGACTTGAAAGAGTTTCAAGGTTATACTTTTATGGAAAGTTATATTTCGGGAACAAGAAATCATTAATTAGTCATTTAAAGAGTGCGCACTACACTCTTAGACTAATTGGGATATAGTGTGGTGAAAGGATATTAATTACACGGTAACATTGTCATTGATAGGTGTAGTCTACCATATGACTTTCCTATTCACTTGGGTGGTCATGATGCATTGCTAGACGCCACTCATGATCTATAAGTGCAAATTAATTAATTAGTGAATTAATGATAAATTAAAGTGTTAATTTATCTGGCTCTTAATTAATTAATTAATGAGTTATAATTTGTACTTATTGCCAACGTGAATGGAACCTAATGGGTCACACACAATAAGAACATGGTCTTTGGGTTAAATTGTTATTAAGATAAGTATATGATACTTATGGGGTTAATTTATGTGATAAATTAACTTAAAGGACTTAATTATAAATATTCTAAGTCTTGATGGAAATTAGTTTCCTAAAAGGAATTAAGAAGCTATTTGGTTTCCTTTTGGAATTGGTTTCCTAAAGGAATAGGATTAGCTTAAGGCAAGCTTCCTAAACCTTCTTGGTTTCCAATTGCTCTTGTTTCCTTAAAGACTAGGATACTACATCTATAAATAAGTCCATGCCTTGACTCTTGGAATGATTGATGAAACATAACACAAAATTAGAGAGAGAAAAATTGAGAGCTTGGTGGCGTTTTTCTCTCCAAGAAAAACGCCACACCTCCTTCCCTAATTGTTAGGGTTTCAACTTCTTTCTTCTTCTTGTGTTCTTCATGAATCATTCAAGGGAGCTAGCACTCAAAAGGCAAGGCAAGCAAGCCCAAAGGTTCCTAAAGATCAGTGTTCGTGTGGATACCGTTGGAGGCTCGACACTTGGAGGGCTTTTCAGTGGTAGATCAACACCTTCATCGAATAGGATCTTGCCCTTTGAAGCATAGAAACCTTCTATGCTTGAGGTATTTGTGCTAAACACCCTTTAATCGTATAGATTACATCAAAGAGATCCATGGCTAAGGTAATAAATTTTTAAATATTTCCGCTGCGTTACTCCCCTTATTACCTTAAGGAACATTAGGGAGAAGAGGGTGTGGCGTTTTTCTTGGGAGAAAACACGCCTCTCTCAATTTTTCTCTCTCTAAATTTTATCTTGTGTTTCATCAATTCATCCAAGAGTCAAGGCATGGACTTATTTATAGATGTAGTATCCTAGTCTTTAAGGAAACAAGAGCAATTGGAAACCAAGAAGGTTTAGGAAGCTTACCTTAAGCTAATCCTATTCCTTTAGGAAACCAATTCCAAAAGGAAACCAAATAGCTTCTTAATTCCTTTTAGGAAACTAATTTCCATCAAGACTTAGAATATTTATAATTAAGTCCTTTAAGTTAATTTATCACATAAATTAACCCCATAAGTATCTTATACTTATCTTAATAACAATTTAACCCAAAGGACCATGCTTCTTATTGTGTGTGACCCATTAGGTTCCATTCACGTTGGCAATAAGTACAAATTATAACTCATTAATTAATTAATTAAGAGCCAGATAAATTAACACTTTAATTTATCATTAATTCACTAATTAATTAATTTGCACTTATAGATCATGAGTGGCGTCCTAGCAATGCATCATGACCACCCAAGTGAATAGGAAAGTCATATGGTAGACTACACCTATCAATGACAATGTTACCGTGTAATTAATATCCTTTCACCACACTATATCCCAATTAGTTAAGAGTGTAGTGCGCACTCTTTAAATGACTAATTAATGATTTCTTGTTCCCGAAATATAACTTTCCATAAAAGTATAACCTTGAAACTCTTTCAAGTCATACTTTCACTTTTGCGCAAAAGATTCTTTAAGTCATATTTCAACAAGTGGCCAATTCGGGATATACTCTCCTATAATAAGGAGTGGTGAATCCTATATCGATTACTCACTATCCTTCCATGCTTCATACTATACCCAATCTCTACCGTATGGGCTACTCTTTTACGAGCACCGAGCAATAGAGTCAAAGCATAGCAATCCACACTCAAGATACCATGGTAATCTCAAGTCTAAGGATCACTTACACCATTGCCATTAAGAGTATAATTCATTAGCACTATGAATAGTAACTCTCGGCAGATCAATCCAATGAACTTGTTCTCTAACAAGCATCCACATACCAGCTTAGGTGTCACACACCATAGTTGACGAGATCAACTACTACTTACCATAAGTAGAGGCAAAGTATGTGCTAGTCTTCCCATATTAATGATGTCCAATCTCATTAATACTACGACTAGGGATATTTAAGAATATAACTTAATGTGTAATAAGAGTCTCATCATTGTAACTCTTACAATCTCTTATACACAGTTAATATTCTATGGACTTTATCAAATAAACAACTAATATTGATAACAAGTATTAAATGACAAAGAAAATGCCACATATATAAGTATAACACGAAATAAGCGTAATAAAAATCCCAAAAACTAACTTGGTTTTAGGGCATACACTAACATCAATCAATTCACAATCGAATGAGTCCAAGTACTCAACTATATGTAACTTGAAAATGAGTTTCTTATTCACATGACCAAGTCTATAATGCCAAATATATGGATGTTTCAAAAATATTAAGTTTTTGTCTACGTTTGAAAATGGACTTATCAAGGTCTAGGATTTGTAAAACATTGTTTTAATGATCTAATACCACAAAGAACACCAGTCGCACCCTAAAATGACACACGGCGGGGTCGTTGACTGTCACGTCCCGAAAGGACGGTCCGGTCTAAGACCCTTTTCGAAAAGAAAGTTTTTTGAAAAAACTCTGCGTGAGAAAAAAATTGAGTTTTTAGTGAAAAAGTGTTATTTAGAACAAATGGTATTTTAATAACAAAATAAGGTCGGGACTAAAAGTGAGATAGTTTTGGCCAACTAATTTTTGAATAAAGGGTTTTATTTTAAAAATGGAGTCACCACTTGGTATGAAGTCAGCGTGTACCAAGTCACCTGAAAAATCGTTTAAACAAACAAAAACAAAAATCTTAGAAAAATATTAAAACCCTTTTTTGACTCTGGTCTACAAAAAATGAGAGACAAAGATTCGGGAGTCACATTTGAAGAACGGGAAGGCAAAGGCTCGCGCCTCAGGCACTCTTTCTACCTAGCCGAGGCTAGTTGCGAGGTTTAATCAAATTTTTCTAAAATTAACCCTGGATTCTATCGTGTGTGGATGTATCTAAATGAATATAAATCCTAAATCTAAATGGGCATCGGGAGGGTCAAAATGTTCCGTCGAGTTTTGGTTGAGACTATCGCATAAATTGCGAAAACTGAGTCGAGGCCTCGAGGGAGTCACAAGTGTCGATGCTACATGGAATGCAAAAAGAAAGAAAAATAGTAATATAGAAATAAGTGGTCGAAGAAAGTGAGAATGCAACATAATGGGTACGGGGTGCTAACAACTCGTGACTGATATTTTTTCTACTCACGGAGGGAGCAATGGCCTGTCAATCCACTGCTTCCCACGTAAGTAGACGACTGTTTCTAGTTGGAGCACACAAAATGACCTAAGTTTTAAGTGAAATGCAACCTAGATGTCATGCACTATCAAATGCTAAAAAATAAGTAATAATAAAATATATACCAAAAGTCATGCAAGAATGGAAAATTCTAAACAAGAAAATGTGTGTGAAATGAGATGAAATGCACGCAAGTGAAACTATCACTGAAATGATCTAAGGACCTAACGTTGGACTAGCCCTTTCAAGGAATCCCCCATTAGCGTTGGACTAGTGGGGAAACGAGAAAACCACAACTAGCGTTGGACTAGTGTGGTGACGAAATAATAAATGCTGATAAAACATGAATTAAAGTAATAAAGCATATATTGAAAGCAGCTAAACACATAAAGACATATAAGAGCACATAGGAGCATAAAACACGTAAACATAATATCTAGATGCAAAATCCTAAGGAAAACGGTAAAACATATAAGCATATAAGCACACAAAAGCAAATAAGCTCTAACTATTACACCGGGGGATATAATTACATTTTAAAATGGAGAAAAATTGAAAATGACCTATCTATTACATTTACTATCTAAGTACACAAATATTTGTAAAAAATATGAAATTAAAGTAATCCAACTATTACATTGGCTATCTAAATACAAAAAAATTGCAAAAATAGTAAACTCTAGCCATCTATTGCATTTTTTCCCAAAAATAATGAAAATCAAAACTTAATATCATAAAGTAAATAAATACGCAAAAAGTATGTGAAATAAGAAACACATGAAGAAAAGGGCCTAAAAGTCACATAGGAACACATTGGAGCACATAAAGAGAGATTAACAAGTAGGAGGGATACCTCTTTGAGAATTCGGTACCAATGCTTAAGAAAATGAACACACATGTCAATGTATCACGATATTAATGAGTAAGCACAAAGTATATAAATATAGACAGATTGGGAAAAAATGCAAAGTCTAGCAACCAAAGGGATTAAAATAAAGTTGTATAAGACTTAAGGGTGAAAATTAAAACTTCACATAAGTCTAAGGGGGTAGAGATACAAAATTAGACTAAATCGGGGGTCGAAACACTAAATTCCAACAAGTATGGGGGTTAAAAAACATAAATTCCAGCAATTGGGGGTAAAAATATAAATGACAGCAACATATAAGTACTAAAACACAACTTCCAGCAACAATATGGGTTAAAAAAAAAACTCAATTCCAGCAGCAATAACAACTAAAAATACAAATTTCAGCAATATAAGACTTGGGAACCAACATTCTAGCAAGTTTAAGGGACTTAGGAAAAATTACAGCAAGTGGGAGGGGTGAAACATATGAATTCTAGCAAGCACAGAAAACCAAAAATGAATTCCCAGCAACTTAAAGTGGCCAAAACTGAATTTCCTACAATGTTTGTGGGGGTAAAATATAAGTCACAACAAGCTTATGGGTCAAATGAAAATTCCTGCAACTAGTGGAATTTATAATTGAAGACTTCAGCAATTCTATAAGCTAAAGGAAGACTAATGGGACAAAATAATAATAAAAAAAACAGCAACTTTCCTTATCCAATTCGTTTATGCCCTTCAATTGAAATATCAAAACCCAAAGTCAATTATTTAAGCATCCAGTAACCCCCCAAAATGTGATCCACAATAATTTGATTTCCATATCTTTTCTTTCGACTCAAAAAAAAAAACGCAGCAATAAAAAAATAGAATGAACGCCTAATTGCTAGAGAAAATTTCTTAAATCATTCTTCTAGCTCCCAAGCTTCTAATCAGTTCTTTCAACCCAAGAGAAACCCAAATACAATAGCAAATCAAACATAACCTTCTCACCCTAAATTAGTTTCCCTTAAAACCACAGAATCTTCAAATTCACTAAAATCTAATTTCCCACAAAAATCAAGCCCCCCTACATCCGTGCTTCTTCTCTAATATCTCAGGCTAGTTCATATCAACCAAGGCCCTTAAATCCTAAACCCAAGCCTTAAAGTTCCTAAGCCAGCTTGGAATCACCCTAATAAAAAAAAGATAGTTAAACTGGAAGCAGTTTCTGGACATGGCTGAGTTGAATAGTGGTTGTGGTTGAACCACGAGTGGTGCTGGTTGAATTTAGGTGGTTTTGGGAGCTACTGGTGATTGTGGTGATGATGGGCTGCTTTTTTGGATTAGTTTAATGTCTGATTTTGGTGGTCTTGGGTGGGAATTGGTGGCGTTGGGCTATTTTTGGTAGTGGAAATTGGTGGTGATTCTTCTGGCTTGATGAAGGCTGAAATTGACGATTGTTTCTGGTAGTGGGGGCTGAGATTGATGCTAGACTGGTGGAGATGGAGGAGGTAGGGGAGGCTTTTGTGATAATAGAGCTAGGCTAAATGATGGTTATGGGTTTTCTAGTTGAGGATGAGGAAAGTGGAAGGAAGAGATATGGGTTACTGGTGGTGGTCCTATGGGATTGAGGTTCACGGTGGTCTAGCAGCAGGGGAGGGTTGTTCTATTAGGCAAAATGCTACTAGGATTGGTGGTGAATTGGATGGAGCTGGTGGTGGAGATAGTGTTTTTGACTGATTGTGGTATTGTCTATAATTGCTAGTGGTTCTGTGAAGGTGTTTGCGCAGGGGATTTGGTATTTACAGGTGGAGTTTGAGTGATTTGGTTGAGGTTCTGCCAAGGGGAATCAAGGGAGAGAGAGGAAGAGGAAGGTGGAGGAGTTAATGGTAGGGTGGAGGTTTGACTGGTGAGGATGAGGGAGAGACTGTGAAGAAGTTGAAGAGAAAGAAGAACAGCTAGGAAAATCCCAGAACATTTTCGGTAAAATTGAACCAAAAACACAAACAATCACAAATTTTGTTCTTGCTTCTTTTTATCTAATCCAAATTTTCATAGTAAAATGAGTGAAGATGAATTAAAAGCCAAAAATTTAACTAAGGTGTTACCTTTTAAAGCTTGAATACGAGCTGATTATGAACATGATGAACAGGAACCTAACGCCCTTGAAGGAAATGACGGCTAAGTGTGCGTGTATTTGGTGATTTAGTGTGTGTATTAATCTTTTCGTTGGATACAAGATGTGTTTAGGGTTTTTTTTCTCCCTAAAAATGACTATTTATAGTGCAAAAGTCTTAACCTCCAAGAAATGGGTAAAAATGACTGATATACCCCCATTAATAAAATCTCAATTTTATCCTAAAAAATAACTCTCAGTAAAATTAAAACTAAAAAATTAAAATTCCATGATTTTTCTAAAACATTCAAAAAGTGGAAAAAGCCCAAAAAATGTAAATAATAAATTTATTAACCAAATTCGGGTTAGAAAAATATATTTGTATACAAAATTACCGTTTTGCCCCTAAGCACAGGATTTACAGAAAAAAATACAAAAATAGTCCCAAAAAATTATAAAAAATTAGAAATAGGCTCAAAAACCCTAAAAATGAGTTTAGAAACCCCAAAACTTGACAAAATACGTTTTGGGTGTGAAATAACTATTTTACCCTTAAAATAACAAAATAAACAGAAAAATAGCTATTGGCCTCAAAAAATTGCCAAAAATTTCAATTAAACTTAAAATCCTAGAAAATGAATTTAGGATTCAAAAATTGGTAAACTATGTGTTCAGGATGCGAAATGGCTATTTTCCCAGAACGTGGTATTTATAGAAAAAATAGCAATCCTCCCTGAAAAAATTAGAAAAATTTAGAAAAATGCTTAAAATCTGAAAAAAAAAATTTGAGACTCAAAAATGGGTGAAAAATGGTATTCATGAGGCGAAATGACCACTTTATCCTTGTACTAACAAAATGTACAAAAAAATACTAATTAAATCCGAAAAAATTATAGAAATTAAAAAATAGGCATTAAAGTACAAAATATGAATTTAAACCCCAAAACTAATGAAAAAAAATATTTACGGCTAAAAATTACTATTTTGCCCCCCGATATGGTTGATTTTGCCCCTTTTTTCAAAAATTAAAATTTGACCCTAAAACTAAAAAAAAAAAGCCCACCTAATATTAAAAATAAAATGGTGGGTCAAAATTTGGGGTCTACAGTTTGTCCCTCTTTGTCGGGAATTTCGCAAAGATTTTAGACAAAGATGTAGACAACACTAAATTTTGACTCACCTAATTGTGAAAAACAGACATCAACGTAGATTAAAATATCTAAATATGCATAATATGAGAATGGGGTGAAATGTAAATCAATGAACAAATGAACATAGAAAAACATGCGATCAAGCTCTCTAGGAGTTGCCTATGTATCCCGGTGAAGGTAATTAGATCAAACGTAGTTCTTTTTTTTTTTAATTGGCTAACTCCGTACACGGAGAGGGACGCCACTCCCAAATTTTATTAATAAAGATAAAGTGTTAGAGGATAAAACCTCTGATTATTACAATAAATAAAAGTAAAGGAATAAACAAAAAAATTAAAAAGTAAAAGAAAGGAATACTACTCCTTTTATAGCTTAAAGAACAAACAAATTGTCCTTTTTAAATCTAAATGCTGGAAAGTCCAATTGGTCCATACGCAAAGCCCCACCAACATCCTTAGGAAAAGAGCCAACTGAGTCATAGATTAGGGAATTTTGCAGTGTAACACCTTCATTAGATAATAAATCAGCAGGAGCATTCGCTTGCCTAAGGCAATGATGAATGTTCAGCCAATATGGCTTGTGCTTGGAAATCTCATCAAAGACCTTTCTTACCTTCCACAGACATGTTGCATCTCCTTTCAAAATCTTGACTAAAGCCAAAGAATCTGATTCCAAGACAACCTAATTAAAATCTTTTGCATGGCATAATTTGATTCCATATAACAACGCCTTAAATTCTGCTTCCATATTCATACCCAACTCTAACTTCGTTGCAAAAGCTAGAATCATTTTCCCTTGATCATTTCATAGAACACCTCCACCACCACATTCTCCCGGATTACCCGTGGAACAACCATCGGTATTCAATTTGAGAAAATGGCCTAGTGGCTTCCACTTCACTAAGGTAACTTTAAAGGCTTGCTTATGCTTAGAAATATGCCAAACAAGATAACACAAGGAACTGTGGATACAAAACACAGTTGCAAATGATAACACAAGGATTCCAATTTTTCAAAACCTGTGATCAAAATGAAGAAAGCGATCCAATCAATTGGACAATGAACTCATAAACTAAATGCAAAAAGCGAGCCCAGGCTGCTGGACAAAATAAATTCATAAAGTAAATACAGAAAATGGTGCTCAGGCTACTGGGCAAAATAAATTCATAAATTAAATGCAGAAAGCAGTGCCCAGGCTGCTAGACAAAATAAATTCATAAAGTAAAATGTAGAAAGCAGTGCCTAGGTTGTTGGACAAAATAAATTCATAAATTAAATGCAGAAAGCGGTGCCCAGGCTATTGGAAAAAATAAATTCATAAATTAAATGCTGAAAGCGGTGCCCAGGCTGCTGGACAAAATAAATTCATAAACTAAATGCAGAAAGGGGTGCCCAGGCTGCTGGACAAAATAAATTCATAAATTAAATGTAGAAAGCGGTGCCCAAGGTGCTGGACAAAATAAATTCATAAAGTAGATGCAGAAAGCGATGCCCAGTCTGCTGGATAAAATAAATTCATAAAGTAAATGCAGCAACGATGCTCAAGCTGCTGAACAAAATAAATGCAATAAAAATTTTAAGATAGAGGATAAACAAGTGTTGAATATAGGATGCAATTCAACTCAAAAAATTAAAATTTTCACTTTTCTTCTCTTTTTTTTTAAGAACAGAGGATTGAGCCTACCGAGAACTAAAGACGTAAGCTAGTGAAATGAATACACAATATGCAAACTACTAGATGTTAGTGTATGCCCTAAAATCAAGATGGTTTAAGGTGTTTTATATGTTATACTTATCCATGTGGTATTTTTCTTTATCGCCTATACTTGTATTTCCATGTTACTTGTTTGATTGATAAAGTCCTTAGAATATTGACTGTGTATTAGAGATTGTAAGGGTTACAATTATGAGACTCTAATACATAAAGTCATATTCTTAAATATCCCTAGTCATAGTATTAATGAGATTGGACATCATTAATGCGGATAGACTACCACATACTTTGCCTCTACTTATGGTAAGTAGTAGTTGATCTCATTGAATATGGTGTGTGTGACATTTAAGCTGGTATGTGGATGCTTGTTTGAGAACAAGTTCATTGGATTGATCCGCTAAGAGTTTCAACTATAGTGCCAATGGTTAAACACTTAATGGCAATAGTGTAAGTGATCCTTTGACTTGAGATTACCATAGTATCTTAAGTGTGGATTGCTATACTTTGACTCTATTCCTCGGTGCCCGTAAAAGGGTAGCCCATAGGTTAGAGATTGGGTATAGTTTGAAACATGGAAAGATAGTGAGTAATTAATATAGGATTCACCACTCCTTAATAGGAGAGTATATCCCTTTATGGCCACTTGTATGAAATATTAACTCATAAATCTTCTGCAGAAGTGATAGTATAACTTGGAAGTAGTTTCAAGGTTATACATCATGGAGAGTTATATTTCTGGAACAAGAAAATATAAATTAGTCATTTAATAGTATGCACTATACTTTTAGACTAATAGGGATATAGTGTGGTGAAAGGATATTAATTACACGGTAACATTGTCATTGAAGGGTATGGTCTACCATATGACTTTCCTATTCACTTGGGTGGTCATGATGTATTGCTAGACGCCACTCATGATCTATAAGTATGAATTGATTAATTAGTGAATTAATGATAAATTAAAAAGTGTTTAA
Source organism: Mitragyna speciosa (assembly GCA_024721245.1). Lineage (NCBI taxonomy): Eukaryota > Viridiplantae > Streptophyta > Magnoliopsida > Gentianales > Rubiaceae > Mitragyna > Mitragyna speciosa. The sequence continues at coordinate 11,970,406 of CM045559.1, forward strand.
TTTATCTAGCTCAATTAATGAGCTATAATTTATACTTATTGCCAACATGAACGGAACCTAATAGGTCACACATATAAAGAAGAAAATCTTTGGGTTAAAATGTAATTAAGATAAGTATAAGATACTTATGGGGTTAATTTATGAGATAAATTAACTTAAAGGACTTATTTATAAATATTCTAAGTCTTGTAGGAAGTTAGTTTCCTAAAAGAAATAAAGTACCTAATTGGTTTCCTTATGGAATAGATTTCCTAAAGGAGAAGGATTAGCTTAAAGTAACCTACCTAAACCTTTTTGGTTTCCAATTAGCTTTATTCCTAAAAGACTAGAATACTTCTTCTATAAATAGGTTCATGCTTTGACTCTTGAATTATTATTGCAACACAAAAGAAAACTAGTGAGAGAAAATTGAAGAAAGAAAAAGGCACGCCTCTTTCTCTCTCTAGGCGTCTCTCTCTCTATCTCTCTCTCCTAATTGTTAGGTTTTTCTTCTTCTTGTGTTCTTAAATAATTCAAGGGAGCTAGTACTCAAAAGTCAAATCAAGCAAGCCTACAAGATTCCCAAGAAGTTGTTCGTGTGGATATCGTTAGAGGCTCTATGCTTGGAGGGCTTTTTCGTGGTAGATCTAACATCTTCTTCGAATGATCTTTGCGTAGAAGCATCGAAATCTTCTGTGCTTAAGGTAATCTTCATGCAAACCCCCTTGTTAATCATATAGATATGTCTAAGAGATCCACAGTTAAGGTGTGACAGCCCCACCTCACCCATAGGCGCACCAAAGGGCTTAGCGGACTGCCTGCCTAGCTCTCGCCAGGTCTCGATGCACGCACTCACGCGACCATCCAAGAGTACAGACATTAAAATAAACTATCATAGATTAAAATGGAATAAAAGAAAATACACTCTTGTTACTTAACTTAAAGATACAAGTCACATAAAAAGGTCTCATGTCATAATTTACATAATTTCACAATAATAGCCTAACACCGTACGACTATTACAATAACTAAAATACTTATAAGAACCCAAAACCAATCGGTCCCGCTCAGTTTTTCAAGTAACCTGAGTAAGGAAAAACAAATAAAATGGAATGAGCTATAATCGCCCAGTGAATGTCCAATTCATGCAACATATCAAGAACTCATTATTTTGGGTCATTAAAATAATCAATAAATTAAATGAACGATATATAAGCAATTTAATTAACAGGTAGTCAATGGCGGATACAGGGCTCAACTACAGAAGCAAGCTTAACCGTAGAGGAGCAGGCACTGAACATGTAGCCACGATATTTGGACCGAGATAATAGCTCAGGTCTTAATCAAGGAACATATCAGTTTTTATCAAGCACAATGCCCTAACCGCCAATCACCTTATAACCTCCGTACAAGCTACCACATCCGGGGGAGAAAAATCTCAACCCTGGAGGGCCAACACTCAATCAATAAAGTTCGATCCGGAGTTGGCCTCTTAGAGGATTCACAACTCAAAAGGAAAGAACATCATTCCCTACAACACCCAGCACCTTATGTCCTCCCACTTGCAGCCGGGTTGACTATCCGTGAAATAACGGGGAAGTTAGTCACGGTAGTCTCACACACAAATAACATTTTAAATAATAAAAGCATGTAACATATTGTGGAACAGATGCGATAAAGTACACATCTTTCCTCAAGTAACACATGTACTCACATAATAATTGCAAGTTAAGCATAATAGTCAAAAAGTAAAATTATCACATTTCATGCATCATGCACACATAAAGACACTCACCTTGAGAGCCTAAGAAAATATCTCGTGGAATGGTCGGGTTTCACTATCGGGTCCTGCAATTTGGAAGAGATAATCTAATGAAAACCCGATTTAAAACCCTAATTAACCTAGTAAGAAAATGCAAGAAATACCCCATTAAATTCTAGGTTTTTTTTTTTTTTTTTTTCTAGGGTTTAGGGTTTAGGGTTTAGGGTTTAGGGTTTAGGGTTTAGGGTTTATATTTTAGGGTTTTCTAGGGTTTTTCTAGGGTTTTCTAACAAAAATTGGGCATTATTTCCCCTAAATTTCAGCACTCCCAATCTTGTTTTTCATCAAGATTTCAATCATTAATCCCACAATTCCACAAGTTCTACAACTTCCTAGTTCAATCCAACCTCAAATTCAATCAAAACCTCACTAAATTTCAAGAATTAAGGTCCAAGAACTTTCACCCAAACAACATGTTCTTCATGAAATTTCAAAGTTCCAAGGCCACATACTAGTCTATTCAATCATAAGAACACTTTATCTAACAAGTATATATCAAGTTCCAACTAATTTCTTCAAGTTTTACTAACAAGAACTTGGAATTAAACTTGAATAAAAACTAATTAAAACATGGAATTAATAAGGCAAGTTCATAGTAAATACCTTAAAGATGCTTAGAACTTTGATTAGAATTGATAGAAATCCACTTCCTATGGTTGATTTGTGTTAACTTGAGAGATGAAAGTCCAAGAAGTTGAGAGCAAAAATGGGGGAAAGAAGAAGAGAAGTTTGGCCGGCCAAGGTGAAGGAAAGAGAGAGAAAAATAGTCTAGGAAAAATGAAAAAGAAATGAAGAAAAGATGGGAAAATGGTGGTCCAATAAAATTCTCACAAGAGTAAAGTAAAAAGTAGTCTTATTAATGCAAGAGTTGCTACTTGGATTAGTTTAATTGGTGAAAATTAATAACTCTTACCACTTAATAAATTCATTAGTTAGACATAAATTATTAAAGCAAAATAGAACAAAAATGAAAAGCAAGAACCGGCCACATGAAGTAAAAGAAAAGAAAAAAAAAAAAAAGAAAATTTCGGCCAAAAGAAAAGAAAAGAAAAGAAAGAATTTCGGCCAAGAAAGAAAGAAAAGAGAGAAGAAAAAAAAAATTCCAGCTAGGGGAAAAGGAAAATAAGACAAGAAATTAAGTGAAACTTTTGAATAAAATTGGGCAAAATCCCAAGTAGTCAAAAGACTAGAAAATAGTGAAATGAACTAGTAAAAATTTAAACCCTACTATAAGTTAATTGGTCAAGAAAATTATTCTAACTTTAGTACCTAAGTGTTCTTGCTTAGAATGAAAATCTTAACTAATTAACTTAATTAACTCAAGAAATCTTCCAACTAGTAATTCTATGATTATCACTTAACCCTAAATAATAGTAAAAATGCTTCTTATATGTGCATTTTCTAGGGTGTTACATAAGGTAATAAAATTTTATTTTTTCGCTGCGTTATCTATGCTATTACCTTACAGTGGTATCAGAGCCTCCTTTGATTATATCTATATGATTTGTGTTTATTTAATTGTCATAAATATGGATGGTTTGTTCTTGATAAAATTTGTCTAAAAATTGTTTTAGAAAAATCAAGAGTTTGATTTTTAAGAAAAGTTCTTGATTGTTTAAAAGTGTTTTAAGTAATTAAGATAAGTTCTTAAGGTTGTTTTTATGGTTTCTAAATTGTTTTTGACGTGCTAAAAGGGTTTTAACACGTTTTGGTTCAAAAGAGCTTTGAACAAATCAAGAAAAATCGTTTTTCGCAATTGCAGAAGCCTAGCCGTGGGTATTTGCCCGCGGCTGGACCCACGGCTAAGAGATTGTATTTTTCAAGTCTGAGCCATGGGCTCAGCCATGGGTACTGTACCCGTGGCTCAACCCACGGCTCATGAGCCGTGGGATCAGCCGTGGGTGTTTTACCCACATCTAGAACCCGCGGCTCAAGTCTGTCCGCGAGCCATGGGCACTAGCCGCGGGTAGTGTATCCACAGCTCACACCCATGGCTCAAGGCGGAACCCTAGTGAGATTTTTAAAATTTTTGAAAAACGTGAATTTTTTTTTTGTTTCTCTATTAAAACACTTTCCAATTTTAATTGTTAAGGATTGGAAAGTTAAAATTTGTAAATCTATACCTTCTATAACTATATTTTTGAGACAAATAAATTTCAAGAGCATTAATCTAATTTATTTAGACCATGTGATTTATGACTAAAATTAAATAAATTAATTTATTTAATTGTTAAATAGTAAGATGGCATGGTGGATGATTATGGACTAGACCAATGTGATTGAATGGTTATTACTTCTTTTATGGTTGGCTTGTATTGGTTTTATAAATAGGGCCTGTATGTCCTTCCCTCTCTATTTTTCTGATGTAATTCTCTTCTCTCCTGAATTCCCCTTGAATGTAACTTGAGGTTTCTTGATCAATACTTGTAATGTACAACGTATAGTTAGGAATATGCTTATTTTCTAAATTGTTTAGACTAGAATTACATATGTAATGTACAAGAAGATGGAGATGGCACCAAGGAGCAACCAAGGAGGCGGATCAAGGAGTTGACACGTCCCTTAGGAATTTTAACCAAATATTTTCTTCAAGGCTCGAAGAAAATATTCTTAGTTAAAGTCCATAATCATCCACGTTTATTATAGTTTTATTTTATATGATTGATATATTTTAATTGCATAATATGATGAGACATTAATATTTAAACTAAAATCCCTCAATTTCAAATATTAAGTCATCTATTTAAGTTGCCTTCCATTATTATAACAAAAACGAGTTCCTATTAAGGTTGACACGTTGGCCTTCGTCAAGGTCACCTTACTCGGAATATGTTTTTGTTATGAGATATGATCTCTAAATAATGGGTTTGACTTAACAAAAATTACATAACGAGTTTGGCCTCTGTCAATGTTATGATATTTTTGAGGCAATGTTGGGTAATACATAAGATGTAAATTTCAAAGAGTTGATACCCAACTATCTAGGAGTCACAAGAGTTCTGATTGATAAATAGTTATCTACCTAATCGAATTTATCTTTGGGGCATTGGCCTCCGTCAAACCCAAAGCTAATTAGATGGGATCCTAGCCCACTAGAAATCTCTAACGGATTTCTGAATCAATATTGAGGGTTATTGATTTGAAGTAAAATAGTGGGAACAAACCAAATAAATTTACGAATCCACAATTTTGGTTTGCATATATAACATAAAACAAATACTTATTTTCTGTCTTTACTTTTTGTAGAAGTCTAATGTGAATTTGCGACCGATTCTTGGCAACAAACTCAATGAAACCAACTTTGAGGACTGGAATATCAATTTGAGAATTGTTCTCAAACATGAAAATATTAAGTATGTCCTCGATAAACCCATGCCCCCTCCTCCATCCGCTACTACATCACCTGAGGACATAGATGCATATGAGATGCACAAAGCCGACAATGATGCTGCAACATGTATCATGTTAGCTGCTATGTTCCCGGCATTGCAAAAGCAACATCTTAAGATGGATGCTCCGTCCATGATTGTGCACTTAAAAGAAATGTTCGACGCGCAAGCTAGGACTGAGAGGTATGAGACCTCAAGGGAGCTTTATCAATGGAAGATGGCAGAGGGATCTTCAGTGACTACCCATGTACTGAAGATGATCGGGCTGATTGAAAAATTAGCTGATCTAGGACACGTCTTTGACAATGAGTTAAGTATTGACTTAATTCTTCGGTCCCTCCCTAAGAGCTATTCACAATTCATCCTGCACTTCAACATGCGAAAAGTTGAGTGCACGTTGATTGAATTGATGAATATGCTCAAGACTGCTGAGCCCAATCTTAAGAAGGAGAAGGGCACTATTATGCTTGTCTCGGGCTCCAAGAAAAAGAAGCCCAATTCTGGGTTTAAGAAGTCCAAGAAGAAGAGAACTAAGCCTAAGGGTGGGGTTAAGAAGGACAAACCCAAGGGCACATGCTTCCATTGCGGACAAGATGGGCATTGGAAGAGGAATTGCAATGCCTACCTTGACTCTCTGAAGTCAAAGAAACTTGGTGAAGCTTCAACCTCTGGTATGTTTATGATTGAGATTAATTTATCTACTAACCAAAACTCATGAGTATTAGATACCGGATCTGGATCTCATATTTGTAATAATATACAGGGTCTTAAAGATAGTAGATTTCTGGCAAAGGGAGAGGTCGAGCTACGCGTGGGGAATGGAGCAAGAGTTGCTGCATTAGCCGTAGGAACCTATGTACTCTCTTTACCCACTGGGCTTATTTTAGAATTAAGAAACTATTATTTTGTTCCCGTACTTACAATGAACATCATTTCTATCTCATTGTTAGATTTGGATGGTTTTACCATCATTCAAAGGAACAAAAGTTGTTCTTTTCACATGATGGTATTACTTATGGTATTGGTACATTAATTAATGGTTTATATATTCTAGATGAACAAAAGTCCATTCTCAACATAAACCCAAAGAAACAAAATTTAGATATTGTTAACCAAACATACCTTTGGCATTGTAGACTTAGTCATGTAAATGAGAAATGCATATCCAAGTTACATAAAAATGGATACTTGGACTCATTTGATTATAAATCATTTGGGACATGCGAATCTTGTTTACTTGGTAAGATGACCAAGACACCTTTTACTGGAAAGGGTGAACGTGCTAGTGATCTTCTTGGGCTTATACATACTGATGTTTGTGGCCCAATGTCGATCCATGCTAGAGGTGGTTTCTCCTACTTCATCACTTTCACGGATGACCATTCTAGATATGGTTATGTGTTTCTTATGAAGCACAAATCCGAGGCCTTTGAAAAGTTCAAAGTCTTTAAAGCTGAAGTTGAGAAACAACTTGGCAAGAGTATCAAAACACTTAGAATTGATCGAGGTGGAGAATACTTAAGTCAAGAGTTCCAACAATATCTAAAGGCACGCCTCTTTCTCTCTCTAGGCATCTCTCTCTCTCTCCTAATTGTTAGGTTTTTCATCTTCTTGTGTTCTTAAATAATTCAAGGGAGCTAGTACTCAAAAGTCAAATCAAGCAAGCCTACAAGGTTCCCAAAGAAGTTGTTTGTGTGGATATCGTTAGAGGCTCTACGCTTGGAGGGTTTTTTTGTGGTAGATCTAACATCTTCTTTGAAGGATCTTTGCCTAGAAGCATAGAAATCTTCTGTGCGTAAGGTAATCTTCATGCAAACCCCCTTGTTAATCATATAACTATGTCTAAGAGATCCAAAGTTAAGATAATAAAATTTTATTTTTTCGCTACGGTATCTGTGCAGAGTTTGGGATGCTAAACTAAAATAAAAAAAAATAAATTTGGAACATAACAGAAATTAAAACCCAACGGTCGAGTTGGGGTCCAATAGATGGGTTGGAACATAACAGAAATTAAAATCTAACGGACGAGTAGGGACTTAACAGAAAACTAAACCCAACGGACAAGTTGGGTCCAACGAACGAGTTGGAACATAATAGAAATTAAAACCCAACGGACGAGTTGGGACTTAACAGAAAAGTAAACCCAACGAACGAGTTGGGGTCCAACGGATGAGTTGGAACATAATAGAAATTAAAACCCAAGGGACGAGTTGGGGCCCAATGAAGGAGTTAGGACTTAACAAAAAAGTAAACCCAATGGACGAGTTGGGGTCCAATGGACGAGCTGGAACATAACAGAAATTAAAACCCAACAGATGAGTTGGCGCCCAACGGACGAGTTGGGACTTAACATAAAAGTAAACTCAACGGACGAGTTGGATCATAACAAAAAATTAAAACCCAACGGACGAGTTGGGACTCAACGGACAAGTTGGGACTTAATAGAAAAGTAAACGTAATGGATGAGTTGGGGTCCAACGGATGAGTTGGAACATAACAAAAATTAAAACTCAATGAATGAGTTGGGGCCCAACGGATGAGTTGGGACTTAACAGAAAAGTAAACCCAACGGACGAGTTGGAACATAACAGAAATTAAAACCCAACAAACGAGTTGGGACTTAACAGAAAGTAAACCCAATAGATGAGTTGGGGTTCAATGGACAAGTTGGAACATAAGAGAAATTAAAACCCAATGGACGAGTTGGGGCCGAACGTGTGACAACCCCACTTTACCTAGAGGCGCACCAAAGGGCTTAGCGGACTGCCTGCCTAGCTCTCGCCAGGACTCAAGTCAAGCACTCACTCAGAACATCCAAGCATATTTAACCCAAAATAAAATACATTCATATAATGTAACTTAAAGGTACAAGTATCACTAAAAGTTTACATGCCAAAATATACATATTATTTACAATAATAGCCCAAACAGTTTGACTATCCAAAATAAGTAAAATCTTCACTATATCCAAAACTTGCCATTCTAGCTTTAATATCACAGGGAACCTGGGTAAAGGAAAACAAATTGAAGGAATGAGCTATAATAGCCCAGTGAGTGCCCAAGCCATGCAACCATACCAGGAATTCATTATTTTATGGAACAAAATAATTGACAAGTTAAATAAGCAGTGTAACACCCTAGAAATTCATGAAAAAACCCTTCATTTTGTATTATGTTTATTAGGAAAAAAAAAAATGATGGCTGAATTTGTGGAAAAAAAAAATGATGAGCATGTTGTACTTAGTGCCTTAAGAGTTGTACCTAGGAAATCTTGCAAGATTAATTATGGGATAACTAATGAAAATCACTTCTAATTACCTAGTGCCAAGTGGAGTCATTCCATGGTTAAAAAGTCAAGACTTACTTTGGTTTTGTCTTGTTTTGATTGGCCACTACTTTTTCCAATTTATCTCCAATTCTTTTCATTTTTACTTAGCTTAGTTTTCTTCCTTTTTCTTCTTGCTGGCCGGCTGCTTCTTTCCCTCTTTTCTCTCCATTTTCTTTCAATTTTCTTGGATCTTTTACTTCCATTTACTCATATTTCAACCATAGAAATTGAGTGAAACTTCCTCCTAAGCAACTATCTTGTCTACCTAGAGGTATTTCCCATGAATTTCTCTTTTAATTTCAAGTGTAAGATTATAGTTTTTAGCCTTAAGTTATGTTTTTTTATGGGTTGTATATGATTGATTTTGGCCATGAATATGAAGTTTTATTCCATGAATATGAGGTTTATGGACTTGTATGGCTTGTAGATAGTGATTTAGACTTGAAATGACATGATTTAAGTTTGATTTGGTTGAAAATTTAAGCTTGAACTTAAGAACACTTAAACAGTCATGCTGGACCAGTTTTAGTAAAACTTTCATAACTTGGTGTAGATAACTTGGATTTGAATGATTCTTGTTGTTTTAGAAACTAGATTCATAGGGCTTTAAAACGGTATAAAGCTTGCATGGTGGTTCATTGTGTATTAATCGCAGAAAGCTTGCAAAGTTAGCTGAAAATTCGGTTCTGCGTAAACAGTTTTGATGAAGAGCCAACTTGGGGGCTGATTTTGAACCTGTTCTAGTTGGAATTTTAAGTGATGATCTTCATGAAAGTTGTAGCCCTATAAACGTACTTTCAAACCATGTAATCACAATTCCCTAGTTCTTAGTGGATTGACCCCAGCAATGGCACGAATTTGGCTGAAAACCAACCCTGTGTAAATTTGGGTAATGATTCTTGGAGTAGGGATTTTGAATTTGAGTGGAATCTTGATTGAATTTGGGTTTAATTGAACATATAAGTTGTAATACATGTTGAATGGATTGGATGGTTGATTTTTCTTGCAGGTTTAAAATTTTTGGGTTAGTCCGGTTATAGGGGAAGTGCTGCCGAAATTTCGGTAAAACCTAGGAAATAAAAATAATTAGGCTATGATTTAAGGCTTTATAAGCTGTAATTTAGTGATTTAAGTGTGCAGAAATTTTCGTAGATTAGTTATTAGTGAATTAAACCTTTCCGAGCAAAACCCTAGAAATTAAACCCTAGAAAGACTTGGGGTATTTCTTGAATTTCCTTATGAAATTTCTTAGATTTTAGTAAGGATTTTTATACGATTATTTCTCATGAATTTCAGGATCCGGTAGTGAGACGCGACCTTACCACGAAATCTTTTCATAGACAATTCAGGTGAGTGTTCTTATGTGTGCATGATGCATGAAATGCCATGTTCTACTTGATATTATTATTTGATAAAATGTGTTACTTGAGAAAAGATGTGTACTTTATCGCATCTATTTCACAACGTGTTACATGCTTTCATTATTAAATGTGTTAATTGTGTGTGAGACTACCGTGACTAACTTCACCGTTACTTCACGGTTAGTCAACCCTGACGTGACTTGGGAGGATATAAGGTGCTGGGTGTTTTAGGGCGTGACGTTCTTTCCTTAAATGAGTTGAATTCCTCTAAGAGGCCAACTCCGGATAGAACTTTCTTGCTTGTTGGCCCTTCCAAGGTTGAGATTACTCCCTGGAGGTGGTAGCTTGTTTGGAGGTTATAAGGTGAACGGTGGTTAGGGTACTTGCTTGTTTGTACTGGTATGTTCCTTGATGAGGACCTGAGCTATTATCTCGGTCCGAATGTCTTGGTTACATATTCAGTGCCTGCTACTTCTACGGTTGAGCTTGCTCCCGTAGTTGAGCCCCGTATCCGCCCGTGACTACTTGTTAAATTAAATTGTTCACAAATTGTTTATTTACTCGTTAAATATTTTATTGAACAAAAATCACATTTCACTGGTATGGTTGTATGACTTGAGCACTCACTGGGCTATTTTAGCTCATCCCATTTATTTGTTTTCTTTAACCAGGTTTCCAAAATTACTAAGGCTGGAAAAGCTGATTTGGACCTAGTGGATATTTTGTTTATTGTGTTTTGATAGCCTAAATGTGTAGGCTTTTATTGTAAATATTGTCATATTTTGGGATGTAAAACTCTAGTAATATTTACACTTTTAAGTAAATATTATGAATTATTTATTTATGAGTGCATTTTATTTTAAGTTAAGTATGGTTGGATGTTTAAGCGAGTGCGTGTTTGAGTCCTGGCGAGAGCTAGGCAGACAGTCCGCTAAGCCCTTTGGTGTGCCTTTGGGTAAGGTGGGGCTGTCACAAGCAGGGCATGAACAATTTAATTAACAAGTAATCAATGGCAAATACAGGGCTCAAATACGGAAGCAAGCTCAACCGTAGGAGGAGCAAGTACCGATCATGTAACCATGACGTTAGGATCGAGATAATAGCTCAGGTCCTCGCCAAGGGTCATACCAGTATTAACAAGCAAGTACCCTAACCACCATTCACCTTATAACCTCTGTACAGGCTACCACATCCAGGGAGTAATCTTGACCTTGGAGGGCCAACAAGCAAGCAAGAAAGTTCAATCCGGAGTTGGCCTCTTTGAGGATTCTCAACTCAAGGGAAAGAACAACACGCCCTAAAACACCCAGCATGTGACAGCCCCACCTTACCCAGAGGCACACCAAAGGGCTTAGCGGACTGCCTGCCTAGCTCTCGCCAGGACTCGAATCACGCACTCACGCAAACATTCGAGCGTATTTAACTCAAAATAAATAAACTAAAATAAAATGGAATAAAATAGAATATACTCATATTATTTACTTAAAGGGTACAAGTCACATCAAAAGTTTACATGTCATAATATACATGATTTTCACAAAGATAGCCTAACACAGTCTGGCTATTACAATAACTAAAACATCTATAATAATCAAAACCAGTCAGTCCAGTTTTAATTTTTCAGGAAACCTGAGTAAAGGAAAACAAATAAAAGGAATGAGCTATAATAGCCCAGTGAATGTCCAAGTCATGCAATCATATCAAGAACTCATTATTTTAGTAAATAAATAATCGATAAGTTAAATAAACAAGATATGAACAATTTAATTATCAAAGTAGTCAAGGGCGGATACAAGGCTCAACTATGGGAGCAAGCTCAACTGCAGGAAAAGCAAGTACTGATCATGTAACCATGACATTTAGACCGAGATAATAGCTCAGGTCTTTTATCAAGGAACATGCCAGTTTTTATCACGCAAGCCCTAACCACCATTCACCTTATAACCTCCGTACAAGCTACCACATCCAGGGAGTACTCTCAACCTGGGAGGGCCAACACGCAAGAAAGTTCAATCCGGAGTTGGCCTCTTTGAGGATTCACAACTCAAAAGGGAAAGAACGTCACGCCCTAAAACACCCAGCACCTTATAACCTCCCAAGCCTATCCGGGTTGACTATCCGTGAAGTAACGGTAAAGTTAGTCACGGAAGTCTCACGCACAAGTAACACGTTGAATAGTGAAAGCATATAGCACATTACAGAATAGATGCGATAAAGTACACATCTTTCCTCAAGTAGCACATTTTATCACATAATATTTGCAAGTGTAACATAATATTTACAAGTAGAACATAACATTTCATGCATCATGCACACATAAAGACACTCACCTGGAATGCCTAAGAAAATATCTCGTAAAATTGTCGTGATGCGTTTTCAGACCTTGAAATTTAAAAGAAATAATATAATGAAAACCCAAGTAAAACCCTAGTAAATTTAGTAAGAAAAATTCAAGAAAACACCCCACTTATTTCTAGGGTTTTGGTTTTAGGGTTTCTAGGGTTTAGGGTTTACTTATTCTAAGAAAATTTAATCTATCACTAGATCATTTTCTAAAAATTACTGCACATCAACTTCCTTAAATTGAGCATATCCTAGGTTTAAAAATCTCACTTGTCAATTTTCTTCTTTTAATTCTACCAAAATTTCGGCAGGATTCCCCTTAAAATCGGACTAACCCAAATTTTTTTCCTGCAAGAAAACAACCAACCAACCCATATTTCAACAAGTTCTACAACTTCTATGTTCAACTCAAACTCAAATTCATTCAAATCTCTACTCAAATTTACGAGTTTTACTCCAAGAATCTTCAACCAAGTAACATATAACATATGAGATTTCAAGGTTTAAATGCCATTTACTAGTCTATCTAACCACAAGAACACTTTATCTGGCAAGTAAATCTTCAATTCTAACTAAATTCTTCAAGTAGTAACAACAAGGTGTAAGGTAATAAGGGGAGTAACGCAGCGGAAAATTTAAAAAATTTATTACCTTAGCCATGGATCTCTTTGATATAATCTATACGATTAAAGGGTGTTTAGCACAAATACCTCAAGCATAGAAGGTGTCTATGCTTCAAAGGGCAAGATCCTATTTGATGAAGGTGTTGATCTACCATGAAAAGCCCTCCAAGTGTAGAGCCTCCAACGGTATCCACACGAACAGGATCTTTAGGAACCTTTGGGCTTGCTTGCCTTGCCTTTTGAGTGCTAGCTCCCTTGAATGATTCATGAAGAACACAAGAAGAAGAAAGAAACCCTAACTATTAGGAAGAAGAGAGGTGGCGTTTTTCTAGGGAAGAGAAACGCCTCTCATGCTCTCAAGTTTTCTCTCTCTAGATTTTGTGTTGTGTTTCATCAAATAATTCAAGAGTCAAGGCATGGACTTATTTATAGATGTAGTATCCTAGTCTTTAAGGAAACAAGAGTAATTGGAAACCAAGAAGGTTTAGGAAGCTTACCTTAAGCTAATCCTATTCCTTTAGGAAACCTATTCCAAAAGGAAACCAAATAGCTTCTTAATTCCTTTTAGGAAACTAATTTCCATCAAGACTTAGAATATTTATAATTAAGTCCTTTAAGTTAATTTATCACATAAATGAACCCCATAAGTATCATATACTTATCTTAATAACAATTTAACCCAAAGACCATGTTCTTATTGTGTGTGACCCATTAGGTTCCATTCACGTTGGCAATAAGTACAAATTATAACTTATTAATTAATTAATTAAGAGCTAGATAAATTAACACTTTAATTTATCATTAATTCACTAATTAATTAATTTGCACTTATAGATCATGAGTGGCGTCTAGCAATGCATCATGACCACCCAAGTGAATAGGAAAGTCATATGGTAGACTACACCTATCAATGACAATGTTACCGTGTAATTAATATCCTTTCACCACACTATATCCCAATTAGTCTAAGAGTGTAGTGTGCACTCTTTAAATGACTAATTAATGATTTCTTGTTCCCGAAATATAACTTTCCATAAAAGTATAACCTTGAAACTCTTTCAAGTCATACTTTCACTTTTGCGCAAAAGATTCTTTAAGTCATATTTCAACAAGTGGCCAATCCGGGATATACTCTCCTATAATAAGGAGTGGTGAATCCTATATCGATTACTCACTATCCTTCCATGCTTCATACTATACCCAATCTCTACCGTATGGGCTACTCTTTTACGAGCACCGAGCAATAGAGTCAAAGCATAGCAATCCACACTCAGGATGCCATGGTAATCTCAAGTCTAAGGATCACTTACACCATTGCCATTAAGAGTATAATTCATTAGCACTATGAATAGCAACTCTTGGCGGATCAATCCAATGAACTTGTTCTCTAACAAGCATCCACATACCAGCTTAGGTGTCACACGCCATAGTTGACGAGATCAACTACTACTTACCATAAGTAGAGGCAAAGTATGTGCTAGTCTTCCCATATTAATGATGTCCAATCTCATTAATACTACGACTAGGGATATTTAAGAATATAACTTAATGTGTAATAAGAGTCTCATCATTGTAACTCTTACAATCTCTTATACACAGTTAATATTCTATGGACTTTATCAAATAAACAAGTAATATTGATAACAAGTATTAAATGACAAAGAAAATGCCACATATATAAGTATAACACGAAATAAGCGTAATAAAAATCCCAAAAACTAACTTGGTTTTAGGGCATACACTAACACTAACTAAGTTCTCCAAGTAGTACCAACAAGAATCTTGGTTTAAGCTTGCATAAAAACTAATTAAAACTTGAAATTAATAGGAAAAGTTCATAGTAAATACCTTAGATATGCTTTGAACTTTGCTTAGAAAGGAAAGAAGCTCACTTCCTATGGTGGATTTGCCCAAACTTTAGAGAGAAAACTTCAAGAAGTTGAGAGCAAAATGAGAGAAGAAGAGAAAGAGAGATGGCCGGCCAAGAAGGAGAAGAAAGAGAAAGAAATAGGCTAGGAAAAATGGAAAAGAAATAAAGAAAAGGTGGGAAAAAAATTAACCAATTAAAACCTAACAAGAATAAAGTGAAGAGGTAGTCTTTTAATGCAAGAGTAGCTAACTTGGATCAATTTGATTGGTAGAACTCATTAATCTCTTATCTCCTAATACTAGCAATATTAAGACACAAATTATTAAAGCAAAAAGAGAGTAAAATAGGGAGAGAGAAATCCGGCCATAAGGAGAAAAAAAAAAGAAAAAGAATTTCGGCCAAAAAGAAAAGAGAAGAGAGAAGAATTTTCGGCCAAGAGAAAAAGAAAAGAAAGAGAAAAATTTCAGCCAAGGGAAAAGAAAATAAAGAAAGAAAATAAGTGAAATTTTTGAGTAAAATTGAGCTAAAATTCAAGTAGTCAAAAGACTAGAAAATAGTAAAATGAGCTAATCAAAATTTAAACACTAATATAAATTAAATGGTCAAGTAAAATTATTCTAACTTTAGTACTTAGGTGTTCTTGCTTAATAATGAAAATCTTAGCTAATTAACCTAATTAACTCAAGAAATCTTCCAACTAATAAATCAAGGATTAACACTTAACCCTAAATAAGAAAAATATCTCTTGTAAGTGCATTTCTAGGGTGTTACACAGCACCTTATGTCCTCCCAAGCACGACCGGGTTGACTAACCGTGAAGTAACGGTGAAGTTAGTCACAGAAGTCTCAAGCACAAAAAACACATTGGATAACGAAAGCACGTAACACATTGCGGAATAGATGTGATAAAGTACACATCTTTCCTCAAGTACACATGTCATAAAATAACAATTACAAGCATAACATAATATTTCATGCATCATGCACACATAGAGACACTCACCTGGAATGCCTAGGAAAATATTTCGTAAAATGGTCGAGACTCGCTTTCAGGTCCTGAAATTCAAAAGAAATAATCTAATGAAAACCCGATCAAAACCCTAAGTAAATTAGTAAGAAAGTTTAGGAAATAACCCAATTATTTTTAGGGTTTAGGTTCTAGGGTTTTTAGAGTTTAGGGTTTTACCCTAGGGTTTAGGGTTTTAGATTCAGGGTTTTCATTTTAGGGTATTCTTGTTCTAGGAAAATTTAATTCATTTCTAGATCATTTTCTAAAAATTTCTGCACACCAAACTCCTAAATTTAACACATTCTAGGTTAGAAATTTCATCTATCATTTTTCCTTTTTTATTTCTACCAAAATTTCGGCAGCATCTCCCCTTAAAATAGGACTAACCCAAAAATTTTCCTGCAAGAAATCAACCAACCAATCCAATTTCCAACAAGTTCTATAGCTTCCATGTTTAAATCAAACTCAATTTCACTTAAAATTTCACTCAAATTCAAGAGTTCAAGTCCAAGTTTCTTCAACCATTCAACACATAATACATATTATTTTCAAGGTTTAAATACTATCTACTAGTCTATCTAACCAAGAGAATACTTTAATTAACAAGTAAACTTTCATTTCAAACTTAAAGCTTCAAGTTCTAATATCAAGTATCTAGTATTAAACTTGTACAAAAGGCTAATTAAAAATTGAAATTAATAGCAGAAGTTCATAGTAAATACCTCAATCAAGTTTAGATCTTTGCTTAGGAAGAAGAAGAGCTCACTTTCTATGGTGAAGATTGTCCAATATTTGGAGAGAAAGCTTCAAGAAAATGAGAGTAAAAGAGAGGAAAAGAGAGAATAGGGGGGGTCGGCCAAGAGAAGAAAGAAAAGAGAAAGAAATAGGCATATAAAATAGAAAAGAAATAAAGAGAAAAGTGGGGAAAAGAGTGACCAATTATAGCAAGACAAGAGTCATCCTAGGGTTTATGCTTTTAAGGTAATAGTACTAACTTGGTTAAATTTGATTAATGAAGATTTTAATCACTTATCACCTAGTAATTAGCAAACTTTATGGCACAAATTTTAAAGCAAAAGAGAGAAGAATAGAGAGAGAGAGAGAGCCGGCCATAAGGAGGGGGAAAAAGACAAGAGAATAAGTGAAATTTTGAGTCACTTTTTGAACTAAAGCTCAATTAGTCAAAAGGCTTGAAAATGGTAGAATTAGTTAGTCAAAATTAAACACTATTATAAACTAATGGTCCAATGAAATTAATCCAAATTGGGTACTTAGGTGTCCCACTTAATAATGAAGAATCTTATTTACTTAACCTAATTAACTTAAGAAATCTTCCAACTAATAAATCAAGGATTAATACTAAACTCCAAATAAAAGAATTTCTCGTTTAAGTGCATTTTCGATTTTTCCCTTTTTCTTTTTCTTTCTCTATTTTTATTATTATTTTTTTCTACCAATGGACATACATGAATTAAATAGTTCTTGTATGAATTTCTAAGGTGTTACACAATGGACGAGTTGGGACTTAATAGAAAAGTAACCCAACAGACGAGTTGCGGTCCAGTGGATGAGTTGGAACATAATAGAAATGTAAAATGAAAAAAGTGTGCTAAATGCTCGATAAAATAAAAACAATATGCAATATACTAAACAATCACTAAACAAGTGTTGATTCAAAAAAGTAAGACATGAGATGCAGCACAGACTACTGGACGAAATGCATGAATGCATGATCCTAAAGTGATGAATAAAATGCAATGTCTGGGCTACCAGACTAAAAGAAACATGATGAGGTCCAGGTTGCTGGATGAAATGCATAGAGAAACTTTAAAACAAATGAAAATTTAAAAACAACTATTGAGTGTTGCATTCAAATCAACTCAAAAATCAAGATTTTCAAAAATTTTGTGCAGTGTATGGCATTAAACCAATTTGAAATCACTCCTTTTAAAAGTTGGTGCTCTGTGAAGCATCAAAATTCATTTCAAGCCAATTCTTCCAAATATTTTGCCCTAGTATCATTAGTCTTTGACACATTTTGTCCAAGCATTTGAAATCAAAATTTTCTCAAAAAATTTGCCCCAGTGTCAATTTTGAAATTGATTTTTCAATTTTTATCTACCCTTAGTTAAATCATCATTAACTTAAAAAAAATTTGCCCCAGTTTTCGTCTTTGGTGAAGGCCTCAATGATGATGGTGTGATCGCACCTGCAAAAGAGAAAAGCTGCTACAATTGCAAAATGATACCACCACCTGACGGTCCCTTGATTCCACTAGCACATATAAACATGAGTACCACTAGTCCGAATCTCTAATACGGTCTCTTGCTTTACTTTTTGCAAGTTTCCCAAATTCAATGGCCTCTGAATTTTTCAAATCAAATCCTCCAAATATTGCCTTTGCTTTTATTCAAATTCAAACAAAGCTAATGTCAAAATTTTCAAAACATGAATTGATCAGAAAATGCTTCACATGTAATAATGTAAAAGAAATTATGTACAGTAAACAACATGAAACACGCAAAGACTAAATGAAATACAATTGAATGAAATATTTTTTTCAAAAAAAAAAGATTTTGACATGATTGCTTAAAAGATGCCTTTTGATTTTTGGATGTCATTCCTATTTGAGTTCCAACATTGCCACAAAGTGATCAATATAGATGAGCGAACTCAAGCAACTTTAGTCATCAAATCTCCAAGGAATCCAATGCTGACATAATGACTTTTCACATTGGTGAGCCTTCAATTGTCGCATTTACCCAACTATATTATCCTTTCGGATCATCATCTTCAGATAAGGAAACGAATAGTAGTATCTGAACTTGAGATGGTCTTTCCCCTTTTCATTAAAACAAACTGGCATTTGAAAACATTTTGGCATCAGTAAGGCAACCCTCCCTTGATGGATTTTGGATAGATTTATTAACATCATATGCCTCTTTTGATTTGTAAATTTTCATTTCAAGAATTATCACAAAATGAAGACGGAGGCCGTTAACAGTCTCGGCTTTGGCAATGGATCAGGTAATGTACTAGAAAGGTTAAGGTTGGAAAGCAGAAGTTAAGAAGAGTTTAAACAACTTGAGGTTGCATTTGCAAAGAATTTGCCCCAGTTTTGATAGTTTTCACTTTTTCTATTCTTTTTGCAAATTTTTATCCCAACTTTGCCATTGGCTTTTGGGGTTCTTCCTTTCCTTTCTCTTTTCTTAAAAGAAAATTTGCTCCAATTTTATTACTTTCTTTGGGGTTTCTTTTCGATGGTCCCCCTTTTCTTTTCTTTTTTCTTCTTCTTGTTTTTTCTTTTTGAGACACAAGTCAAAATTTGCCCCAGTGTGGGATGGAACTATGGCAAATTTGCCCCAGTATGGGGGTGTGACCTTCAAATGGGTTGCCAAACGAAAATCATATATTCTGAAGGTTCAAAGAGGGAAACTAGAGAAGAAAAGGGCTCTCTTTTTTTCTGATCTTTTTTTTTTTTGGAAAAGAAAGATGGATCGGCTTTGATCCATCTCTTTTGCAACAATTTTTAAAAGAAAATTTACTAAATCAAATGAGAAAGTACTTTATGGTGTCTGAACTAATGATCGAGGGAAGTATCGACCATCCACTTCTGCTAGAACCCGATAATGCTTTTGCTCTTTTCTTTCTGGATGAGAGAGATCGTGCTTCAACTGATCTAAAATTTATTCAAATGTCATTAGCCTACAAAAAAATCATAAGATCTTGTGTGTTAATCTGCTCAAAATTATTCCCATCTCAAAATTCTAAATTTGAATGAAAAATATACAAAATGAGTCAGATTCACACTAAAACAAACAACTCAGAAGCATAATTTCGGCAATATGCCAATTCCTCTACACTTGAATCATTATTTGCCCTCATATGATTTGAAAAATGCGAGATCAACTAATATTCAAGTATTGAAATCACACATTTGCATTGTAAAATGTATTTCCTCAAGACCGAGTAAATAACTATTATGCAATTTATTGTCTTGTCTTTAATACTCATAATATCGAGCAAAGGGGAAGGAATTATATCATAGTTAAGCCAATTCAAATTAATTTCTTTACCTTACCGAACTTCACAAGCAAATAAATCATATGGTCAATCAAGAGCACACATGTCTATGATCAATTTCATTTTTCACTTGAGAGAATTTTATTTTAGCAAACTAATTACTCAAGATATAAGAGTATTTTTTGACGCGAAAACCAACATTGGTCATGAAGGTTACCGGTTACTCAACACCACAATCTTTAAGCAGGTAGCAAAAATTGTATTTGAGAAGTAAAATTGCCTTTACGTAAGAATCACCATTGGTTAAATGAAGACCCCTGGTTACTCAACAATTTACTTGCTCAAATTTGCAATGCATTACTTATAATTCAAGTACCATTTGACACGAAAGTGGACATTTTTGGATGAAGATTCCTGGTGACTAAGCACAAGAACCATTGGAGTAGAAAAACTGCATTATTTCTTTTCTTTTCTTCTTTCTTCCTTTTTTTCTCTCTTTTTTTTTCTTTCATTTTTTTTTTGCAGTATAAAAATCCCTCATAATAGATGTCATATCACATATTACATGAATGCACTAATTGACCATAATCAACATTTAACATATGAAATTGAGTAAAGAAAAGAACTTTCATCAAACATGCCAAATTTTAGACATAATTTCAACCACTTTACATGATACATTTTCTATGAGAACAAAACTCCAAACCACATTATAATTACTTCTTAGTACTTGAAGAAAGCATTTGCCAAAGCATATAAAGTTATTTCAACTAGTGGGGGAATTAGACAAAAATGGGGATTGCTAGCAATAACTCACAAGCATATGCAATACACTCCAAAGATATAAATGAGAAATCAAGGAGATGAAACAATAAAACTCCCTCATAAACTGGTTGAAATTGCATCCCTTGTATGTTTTTCCCGTTTGTTGTACTTGGATTCTCTGAACATGCATTAGAAACTTGCTTGACAATTATTGTGACCCTCTTTCTTAATAACTTGAATGCTTACAAGTGAGAATCTGAGAGATGAATCTGCCACTCTCTATCTTAACTCCAATGTCAACAACTTCTGGTCCTTCTCAGTTAAACTTGGGTTTCGCTCTATATTATTCAAAATCCTTAACATGGAATCCACATCCCCTCGCCGGTATCACTCCAATTCTCATTAACAGTTTGGGTTGTTTCCGCATAAGAGTGACACCAAAGTGGCAATCATCAGCTTCAAGTAAGATGACATCCAAAGACCATGGACATTTATTTTCACCATCAAAACATACAAGAACATGTGTTTTTTTTTTCATTTAATTTGAGCTTACATTAACTCATCAAAAAGAAAACCTTACAATTACACAAACCTAACGTTAGGCTTTGAGAAAAATGCCATTTATTTTGAGGCCTCATCAAAGAATTATTTGCTAAAAAAGATTTGAAGAAAACTCTTTCTAAAAGTTAGATGCAAAACATGAAGGGAAAATCTGATGCCACAAGCAATTTTGAAAAAGCAGCTTGTTTAGAGAAATAATTTTGAACATAGAGCAATCTTAAATTTATTGGAAGAGAACCATTATTAGTATCCAAATTATTCCTATTTGTATTACATCTAAAATGAACCATTGTCTGGCTATGAAATACAATTTCATTTATCACACTGCTTATGTAACAACCCTAGAAGCACATAAAACTTATTTAGATTTATGTTAGACATGTTAGAGAAAAAAAAAAGGAAAACCAAAATAGTTAAATGAATAGCTAATGCATGATTTCTTTTATGTTATATATTGTACATTTTCCTTTAAGGGTTGTACCATAGAGCTCTTGAAAATTAATGAAAGGATAAGTATAGAAAATTTCCTCTAATCATATTTAGCCAAGTTGGTGGCTATTGGGCAAAAAGTCAAGATCCTATGTCAACTTTGGCTTGCTAGGATTGGTTGGTTTTTTTTCTATTTCTATCTTTATTTCTTTTCCCAATTTTCTTGGTCTATTTTCTTTCTTTTTCTTCTACTTGGCCAGCCACTCTTTCTTTTCTTTCTTCTCTCTTTTGCTACCATTTTTTTGAAGCTTTTCTCTTCAATTTGGTCATCTTCTTCACTTGGAAGAGAGCTTATCTTCTCACTAAGCAAAGATCTAGACTTATTTGAGGTACTTACCATGAACTTTTGTTATTTTTCCAAGTTTATAAGTAGTAGTTGTGTAAGTTTATAATCAAGTTCTTGTTGTTAAGCATGAGTAATTAGGCCATGATTATGAAGTTCATTCCATGTTATGATGTTTATTGGCTTGAATGACTTGTAGTTGGTGTTTAAACCTTAAAATACCAGGTATTGGTTATTGATTGGTTGAAGAACCTTGGTATGGTTCAAGTGATTTGATTGAAATTTTGAGTGAAATTGGGTTGATTAAGATAGAAGTTATAGAACTAGTTGAATTTGGTTGGTTGGTTGATTTTCCTTGCAGGTAAACATTTTAGGTTAGTCTGATTTTAGGGGAAATGCTGCCGAAATTTTGATAGATTTTAAAGAGAAAAAAATTAGATAGGCAAAATTTAACCTAGGATATGCAGAAATTTAGGGAATTGGATGTGCAGAAAATTTCAAGAGAATGATCTAGTAGTGAATTAATTTTCCTAGAACAAGAAAACCCTAAATCCAAAACCCTAATTCTAAACCCTAAACCCTAGGTTCAAAACCCTAAACCCTAAAACCCTAAAGCCTAAACCCTAGAAATAATTGGGTTGTTTTTTGAATTTTCTTACTAATTTGCTTAGGGTTTTATTCAGGTTTTCATTAGGTTATTTCTTTTGAATTCCAGGACCCGAGAGTGATTGATGTTCTTATTATGAGATTTTCTCCTAGTTACTCCAGGTGAGTGTTTCTATGTGTGCATGATGCATGAAATGCTATGTTATACTTGTAAATGTTATTTAATAAAATGTGTTACTTCAGGAAAGATGTGTACTTTATCGCTTCTATTCTGCAATGTGTTACATGCTTTCATTTTCCAATGTGTTATTTGTGCTTGAGACTTCCGTGGTTAACTTCATCGTTAGTCCACGGTTAGTCAAACCAGTCGTGATTAGGAGGATATAAGGTGCTGGGTGTTTTAGGGCGTGTTGTTCTTTCCTATCTGGGTTGAATTCCTCAAAGAGGCCAACTCTGGATTGAACTTTCTTGCTTGTTGGCCCTCCAAGGTTGAGATTACTCCCTAGATATGGTAGCTTGTTTATACATTGTTTATTGAAAACGTTAATTATTTTCATTTAATTTTATAATGGGTTACTGGTATGCTTGCATGACTTGAGCACTCACTGGGCTATCATAGCTCATCCCTTTTATTTGTTTTCTTTAACCAGGCTTCCCGTACTACTAAAGCTGGAAAAGTAGATTTTTGGATATGTTAGATGGTTTTTTATATATATTTTGATAGCCAAACTGTTTAGGCTATTAATGTAAATACTATGTATATTTTGGGATGTAAAACACTTATTGGTACTTGTACTCTTAAGTTGAATTATATGAATGTATTTATGGGTTATATATGTTTGGATCTATTGAGTGAGTGCTGATTTGAGTCCTGGAGAGAGGTAGGCAGGCAGTCCGTTAAGCCCTTTGGTGCACCTTTGGGTAAGGTGGGGCTGTCATAGCTTATCCTAACCAAACTTATCTATCTAGGTTCTAGGCACTATCAATTCTAAAAAAATTGGTCATCCATGATCCTTCGAATAATTCAAAAGAGCACTCATGTTTTTTATAGCCTTATCGGTCTTGAGCATGTGATGGTTTATTTGGAATTGGACTATGATTTAAAAATACTCGAACGTAAGACCAAATATGCATCAGATGTCTTTCTTATTTTATTGCATCCGTTAGAGGACCTATAAAAATGAAAAAAAATAAAAATTAGTATAAGTAAAAACAAAAACGGATGCATGTCTTAGGGGGAGCTCTTATTGCACCAAGGGTAGGTCTAGCATGAAATGCAATCCTTTAGGGTGAGACCCCCCTTTCAATCGAAGATGGGCCAAATCTTCCTGGAAGAAACGCCTCCATTTTGCTCGTGTTACCTTACCTAGGGTCTCACCCACTAGGATGGTACTGAAAATATAAACATGCATGTCTTTTTAGGATTATGTACCCTAGATAAAAGGATGGCTTTCCTATCATGGGATTCCCGAAGTGGCATTCCCTTTAGGGTTTATGCATGATGCCAGTTTATTAAAGCAAGTTAAAATATGTGAAAATGCAAAATTTGAAAAATGATGCAAAATTTCTTCAAGAAAGATGGACCATGAATTGTACAAAAGAAATTATTGACTCCAAATATATTTGATTGAAAAATCGAGCCTACATGAGATTATGGGACACAACATTGAAAGAAATCAAAGACCATGACTTTATTTATGAACATACAAGTTAAAATGTCAGTTTATTAATGTAAGATAAAATATGTGTTAAAATCACTTTTTGTGTAATGTGGGACGGGAGGGTGGGGGATAAGGCAAAAATGACGTATAATTCACTTGAAAAAGATGAATATAAACTGTACAAAAAGTTTGCCCTCTCAGATGCATTTATTGATTTTGAGAAGAAGCGATTCAGATAAAATTGATAAGTACAACAAGGATGGGTAAATTTTGAAAAAGGTTTAAAACTACAATTCTTATTCGAAAAGACACAAGTTAAAAAATAAAATTTTTGGGATTTTATAAAATTTACAATGATTGGACCCTTGGGGTGCTTTGTTTACAACCAAATGCAGTTTCTAAAATTTTATGAAAATCTCATCTCCATTTCTCTCGAAGAAATTAATGGTAAGACAGAAATTTAAACGTGCCAATAGTGGGTTAGTTTCCTATGAGAGCACCATGCTAGGACTCTTTATTTTATGGTTGTGAATGCAATTAGAGAAAGAAACAGATTACGTTAGTTTATTCAACAGATATCACTTAGCACATTGATAAAACAGATAGTAGTAAATGGCACAACAATGAAGATGAAGGAGGTGGGTCCCCTCCTCTTGTGCCTGGTGTACTTGATAGGGTAAAGTTGACTCTACCCTAGGTTTTCTACATGGATGTATGAGGTTGGGCTCACTAATGCATCTAGACTCAATAAGGCTTCAGTTCCTGAACCTTTAGACTGAGGGATCCAACAAGTAACAAGTCCATTAATTCCATGGATCCTAGGTCAGTGGTTCAAGTGATCCCCTAGATACCGCTACATGCAAGAATGCGATGGCCGCATGTCTAGTCAGATCGATCCTGATCCTAAAGGGATGGGTGGGTGGCAACCACCAAAAATAGAAAAAGGGTAAAAATATATCAAATGCACGTATGAAGTGCTCCTTATGAGAGGAGGGAATAAGAAAGCCTGGGCATTATTATTCATGGACGTATGAAGTGCTACTCATACATCCTTTCTACATGGATGTATGAGGTTGGGCTCACTAATGCATCTAGACTCAATAAGGCTTCGGTTCCTGAACCTTTAGATTGAGGGATCCAAAAAGTAATAAGTCCATTAATTCCATGGATCCCAGGTCAGTGGTTCAAGTGATCCCCTAGATACCGCCACATGCAAGAATGCGATGGCTGCATGTCTAGGCAGATCGATCCTGATCCTAAAGAGATGGGTGGGTGGCAACCACCAAAAATAGAAAAAGGGTAAAAATATATCGAATGCACGTATGAAGTGCTCCTTATGAGAGGAGGGAATAATAAAGCTTGGGCACTAAGGATGACTAATCCCTTCCCAAATGCAAACGTGGTCGAATAAAGCAAAAAAAAAAAAGTAAAACATACATCACATAAATAGACGAGGGACGAGGTGTGTGAAAATGCAAAAACAAAACCTAAAAACCTAAAAAAAAAAATTGGAATCCTTGCATCCAAACGCGACAAAATAGAAGGGTTAAAGAAGGAAAAGGTAATTAAGCCTTGTGCTCGGACTCATTAGTGGTCCCCAGTGGAGTTGCCAAAATCTGTCGCACCCCGAAATGACACACAGTGGGGTGTCGTTGACTGTCGCGTCCTGAAAAGGCGGTCTGGTCTGAAACCTTTTTCAAAAAGAAAGTTTTATAGAAAAACTGTGCGTGAGAAAAAATTGAGTTTTTAGTGAAAAAGTGCTATTTAGAAAAAATAAAATTTTAATAAGAAAATAAGGCCAGGACTAAAAGTGTGACGGTTTGGCCAACTAATTTTTGAAAAAGGGTTTTATTTTAAAAATGGAATTGCCACTTGGTGTGAAGATAGGGTGTACCAAGTCACCCGAAAAATCGTTTAAACAAACAAAAACAAAAATTTTAGAAAAATATTAAAACCCTTTTTTCACTCTGGTCTACAAAAACCGAGAGACAAAGATCCGGGAGTCACATTTGAAGAAAGAGAAGGCAAAGGCTCGCGCCTAAGGCACCCTTTCTACCTAGTCGAGGCTAGTTGCGAGGTTTAATCAAATTTTTCCAAAATTAACCCTAGATTCTATCGTGTGTGGATGTATCTAAATGAATGCAAATCCTAAATCTAAATGGGTATCGAGAGGGTCAAAATGTTCTGTCAAGGTTTGGTTGGGATTATCGCATAAATTGCGAAAACCGAGTCGAGGCCTTGAGGGAGTCACAAGTGTTGATGCTACATGGGATGCAAAAAGAAAGAAAAATAGTAATATAGAAATAAGTGGTCGAAGAAAGTGGGTGTAGACACCAAATTTTGACACACTATTTATTTTCACACATTGGGGGGCATGTTTGCGATTTTTGGGATAAATTTTAATTTTTAATTTTTAATTTTCAATAATCCGGGGGGGCAAAATAGTAATTTTATCTGTAAATACTTTTCTACCAGCTTTTGGGGGTTTTAAATTCATATTTTTTACTTTTATATGAATTTATTAATTTCTTATGATTTTTCTAGATTTAATTAGTATTTTTTATATTTTTACCAGCATAAGGGCAAAATGGTAATTTCATCTCGCGAATACCATTTTAGCTCATTTTAAGTTCCAAATTCATTTTTCAAATTATTGAGGCATGTTTCTGAATTTTCTTGATTTTTTCATAGACGATTACTATTTTTTCTGCAAATTTTCATTGCCCAAGGGCAAAATCGTCATTTTATAGATTAAATTCATTTTTGTCAAATTTTTAGTCAAAAAGGCATTTTCTAGTGTTTTAATATTATTTGTAATTTTTGATAATTTTTTGAGAACAATAACTATTTTTCTGTGAATTTTCATTGTCCGAGGGCAAAATCGTCATTTTACAAATTAAATTCATTTTTCACAAATTTTGAGTCAAAAATGCATTTTTTGGTGTTTTAAGCTTATTTGTAATTTTTGATAATTTCCTGAGGTTAATAGCTATTTTTTTTGTGTATTTTCGTTGTCCAGGGACAAAATTGTCATTTTACCCCCCGAGCGTGTTTATATTAGTTTTGAGCCCTAATTTTTATTTTTGAAATCTATTGTGAATTCTTTTTGATAATTTAGAGATTTTTGTCAGGTTCTTTGTATTAATTTTTAATTTCAGGGTTAAAAAATTATTTTTTCAATAAAATTAGTATTTTTTAATACCGGTGGCATTTCCGTTATTTTACAGCATTCTTGGCCAACAAGACAAATGAGCTATAAATACCCCCTTTGTATCATCAGAAAAAAGAAGAAAAAGAGAAAACCCTAAAACACTACTTCTTGTGTGATTTTTTGGATTAAAACACACACTCTTCACTCAAAAACACACACACCAACCAGCCGTATTTCATTCTCTGGTCACTGTTCATTGCCTGCAATTCCAGTTCTACTGTTCATCATCTCTTCCAAGAATGAATCACTGTTCATCATCAATTGGTTTAAAAGGTAATATCTTAATTCAATTTTCTACCTTTTAATTCATGTTTTTTCATCTTATTTGTCAAAATTAGATAATTGAAGTTGCTAAATCTGGGTTTTTTTTTTTTTAATTTTAAGTTGATTTTTTCTGGATTTTTGTTGCCTCTGTTGTTTTGTTCTTGGATCTGATCACGTTTTAAGTTCACTCCCTTGTCCCTCTCCTTTTTTCCCTCTTCCATTCCACCGTATCCTCCTCCCCCTCCACCAGAAAACAAAAGCCCATTTTAGTTCCACCATTTTCTCTACCACAAAC
This sequence comes from Mitragyna speciosa, assembly GCA_024721245.1. Lineage (NCBI taxonomy): Eukaryota > Viridiplantae > Streptophyta > Magnoliopsida > Gentianales > Rubiaceae > Mitragyna > Mitragyna speciosa. The sequence goes on from CM045559.1 coordinate 11,998,288, forward strand.
TTCGGTCAAGTTTCTTCCATTGCACCCGTTCTACCACCATTAGCCTTCATCCCAAACCTTCAGACACCACTAAACAATCAGTTACAACTGTCCTGCTCCAAACCATCACCACAGACCAACCCCATCTTTCCCTCCAAAGTCTTCAACCACCAACAGCCCCAGAACAACCACTAGAATTGCCAAGATAATTCTAGCAGGTCCGCCAACAACAAAGCCAACACTCAATTGTCCAAAACACAACCTGCACATACAAGCAAATACAGAATGCACACTACAGTCATCATCAATACAAAGCAAACATGCATACACGGCACAACATACAGACAACTCCACACACACGACACACACAAAATCATCAAACAACCGAAGCAATCCCACGCCCCTGCTCCACTGCCTGGCTACCACAAATAGCCCCACGAATTGCAAGAACAGACCAATCAAAGTCATTCCTTTCCAATCAAAGCCCCAATTCACTTGCAAATCTTCACCAGAATTCCCAATCGGTTTCATTGTCCACCATCAACCATCCGGAAAACCATCACAACCTGTGACAAATTCAACTCCCACCGCCATCTATAAACCTGCAAAACAAAATTTCAGCAGCAAATGCACCATTCAAAATCACCCATTCAACAAAATCACAGCCTGCCAACCCAATTAAACCATCAGCACACAACCCCAATTTCATCAAACCCACCTCCAAGCTTGCCCCTGCACACCACAAAAACACAGAGAGGGAGAGACGGAATAGTCAAGAAGATAGAAAATGAAAATAGGGGAAGACAGAAAACGAAATAAATAGAAAAGGAAAAAGCTAAGAAATAGAATGAAAGTCAGAGAGAAAAAATCAATAGAGAGAATGGGTGAAACAGAGAATGGAGGGGGTTTGAGTGCTGGTAGTGATGAAAGAAGTGGCAAGGATGAGAGGAAAATAGAGATTCAGAGGGCTGAAAAAATAGAGAAAACAAAATGAAAGAAAGAGAACAGAGAGGAGACGAGAGGAAGAGATTGAAATCGGAGGAAGAGAGAAGGCAGAGGGGGCTGGAAAAAAGAAAGAAAGCAGGGGAAAGGAAATGGAAGAAGAGGGAAGAAAAGCTAGAGAGCACGGAAAGGAGAGAGACAGGGAGAGTGAACAGAGAGAGAGAGATCAGAGCAAAATCGAGAGAGAGAGAGGAGCAAGAAAAACCGAATCGGAGGGAGAGAATAAGAGAGACGCACATAATGGAAAACTGGGGGTCTGATGAAGAAAATGAGTGAAGTCAAAAAAAAATGGAAATTTGGGGTTTTTACTTAATTTTTTTTTTTAAATTTATTCAAATCATTTTCAATCCATTTTGGTTTTTGACTTATTCTATTCTTGGAATTGTTCTTGTTTTGTTTAAGTTATTTTTTAACTAGTTAATTGGTTTAGTTAATTAAGGTACTTTAATTAATTAATTTGGTGTTTACTATAGTTTGGTATTTTGTCCTTTTGATTATTTTTCTATCAAGCAAGTATTTTGTTTATAATTCTTGTTTTCTAGTGTATTATTGATTGGCCACGAGAACTATTTTTCTTATGCAATTAAGTCCCTACTAATAACATCTTGACCCGCTAGTTTTAGTTTGCTTCCATTTAGATCTTGATTAATTGCAATTATATCTTGCATTTATTAGAAATTACCGTTCTACCTCTCCCAATTTGCTTTAATTTTACATTTTTACCCCCTTAGACTTATATGAATTATTTAATTTTACCCTTTAAGTTTTATAGAATTTTATTTTTGCCCCCTTCCCCAAATTGTTTTAATTTTGCAATTACACCTTTTAGACTTACGCAAAGTTCAGTTTCAACCCTTAAATTTTATAGAACTTCATTTTAGTCCTTTAGTTACTAAAATTTACGCTTTACCATAATTTGTCAATACTTACATCTTTTAGGTTTTATTTATTTATATCGTGATGCCTTGGCTTTGTTTGTTCATTTTGGATAGTATTTGTATCGGGTCTTCAAAAAAAAGGTATTTTTTCGTTACCTTTTAATTGCTTCTTTATGCGCTCCAATGTGCTCTAATGTGATATTTTATGCATTTTTTTATGCGTTCCTTATTTTATGCATTTTTTGCGTATTTATTTATTTTGTGTTTTTTTTAATTTTAAATTTTATTATTTTGACGAAAAATGTGATATTCTTGTATTTAGCTAGCCAATGTAATAACTAGATTATTGTCTTTTTATATTGTTTACAAATATTTTTGTATATTTAGATAGCAAGTGTAATAGATAGGGTATTTTAAATTTCCCCTTTAAATTGTAAATTAAACCCCCAGTGTAATAGTTAGGGTTTATTTGCTTTTGCGTGCTTATATGTTTATTTCTTTTACCGCTTTTCTTAGGATTTTTTGCATTTAGAATATTATGCTTATGTGTCATGTGCTCCTATGTGATCTTATATGTTTTTATATGTTTAAATTGCTTTTAATTCATGCTTTAATGTTTAAATTCATGATTTATGGTATTTCGTCACCACACTAGTCCAACGCTAGTTGTGGCTTCATTCTTTTCCCGCTAGTCCAACGCTAGTGGAATTTTTAGAACGAGCTAGCCCAACGCTAGACCCTTAGGACATTTTAGTGTTAAGAACATTCGTGTGCATTTCTCATCTCATTTCACACACTTTTAGTTTTTCTTTTCATTTGGCATGATTTTATTATTACTATTTATTACCATTATTATTATTATTATTATTATTTTGACACGTTTTTTTTAAATGCATGACATTTAGGGTGCATTTCACTTAGACTTTAGGACATTTGTGTGATTTGACTAGAAATAGTTGTCTACTCACGTGGGAAGCGGTGGCGTACATGCCGTTCCAACTCCAGGTCTTCGAAAACAAGAGAAAAAGATTCGGGAGTCACAGTTGAAGAAAGGGAAGGCAAAGGCTTACACCTAAGGCATCCTTTCAACCTAGCCGAAACTAGTTGTGAGGTTTAGTCTTAAATTTTCCTAATATAACCCTAAGATTTTATCACATTTGGATGCAACTATATGAATGCAAATCTAGTCCTAAGAATAGGAATCATTAAGGGACAAAATATTCCATTGAGGTTTGGTTGGGATTATCGCATTAATTGCGAAACCCAAATCTAGACCTCGATGGAGTCACGAGTATGGATGCAAAATGGAAAGAAAAGGAAAATAGTTATATAGATGGTAAGTGAACAAAGAAAGTGGGGATGCAACATAACGGATACAAGGAACTAATAAACTCGTGACTAGCTATGCCTACTCGCGGAGGGGGGAACGGCATGTATGACACCGTTTGCCACGTGAGTAGATGACTATTTCTAGTCAAATCACACAAATAACCTAAGATTCTATGTGTAGTGGAATCTCAATGTTATGCACTAAACATATGTTTAAAATAGATAATAAGTGATAATAATACATAAAAAACCATACAAAAATGAAAAAGGCCTAAAAAAGAGAAAATGTGTGTGAAATGAGATGAAATACACACAAAAAGTGATTCTACTACTAAAATGACCTAGAGGTCTAGCATTGGACTAGCCTATTTTCTAAAAATTCTCCGCTAGCGTTGGACTAGCGAAGAAACTGGAATTAACCACAACTAGCATTGGACTAGTGTGGCAACGATACACATATATTATAACAAGTAAGTAAATAAATAAATAAAACATAGATTAAAGCAAAAATCACATAAAAGCAGATAATAGCACATAGGAGCATATAGCACACAAGCATAATATTCTAGATGCAAAGTCCTAGGGAAAGCGAATAAAACACATAAGCACATAGCACACATAGCACACAAGAGCCCTAACTATTGCACCGGAGAAAAATCTAATTACAATCTAAAATGGAAAAAGATAATAAAAATAGCCTATCTAACCTATCTATTACATTTTCCATCTAAAAAACATAAGATTTTGTTAAATAGATGAATATAAACTATCAATTACATTTTCTATCTGAATACAAAATTTTTGTCAAATAGAATATTACCTATCTATTACATTTCTCTAAATAATTAAAGTTTAAATTCAAGTAAATAACATGAAATAAATAAATGTTCACACATGAATAAAAATTATAAGCACAAAGAGATATATAAAAAAAACATATAGAAAAAACAAATAGGAGCACGTAGGAGCATATAAAGAGACATTGAAAGGGTAATAGAGGTACCTCCCATTCGTAAACTCGGTACAAATTGCTAATAAAATGAACAAACATGTCAAAAATACCACTGTTTAATAAATAAACCACTAATTAAATAATTTCATACCAATCACTATGAACATGCCACAATAATTCAAACAATTATAGCAATAATAAACAAAATTAAAAAAATAATAATAGTTAAATATTTAGGAAAAAATGAAAATTGTTTAAGTAAAAATAAATAAGTAAATAAATAAATAAAGTAAGATAAGGAAAATAAAAATAATAAAAGATAAAACACAATAATACATACTTAAACTTTTAGCACCCAAATAAGAATCATCAAAATAACTAAAAGAGAAATAAAGAAACTAATTTGAACATTAATTAGATAAAAGACTAAAGTTTGGAACATTAAAATAAAAATAAAATATGAAAAGAAAATAATTTAAAAAAAACTTGAGGAATAAATTAAATTCTTTTTTTTGACAAAAAAAAAATATTCCAAGGTTTTAGGTTGGGAGTGAAAATTTAAGCAACATTTTTAGAGTAAAAATATAATTTACAACAAACAAAAGGGTGAAATTACAATTTTAAACCCTAATTAAGGTAATAACATAGTTTACAAAAATTTAAAGGTTAAAATATAATTTCCAGCAAGCACAATGCTAAAAATAAAAATTTCCAGCAATTATTCAAGGATAAAAATGAACTTTACAGCAATAATAAGCCCCAATTTGTAAATTCCAACAAGTGTTAAACAGCCAATTATAATTTTCAGCAACATTCAAGAGTAAAAATACAATTTTCAGCAACATTCAAAGGCTAAAATTCAAGTTCTAGCTACTTGGGGGGCAAAAATATAAATTCCAGCAATATTGGAGGGCAATAATGTAATTCCAGCAAAGCATAATAACAAAAATAAAATTTCAGCAAGGTTTGGGGGACAAGAATGCAATTTTCAGCAACACTAGGGACCAAATTACAAATTTTCAGCAACTTTCAAGGGCTAAAATTCAATTTCAGCAATATTCTAAGGCTAAAATACAATTCCAGCAATATTCTAAGGCTAAAATACAATTCCAACAATGCATGGGGAGTAAAAATAAAAACTAGAACAAACCTAGGGGGTAAACGTAATTTTAGCAAAATTTAAAGGACAAATTCGCAATTTCAGCAAACTTAGGGGTATAAAATTGCAATTTCCAGACATATTAGAACCATATTGCAATTAAGAAGCAAACAAGGTGGCAGACTGCCTAGCAAATTGGGGATCATCTCATGTGGGCTATTCTCAGATGTTTTTGCATGAATCTAATTTACCTACCTTAGTTCGAGGAGAATTGAGAATGGATAGACTTAGTTTTCCTTCTTTCAGAAAATGTATGTCTTAAGAATTTTTTGTAAACGGAGTAGTACTCCTTTTTTATCGCTTTCATTCTATTATGTGTAATTGTGAGGTAAGGTTTATGTCCCCTTCTTTCCTTAAAATTAATAAAAAATGGAGTGGCGCCCTCCCCCGTGTACGGGGTTAGCCAAAAAAAAAAAAAAAAAAAGAAAGGAATTACAAATTCTAGGATGTAACACCCTAGAAATGCACTTACAAGAGACATTTTTCTTGTTTAGGGTTAAGTGTTAATCCTTGATTTATTAGTTGGAAGATTTCTTGAGTTAATTAGGTTAATTAGCTAAGATTTTCATTATTAAGCAAGAACACCTAAGTACTGAAGTTAGAATAATTTTACTTGACCATTTAATTTATGTTAGTGTTTAAATTTTGATTAGCTCATTTTACTATTTTCTAGTCTTTTGACTACTTGAATTTTAGCTCAATTTTACTCAAAAATTTCACTTATTTTCTTGCTTTATTTTCTTTTCCCTTGGCTGAAATTTTTCTCTTTCTTTTCTTTTTCTCTTGGCCGAAAATTCTTCTCTCTTCTCTTTTCTTTTTGGCCGAAATTCTTTTTCTTTTTTTTTCCTCCTTATGGCCGGATTTCTCTCTCCCTATTTTACTCTCTTTTTGCTTTAATAATTTGTGTCTTAATATTGCTAGTATTAGGTGATAAGAGGTTAATGAGTTCTACCAATCAAATTAATCCAAGTTAGCTACTCTTGCATTAAAAGACTACCTTTTTACTTTATTCTTGTTAGGTTTTAATTGGTTAATCTTTTTCCCACCTTTTCTTTATTTCTTTTCCATTTTTCCTAGCCTATTTCTTTCTCTTTCTTCTCCCTCTTGGCCGGCCATCTCTCTTTCTCTTCTTCTCTCATTTTGCTCTCAACTTCTTGAAGTTTTCTCTCTAAAGTTTGGGCAAATCCACCATAGGAAGTGAGCTTCTTTCCTTTCTAAGCAAAGTTCTAAGCATATCTAAGGTATTTACTATGAACTTTTCCTATTAATTTCAAGTTTTAATTAGTTTTTATGCAAGCTTAAACCAAGATTCTTGTTGGTACTACTTGGAGAACTTAGTTAGACTTGGAGATTTACTTGCTAGATAAAGTGTTCTTGTGGTTAGATAGACTAGTATATGGCCTTTAAACCTTGAAATTTCATGTGTTATATGTTGTTTGGTTGAAGATTCTTGGAGTAGAATTCTTGGAATTTAGTGGAATTTTGATTGAATTTGAAGCTTGAGTTGAACATAAAAGTTGTAGAACTTGTTGAATTGGGTTGGATTGTTGATTTTTCTTGCAGGAAAAAAATTTGGGTTAGTCCGATTTTAAGGGGAAATGCTGCTGAAATTTTGGTAGAATTAAAAGAAGAAAAATTGACAAGTGAGATTTTAAGCTTAGAATATGTTACAATTGAAGGAAATTGAAGTGTAGAAATTTTAGAAATGATCTAGTGATAGATTAAATTTTCTTAGAATAAGTAAACCCTAAACCCTAGAAACCCTAAAACCAAAACCCTAGAAATAAGTGGGGTGTTTTTCTTGAATTTTTCTTGCTAAATTTACTAGGGTTTTACTTGGGTTTTCATTATATTATTTCTTTTAAATTTCATGGTCCGAAAACGCATCACGACCATTTACGAAATATTTTCATAGGCATTTCAGGTGAGTGTCTCTATGTGTGCATGATGCATGAAATGCTTGTCCTACTTGAGACTGTTAAATTATGAAATATTATGTTATACTTGAAATTGTTATTTTATGACATGTGTTACTTGAGGAAAGAGGTGTGCTTTATCACTTCTATTCCGCAATGTGTTACACGCTTTCATTATCCAATGTGTTACTTGTGCATGAGACTTCCGTGACTAACTTCACCGTTACTTCACGAATAGTCAACTCGGACAGGCTTGGGAGGATATAAGGTGCTGGGTGTTTTAGGGCGTGAAGTTCTTTCTCTTATGAGTTGTGAATCCTCAAAGAGGCCAACTCCGGATTGAACTTTCTTGCGTGTTGGCCCTCCAGGGTTGAGATTTTCTCCTGGATGTGGTAGCCTGTACGGAGGTTATAAGGTGAATGGTGGTTAGGGTTCTTGCTCGATAATACTGGCATGACCTTTGATAAAGACCCGAGCTATTATCTCAGTTCTAACATCATGGTTACATGATCAGTACTTGCTCTTTCTGTGATTAAGCTTGCTTCCGTAGTTGAGCCCTGTATCCGCCATTGACTACTTGTTAATTAAAGTGTTCATGCCCTACTTATTTAATCTTGTCAATTATTTTGTTCAATAAAATAATAGATTCTGGGTATGACTGCATGACTTGGACACTCACTGGGCTATTATAGCTCATCTCGTTCATTTGTTTTCTTTAACCAGGTTTCCCAAAATACTAAAGCTGGAAAAGCTGATTTTGGACATTGTACATGTTTTGTTTGGTATCTTTTGATAGCCACTTGTTTAGGCTATTCTTGTACATGCTATGTAAATTTTAGTGCGTAAAACCTTTTTTAATACCTGTACTTCAAATGAATTTTATGAATATATCTCTTTATGAATGTGTTTTATTTTTGCATTAATTATGTGTACGTATTGAGCGAGTGCTCGACTCGAGTCCTGGCAAGAGCTAGGTAGACAATCCGCTAAGCCCTTTGATACGCCTTTGGGTAAGGTGGGGCTGTTACACTAGGGGCCAACTAAAATAAATAAGGACTTAAATGAAGTAAACTAAAAGTATTGAAGGGCATAATCAAACATTTAAGAACCTAAGGGGGCAAAATGTAAATATATATAATCTGATGAAAATAATAAAAATAAATAACTAAAGAAAACTAACCAAAACTACGTCGTTTCATACCAAAACGACGTAGTTTTGGCTACGATTCTTTTTTATTTGCTTCTCTGGATCTCTCTCTCATTCTCTCCTCGGTCTCTCTCTCTCTCCTTGGTTTCTTGTTCTCTCTTCGGTCTCTAGTCTCTTGTTTTCTCTCGGTCTCTCTCTCCTCGGTCTCTCATTCTCTCTTCGATCTCTAGTCTCTTGTTTTCTTCTCGGTCTCTCTCTCTCCTCAGTCTCTTGTTCTCTCTTTGGTCTCTCTCTCTCTCCTCGGTCTCTCGTTCTCTCTTTGGTCTCTCTCTCTCCTCGGTCTCTTGTTTTCTCCTTGGTCTCTTGTTCTCTCCTTGGTCTCTTGTTTTCTCCTCGGTCTCTCTCTCTTCGGTCTCTCTCTCGTTCTCTCTCTCTCTTTTTTTTTTCTTTCTTCTTTCCTTTTCTTCTTTCTTTTCCAGATTTCTTTCTCTCTTATTCTCTTTTTCTTCCTTCATCTTCTTCCCCGATTCTCTCTCTTCTCCCCAACTCTCTGATTTCTCTCGTTCTCTCTCCCTTTCCTCGATCTCTCTCTGCATTTCTCTCTCTCTCTCTCCACATAAAACCCATAAATCAAGCCCTAAGTTTGATTGTTTATTTAATTTGCCCACTAATCAAACAACGTCCATAACAAAATTCATGATTTGTACAAAATTTAAATAAGGGATTGAAAAGCTTACCTTCCGGCCGACGGAGAGAGCGGCGGTGACGATGGGTGGTGAACAACAGCTGGTGGCTTTGCAACCCGCTGGTCGCGGGTGTGGCTATTGAGGTGCGTTTGAGCTGTGGTTCTGTGTGTGGTGCTGATTGTGGGTCAGGTGGTGCGGTGGAGGAGATGCCCAATGGATTGGCTATGGAAAAATTATTTGAGAAATATATAAAGGAAATTTTCTGTCTTCACGGAGTTCCAGAAAGTATAGTTTCGGATCGAGATCCGAGATTTACCTCAAGGTTCTAGTCAACTTACCAGTTAGTCATGGGAACTGATATGAGGTTAAGCACTGCCTTCCATCCTCAAACGGATGGAAAATTTGAGAGAACCATCCAAACACTTGAGGACATGTTACTAGCCTGCTCTTTGGATTTTACAGATAGTTGGGACAGACTCCTAAAGTAGATGGAATTTTCTTATAATAACAGTTACCATAGTGGAATCGATATGGCTCCATTTGAAGCATTGTATGAAAGAAAATATAGGTCCCCATTGTATTGGGATGAGGTAGGCAAGAAACTGATCATTGGTCTTGATCTAGTTGAAAGGACTCTTGAAAAGATCAAGATTATTCGTGAGAGACTTAAAGCGGCTCAGGATCGAAATAAGAGTTGGGTAGACTTGAAGAGACAACCATTGGAATTCCAACCCAGAGAAAAGTTATACCTTTAGATATCTCCTACAAAAGGACTAATGAGATTTGGAAAAAGCAGTAAGCTAAGTCGTAGATATATAGGACCCTACGAAATACTTGAAAGAGTTGGAACTCTAGCTTATCATTTGGCTCTCCCACCTTCATTGTCAAGAGTGCACAATGTTTTCCAAATTTCGCAGTGGAGAAAATACGTGTCTGATCCAAGCCATATATTGGAAGACCAACCTATGCAAGTGAAGGAAAATTTGGCCATAGAAGAAGTTCCATTACGGATTATCGATCGCAAAGATCAAATACTAAGAAGAATAACGATCCCTTATGTCAAGGTGCAGTGGACCAATCCACGAGAAGCAACATGGGAGTTAGAAAAGGACATGTGGAGCAAATACCCTTATCTTTTCGAACAAGGTACGTAAGTTTCAAGGACGAAACTTTATTTAAGGGGGGTAGAATTTAATATTCGAGAATTTTTTTATTTTACATTTAGTATATATGTGTTTGTCTATTTTAATAATAATAATGACATTATATAATTATTAATAAAATAATGTAAGGGAAGTTATTTTGTGGAAAAAGTTATCTAGTAGTGGAATAGAGTTGAGAGGACATTATCTGATAATGGGTAAGTGGTTGCTAAGGAAGTTGTAACTTCATAAATTGCTTGTGCAACTAAACATATCAGATAAACTAAACGTACAAGACTTCATTTTGTTTCCAACACACACACACCAACACACACACTCTCTCTGTCTCAGTTTTCTCTTCTTCATACAGACAATAGAAACTCTTCTAAGAGTATAGAAATTCTTCTAAGGGGAGGATAGATCCAATTGTTTGATCAAAATTCTAGTTAGAATACTTCTCTTCCAAAACAAGTAAGCATCTAATATATTTTATTTATTTAGTTATTTAGTTATTTTTGTTCTTAATGCAAATTCGTTAATTTTTTTTATTGGTAGTTCTTAAAATGCTCAAAACCAAATTTTAGCTTAATTTGTTTCCTTCTTATATCTGCACTGAGTTCCATTTAAGTGTTAAATTGCTAGTAGCAGTATATTTTTTTAATTGGCACATGTCTTCCATTAGTTTTGTCGATAGATATGGAGACCAATTGTGATTTTTTTTCCATTGACTTCTAATTCAATTTGTTGTGTTGCCATCTAATTCATCCTTGGATTCTAATCTTTTCTACAACTCTACCATGTCCAACGTACCAGTAACTAATTCCTTCATATTCTTATTCCCCACTATGCAGACAAACAACCAAATATCTATAAAACTGTCCCTGGTGATTTAGAAACCAAATTTCTATTGCCAAGTTGTTAATTTTTCTTTCATAGCCAGTTCCATAAGTACTTTATGTATAAAGTTATTACATAACACATCAATTTAATTATCTAGACAATAGTTTATTATTAAATTATTATTATTACTATTATTATTTTTATTATTATGATTATTATTATTATTATTGAAAAGTTGGAGCTTTGAATTTCATGGCTTGGAAATTTTTTTTTAAAATTTAAGTAGCATAGCATAAGATAGCAAATGACTAGAATTACATGGTGCCAGATCGATTGACATGCGTATAAGAATTGGAATTTCTTATGGTGAACAGTAGGAATTGTGGGATAAGGATAACAAATAAAATAATGATTAAGGTATTACTACTAATCCTCTATGTACGTTCCAGTAGGTAAGTTTGAGTCTAGGGCTATAGGAAATATTAAATACTGGCATTCATTAATTAATGATTAGTATTTATCATTATTTAAATTTTAGAAATTTATAATAGATGTCAATCGATAATCTAGACTAATAGTTGCCTACATATATTGCGATCGTCAATTGGAAAAAAAAATAATAAATATTTTCATAGATGTTTTAGTTGAATTTCTCTGGTTAGCTTATTTAATTTAAGTTTCCAATTGATAAATTAATTATGGATTAGTGTATGTTTTAGTTTATTAAATAGTCAAACAAGAGCAACTAAGATTTAATAATAATTTGGAGTTTTTGATTTTTTTTGGATAAATAGGTTTGGGATTTAGATTGTCTAATTGATCTTAGATAAGGGATGTGTTAGTTAGTTAAAAATATATATATAATAAAAATAATAATTCTTGCAAGCTAATTAGAATGGTTATGTATCTATTATTGGTACAGGTCAAGAGTAAGAGGAGTTAGGAGTATCTATTCAAGCAGTTTGAGGTAGGTAGTGTTTAGCCTCTGTATTTTTATTAAATGTTTTATTTCGATATATGCAAAAGATGGATCATGTATGCCTACTTTCAAATGTTTTATTGTGTTAAGTGATAGAAAAATGAATATTATTTTTTTATTAATTTTATTGAATTATGCATGTGACGTATGAAATGATTTTTAAGTATGAAAGGCTCTAAATGGTCATGAAATAAATGGTAGGGGCTATAGTCCTATCATGTATGACAATCAAGTGAAGATCAAGGAAAATGTTTGATTGGCTATAGACAGTCATGGTAGTCGGTATAAAACCCGGTAGCCGATTGACTCATGTATGGGTAGGTTAAGTGAAGATCACGAAAATTGCTTGACCTACCACCCTCCTAGATTGGGGTTAAACTCCAGGCTAAGTACTTAGAAGACGAATATTACATGTGCATGTTTATGAGCCATATTTGGTATGTTTTCTTAGTTGACAAAATATGCTATGAAAATGTTCATGTTATGTTATGTGATTTGATGTCACTCGACTTTGATAAATAATTTTATGAGTATTAGATTTATGTTACAGTTATTTTGAATTGATTGTGCATGTGGTATAGTATGACAAATGTTACAAAAGTAGTATAATTACATATAACTGCATGATCCAACAGAGTTGTATATGCTACCTACTGAGCATCGTGTCACTCAATCCATTCTCTCTTATCATTTTTGCAGACCTTGAGAACTATGATGTGCTGTACATAGAGGACCTAGAAGATGATTTCTATTAAATTGTTAGGTTCTATGTAGTGGGCACTAGTGTTAGGATTAAATGTTATGTAGTGACAAATATGTATTGAATTATGTATTCATTAGTTAATTTGGGTGTGTAGGCCAAATTTGGATGTTAAGTTATTTTTTTAGGTTTTAGTATGTACCGCACTTATATTGTTATATTATTAAATATTAAATGGTGTTTTTAGAATGATATTGGTTGCCCTGTATTCTCGGGTCTTGAGGATACGGCGATTGTCTCGTGCCTGGCACGTGCGGGCTAGGGGCGTGATATTTTTTATCTAATTAAAGATCAAAGACACACACACTACACCCATTAGAGGCGGCCAGTTTCACTTCTTTGTTACTGTTCCTCCTTCAGGCTATTGTTCATCTTTAGTTTCATCATCAAATTCAAGAATCGACTAGGTAATGTCCTATGTTCTTTTCCTTCTATCATTCATTACAGTAATTCATCTTCTTTCATTATTCAAGCTGATTAATATAAAAATGGAAAACAAATATGTTTTTGGTTGAAATTTCTTTGGGTTTTTGTTGCTGCTTGTTTTATTTTTTTGGGTTAGATTTCTCTTCTCCTTAATCGTCTTCTTTATCTCATTCCTCCATCAGAATAGTTTATCAAACAACTCAAACCACCACCACCTGCTCAGCCCAAATCCCTCCACCCATCACCAGTCATCACCATAACAAACTGCCAAATACCCGCCATCAGGCAAACCACCAGCAACCCAATCCCAACCATCTATTATCCATCAGACACCATCTCAAACCTCAGACAACAACCACATAAATAGCCACAGTAAAAACACCTGAATCACCCATTGGGATCACCATCGTAGCCTCCAGTTCAGCCAGCACCACCAGACAATGTATGTCCCCACTCTCCTAACCTTCAACCATAAGCTGCAAAGAGCAACCCACAAAAACTCAGCAACAGTCACCAGCCACCTCCTTCCTTCTGTCAACCTCCACTGGCCAACAATCAACAACCCAGTAACCAACAATTCTCTGTAAAATAACCCCCTAAGTCACCATTTCTCCCACCTGCAAAAGCAAACAAACTCAATAACCTCCCAACTTCACACGCCCAACCCAGAATCAATCCAAGCCCCGCCCCTGTTTCCACCGTCAATGGCCACTAACAAAATAATCATCCTCAACCCTCACACGCACCACCACAGCACCCAAACCACTAGCAAACAGTACCATTCACACCCCAAAATCACCTGCAATTTACCCCCCAAAGCCTCCGGTCACCAACTTCTGTCAACAGCCACCCCCAAACACCCCTAATTTCATAACCAATCCAAGACCACCAATTTCCACAGCCCTAGTCAAATAGAGTCATACAAAACCGCAACCAAAACAGGACCATTAGAGGTACACACACACACACACAAAGTCAGTTGCACACAAACATACATAGATTGCACACACGCACACAAAACCAGTTCACACGCACAAAATCATTTTCATCATCAGCAGCCATTCCCCAGTCACCAAATCAATGCATGCACGCACACCTAGCTGCCAAAAAACCTGTTATTATACAATCGCCACCCACAACTATCGAAACCACAAACCTTCACTACCTTCAATTCCAGGCCCATCATCCACTGCCTTTCCTCAATCCCAAAAAATGGCCACCATGCCTACCCACTACCTCCAAAACTGGATAAAACAGATTTGTTTTTGGAATCCCTCAGTGGAGAAGAGAAGGGAGAGAAGAGCACGAGACAGAGCAAGAACAGAAACAAAGAAAAGAGAGAAAAAAGAAAAAAAGAAAATGAATCAGAGAGGGAGTTTGGAGAGAGTGAAAAAAACCGAGAGAGATAGAGAGAGGAGTAGATTTCAAAAAAAGAAAAGATAGAGAGGAAAGACAGAGAGAAGAGGATCGAAGGAGAAAGAAAGAAAGCAAAGAGAGGGAGAGATATCTGGAGCTTGAGGACAATGAAGAAAGAGGGGAAGATTTGTGTTTTTTTTTTTCTGGAGTAAATCTTAAGATTTGGGGAAGTTTTTTTTTTCTTTTCTCTTTTAACATTTCTTAATTTGTCGTGCTTAGATCTTTTTTGGTTGCAGGATTTTGATTAGTCTTGAGCCTAGTTTAGTTCGTAATTAGTTATTTAGTTTAGTTAATTTTGTATTGGGTTAATTAATTCAGATTTGAATTTAGTAAACATTTCTATTTGTAGTAATTTCATTTTAGCGAATATTTATATCATAGTCCTAATGTTTCAAGTATTGATGACCTGTCCTTCAAAGATTTTCTACTTTGTGCGATTAAGTCCCCATATTTATAGATTGATTCCCTAGATTTTTACACTCTTTCAATTAATTCCCTTAATTGCAATTTCTCTCCATACTTGCTAGAATTTACTATTTGTCCCCTAATTTGCTTTAATTTTGCATCACTACTCATTAGACGTATATGCATTTTTGATTTTTACTCCTTAAGCTTTATAGAAATTTCTTTTTAGTCCTTTTATTGCTAGACTTTACATTCTTATCTCAATTTGTCAATACTTATGTGTTTTAGGTTTTGTTGTTTATACTGAGGTACCTTGACTTGTTTGTTCATTTTGATTAGTATTTGTACCGGGTCTTCGAGAGGTATCCCTATTCCTCGTTAATTTCTCTTTATGTACTCCAATATGCCCTTATGTGATTTTTTATGCATTTTTCTTCATATATTTCTTATTTTACATGCTTTTTGTGTATTTATTTCCTTTATGCTATTTAGCTTTGAATTTTATTATTTTGACAAAAATGTAATATTTTTATATTTAGCTAGCCAATGTAATAGTTAGATTACATTTCTCATATTTTAGTAAAATTTTGTATTTAGATAGCAAGTGTAATAGATAGGTCATTTTAATTTTTCTCCCTAAAATTGTCACTAATCCCTCCGGTGTAATAGTTAGGGATCATTTGCTTTTGTGTGCTTATTTGTTGTACCACTTTTCTTAAGATTTGCATCTAGATATTATGCTTACGTGTCAGGTGCTCCTATGTGTTCTTATATGTCTTTATATGTTAATTTGCTTTCAATTTTTGTTTTATTATTTTGATTTATGTTTTATTAGTTATTATTATTCCGTCACTACACTAGTCCAATGCTAGTTGTGGCTTTATCATTTTCCCGCTAGTCCAACGCTAGTGGGAATTCCTAGAAAGGGCTAGTCCAACACTAGAACCTTAGGGCATTTTAGTGCTAGGTGCACTCGTGTGCATGTTACATCATTTCACACAATATTCCCTTTTAGGTTTTTCAATCATTTTGCATGATTTTATATATGTATATAATCATCATTATTATCTATTTTTAAGTATTCGGCAGCGCATGACATTTAGGTTGCATTTTCACTTAGACTTTTAGAACATTTATGTGATTCGACTAGAAATAGTCGCCTACTCACATGGGAAGTCATGGCGTACAAGCCATTCTCCCCTCCGTGAGTAGAAAAATGTTAGTCACGAGTTATTAGTCCCCCGTACCCATTATGTTGCATACCCACTTTATTTGTTCACTTACTATCTATATTACCATTTTTCTTTTCTTTTTGCATCGTATCTTGCATTCTACCCTCGTGACTCCCTCGGGCCTTATTTCGGGTTTCACAATTAATGCGATAATCCCGATCAAGCCTTGATGGGA
Source organism: Mitragyna speciosa (assembly GCA_024721245.1). NCBI lineage: Eukaryota > Viridiplantae > Streptophyta > Magnoliopsida > Gentianales > Rubiaceae > Mitragyna > Mitragyna speciosa. Next base: position 12,014,711 of record CM045559.1, read on the forward strand.
CATTTTGACCCTCTTGATATTCACACTAGACTTAGGTTGCATTCATTTAGACATGTCCAAAACGTGATAGAACTTAGGGTTATTTTAGGAAAATTTGATTAAACCTCGCAACTAGCCTCGGCTAGGTAGAAAGGGTGCCTTAGGCGTGAGCCTTTGCCTTCCCTTTCTTCAAATGTGACTCCCGAACTTTTTTCTCTCGTTTTTCATAGACCGGAGTCGAAGAAGAGTTTTTAAATATTTTTTCTAAAATTTTTATTTTGTTTTATTAAATGGTTTTCTGGGTGACTTGGTACATCCTAACTCCATACCAAGGGGCAACTCCGTTTTTTAAAATAAAACCCTTTTTCAAAATTCGTTGGCCAAAACTATCGCACTTTCAATCCCGGCCTTATTTTCTTTTAAAATATCATTTTTTTCTAAAATATACTTTTTAACTAAAAAATCCAATTTTCATCACACACGCACGGTTTTTCCAAAACTCTATCTTTTCGAAAAGGGTCTCGGACTGGACCGCCTTTTTGAGGTGTGACAGTCATGACCCCCACCCATGCTAATCAATTTTGGATGCGACACTCACCGCCCATGTTATCACCATCATCTTCTCCACCCAAAATGCAGTCATGACCACCACCAAAATTCAGTCACCGACGCCTCTTTCACCACTGATTTCACCGACTCACCACCCACACAACCAACACCAATTGCACTACCCACTTCACGACGTTACACAGTCAATCAACAACCACCACTAGAGATTCCAAGCCACATACCTCCTATGTCTCTTCCAACCACCACCAGTAGCTCTACAGACAGCCAGCCTGCAAAGCCAAAATCAGCCCCAAAATTTTGCAATTTCAGCCCCAAAATCTTTGCCAATCCACCACAACTACAACGCCCATAATCACGGATACAAGAAGCCACCTCCTTTGCTATCCGTCAACCACCACATGACTACAGCCCCTAACTCCACCACCAGCTGCCTGCAAACAACGCACCATCAGCTCCAATTTTACCGGAGTCAACCCAAGTCACCACCAGCACCAAAACCTCACATCGAACCCCGGCTACCTAGAACTAGTACCATCACCATCGACCAATCAATGTGCCACCAGACAACCATCTTGTCATCGGGTCACTAGCGCCACCATCTACGCCGCCATCACCCTCACTCCGTTGTCGCCTGAATTTGGTAAAGAAATCCCTTAGCTCTTCTTTCAATTCGTATGCAGAGCTTTGGATTAGTGAATTCTTTATGGATGTTTAATTGGTTGTGGATTTTGTTACGATTTGAGGATTTGGGTATTTTGTTTGATGATTTGGGAAATGCCAATTCTTTTTTAAAATTGAGGGTTTGGGGAAGAACTTTTGGGAAGGAAAACAGAAAGAAAAGGGAGAGACAGTGATACGGATGGCGAGTGAGAGAAGAAGAGAATGAGATTGAGAGAAAAGAAAGAAAATGGTTGGATAAATTAGAAAGAGAGAGCAAACGAGACAAAGAAGATCAGGGAACAGAAGGGAGAAAACAAAAAGAAATAGGATAGAAGGAAGAAAGAGAAGAAAGAGAGGGAGTCAGAGAAGAGAATAGCTGGGCAGAGAAGATATAGAGAAGCGAAAAGGAAAGATGAGAGAACACAAAAAATGGAAAGAAAAATAAGAGATAAAGAGGGAATCCTTTGATTTTATGCTGTTTTGTCCTAATTCTGTTTTAATTCATTTAATTAGTTAGTTAATTGAATTAAGTTAGTTAATTAGTGGACTATATTAATTGGGTCTAATTTGTTTTGGTCACTTTATTGTAATAATATATATTTATTTGTGCTTAGCCTTTAGTTTTTGGTTTTATTTACCATGTCCCAAGCATTTACCAATTGCTACATTTAGGTCCATTTATATTACTGATTAACCCCCACCAAATTTTATTTTTATTTCAATTAAGTCCCATGATTTGCAATTTTACCCATTTTTGCTGGAATTTTTGTTTTGCACCCACGATTTACTTTAATTTTGCATTCCTACCCCCTTGACGTATGTAAATTTTTAATTTTACCCATTATGTTTTATAGAATTTTATTTTGGCCCCTTAGTTGCTAGATTTTACATTTCCACCCCAATTTGTCAATACTTACATATTTTATGCTTTTCTTATTTATATTACGGTACCTTGATGTGTGTGTTCATTTTCTTAAGTATTGGTACTAGGTCTTCAAAGAGGTATCCCTATTTCTCGTTAATTTTTCTTTTATATGCTCCAATGTGCTTTTATGTGATTTTTGTGCATCTTCTTCAATAATTTTTCTTATTGTACATGCTTTTTGCATATTCATTTATTTTATTTTATGCTATTTGGCTCCGAATTTTATTATTGGGTGAAAAATGTAATAGAATAGATCGCAATGTCTTTTATTTTAGCCCATTTTTTGTATTTAGCTAGCCAATATAATAGCTAGATTACATTTCTTGTATTTTTGAGCAAAAATTTGTGTATTTAGATTGTAAGTGTAATAGATAGGTCATTTTTATTTTTTTCCCCTAAAATTGTAGCTAATCCCCTGGGTGTAATACTTAGGGCTTATGTGCTTTTGTATGCTTATATATTTTACCACTTTCCTTAGGAGTTTGCATCTAGATATCATCTTTACGTGTTATGTGCTCCTATGTACTCTTATATGTCTTTATATATTTATTTGCTTTCAATTTATGTTTTATTATTTTGATTTATGTTTTATTAGTTCTTATTATTCCGTCACCACACTAGTCCAATGCTAGTCGTGGCTTTATCATTTCCTCGCTAGTCCAACGCTAGTGAGGGATTCCTAGAAATGGCTAATCCAACACTAGACCCTTAGGGCATTTTAGTGCTACGTGCACTCATGTGTATTTTACATCATTTCACACACTATTCCCTTTTTAGTTTTTTATCATTTTGCATGATTTTTATATATGTATATAATCATCATTATTATCTATTTTTTGAGTATTTGACAGTGCATGATATTGAGGTTGCATTTTCACTTAGACATTTAGGACATCTGTGCGAGACTAGAAATAGTCATCTACATACGTGGGAAGTAGTGGATTGACAAGCCGTTCCCCCTTCCGTGAGTAGAAAGATATCAGTCACGAGTTATTAGTCCCCTGTACCTGTTATGCTGCATCCCCACTTTCTTCGACCAGTTATTATCTATATTACTATTTTTCTTTTCTTTTTGCATTTCATTTTGCATAGACACTCATGACTCCCTCGAGATCTCGACTCAGGTTTTGCAATTAATGTGGTAATCCCAACCTAGTCTTAACGGGAGATTTCGACCCTCTCGATACTTACATTTAGATTTAGGATTTGCAGTTATATAGACATATCCAAACGCGATAGAATCTAAGGCTATTTTAGAAAAATTTGATTAAACCTCGCAACTAGCCTCGACTAGGTAGAAATGGCAACTTAGGCACGAGCCTTTGCCTTCCCTTTCTTCAAATGTAACTCTTGGACCTTCTTCTCACGTTTTTTCGTAGATCTAAGTCAGAAAAGGGTTTTTCAATGTTTTTTCCAAAATTTTTTTATTTTTGTTTTATTAAATGATTTTTTGAGTGACTTGGTACACACTAACTCAATACCAAGTGGCGACTCTATTTTTTTAAAATAAAACCCTTTTTTAAAATTAGTCGGCCAAAACTATCACACTTTTAGTCCCAACCTTGTTTTTGTTTTTCAAATACCATTTTTTTAAATAACACTTTTTCACTAAAAACTTGATTTTCTCACACACGCACGATTTTTTCAAAAACCTTTCTTTTCAAAAAGGGTCACCAGACCGGACCGCCATTTCGGGCCGCGACAGTCACGGACCCTATCGTGCTTATCGATTTTGGACACGACAGATTTTGGCGACTCCACTGGGATCACTAGTGAGTCTGAGCACTTGGCTTAATCACTTTTTCTTTCTTTAGCCCTGCTATTCCATCACGTTTGGATGTTAGGATTGTATTTTTGTTTTTTTAAGTTTTTAGGTTTTATTTTTTGCATTTCACACACCTCATCTCTCGTCTATCTATGTGATGTATGTTTTATTTATCTTTGCTTTATTCGATCGCGTTTGCATTTGGAGAGGGGGTTAGTCACCCTTAGAGCCCACGCGTGTTAGCATTATCATTCCCTCCTCTCATAAGGAGCACCTCATACGTGCATTCGATATATTCTACCCTTTTTCTATTTTTGGTGGTTGTCACCCAGCCATCTCGATTAGGAATAGGATTGTTCTACTTAGACATGTGATCGTGGCATGACGTGCAATTAACATTGTCTAGGAGATCACCCAAACTCTCGGCTTGAGTCCACAAGTCCAGAGATTTGGGCTTTAAAAATTGATTCGCTTGGACATGTGGCTGTGGCTTGACGTGCACGTAGCAGTGTCCAAGGGATCACTCAAACCATCAACCTGGGATCCTTGGAATTGATAGACTTGTTGCTTTTTGGATCCCCCAGTCTGAAGGTTTGGGAACTAAAGCCTTATTGAGTCTAGATGCATTAGTGAGCCCAAGCTCATGCATCCATATAGAATAAACCTAGGGTAGATTTAGCCTTACCCTATCAGATACACCAGGCACAAGAGGAGGGAATCCATCCCCCTTATTCTTTATCAATGTGTTATGTAATATGTGTTGAATAAACTAATGCGCTCTCTCTTATTCTTTGATTACATTCACAACCATAGAATAAAGAGCCTTGGCATGGTGCTCTTGTAGGAAATTGACCTGCTATTGGCATGTTTAAATTTCTGTCTTACCATTAATTTTTTCGAGAAAGATGGAAACAAGATTTTAATAAAATTTTAGAAATTGCATTTTGTTGTAAACAAGGCACCCCAGGGGTCTGATCATTGTAAATTTTGTAAAATCTCAAAAATCTAATTTTTTCAGCTTGTTTATCTTTGAATAATATTTGTAGTTTCAGACCTTTATTGGAATTTACCCATCCTTGTTGTATATGTCAGTTTTATCCGAACCAATTTTTTCTCAGAGTTAACAAATGTACCTAAGTGGTCAAACTTTTGTACAATTCATATTCATATTTTTCAAAGAAATTATGCATCATGTTTGCCCTATCCCCCACCCTCCCGTCCCACACTACACAAAAAGGGATTTTAACACATATTTCATTCTATTTTGAGAAACTGGTATTATTGACTTATGTAACCCTAAATAGTGTTGTAGTTTTTGGCTTTCTTTTAGTGTTGTATCTTATAGCCTCATGGAGGTTCGATTTTTCAAATCAAATAAATTAAGTTAATAATTTTTTGTATAGTTCGTGTTCTATCTTTCTCAAAGCTAGTTTGCATCATTGTCGGATAAAAATCTTTAAGACCTTTTTCAAATTTTACATTTTTACATAATTTAATCTGCTTTGATAAACTGTCATCATGCATAAACCCTAGAGAGAATGCCATTTCGGGAATCCCATTATAGGAAAGCCATCCTCTTGTCTTGGGTACATAACCCTAAAAAGACATGCACGTTTATAGTTTTAGTACTATCTTAGCGGGTGAGACCTTAGGTAAGCTATTACAAGCAGAACGGAGGTGTTTCTTCTTGGAGGATCTAGCGTATCTTCAGTTAAAAGAGGAGTCTCACCCTAAAAGATTGCATTTCATGCTAGGCCTACCCTTGGCACAATAAGGGCTCCCCCTAAGACATGCATCCGTTTTTGTTTTCACTTATCCTAATTTTGGTTTTTTTATTTTTTATAGGTCCACCAACGCAGGGAGTAAATTGAAAAAGACATCTAATAAATATTCAATCTTTACATTCAAGCATTTCTTTTAAATCATAGTTTTACTCAAGTGAAATGCCATACACTTGACATCTTCAAGGAATAAAAAAAAAAACAAATGTTCTTCTGAATTATTCAAAGGACCATGGAGAAACCAATTTTTAGAATTGATAATGCTTAGGGTCTAGATAAATGAGTTTGAATAGAATGACCAGTGTGATAGAGGAAATTATATTTCATAGCCAAAGAATGGTTCATTTTAGATGTAATAAGAATAGGAATAATTTGGATGCTAATAATGGCTTTCTTCCTATGAATTTAATATTGCCTTGTGCTCAAAATTCTTTTTCAGATGAAATGCTAAACAAGTTGCTTCTCAAAATTGTTTGTGACATTCGACTTTCTATTCATGTTTTGCATTTAACTTTTGAAAATAATTTTCTTCAAATTTTTTTGTTATATTCAGCAGATAATTATTTGATGAGACCATTTCTTCTCAAAACCTAATGCTAGGTTTGAGTAATTTTTTGAAGAGTCAATGCAAGTTCAAATTGAATGAAAAGAAAAGCATCTTCTTGTATGTTTTTTATGTTTTGGTGGAGAAAATAAATGCCCATGGTCTTCGGATGTCATCTTACTACAAACTAATGACTGCCACTCGAGTGTCTTTTTATTCCAAAATAACGCAAATTGTTAAGGAGAACTAGAGTGATACTTAAAAGGAATGTGGATGCCGTGTTGAGGATTCTAACTAATACAAAAGGAAACCCAAGTTTAACTGTGAAAGAGCAAAAGTTGTTGACATTGGCACTAAGGTAGAGAGTGACAGGTTTATCGCTCAGATTCTTACTTGTGGGCATTCGAATTATTAAGAAGGAGAGCCACAATGAATAGTCAAAGCGAGTTTGGATCTATATTTAGAAGTTTTGAATGCAATAAGAGGAATGTACATGCAGAGGATACAACTTCAACCAATTCACAAGGGGAGTTTTATGGTTTCATATCCACAATTTCTTATTTACCTTTGGAGTGCATTGTATAGGTTATTGTGAGATTAAAATAGAGTGATGTCATATGCTTGTGAGTTATTGCATTGCAATCCTGATTTTTGTCTAATTCCCCTACTGGTTGAAATTACTCTATGTGCTTTGGCAAATGCTTTCTTCAAGTACTAAGAAATAATTATTACGTGGTTTGGAGTTTGTTTCTTATAGAAAATATATCATGTAAAGTGGTTGAAATTATGTCTAGAATTTTGTACGTTTGATGAAAATTTCTCTTCTTTACTTAATTTCACATGTTAAATGATGATTATGGTCAATTAGTGCAAACATGTAATTTGTGTTGTAACATCTATTATGAGGGGTTTTTATGCTGAAAAAAAAAAGAATAAGAATAAGAAAAAGTATGATGTGGTTTTTTCTACTCCAATGGTTCAGGTGCTTAGTAACCGGGAGTCTTCATCCAAAAATGTCGACTTTTGCATCAAACGGTACTTGAATTATGAGTAATGCATTGCTAATTTGAGCAAGTAAATTGTTGAGTAACCAGGGATCTTCATCCACAATGTCGATTCTTGTGTAAAAAGGCAATTTTAGTTCTCAAATACAATTTTTGCTATTTGCTTAAATATTGAGGTGTTGAGTAACTGAGAACCTTCATAACCAATGTCAATTTTCGTGTCAAAAAAACACTCTCATATGTTAAGTGATTAGTTCACTAAAATAAAATTCCCTCAAGTGAAAAATGCAAATTGATCATAGACATGTGACGCTCTTTGATTGATCATATGATTCATTTGCTTATGAGATTCGGTAAGGCGAAGAAATTAAGTTGAGCTATCTTAATTGTGATATAATTCCTTCTCCTTTGCTTGATATTATGAGTATTAAAGATAAGACAATAAATTGCATAATGATTATTTACTCGATCTTGAGGAAATACATTTTAGAATGCACATGTGTCATTTCAATGATTGAATAATTAGTTGATCTCGCATTTTCCAAATAATTCAAGGACAAGTAATGATTCAAGTGTGGGGGAGTTAACAAATGTCAAAATAATGCATTCTGGTATATTTGTTTATTCAAAATTTAGAATTTTGAGATGGGAGTAATTTTGAGCAGATTGACACACAGGTTTTTATGATTTTTGCAAGTGTAGACACCAAATTTTGACATACCATTCATTTTCAAACACTTGGGGGCATGTTTGCACTTTTTAGGACAAATTTTAAATTTTAATAATCTCGGGGGGCAAAATAGTAATTTTATCTGTAAATATTTTTCTATCAATTTTTGGGGGTTTAAATTCAAATTTTTACTTTTATATGAATTTATTAATTTCTTATGATTTTTTTGGATTTAATTGGTATTTTTTTTTATTTTTTTGTACCAGCCAAGGGCAAAATTGTTATTTTTACGATTAAATTCATTTTTCACCAATTTTGAGTCAAAAATGTATTTTTCAGTGTTTTAAACTTATTTTTAGTTTTTGGTAATTTTTTGAAGTCAATAATTATTTTTCCATGAATTTTCACTGCCCGATGGCAAAATCGTCATTTTACAAATTAAATTCATTTTTCACCAATTTTGAGTTAAAAATGTATTTTTCAGTGTTTTAAACTTATTTTTAGTTTTTGGTAATTTTTTGAGGTCAATAATTATTTTTCAGTGATTTTTCATTGCCCAAGGGCAAAATCGTCATTTTACAAAATTAAATTTATTTTTCACCAATTTTGAGTCAAAAATGTATTTTTTAGTGTTTTAAACTTATTTTTAGTTTTTGGTAATTTTTTGAGATCAATAATTATTTTTTCGTGAATTTTCATTGCCAAAGGGTAAAATTGTCATTTCACATCCCAAACTCGTTTTTCACCAATTTTAGGTCCCAAATTCATTTTTAGATTTTAAGCATTCTAAGTTTCTAACTTTTTTAGGGTGAATTTTTATTAACAAATTTGTTATTTACATTTTTCTTATTTATTATTATTATTATTATTTTTGTAAGAGAAAATAGATTTTAATGATAAAATTGTAATTTTTGTAAGTCAAGGGCATTTTGGTCTTTTAGCCCTTTCTTGGAGGTTAAGATTTGTGCAGTATAAATACCCCACTTAGGAATTAAAAAAGGGGAGAAAAAAAGAGAAAAGAGAAACCCTAAAACACTTTTACTTTTATGATTTTCTAGATTAAAACACACACATCTCACACCCAAAAACACACACTTGAAGCCGCGTCCATCACTTTTGTTACTGTTCATCGTCTCTCTCAAGAGGGCTACTACTGTTCATCACAGATCAAATTTTCAGCTTAAAAAAGGTAAGTTCTTAGTTGTTTTTCCCTTTGTTCTGATTTATTTTCTTTCTATTTTTATGTGAAGTTAATCAAATGCCTTTATTTGCTAAGATTTTAATTGAGTTTTCCTCTGAATTTTGCCTTCTATATTTTTTGGTTTATGTTCATATTTCTGGGTTCATATTTTCCCTTCTTGATTTGTCTGTATTTCTGGGTTTATGTTCATATTTCTGGGTTCATATTTTCCCTTCTTGATTTGTCTTCTTCACCGATGATTTGCCAAACAATCACAAAAGCCCACCTTTTAACCACCATTTTCTCTCTGCCTACCACCGTCCCCTGCAACTTCAGACCACCAATTACAACAGAATTCCAAAGTCATCAAGTATGAGCAACACATAAACCCACGAACAACACCAGAAATTCTTCCTAAATAACGGACCCATGAATGATTATCAAAACCTCAAACCCAGAACCCCCTAAAAATCCACCGTCTACCAATTCTTTCCACCACCAGTATCCATCTGCTCCATCACCTGCAGAAACACAAAGAAGAAATTTTCCCAAGCCATCATTAATGCCTTACCACCACCTTGTCCATACCATCAGATGCCCAAAATTCACATAAATCAACCACAAACTACCGTCTATCACCACCTGACCACCAGCTTTGGTCACCCAAGTCACTGTAGGCAACCAAACAACCTCTGTCGCCATTGACAAGCACTACCAGAACCTGCAAAGAAAAGCAAAGACAACCTAACCAGCACCAAAACCTACAAAAATCAATTTAAAACTACCCTTTCATGGCCTAATTCAACAACAGAAAGCCACCAATCATTGTCTCATCACCTGCCAACCTGCTTATCATCACAAACAGATACTTCACCATCACAAAACACAACCACCAACATGTCAACTTCCATCTGCACCAGTACATATCACCATACACTACAAACAGAATGGCCTCTGTCTAACCACCGACGCTCCTCCTCCACCTGCAAACAGTTGGCTACACCACCACTTTATCAGCAACCCCATAATCAATCCCAATTAGTTATCGCCTCCACCCACATCACCAATCAGTCTCCACCTCGTCACAGCTGCCCATCCCAGTCGCTTTCTTCAACCTAGCGCCACCATCAAGCCCATAAATCACCCACAATCTGCACACAAACAACCAAACAAACGTTGCATTATCGTTGCAAAAACAGCTACAAATCAGCCTAATTCACTATCTTACAGCACCGAAGCTGTAACACCCTAGAAAATGCACATATAAGAAGCATTTTTTTTATTATTTAGGGTTAAGTGCTAATCTTAGAATTATTAGTTGGGAGATTTCTTGAGTTAATTAAGTTAATTAGTTAAGATTTTCATTCTAAGCAAGAACACTTAGGTACTAAAGTTAGAATAATTTCTCTTGACCATTTAACTTATAGTAGTGTTTAAATTTTTACTAGTTCATTTCACTATTTTCTAGTCTTTTGACTACTTGAAATTTTGCTCAATTTTATTCAAAAGTTTCACTTATTTTCTTACCTTATTTTCTTTTTCCCTTGGCCGAAATTTTTCTCTGTCTTTTCTTTCTTTCTTGGCCGAAATTCTCTCTCTTTTCTTTTCTTTTCTTTAGGCCGAAATTCTTCTTTTCTTTCTTTCTTCATGTGGCCGGTTCTCTCTCCCTAATTTACCCTATTTGTGTTTTAATAATTTATGTTTCTTTATTGTTTATATTAAGTGATTAGAGTTGATAATTTTAACCAATTAAATTAAACCAAGTTGCTAAACTTGCATTAAATGCTCTCTTTTTACTTTATTCTTGTAATGATTTTATTGGCTAATTATTTTCTCACCTTTTCTTCAATTCTTTTTCATTTTTCCTAGACTATTTCTTTCTCTTTTTCTTCTCACCTTGGCCGGCCATACCTTTCTTCTTCTTCCCTCATTTTTGCTCTCAACTTCTTGAACTTTCATCTCTCAAATTGACACAAATCAACCATAGGAAGTGGACTTCTATCTTTTCTAATCAAAGTTCTAAGCATATCTAAGGTATTTACCATGAACTTACCTTATTAATTTCATGTTTTAATTAGTTTTTATTCAAGTTTAATACCAAGTTTCTTGTTAAGACTACTTGAAGCAATTAGTTAGAACTTGATATATACTTGTTAGATAAAGTGTTCTTATGGTTGAATAGACTAGTATGTGGCCTTGGAACCTTGAAATTTCATGAAGAACATGTTGTTTGGGTGAAAGTTCTTGGAGCTTAATCCTTGAGATTTAGTGAGATTTTGATTGAATTTGAGTTTGGATTGAACTAAGAAGTTGTAGAACTTGTTGAATTATGGGTTTGATGATTGAAATCTTGATGAAAAACAAGATTGGAAAGGCCGAAATTTAGGGGAAATAATGCCCAATTTTTGTTAGAAAACCCTAGAAAAAAACCCTAGAAAACCCTAGAATAAAAACCCTAAACCCTAAACCCTAGAAAAAAAAACTAGAATTTAATGGGGTATTTCTTGAATTTTCTTACTAGGTTAATTAGGGTATAAATTGGGTTTTTCATTAGATTATTTCTTTCAATTTGCAGGACCCGATAGTGAGACCCGACCTTTCTACGAGATATTTTCTTAGGCACCAGGTGAGTGTCTTTATGTGTGCATGATGCATGGAATGTGATAATTTTATTTGGTGACTATTATGCTTAACATGCAATTATTATGTGAGTACCTGTGTTATTTGAGGAAAGATGTGTACTTTATCGCATCTATTCCACAATGTGTTACACGCTTTTATTATTTAAAATGTTATTTGTGTGTGTGAGACTACCGTGACTAACGTCACTGTTATTTCACGGTTAGTCAACCGGGCTGCAAGTGGGAGGACATAAGGTGCTGGGTGTTTTAGGGTGTGATGTTCTTTCCTTTTGAGTTGTGAATCCTCAAAGAGGCCAACTCCGGAATGAACTTTCTTGATTGTGTGTTGGCCCTCCAGGGTTGAGATTTTTTTCTTCCCCGGATGTGGTAGCTTGTACGGAGGTTATAAGGTGATTGGCGGTTAGGGCTTGTGATTGATAAAACTGATATGTTCCTTGATAAAGACCTGAGCTATTATCTCGGTCCAAATATCGTGGCTACATGATCAGTACCTGCTCCTCTACGGTTAAGCTTGCTTCCGTAGTTGAGCCCTGTATCCGCCAGTGACTACCTGTAAATTAAATTGCTCATATATTGTTTATTTAATTTATTGATTATTTTAATAACCCGAAATAATAAGTTCTTGATATGTTTGCATGAATTGGACATTCACTGGGCTATTATAGCTCATTCCATTTTATTTGTTTTCCTTTACTCAGGTTACCGGAAAAATTAAGCGGGACCAACTGGTTTTTGGTTATTATAAGTGTTTTAATTATTGTAATAGTCGCACTGTGTTAGGCTATTATTGTGAAAATTATGTAAATTATGACATGTAACCTTTTGATATGACTCGTATCTTTAAATTAAATAATAAGATTTATTTTACTTTGTTTCATTTTATTTTATGTTATTTTATTCTAAGTTAAGTACGCTCGGATTTTTCGGGTGAGTGCGTGCATCGAGACCTGGCGAGAGCTAGGCAGGCAGTCCGCTAAGCCCTTTGGTGCGCCTCTGGGCAAGGTGGGGCTGTCACAGAAGCAATCCCAAAAGTTAAGGCCACATCTTTCACCCCCCTGTTTCGAAAGGGAAATAACCATGGAGAAGCTGGTTTTTGTCGATTTTTGGGAAGCAAAGAGGGAGTCGGAGAATTGAGAGAGAAAGAGAGATACGGAGAGGAGAAACAGGACGGGAGAACAAAGAAATAGAGAGAGGGATTTCGGTGAGGGAGAGCAAGTCTAGCACAGAAAAAAAAAGAAAAAAGAAAACAGGGAGTGAACTGAGAAGAAAGAAAGGGGGAAGAAAGGGAATCGAAAGAGGGAAGAAGAAGAGAAGAAGAAGACGGGAGAGAGAGAGAGAGAGCGAGAGAGAGAGAGAAAAAAGATGATAGAAATTTAGAAATTGGGAATAGGTTTTAATTTTAGATTTTATTCTTTTCCTTTCTTTTATTAATGTTATATTAATTTAATTCGTGGTTTGGCTCCTGATTTTGGGTTTAATTTAGTTTCTTCTGGTTTAACTAACTGGCTTAGTTATTTGGATTGATTTAAGCTTCACCTCAATTATGTCTTTGATGAATGCTAGTTTGGGATTTGTTATTTTTGGTTTAGTTTTACTTTTAGTTAATTCCTTTATTTGTTTTTCTAGTTGTGCTTTAGCTTTAGCTTAAGTTTAGTTTAATTAATTGATTTTAGTTCTTTGATTTAATTTTTATTAGTATTATTAATAAGATAGGTATTTACATTTCGGCCTTAGGTTTCTTTGAATTGCGCTAGTGCCTGCCTCTATACTTCTGTCTTATGCAACTAAGTCATCCATAATTTTAAATTGACCCCCCTAAATTTTATATTTCTTACAATTAGGTCCCTCAATTGCAATTTGGTCCATTTTTATTGAAGTTTATTGTTTTGTCCCTCCATTTTACTTTAATTTGTACCTTAGCCCCTTAGATTTGCTTTAATATTCAATTTCAACCCCTTTAAGTTTTATGGAGCTTGATTTTAGTCCCCTTGGTTGCTTATTTGTACATTTTACTCTCAATTTATTTAGTGTCTTGTATTTGTTCTTTATATCGAGATGCCTTGACTTGTGTGTTCATTTTCTTAAAATTTTGTACCTAATCTTCAAAGAGGTATATCTATTTCTCATTAATCCTCTTTACGTGCTCCAATATGCTCCAACGTGACTTTATGCATTATTTATTATTATTTGTTTATTTCTTATTTTTGCATACTTTTGCGTATTTACGTATTTAATTTATTTGATTTTAAATTTCTTTTATTATTTTGGAAAATATAATATTTTGTATTTAGCTAGTCAATGTAATAGTTATGCTATTTTTCTCGTATTTTATCAAGGATTGTGTAATTAGATAGAAAGTGTAATAGATAGGGTATTTTTAATTTCCCCCTTAAATTGTAAATCAAGCCCCCCAGTGTAATAGTTAGGGTTTATTTGTTTTTGTGTGCTTACGTGTTAATTTCTTTTATCCCTTTCCTTAGGATTTTTTGCATCTAGACATTATGCTTATGTGCTATGTGCTCCTATGTGACCTTATATGTTTTTATATGTTTAATTTGCTTTTAATTCATGCTTTAATATTTAATTCATGATTTATGATATTTTGTCACTACACTAGTCCAACGCTAGTTGTGGATTCATTCTTTTTCTCGCTAGTCCAACGCTAGTGGAATTTTTAGAACGGGCTAGTCCAACGCTAGACCCTTAGGGCATTTTAGTATTAGGTACATTCGTATGCATTTTACATCCCACTTCACACACTTTTAGTTTTCTTTCCATTTGGTATGATTTTTATTATTATTATTATTATTATTATTATTATTTTTACACATTTTTAATGCATGACATCTAGGTTGCATTTCACTTAAAAATTAGGACATTTGTGTGATTCGATTAGGAATAGTCGCCTACTCACGTGGGAAACGGTGGCGTACATGCCGTTCCCCCCTCCGTGAGTAGAAACATTCAGTCACGAGTCACTAGCCCCCCGCACCCGTCATGTTGCATACCACCTTCTTTCTTCACTTACTATATATTATTATTTTCTTTTCTTTTGCATCACACTTTGCATAAAACTCGTGACTCCCTCGAGGTCTCGACTCGAGTTTCGCAATTAATGCGATAATTCTGACTAAGCCTTGACGGGACATTCCGACCCTCCCGATACCCACATTTAGACCTAGGATTTACATTCATTTAGACACATCCAAAACGCAATAGAATCTAGGGTTAATTTAAAAAATTTTGATTAAACCTTGCAACTAACCTCGGCTAGGTTGAAAGGGTGCCTTAGGCACAAGCCTTTGCCTTCCCTTTCTTCAAAGGTGACTCCCGAACCTTTTTCTCTCGTTTTTCGTAGACCGAATTCGAAAAAGGGTTTTAAATGATTTTTCTAAAATTTTTATTTTTGTTTTGTTAAACGATTTTTCGGGTGACTTGGTACACCCTAACTCAGTACCAAGTGGCGACTCCATTTTCTAAAATAAAACCTTTTTTCAAAAATTATTTGGGCCAAACCTGTTGTATTTTTAGTCCCGACCTTGTTTTCTTTTAAAATGCCATTTTTCTTAAAATGCACTTTTCTACTAAAATTTGATTTTTCTCACACACGCACGGTTTTCCAAAGGCCTTTATTTTCGAAAGGGTCATCAGATCGGACCATCCTTTCTGAAATGCGACAGTCAACGACCCCACCAGTACACCCTTTTACCCACGATTTTTTTTAGGGCGCGACAGCAGGCTAAGGACATTTGAATAAAGTTCAATCCAAATCATTAATTTGGACGCCATCAAGGAGTTTCTCATTTGATTTAGTAAATTTTCTTTCAAGATTATTGCAAAAAGGACGGGTTAAATATGGGCCTTCTTTCTTTTCCCTTAAACATTTATTCCCTAGTTTTCTCCTTTGAGTCTTCAAAATATATGATTTTCGTTTGACAACCCACTTGAAGGTCGCACCCCCATACTGGGATAATCTTGCAGTAGTTTAATCCCCTACTGGGGCAAATTTTATTTCGACTTGTCTCAAAAAAAAAAAAAAAAAAAAGAAGAAGAGAAAAAGAAAAAAATGAAACAAAAGAAAGTAATAAAACTGGGGCAAAAAAAAAAAAAGAAAAATCTTAGAAAAAGAAAATCCCAAAAGGCCAGTGGGAAAAGCTGGGGTGAAAAATTTCTAAGAAAAGATAGAAACTGTCCAAATTGGGACAAAATTCATTGCAAAAGCGACCTCAAGTTAATTAAACATTTCATGAATTATGCTTTTTGGCCTTAATATTTCCAGCACATTACCTGACCCTATCACAAAAGTTGAGAATGTTACCGACCTCCGGCTTCATGTTGCAATGATTTTTGAAATGAAAATTTGCAAATCAATGAGGCATATGATGCTAATGAATCTATCCCAAATCCATCAAGGGAGGATTGTCTTACTGATGCCAAAATGTTTTCAAATGCCAGTCTATTTTAATGAAAAGGAAAAGACCATCTCAAGTTTGGGTGCTATTGTTCATTTCCTCCTTTGAAGCTGATGATCTGAAAGGGCACTATAGTCGGGTAAATGCGACAGCTGAAGGCTCACCAATGTGAAAAGTCATCATGTCAGCATTGGATTTCTTTGAGATTTGATGACTACAGTTGCTTGAGATTCTTCTTCGGTATTAATCATTTTTGGGCAATCTTGGAATTCAAATGAGAATGACATCCAAAGATAAAAAGTCTCTTTTAACTCATCACTTCGAAGTCAATTTTTGAGAAAAATGTTTTATTTGACTCTATTTTACTTATTCAGTCTTTGTGTGTTGTTTGTTGTACAAAGATTCTTTTGAAATAATGCATGTGAGATGTCTTGCACAAAATGAATAATAAGGATTAGTTTTATTGACTTTTTTACAAAAATAAAGGCAATCCTAGACTTGTCGGAAAATTGAAGCATGCATGAATGGAAAAACATTTTGGGGGGGTTTTGGTCTTAACCATGAATCAGAATCTATAGAGTTCAGGAACTTACAGAAAGTAAAGCCGAAGACTGTATTAGACATTTAGGATGGTGATCCTCATGATTATATCTGTTAATGGAGTCAAGAAACCATCAAGTGGTGGCATCATTTTGCAATTGTAGCTGTTTTTCTCTTTTGCAGGTACGATCACACCGTCATCAATTGAGGCTTTCGTCAGGGATAAAAACTGGGACAATTTTTTAAGTTAATAATGATTTAATTAAGGGCGCAATTCAATTCAAAGATTGATGTTAAAAATTGATACAGGGGCAAATTTTTTGTAAAAAATTTGATTGCAAGAATAATTTTTGGTGCTTTATGCTTGAAGCAAAACTTGTAAAAGACCAATTCATACTGGGGAAAACTTTTTGGAATGATTAATTTGAAATGAATTTTGATTTCAAATGGGTTTGATGCCGTACACTAGGGCAAAAAATTTTTGAAAATTTTGATTTTTGAGTTGATTTGGATGCAATGTTCTACAGTTGTTTTAAGTTTTTCTATGTTTTAAATTTCTCTATACATTTTGTCCAGCAGCCTGGACCTCATTATATTTCTTCTAGTCTAGCAGCCCAGACGTTGCATTTTTTCATTACTTTAGGATCATGCATTCATGCATTTGTCCAGCAGCCTGGACCATATCATCATGTTTAAATTTTCCAAATTGACACTTGTTTAGCATTTGTTCATCATATTGCATGTTGTTTTGATCTTGTCCAACATGTCCTTTTTTTTTTTTTTTTTAATGGGCTAACCTCGTACACGAGGAGGGGCGCCACTCCCAATTTTATTAACCCTAAACCTAACCTCCAGGGTACATGAATTATTCGATAAAGAAAATTAAGCAACTAAAGCCAACTTAAAATTGATAAAAAAACTACCTAGTAGCAAAACGAAACGAAGGAAATCCATATCTATCTAAATTAACTGCTCCCCGAGCCTTTTGAGGAAGAGAAGAAAAGTCATCAAAAACATGATTATCCTTCAGTGTGATACCTACATTGGACAAAACATCTGCTGGAGTATTTGCTTCCCTGAAACAGTGGGAGATCGAGAGCACATATTGCTGTAAGTTTTTAATCTCCAACAAGTATCTTTGAAGACGCCATGGACATAAGGTAGTTCCTTTTAAGATATTAACCAACATCAAAGAATCAGACTCCAAATGAATCATAAAAACTCCTTTTGTTACACACAATTGAATACCATATAGCATTGCCTTCATTTCAGCTTCCAGACTTGTCCCAAATCCAAGGAAAGAAGAAAAGGCAAAAATTAATTTGCCATGTCCATTCCTTAACAGACCCCCTCCACCACAAACTCCCGGATTTCCTTTTGAACACCCATCAGTATTTAATTTAAATCCAAAGGAAGGACGCAACCATTTTACTTTCATCACCTTAACTCGCTTCTTATAAGAACAAGCCATATTGTATAACTCCAACCAATTTGAACAGTGAAATTGTACTTTGATTTTGTTCTCCATGGCAAGGCAAGCATCTCTGTAAACATCCCATACAATTTGCTCCCAATCACGAATAGTACCTTCAAAAACAAAACTATTTCCGTGCCTTCCACAAGTGCCAAAATATGAGAATTGGGATAATTTTAAGCAAAAACGTTGAGCACTGATTTTTGGTAGGAAACAACCACCATTTCATGAGGCGCATGCGGATATGTTCATGCCTCAATTTAATTCCCAAAGGATGCCCAAAAAAATCCCACACCTTAGATGGAATTTCCCCCCAACAAAATATATGATCTATCCATTCCACCGAATGATGTCTACAACAAAAGCATATAGATGGACCATGAATTCCCATTTTTTGTACCACATCCGCAGTAGGTATCCTCCTATATAGCAATCGGAGCATAAAAAAGGATATTTTTAAAGGAATAAAAGAATCCCAAATCCTTTTAAAGAAAAACCCCGACACCTTGCACTCCCTTATAGAATCAAAGGCAGTTTCCATAGAAAACAAACCTGAGGAAGATAATGACCAAACCATTGTTGCCTCTGCCTCTTGAGCTTGATTTGAAGCAATAGAGCCATCCTGTAGCATCCACACTATGTTTTTTTCAGCAACTTCACGCATGCTCATGATTCGTTTCCATGCTACCGAATCCCTCCTATTTATGTTTACTTGCATCGGGTGTTTGAGCTTGCAATACTTGGCAGCCAAAAATGAAGACCATAAAGACTTCTGTTCTCTGAACTTCCACCACAATTTAACAGAAAAGGCCTTATAAATATCTTCCAGGGAACGACAACCAACTCCCCCTTCCTCCTTAGGGAAACACAATTGTCGCCATCCAATCCACTGAAAATTAGATCTCTCACTATCTTGTCCCCATAAGAATTTGGCAAACATCTTTTCCAATTGCTTGAATATACCCTTTGGTGTACAAGCTGCAGCCAAAATATGCAAAGGAATAGAAGTTAATACATGCTTTATAAGAATTAATCTACCTCCCATTGACAGGAATCGGTGTTGCCAAGCAAAAAGTTTCTTCATGATTGCCATTCCAAGATCTGAAAAATAAGATTTTTTACATTTTCCAACAAACAGAGGGCATCCCAAGTACTTTACTGGAAAATCCTTTTCAACAAACCCTGTGATATTCTTTATAATTAATCTTCTGGTGCGAGAAGTTTTAGGATGACAGAAATAACCACTTTTAGAATAATTAATCCTCTGTCCCGACATCTGCTCATACTTCTGTAAAACATCCATCACCATCTTTAAAGCCTTTTGGGAAGCACCTGAAAAAATAATCACATCATCAGCAAACGCTAGGTGTGAAAGAACAGGACAACCAGCAGGTACTTTAAAAGGAGTGTATCTTGGGTTCTGATTAAGATGATTCAAAGCTCTGGACAATCCTTCAGCAGCTATGACAAAAAGCGCAGGAGAGATTGGATCCCCTTGACGCAGGCCCCTAGAGGATTTGAAGAAACCTTTGGCAACACCATTTATAAGAACAGAGAACCAAGAGTTAGATATAATTCTCCAAATCATATCAATCAACCTTTCTCCAAAACCAAAACCACGTAGTATTTTAATCAAATAAATCCAAGATACACGATCGTAAGCTTTGGCCATATCTAACTTTAGTACTACATTACCCCCCCCAAGTTTTCTTACCCAATCCTCCAATAATCTCCTGGGCTAGCAAGAAGTTTTCTGACATTACACGTCCTTTTACAAAGCCACTTTGTTGACTAGAAATGATCTGCGGAAGGACAGAAGCTAACCTGGTGGCCAATAATCTTGTAATAATTTTGTTGATAAAATTACACAAGCTAATTGGCCGAAATTGAGAGAAGTCTTGGGGCTGGTCAACCTTCGGGATAAGAATCAGCAAAGTAGAAGTGATGCTTCTAGGAATTTCCTCCCCACAAAAGAAACTGACTACAGCAGAATGCAAATCAGCTGCCACTACATCCCATGCCTTAGTAAAAAACTTTCCTGTAAAACCATCCGGTCCAGCTGCGCTCCCCCCATCCATATCAAAGACAACCTGACGGACCTCATCTATAGATGGACATTGCTCCAACATTTGATTATCCTCCTCCGTGATCAAGTGAGGAATATGCTCCACTATACCACTTAACTGATTTTCTTCCTGAGAGAATAAAGATTCGAAATAGTCACAAGCTGCCTGTGCTATATCATCTTCTGACTCCAGCCAAGCTCCTTGTGAATCCTTGATCCGGTGTATGATAGATTTATTCCTTCTTTCAGCTACAATGGAATGGAAGAATTTAGAGTTACGATCCCCTTCTCTCCACCACTTAACACGAGCCTTTTGCCTCCAATAGTTTTCTTCTAAACAAAGGGCTTTAGATAGTTCATCTCTTACATTTTGCAAGTTGTGAAGATCATGATCCAATCCTTGTTCGTCATACAATTTCTCTAATTCAGCTGCCTTTTTCTCCAACCTTTTAACATTCGCAAAAATATCACCAAAGGTACATCGAGACCAATCCCGAAGAGCAACTTTCACAGCCTTTAGTTTCAATGCCAACCTTGCCAAAGGAGACCCCGCAAACTCACCTTTCCATGATTGGGCAACAATCCTTAGAAATTCCTGATGGTCGCACCAAAATTCCATGAACCTAAAAGCTTTAGGTTTGTTATCCAGCCTGTCCTTCCCACAGATTAATAAAGGAGCATGATTCGAGGGCCGTCGCGAAAGGTGCTGCACAGAAATCTCCATATGCAAATCAGATAATGCGTCATTCATCAGCACACGATCTAGTCTTTTCCAAACCCTTGATAAACCTTGTCTATTGTTACACCAAGTGAACTTGGATCCAGAAAACCCTGCATCATATACCTGGATCTCATGCATAAACATTAGAAAATCAGTAGCTTCACTCAACTGAAAGGGACGACCACCTCTCTTTTCATCTGCATTCACCACCAAATTAAAATCTCCAGCAATAAGCCAAGGAAAGTTTCCAATAAATTCATCTTTCAGATTGTTCCATAGCGTTGTTCTATCATTTATAGAACATTTAGCATGCAAGAAAGACAGTTTACATGCCGAGGGAACCAATGACAAACCAGCCAATAGAGTCACATGTTGATCACTCTCTCCAACCAAATTACAAGACAAAGATTGTTGAAAGAACACCCACACCGAGCCATTATTATTCTGAAACCCCGCATCCATACCCAACTTGTTTCTTATTTCATGAAACCTACCACAACCAACCTTAGGTTCACAAATAGCTACTAACTGGACATGATAAATTTTAATCAACTTCTTCAATCTTCTTAAATTCGGAGCCTTTGCAACGCCCCGAATATTCCAGAAAATAAGATTAATCATTTAAAAGGACAGCAAAGGAATTTTGGGAGGATCTTACTTGAGATCTCAACACTCTATCTGATTGCAATCGAGTGGCTTTCTTCTTCCCACTGTTTGGCTGTTGCCATTCACCGTGCTGTTCTTGAGCTTCATGAAGTTGCTTGGCTGAAATTTCAAGGTTACAGAAGGCAAGACGCTGCTCCATTTCATGTCCATCTTCATGACTGATTTCCATTCCACGCGGTGAAAGATTTCCAGCCAGAGCTTCAGCTTCTCTTATGAGGTCTTGCTGCAACAATGACTTCTCTCCAACCATCTGACTGCTCGTCACATTGCCCATTACATCAACCTCCTGTTGAAGCCTGTTCATCTTCACCGTCTGCTGGTCCTCCACCCCATTCTCCTCTTGCACCTTAAAATTTATTTGTTGACATGGAGGTGAAGCAAGGTTTTGCTCACCAACTTCTGCGCAGGTTGTGTTCACCTGTGATCTTGACAGGATTGTCACATGACGAACCGCAGGTGACGAGCGAAACTCATTGGTTTGATCAGTAGCCAAACCAGGCAAAGGGGCATCTGGATTGGCCGTGGCATTCACGTCTTCCTGCATCATATGGGCAGCAAGTTCAGGACCATCTCTCTCAATGTTCTGGACAGAAAGATTTCGCTGTTTAGGAACGTAAACTGGTTTGGAGGCTTGTTGCGCCTTGCCCTTTTGATCCTTTTCCTCGTCTTCCTGTAGGTTTGGGTTAAGCAATTTACATCTTTTTGCTTCATGGCCTTGCTTCTGGCAATTACTACAAAATTGAGGAAGATCTTCATACCCTATTTTCTGCCAATATCCCCCCTGGCCAGACGCAATCCAGATGCGACGTGGGAGTTCTTTTTGCAGGTCTAGTTCCACACAAACTCTTGCAATATTAGGTCTAGTTATATTTGCTGTAGCCGAGTCAAGTTTCAGTGGAGTTCCAACAGAACTTGCAATCATAAAGATTGCAGTTTTGTCAAAGAAGTGAATGGGTAATCCTTCCATGTTAATCCAAACAGGAGCATGCGAAGGTTCTTTATCCAGTCTGAAATCTGGACTCCATTTAAAAACCCTCATAGGGAATTCTTGGATCATCCAATATCCCCTCAACCAGCATCGCAAGAAGTCGTCTTCGACTTGGAAACGAATCAATACATGTCGATGATCCATAAGCCCAAGAGAATATGCTCCAGAAAATCCGATGGCAGCAAAAGATCGACGCATGCTGTCCATATTAGGCCTGCCATGAGAGAACTTCCCCACCAAGGCAAATCGAAATGGAGCAGCCAACTTATCTATGTCTGCCTGGGAAAAGAATACAGCCGGTTCTCCTCTATATAGTGAAGGTTGTTTGATTTTGATTGGGGATGGGGCACTAGATGCAAGGATCTCAGCAAAGGAGCGATTAGGAGCAGTAGGTGCAGTCGGATGCCCTTCAACCGAAGGTTGAAGGGCAGCCATGGTTGAAGAAGAAACCCTAAAATTCAAAAATTACAAGAGAGAGAAGTTGTAGAGAGCAAAATCAAAAACCCTAGTACTCCTTGTCCAACATGTCACACATTTTTCACTTCTCTGTTAAGTTCCAGCTTGTCCGTTGGGTTTACTTTTCTGTTAAACCCCAACTCGTCCGTTGGGACCTATTTCGTCTATTGGGTTTACTTTTCTGTTAAGTCCCAGCTCATCCGTTGGGTTTACGTTTCTATTAAGTCCCAGCTCGTCCGTTGGGTTTACGTTTCTGTTAAGTCCCATCTCGTTCATTGGGTTTACATTTCTGTTAAGTTATAACTCGTCTGTTGGGGCCCAACTCTTTCTGTTCATTTTAGCCTGGCAACCCAAGCTCTGCATTTTCATTCATATCCATACATTCATTTGTCAATCCGTACCCCATTTGTAAGTTTTATTTTTCCAAATCTTCATTCACCTAGTAATTGTCTAGCATATGTCTAGCATATGTCTAGCATATTACATATTGTTTTTAATGTGTCAAGTAGTTTGCATATTGTGTTTTCATTTCACCAGTTTTTATCTCTAGTTCTCGGTAGGCTCAATCCTCTGTCTTAAAAAAAAAAGAGAAAAATTTTAAATTTTGAGTTGAATTGCATCTTATGTTCGACAGTTGTGTTTCCTCTGTCTTAAACTTTTAGTGCATTTATTTTGTCTCGCAACCTAGACCTACATTTGTCATTTACTTTTTCAAGTTTGATAGCCTAAACTTTGCATTTCATCAATCCTAACAGCCCAAGATTATGCATTTGTTGTTTACTTTTCCAAGTCTAACAACCCAGATTTTCATTTCATGATTCCTAACAGCCAGGATCATGCATTTACTTTTCAAGTCTGATAGCCTAGACTTTGCATTCCATGATTCCTGATAGCCTAGGATCATGCATTTGTTATTTACTTTTCGAAGTCTGACAGTCCAGACTTTGCATTCCATAATTCTTCACAACCTAGGGTCATGCATTTGTTCACTTACATTTCTATGTCTAACAGCCCAGACTTTGCATTTCATAATTCTTGACAGCTCAGGATCATGCATTTGTCATTTACATTTCCCAATTTGACAGCCCAAACTTTATATTCCATGATTCTTGACAGCTCAAGATTATACACTTGTTATTTACTTTTCCAAGTTTGACAGCTAAGACTTTGCATTCATCAATCCTGATAACCCAGGATCATACATATGTTATCTACTATTCCAAGTTTGGCAGCCAAACTTTGCATTCGTCAATCTTGGCAGCCCAAGGTCATGCATCTGTCCAGCAGCCTGGTCAGCATATGTTATTTGTATTTTCAAGTTGGCAGCCTAATTTTACATTCATCAACTTTAGAAGCCCAAGGTCATGCATCCGTCTAGTAGCCTGGTCAACATATGTTATTTACATTCCAAGTTTGGCAGTCCAAACTTTGCATTCATCATCCTTGGCAGCCCAAGGTCATGTATTCGTCCAGCAACCTGGTCGACATCAGTTTACATTTCAGGTCTGGCAGCCTAGACCTTGCATTGCATTCATCAATCCTGGTAGCCCAGGATCATGCATCCGTCCAGCAGCCTTGTCGGTATTTGTTATTTACATTTCAAGTTGGCAGCCTAACTTTGCATTTATCAAGCAGCTCAAGGTCATGCATCCGTCCAACAGCCTAGTTGGCATCTATTATTTACATTTCAAGTTTGGCAGCCCAAACTTTGCATTCATCAATCTTGGCAGCCCAAGGTCATGCTTCCATCTAGCAGCTTGGTCGGCATTAGTTTACATTTCAAGTTTAGCAGCCCAGACCTTGTATTGCATTCATCAATCCTAGTAGCCCAGAATCATGCATCCGTTCAACAACCTGAGTGGCATATTCTATTTACATTTCAAGTCTGGTAGCCTAGACTTTACATTCATTAACCTTGGCAGCCCAAGGTCATGCATCCGTCCGTTCAACAGCCTAAACGGCATATGTTTATTTACTTTTTCAAATCTGGCAGCCTAGAAATTGCACTTAGCTTATCAACATTTATTTTGTCCAACAGCATGAACTCATTTTTGGTCTATTATTTTAAGCACTTTATTTGGTCTTGCAGTCTTTTCCGCTTTATGTTATCTTTGTTTAGCAGTTCAAATGTTGCATTTCCTTTTCTATTTTGATCACTAGTTTTGAAAAGTTTGAACCCTTGTGTTATCATTTGTAGTTGTGTTTCGCGTCCATAGTTCACTTACATCTGAACTATGTTTGACCTGATTCCCTTCACTGAGATAAGTAGGCAGCTCTTGGAGAGCTCAGTCGCATATTTTCTATGTTCATTTGTTCATCGGTTTACATCTTATCACATTCTCATACTATGCATGTTTAAATGTTTTAGTTTGTATTGGTATCTATTTTCACATTTAGGTGAGACAAAATTTGGTATTGTCTACGTCTTTGTTTGAAATCTCTACGAGATTCCCGACAAAAAGGGACAAACACACACACACAATCCATGCACATTGCACCAAGAACACACACCGCAATCCAAGCATACCTTCAAACATACACACACTACACACCAAGAACACGCACCACACACCAAGCACATCTTCAAGCAAACATACACCACACCAAGAACACACACCATGCATCTTCATACAAATACACACAACACCAAGAACACACACTACTCCAATAACACACACTACTTCACACACCATCACACACTACACGCATTGTCTCTCACACACACAAACACATATTAGATTCACAAACAGCATTAGCCCCTCTCTCACACACTACACACATTATTTTCACTACTTCACACATACAGTCAAACACGCACTATTCACACACTAAACATACACAACCAGACATGCACATGCACATGCACAGAATTCACACACAAACACCCACATTCATACACACATAGTCATACACTCAAAAACACACACCAAATTCACACACTTCACAACACAATCACATAGGCACGCTCTCACAAATCAGATTCACACACCATCACCCGCTCAAATCCACACAGTTATCACACAGCCTAAATATGCAATCACACACACCAAAAACATACACTGGCAACACACAATCACACTTCACAACTCAAACAGGTATGCACAGTCAGATTCACACATTTCACACACTACTCACACAACTCCCAAATAACCAGCACTAAATTGCCACTCCAAGTCATCACGATCAAGCCACTAGCATCACTATAGCCTACTCATCAACCAATTTAACCCCAAAATAGCCACAAACTATCTCTAATTGACCTCAAACCCCCACTAGACAACTTCCACAACAAGCCTCAATCTCCATTGACAGCTCATTCATCAGCAACCTAAGTCCTTCACAGCCCCATGACCACAACACCACCCACAGTCCTAGCCAATTACAACCACAAATACCCTTCACAACTGGCCTCTATTGCCATCAATCAGCTTGCAAATTCCACCAGATCTCCATCCTCAAATATCAGTGACTTGCCAACAACCCCAACAGCAACCAATTCCTCACCACCACTGAGTAATCCCGTGGTCAAGCACAACCCAGTAGAGAGCCATAAGCAAATCCAGCCCCTTATGCCAAGCTCTCAACTTTTGCAATGAAGAAACCAATCCTCAATCCACACCACAACTACCTAAAAGCTCCAAGATAGCTATCAAAAACCAGACCATTACCCAAACAACCCCAAGTCAACAATCACTAATTCACAACCATAGGCCACCCATAAACCTGCTTCTCAGCTACAGTAATTAGGCCCAAGACTCCCTGAAAACAACCACAAAATAGCCATCACTAGTCCAACGCTAGTGAGGGATTCTTAGAAAGGGCTAGTCCAACGCTAGACCCTTAGAGCATTTTAGTGCTAGGTGCACTCGTGTACATTTTACATCATTTCACACACTATTCCCTTTTTAGTTTTTCATCATTTTGCATGATTTTTATATATGTATATAATCATCATTAACATCATTTCACACACTATTCCCTTTTTAGTTTTTCATCATTTTGCATGATTTTTATATATGTATATAATCATCATTATTATCTATTTTGCATGATTTTTATATATGTATATAATCATCATTATTATCTATTTTTTAAGTATTTGACAGTGCATGACATTTAGGTTGCATTTTCACTTAGACTTTTAGGACATTTGTGTGATCTGACTAGAAATAGTCGTCTGCTTATGTGAAAAGCGGTGGATTGACAAGCTGTTCTCCCTTCCGTGAGTAGAAAGATATCAGTAATGAGTTATTAGTCCCCCGTACCGGTTATGCTGCATTCCCACTTTCTTCGACCACTTATTATCTATATTACTATTTTCTTTTCTTTTTGCATTTCATTTTGCATAGACACTCGTGACTCCCTCGAGGTCTCGACTCGAATTTCGCAATTAATGCGGTAATCCCTACCAAGCCTCGACAGGACATTTTGACCCTCTCGATACTCACGTTTAGATTTAGGATTTGCATTCATATAGACACATCTGAATGCGAAAGACTCTAAGGTTATTTTAGAAAAATTTGATTAAACCTTGCAACTAGCCTCGGTTAGGTAGAAAGGGTGCCTTAGGTGTGAGCATTTGCCTTCCCTTTCTTCAAATGTGACTCCTGGATCTTCTTTTCTCCTTTTTTTTCGTAGGCTGGAGTTGAAAAAAGATTTTTTTAATGTTTTTTCCAAAACTTTTTTATTTTTGTTTTATTAAATGATTTTTCGGGTGACTTTGTACACCCTAACTCAATATCAACTGGCAACTCTATTTTTTTTAAATAAAAACTTTTTCAAAATTAGTTAGCCAAAACTGTCGCAATTTTAGTCCTGGCCTTGTTTTTGTTTTTTAAAATACCATTTTTTTAAATAACACTTTTTCACTAAAAACTCAATTTTCTCACACACGCACAATTTTTTCGAAAACCTTTCTTTTCAAAATGGGTCACCGGATTAGACCGCCTCCTCGGGCGTGACAGTCACGGACCCCACCGTGCTTATCAATTTTGGACACGACACTTGCATCTCTCTATTCTTCACCAATTTCTGCTTCCAACTTTGATTCTCTCCTCTCCCTCGATTGCTCTTTTGTTGCTCCTCTCTTTTCTCTCTCTCTTCTCCCTCTTCTTCTCTCTTTACATGGTTCTCTCTTTCCTCTGATCTCTGTTAGTCTTTCGTTCCTCATTTTCTCTATTTCTTCCTTGTTTCTATCTTATCTTCCTCTCTTTTCTCTTTCAATTCTCTTGCACTTTTTTGCTTCTCGCAATCTCTACTCACTCTTTCTTTCCTAACCCTCCTCTGGTCCTTTTCTGTTTCTCTTTCTCTCGCATCCCTTTCTTTTTCTCGCTAGCCTTCTCTCCTCTCCGTCTATCTTTCTTTCTCTCTCTCACTCTCTGGCTCTATTCTCTTCTTCCAGAACCCATTTGTTCTCTCTTTTTCACTTTTTCTAATTTTCTCTTATTTTTCCTGCTTTCTCTTTCGCTTGCCCGAATCCAATTCAAATTAAACAATCATATAGCCAATTTTATCTATTAAATGGTGTATATAGGGATTTGAAGAGAGAAATAGGACTTCACCTAGAGAAGATGCGTCTAGATGAAGTGAGGCTGATGCAACGGTGGAGAAGAGGTGGCGCGGAGTAATCTTGCTACGGTGACGGTGAGGCAACTTGGTGATATAGTTTCTGGTGGTGACCAGCTATTAATTCGCTACTGCTTGACTGATTCTGGTAATGTGATGGTGGCTGGGAGACTGATTCTGGTGGCTTGAGGTGAGTTTGGGGTTAGTGGAAGTTACCGGTTGTGATGGCTAGTGAGGGAGCTGTGAGGGTGGCTCTATCTGGTGAATTGATTTCTAGGTTTTGGTTGGTTGTTTGGTTTGATTATGGTGGAGCTGGTTCTTTGGTAGTAGGGGAGGCCAGAGGCTTATTGATTAGAATATTTTTTTAAAAAAAAACATTGTCCAATGTGTAGCTGTCAGAGTGGGGTTGGTCCAATATATACTCGACGTGTTTTCGAAACACGTCGAGGTCTTTTTTTTTTTTTTAAGTCCAACCCCGACGTGTTTGTGGAACACGTTGGGCCCGACGTGTTTCACAAACACGTCGGGCTGCCCGGCCACCCGACGTGTTTGAAACACACGTCGGGCTGTGACGTGGATTTTTTTACAAAACCGAGATTTAAATTTATAATTTTAAATGTAAATTATAAATCTTATATAACTTATATTATATTTATAAATAAATAAAAAATAAATATAAATTATTTATTATTTATATTTATATATAAGTAAATATTAAATTATATTTATATTTATGAATAAATACACAATATTTACAAAATTATCAATTATATATAAAATTTAACTATGTAATGTATATTAAAAAAATTATATTATGATATATATTAAGTACTTAAGATTTTTAATCATAAATTTTAATTTTTTGTTCTTTCGTTAAAGACAATTTGTTAATTACTAACAATTGATTGGTGATTTATTGATTGGATAATACTTATTGGGGTTAATATACATTTTTAAAATGTTGGAGTACAATTGTTGGGCGACTTTTTTGTTCAATCTAACAATTTAATCTAAATCGATAATTCGATAAATATCTAAGTTGGTATTGAATTTGAACTGTAAAATAGCTTATTCGTCAATATAAGTTACAAATATAAGTCATTTCTTCCAACAGTCACTTTGATATTGATATAATAACATATACATAGTTCAGATAAAGGGAAGGAACCTTTTTTTTAATGTATATTTAAATCAATTAGCCCTAAATTCAACTTTAAAAAAAATTTAATTGGGGAAAGCAAATGCATAGAATGTAAGGATAGCGAGAGAAAATGCAACACTGATTCTTAGTCTTAACCATTTTTTTTTTTTGGAAGGGTTTAAGGTTAAAAACTTTTTGTTAGGGAAAGGAAATGCAAAGATTAATTTTTCACAATTTATAAATTAGATGTACATTTATAAGGTCACAATTTATAAGTTGGATGTACATTTATAAGGTCTAAAGTTTTTGTGAATTTTTTCTTATGTTAAATTGTAATTCATCGTTAAAAATGACAACGCTAGTGAAAATTTGTAAATTAAGCACTAAAAAAAATGTTCAATTATATAATTAGAGAATTTAGAAAATGCAAAAATATACAATTTATGGGTGAAATCAACGTCGTCGACATTGATCATGAGGCGGATCTCGAGAGGTCGACGAGCAGCAAAATCTCCTAGGCCGTCTAATCTCACGTTGTCCATGCACAGCCTGGTGAGCTGACAGCTCAACATCATCGGTCTCGTCATCATCATCATCATCACTGTAACACCCTAGAAATGCACATATAAGAGACATTTTTTTTCTTATTTAGGGAAGTGTTAATCCTTGATTTATTAGTTAGAAGATTTCTTGAGTTAATTAGGTTAATTAGTTAAGATTTTCATTTTTAAGCAAGAACACTTAAGTACTAAAGTTAGAATAATTTTACTTGACCATTTAATTTATATTAGTGTTTAAATTTTGATTAGTTCATTTTACTATTTTCTAGTCTTTTGACTACTTGAATTTTAGCTCAATTTTACTCAAAAAATTTCACTTATTTTCTTGCTTTATTTTCTTTTCCCTTAGCTGAAATTTTTCTCTTTCTTTTCTTTTTCTTTTGGCTGAAATTCCCTCTTCTTTTCCTTCCCTTATGGCCGGTTGTCTCTCCCTCTATTTCACTCTCTTTTTGTTTTAAAATTTTGTGTCTTAATATTGCTAGTGTTAAGTGATAAGAGGTTAATGAGCTTCACCAATCAAATTAACCCAAGTTAGCTCTCTTGCATTAAAGACTACCTCTTCTACTTTATTCTTGTGAGATTTTAATTGGCCAACCATTTTTCCCACCTTTTCTTCATTTCTTTTCCAATTTTCCTAGACTATTTCTTTCTCCTTTCTTTCTCTCTTGGCCGGCCATCATCTTCTTCTTCTTCTCTCATTTTTGCTCTCAACTTCTTGGACTTTTCTCTCTTAAGTTTGGTTAAATCCACCATAGGAAGTGAGTTTCTTTCCTTTCTAAGCAAGGTTCTAAGCTTGTTTAAGGTATGTACTATGAACTTTTGCTATTAATTTTAAGTTTTATTTAGTTTTTGTTCAAGTTTTATACTAAGAATTTGATAGTAGTACTTGAAGATTTAAGCTTGAACTGAAAAATACTTGAACAGTCATGCTGGACCAGTTTTAGTAAAACTTTCATAACTTGGTGTACATAGCTTGGATTCGAATGATTCTTGTTGTTTTAGAAACTAGATTCATAGGGCTTTCAAACGGTATAAAGCTTGCACGGTGGTTCATTGTGTATTAACCGCAGAAAGCTTGCAAAGTTGGCTGAAAATTCGGTTCTGCGTAAACAGTTTTGATGAAGAGCCAACTTGGGGCCTGATTTTGAACCTGTTCTAGTTGGAATTTTAAGTGATGATCTTCATGAAAGTTGTAGCCCTATAAACGTACTTTCAAACTACGTAATCACATTTCCCTATTTCTTAGGGAGAAGGAGGTGTGGCGTTTTTCTTGGGAGAAAACACGCCTCTCTCAATTTTTCTCTCTCTAAATTTTATCTTATGTTTCATCAATCAATCAAGAGTCCAGGCATGGACTTATTTATAGATGTAGTATCCTAGTCTTTAAGGAAACAAGAGCAATTGGAAACCAAGAAGGTTTAGGAAGCTGACCTTAAGCTAATCCTATTCCTTTAGGAAACCAATTCCAAAAGGAAACCAAATAGCTTCTTAATTCCTTTTAGGAAACTAATTTCCATCAAGACTTAGAATATTTATAATTAAGTCCTTTAAGTTAATTTATCACATAAATTAACCCCATAAGTATCTTATACTTATCTTAATAACAATTTAACCCAAAGACCATGTTCTTATTGTGTGTGACCCATTAGGTTCCATTCACGTTGGCAATAAGTACAAATTATAACTCATTAATTAATTAATTAAGAGCTAGATAAATTAACACTTTAATTTATCATTAATTCACTAATTAATTAATTTGCACTTACAGATCATGAGTGGCGTCTAGCAATGCATCATGACCACCCAAGTGAATAGGAAAGTCATATGGTAGACTACACCTATCAATGACAATGTTACCGTGTAATTAATATCCTTTCACCACACTATATCCCAATTAGTCTAAGAGTGTAGTGCGCACTCTTTAAGTGACTAATTAATGATTTCTTGTTCCCGAAATATAACTTTCCATAAAAGTATAACCTTGAAACTCTTTCAAGTCATACTTTCACTTTTGCGCAAAAGATTCTTTAAGTCATATTTCAACAAGTGGCCAATCCGGGATATACTCTCCTATAATAAGGAGTGGTGAATCCTATATCGATTACTCACTATCCTTCCATGCTTCATACTATACCCAATCTCTACCGTATGGGCTACTCTTTCACGAGCACCGAGCAATAGAGTCAAAGCATAGCAATCCACACTCAGGATGCCATGGTAATCTCAAGTCTAAGGATCACTTACACCATTGCCATTAAGAGTATAATTCATTAGCACTATGAATAGTAACTCTTGGTGGATCAATCCAATGAACTTGTTCTCTAACAAGCATCCACATACCAGCTTAGGTGTCACACGCCATAGTTGACGAGATCAACTACTACTTACCATAAGTAGAGGCAAAGTATGTGCTAGTCTTCCCATACTAATGATATCCAATCTCATTAATACTACGACAAGGGATATTTAAGAATATAACTTAATGTGTAATAAGAGTCTCATCATTGTAACTCTTACAATCTCTTATACACAGTCAATATTCTATGGACTTTATCAAATAAACAAGTAATAACAAGTATTAAATGACAAAGAAAATGCCACATATATAAGTATAACACGAAATAAGCGTAATAAAAATCCCAAAAACCAACTTGGTTTTAGGGCATACACTAACAATAAGGTGCTGTGGGGTATAGGTGTATGATATTCTTTCCTATATGAGTTTCATTCCTCGAAGAGGGTAACTCTGGATTGAATTTTTCAAGTATCTCGGACCTGAGCTTTTACCTCGGTCTCGATATCCTTGTTGTCTTGATCATGTTCGATACTCCTGCGGTTGAGCTTGCTCCCGTAGTGAGCCTGTATCCGCCATTGATTTTACTACACTTCACATTGCTTGTTTATCATTTATTAAATTTGTTCATTATAATCCTTAAAGTTTATTTGTTATTGGTATACCGCATGACTTGGACATTCACTGGGCTATTATAGCTCATTCCATTTTATTTGTTTTCCTTTACTCAGGTTCCCTGAAAAATTAAAGCTGGATCAACTGGTTTTTGATTATTATAGATGTTTCAGTTATTGTAATAGCCGAACTATGTTAGGCTATTTTTGTGAAAATCATGCATATTATGACACGTAAACTTTTGATGTGAATTGTACCTTATGTTAAATAAAATGAGTATATTTTATTTATTCCATTTTATTTTAGTTTATTTTATTTTAAGTTAAGTACGCTCGGACGTTTGCGTGAGTGCGTAAATCGAGACCTGGCGAGAGCTAGGCAGGCAGTCCGCTAAGCCCTTTGGTGCGCCTCTGGGTAAGGTGGGGCTGCTACAGGTGGTATCAGAGCTTAGGTTTGAATCCTGTCTCTAGTGCTAATCTTGTTTGGGGTGTCGGGTAGGAAATTTGGGTTGAGTCGGTTACGCTTGGGCCTGATCAACCTGAGTGTAAGAGATAAGATCCGAATTTCCGCACCTAGGCACTATTGTGTATATGCTTGAGATTGTGTTTAGGTTACTTTTAAGCTTGATATTTGAGTGTAATATTTAAGTATTATTTATTATTAAGTACTTTTGGGATAGACCTAATGGATTTATTATTTAAACTTGTAGGTATGTCAGAGAGTAGTCGGAGTGAGGCATCACACAGTCATCAGGCGCAACTCCGTTGCCGCAGGAGCATCGTAGGAGACCCATTGTCCATTTTCGCGAGGGACCGAGGCACCCTTATCGCACCTTTTCACCTGCCCGACGAGTCCGACCTGCTTGTGGGTGCTGGAGGACCTATTCGTATCCCGATTATGTTGTGCTTTCTTTGATAGCGGATAGTACGGCGAGTGGAGCGCGATGGTGATACTTCCTGGGCCCGTGTTCACGAGCTGAGAGAGGTAGTTAGGGCTCAGGCTCAAAGTATTCGTGACCTAGAGACTTCTGTTCAGGAAGAACAGCAGAGGACGGATGCTTATCGAGTACAGTTCCAGGAGCTGCAGGGTCGTCTCACACGTGTGGTGCAGTACGTCCAGGACCACACGGGACGACTTGTAGATGAGAGTGGTCAGTTGGTAGGACACGTACTAGATGAGGTGCGTGATTTGGCTCCGCACCTAGGCCCAGGACCGGCAGCACCTCCACCTCTTGGGGCCGAGGAGGCTCCTGGGGGTGAGCAGGACATGGATGTGAGCTCAGCCGGATCGGTCCAGTTAGACTAGATCTTAGACTAGATCCTTAGATGGAGTTATGTACTGAAACTTATGCTAGTTTTGTTATGTTTTATATGTATGACATGTTTGTATATAACTTTTGAACTGTGTAAATTAAACTACTTGTATAAATATGTGTGAACTTGTTGGCATGAAACTTGATTTCCTTGTTAATCTTGAATTTGTGCATTTTATGTTATCTCTTGACATTTATTATGTAGATATTAAAATAAATTTATTCGTGTTATTATAGTATATTAAATCATGAGTGGACGCGGTCGCGGTAGAGGACGTCCTCGTCGTCAAGACCGAGATGAAGACGCTACCTCTAGCATAAATCCACCTTCGGGAGCTGATCCCATGATCGCAGTCTTAAATCGAATGACCGATGTTCTAACTCAACTGGGAACTCGGCAGAACCCAGCAGTGGAAGTTGGTGGACCTCATAGAAACCCGGTAGTAGGGGAAGATGTAGCCTTGGAACGATTCCAGAAATTTAACCCCCCTAAGTTTAATGGCAGTCCAAAACCAGAAATTGCCAAAAAATGGTTAGAAGACATTGAGAAAATTTTTACTGCCTTGAAGTATACGGATGAACGGCAAGTGAAATTCGCTGTGTTTCAATTGGAAGGTGCTGCCACCCCTTGGTGGAATTTAATCAACGCCAAGTGGGGAAGACATCAAACTCCAAGGACGTGGGTCAACTTCACTAAAGAGTTCAAAGAGAAATATATTCCCGTGCGAGTACAAGAAAAGCGGGAAGACGAATTTTTGAAATTGAGACAAGGGTTGTTGACTGTAGCTGAGTATGAGGCTCAGTTCACTAAACTGTCTCGTTATGCCCCGGAACTGGTAGCCACCGAACGACGAAGGAAGAGGAGATTTATCCAAGGGTTGAATTTGGAGATCCAAGACGCCCTCGCTGCCGCCACCATTGAAATGTACGAAGCTGCAGTGGAAAATGCACAACAGGTGGAGGAGACTAAATCTATGGTTCGACCTTTTCAAGCACGAAAACGTGGAAATGCTAGTGACTCTTGCCCGTCAACCGAAAGTGTTCCAGTTCTTAAAATGGGAAGAGGAGATGGAGGAGTAAGAATTGGGCAAGGTGCCCAATCTGAAAGGACAAGAGAGGTTCCGAGGGGCAGAGTTCCACTAGGAAATGCACGTCAGGAAAACACTTTGAAGGAAACTCAATCTCCTGTGGTTCAAGTTACTTGCGGATATTGTGGTAAAGGTAATCATACCGAAGAAAATTACTGGAGGAAAAGCCGTAAGTGTTTTCTTTGCGGTAGTGCCGATCATCAAATGAGATACTGCCCAAGACAGGTGACCAGTGGGCAGTATATGGCTCAGCAGGGAAATAAGGATCTTGACAAAGCCAAAGAAAGTGGAAACAAGCAAAGGGTACCGGCTCGAGTCTATGCCCTAGAGAAGCGTGATACTCAGGAATCATCAGAAGGCATTGAAGGTACGACTCTTGCTTTCTACGGTCTAGCCAAGCTATTCGATAATTTAGATAGAATTTCGAGGACGAAATTCTTTTAAGGGGGGGAGGATGTAACACCCAAGAAATGCACATATAAGAGACATTTTTTTTCTTATTTAGGGTTAAGTGTTAATCCTTGATTTATTAGTTAGAAGATTTCTTGAGTTAATTAGGTTAATTAGTTAAGATTTTCATTTTTAAGCAAGAAACACTTAAGTACTAAAGTTAGAATAATTTTACTTGACCATTTAATTTATATAAGTGTTTAAATTTTAATTAGTTCATTTTACTATTTTCTAGTCTTTTGACTACTTGAATTTTAGCTCAATTTTACTCAAAAAATTTCACTTATTTTCTTGCTTTATTTTCTTTTCCCTTAGCTGAAATTTTTCTCTTTCTTTTCTTTTTCTTTTGGCTGAAATTCTCTCTTCTTTTCCTTCCCTTATGGCCGGTTGTCTCTCCCTCTATTTCACTCTCTTTTTGTTTTAAAATTTTGTGTCTTAATATTGCTAGTGTTAAGTGATAAGAGGTTAATGAGCTTCACCAATCAAATTAACCCAAGTTAGCTCTCTTGCATTAAAGACTACCTCTTCTACTTTATTCTTGTGAGATTTTAATTGGCCAACCATTTTTCCCACCTTTTCTTCATTTCTTTTCCAATTTTCCTAGACTATTTCTTTCTCCTTTCTTTCTCTCTTGGCCGGCCATCATCTTCTTCTTCTTCTCTCATTTTTACTCTCAACTTCTTGGACTTTTCTCTCTTAAGTTTGGTTAAATCCACCATAGGAAGTGAGTTTCTTTCCTTTCTAAGCAAGGTTCTAAGCTTGTTTAAGGTATGTACTATGAACTTTTGCTATTAATTTTAAGTTTTATTTAGTTTTTGTTCAAGTTTTATACTAAGAATTTGATAGTAGTACTTGAGGATTTAAGCTTGAACTGAAAAATACTTGAAACAGTCATGCTGGACCAGTTTTAGTAAAACTTTCATAACTTGGTGTACATAGCTTGGATTCGAATGATTCTTGTTGTTTTAGAAACTAGATTCATAGGGCTTTCAAACGGTATAAAGCTTGCACGGTGGTTCATTGTGTATTAACCACAGAAAGCTTGCAAAGTTGGCTGAAAATTCGGTTCTGCGTAAACAGTTTTGATGAAGAGCCAACTTGGGGCCTGATTTTGAACCTGTTCTAGTTGGAATTTTAAGTGATGATCTTCATGAAAGTTGTAGCCCTATAAACGTACTTTCAAACCACGTAATCACATTTCCCTAGTTCTTAGCAGATTGACCCCAGCAATGGCACGAAGTTGGCTGAAAACCAACCCTGTGCAGAGTTGGGTGATGATTCTTGGAGTAGGGATTTTGAATTTGAGTGGAATCTTGATTGAATTTGAGTTTAAATTGAACATAGAAGTTGTGGTACATGTTGAATGGATTGGATGGTTGATTTTTCTTGCAGGTTTAAAATTTTTGGGTTAGTCCTGATTATAGGGGAAGGTGCTGACTGAAATTTCGGTAAAACCTAGGAAATAAAAGTGATTAGGTTATGATTTAAGTCTTTATAAGCTGTAATTTAGTGATTTAAGCGTGCAGAAATTTTTGTAGACTAGCTATTAGTGAATTAAACCTTTCCGAGCCAAAACCCTAGAAGGTTAGAAAACCCTAATTTTGAAAACCCTAAACCCTAGGGTAAAACCCTAAGCTCCACAACCCTATAAATTAAACCCTAGAAAGACTTGGGGTATTTCTTGAATTTCCTTATGAACTTTCTTAGATTTTAGTCAGGATTTTTATACGATTATTTTCCTCGTGAATTTCAGGATCCGGAAGTGAGACGCAATCATACTACGAAATCTTTTCTTAGGCTTCAGGTGAGTGTTCTTATGTGTGCATGATGCATGAAATGCCTATGTAATACTTGACATTGTTATTTTCGATGTCTGAGATGAAATGTTGTGTTTCACTTGTAAATATTATGTTACACGTTACAAATATTATGTGATATAATGTGCAACTTGAGGAAAGATGTGTACTTTATCGCATCTATTCCGCAATGTTTTACATGCTTTCACTATTCAACGTGTTATTTGTGCGTGTGACTTCCGTGGGTGAGTATGGGAGAGATATAAGGTGATGGGTGTTATTCGGATGTGTACTAATTTTCATATCTGAGTAAAGTCCCGAAAAGGGCTAACTCATGCTTGAACTTTATGCCTGACCTTGGAGTTCCGTGGCTAACTTCACCGTTACTTCACGGTTAGTCAACTTGGTGAGTTTGGGGTGATATAAGGTGCTATGGGGTATAGGTGTATGATATTCTTTCCTATATGAGTTTCATTCCTCGAAGAGGGTAACTCTGGATTGAATTTTTCAAGTATCTCGGACCTGAGCTTTTACCTCGGTCTTGATATCCTTGTTGGCTTGATCATGTTCGATACTCCTGCGGTTGAGCTTGCTCCCGTAGTGAGCCTGTATCCGCCATTGATTTTACTACACTTTGCATTGCTTGTTTATCATTTATTAAATTTGTTCATTATAATCCTGAAAGTTTATTTGTTATTGGAATACCGCATAACTTGGACATTCACTAGGCTATTATAGCTCATTCCATTTTATTTGTTTTCCTTTACTCAGGTTACCTGAAAAATTAAAGTTGGATCAACTGGTTTTTGATTATTATAGATGTTTCAGTTATTGTAATAGCCGTAACTATGTTAGGCTATTTTTGTGAAAATCATGCTATATTATGACACGTAAACTTTTGATGTGAATTGTACCTTATGTTAAATAAAATGAGTATATTTTATTTATTCCATTTTATTTTAGTTTATTTTATTTTAAGTTAAGTACGCTCGGACGTTTGCAGTGAGTGCATGAATCGAGACCTGGCGAGAGCTAGGTAGGCAGTCCGCTAAGCCCTTTGGTGCGCCTCTGGGTAAGGTGGGGCTGTCACAATCACCATCACCATCATCACCATCACCATCATCACCATCATAAAGTCCGCGGTGCGAGTCTGGAGGATCAGAAGATGAATATGCACTGAATGGATGTAAATAGCGATGATGGATCGTGGTGGACGTGGATGGGCCCGAGATAGGAATGTGAGCACTAGGACCCGGTGTAAAAAATGTAGATGCGTATGGGTTAGGAAATTCACCGGCCGATCCATGCAGGAACTGATATATAGGATGCAGGTCGAATCAAGTAGAAAATACAGGCGTATGAGACTGGTACCCAACGTCAGAAGTACTAGCATGCATAGCTGAGGAAGCGTATGCATCGTACACTCTGTCTATACCAACTAAATGTGGGATCTGTGCACTCCCGACGGTATGTCTATGGTAATCAGTCGGGGTAACCTGCTCATCATGTCTAACATCATCGTGAAGTCCATGTCGATGACAACGTTGATCACCTCGAGACGAAGCTCCAGCCTGACTAGGAACATGTCTAACTGGCTTCTGATAATGAGCACTACGTGACGTAGAGGTGCCAATGTCCTGACGGGGATCTGGGCCAAGATCCATATGATCGGAATGCTGTAAGTAGTGCATAGACCCGAATGCCTCGTCTCGAATCGTCGTCAAACTAGGATGAAAAGTCATTGTAGGGTCAGCATGATGAAGGCCTAACACTGATGCATGTCCTATCCTGTACATGCTGCTCATCTGTTAAGGCACATAAACACAAATTAATTGTAATGCAACAATATGAAGTAAGATTCATTGAAAGAAATGCTATAATACTTAATAACAATTTTACCATGTACTCGAGCTGACCAGAAACACCTTGCAATCCATCACGCTAGATCTGATGGGCGGGAGGTGTGATATATAGAATGGTATGACGGTGGTACCACTGTAGGTAATCGGTCGATGGCTAAAGAGTATTTGTAGGCTTTCCTGGAACGACCGAACCTGCACGACCATTCCAATAATCGATCCAAGAACTATGGTAATCACTTCAATCCCGTCCTGGGAACCCTGAAAGTTTTAGATCATGTAACATGGTCGATCAGTGTCAGCATTCTCTGGAATAAGCTGGCGCATCCCGCACTGACGCATGACACGATCTGGTAAATGGATCTCGACGATGTGCCAAAAAATCAGGGGGACCTTAGCTCGCCAAATATGAGCCCCTGCTCTACAATAAGCGGGTAGTGACAATAGCACATCATACATGTAAGGCATCCATATAAACTGCAACAATCAACCAATGGTGAACGACATTTATAAAAATTATATGTAATGCATAATAAAATTTCAAAATGTATAAAAATATAAGAATACGTGATCCAGCTGTAACATCGAAAGATGATCACGGTAGTGACCGGCTACATGCTGGGGAGCATTTCGAGTACTACGCCTGGTAATCCATCTACCTCCAAGTGGATAATCTCCAGCCGATCGCTGATCGACTATGACTAGACGAATAGTCGGAAACCGCTCCCAGGCCCATAGCTGTTCAAATAGAATAATTTAATATATTGGATATTAAGTTATTTAACTAGTTGATATTACTTAGGGTTAATGATAATATGTGATAATGTATGGTTATTGTTTAAATTTTTTACTTGTAGTAGCATGTACGGTCCAGCAGTGACCCTAGCGTCGGAACGGCATGCATGGCACATACGTCTGTACAAGCATGCAAGTACGGCACTCCCCCAGCTATACTGGCCCATCCCCTCCAGATCTCTCAAATAATATAACCAGCTAAGATGTACAACATTACCCGCACTATCTGCAAACAGATGACCTCCTAATAAAATCAAAAGTAATGTACGTGTATACTGGCGGACTGTCTCATCATCAGCATCCGGTAGTAATGGATGATCTATCAACTGCTGGTATAAGGCCTCAATCTTGATGCGTGCTTCCTTCAAATTACTCTGCTCCGGAAAAAATCCCAACCACTGATTAATCAAAGCCAGTCTCTGAGGTGGAGAAGTAGGCTCGTGGTGTAACGTAACAAGTAAACCGTCCACTCGCAGGCTCCACAGCACCTCAACATCCTGCAATGTGATAGTGGCCTCACCAATAATAGGAAGATGAAATGTATGTGTCTCCTGCCTCCATCGCTCAATGAATGTTGTAATAAGTCCGTGGTCCAAACGGAATGTACCGACTCGACATACTCCGCCAAATCCTGTGGCGTCAATATAATACCTCACATGGGGATCTATAGTGCGATATAACTGCCAAAACCGTTTATCACATCTCCTGACGTCTAGAGCAGAAGCCTCACCATGAAAGATCGCCGCAGATCTGTGACCAAGCTGTAGTCGCAAAATAGCATCATCTATAGGACCCTGAAATGGTGCTGCGGTACTCAACTGCTGGTGATCTATGTGAATTTGTGACTGCACGTGCAAAGAATATATCAAATTAATAATTTCAAAGTAATTTAAAATGGACTGTAAATATTAAATAAACCCTTATAAATTTTGTTGTAACAAACAAGATATAATGATAATAACACAAAATTCTAAATCCTAAATCTAAAACCTTAAATCCAGATCCTAAACTCTAAACCCTAAAGTAAAACCCTAAACTTAAACCCTAAATACTAAACCTAAACCCTAAACCCTAAACCCTAACCCAAAATCCAAACCCTAAACCCAAAACCCTAAACCCAAAACCTAAACCCTAACCCTAAACCCTAAACCCTAACCCAAAACCCAAACCCTAAACCTTAAACCCTAAACCCTAAACCTTAAACCCAAACCCTAAATACTAAACCGAAGCCCTAAACCCCAAACCCTAAATACTAAACTTAAACCCTAAGTCCAAACCTTAAACCCAAAACCCTAAATTTTGTTGTAACAAACAAGATATAATGATAATAACACAAAATTCAAAATCCTAAATCTGAAACCTTAAATCCAGATCCTAAACTCTAAACCCTAAAGTCAAACCCTAAACTTAAACCCTAAATACTAAACCTAAACCCTAACCCAAAACCCAAACCCTAAACCCAAAACCTAAACCCTAACCCTAAACCCTAAACCCTAACCCAAAACCCAAACCCTAAACCCTAAACCCTAAACCCAAACCCTAAATACTAAACCGAAGCCCTAAACCCCAAACCCTAAATACTAAACTTAAACCCTAAGTCCAAACCTTAAACCCAAAACCTAAACCCAAAACCCTAAATTTTGTTGTAACAAACAAGATATAATGATAATAACACAAAATCCTAAATCCTAAATCTGAAACCTTAAATCCAGATCCTAAACTCTAAACCCTAAACCCTAAATTCTAAACCCAAATCTTAAAACCTAAACCCTAAACTCAAACCCTAAACCCTAAATCCAAACCCTAAATCCTAAACCCTAAACCCTAAAACGTAAACCCTAAATCCTAAAACCTAAATCCAAACCCTAAACCCTAAACCCAAACCATAAACCCTATACCGGAACCCTAAACCCTAAATCGTAAAACCTAAACCCTAAACTCAAACCTTAAACCCAAAACTCAAACTCTAAATCCAAAACCCAAGTCCTAAACCCTAAATCTTAAACCCAAATCCTAAAACCTAAAGCCTAAACTCAAACCCAAATGTCATGCCAAATAGAGTTACATATATATATACATGCTATTTAATTTACACATGTCAAAAGTTCAACATATAAAACATAGTAAGGCATTCATAAGTTCAAAAGTTTCACATACAAAATATAATAAGGCAAACATATGTCTTTATACATATTCCTATCTAATAATCTAATCTAATTGCCTACTGATCCAGTGGATCCCACACCCTCAAAGAGCTCTCTCTCCGGCACATCCTCACGGGCCTCCTCAGCTCCAGGAGGTGGGTGTGCGGCCTGCCCCAACTCAATATGCACTCTCCCATCTCGTACCTCATCAACCACCTGGCCTATCATCTGGCCACACTCATCGATAACACGTCTGGTGTGGTCCTGAATGTGTCGTACGACACGAGTGAGTTGGGCATGAGTGTCATGGTACAACTCTCTAAAAGTGTCAGTCCTCTGCTGCTCCTCTCGAATAGCATCTTCTAGCTCTCGAATCCGCTGGGTCTGTGTACGTACTACCTCCTGCAGCTCATGAATACGCCCCTGAGAGGTATCACCTGCGCGTCCTAGACGCCTACTCTCCTCGATCAAAGAAAGTACAACGTGATCAGGATATGAGTAGGTCCTCCAACACCCACACGCAGGACGGACTCGGCAAGCAGGCGAAAAAGTCCTGTAAGAATGTCCTGGTCCCTCTCTGTATTGAACAACCGGTCTACACATTAATATATCCTACATTAATATCCTACACATTAATTTATATTAATGTAATTAAATTATTTATTTTTGATATATCCCACATTAATATCCTACATTAATTTATCCTAAATTAATGTAATTAAATGTAGTAAACGAAGTAAAAAAATAAAAGTTTTTAAACTTTTAAATGTAGTAAATGTGTAGGATATATTAATGTAATTAATGTAGTAAGCTTTTACTACATTAATATCCTACATTAATTTAAGTTTATAAATAATATATCCTTCAAATTTTATTTTCTAATATATCCTAAATTAATGTAATTAAATTATATCCTACACATTAATATAAAAATAAAAACAAAAATAAAAACAAATATATAATATTTATCCTTTATATTACACAATAATTAATGTAATTAATACATAACATAAATAATAATAAAAACATAAAAATAAAATTATGAGATAAATACCTGAAATAAATTTGCTAAGCTGTTGTTTCTTCTTCAGCTTGAAGATGGAGCCGCTGCCTTCAATTTCCCCGACGTGTTTCTGCCTTCAATTTGCTTTGTTTCTGTTCTTCAATTTGCTTTCTCCTTCAATTCTTGCGCAGGGAAGCCTTCTGGAGGGATCCGTCTGCCAAGGGAGGGAGGGAGAGAGAGAGGGGGGGAGGGGAAAATGTGAACGGTGGCTTTTATAGGCCACCAAAATTAAAAAAAAAAAAAAGAGGCCCGACGTGTGTCTCAAACACATTGGGCCAAGCTAGTCAAAAAGCCTGACGCATTGCAAAGGCTGACGAACGTCAGCCTTTGCAGCGCGCCAGGAGCTATCGAGCACGGGTAGCCCGACATGTTTGTGAAACACGTTGGCCCCGACGTGTTTCACAAACACATCAGGGTTCAATTTTAAAAAAAAAAAAAAAAGACCTTGACGTGTTTCACAAACACGTCGAGCATATATTGGACCACACGTCGTCTGACAGGTACAAATTGGACATTGTTTTTTTTTTTAGCAATATTTTGATCAATTAGCCGAGGCCAAATTGTGATGGTGTGTGATTGGATTAATGAGGTGGCGGCGACAAACGGCAATGGAGACCTAGCCGTTGTGATAAGGCGACTGGAGCTGGTGGCGGTGTAGTTGATGGGCAGTGGATTTCAAAAGAGAGGTCCTGCGGTGGAGAAGGTGGAGTGGAAGATGGGTTTGTGGTAGTGTGGTTGTGTTGCAGCCGTGATGATGCAACTATTCCGATGGTTGTTGTGTGAGGCTGATGTGCTTAGTCACTGGTGGTTGATTGGACGAAATTTCGGTGGTGGTTTCAAGCGACGTGTGTAGTTTGGGGTTGTTTTGGATGATATTCCCAGGTGGTTGGCTGTTGATTTGGAATTGATCGTAGTAATGGTATGGCCTAATTTTGGGCAGGGCGTGATGGCAGTTGGCTTGGTGATGCTGGGTAAAAGGGGGGTAATGATTGCCTGGTGGTGATTTGGTGAGAGTCTGTCGATGATTGTTGCTATTTTTGTGGAAAAATGGATGCGTGATGGCGGATTGAGGTTGGTGGTGAGGTTTGAAATTGATGTAAAATTGGTTGATGGCTACTCTGGTTTGTTCTTGTTGATTGAGATGATTGATTGTGTTGAATTGAGGTCAATTTGGGTGATAGTAGGAGCTAGGTTTGTGACTGTGGGTTGTGCTGATGGCTTTCATGATCTGTTTCTGGTTGTTTTGTTGTTTTCTTTGCAGGTT
The DNA here is from genome assembly GCA_024721245.1 of Mitragyna speciosa. NCBI lineage: Eukaryota > Viridiplantae > Streptophyta > Magnoliopsida > Gentianales > Rubiaceae > Mitragyna > Mitragyna speciosa. The sequence goes on from CM045559.1 coordinate 12,059,698, forward strand.
TAGGAAGTGAGGAGATGGAGGTGGTAATAAGGTCAATTGTGGTTGTTTAATGATAGTGGTTGTGGGTTTTGCTTGTGCGATTGTGTAATTAGTGGAGAAATTGGGTTGATGAAAGGGAGAGTTTTCTAGGGGGTGTGTGTTTTGGCTTGAGACGTTGTATGTGTCTGTGATTGCGTGCTTATCTATGTGTGTAAATGTGTGTAGGTGTATGTGTTTGTGAATCTGTAGATCTATGTGCATGTGTGTGAAGCTGTGATTTATGTGTGTGAATTTGTGATTTGAGTGTGTGTGAAGTGGGATTTTGGGTGCTCGTGCATGTTTGTGTGTCTGATTGTGTGTTGGTATGTGTGTGGATCTATGTGTATGTGTGTGTGAGAGAAATGTGTGGTTGTGTGTGCGAATGTGTGAACTTGAACGTGCAAATGTGTGTGTGTGAAGTAATGTATGAGAGAGAAGTGTGCGTTCTTGGTGTGATGTGTGTTTGTATGAAGATCTATGATGTGTGTTCTTGGTGTGGTGTGTATTTGCATGAAGATGTATGGTGTTTATTTTTGGTATGGTGTGTGTGGGGATATGAAGATTAATTAAAAACTTACTAAGTGTTCTTGGGGTTCTTGGTGAAAAATTTGAAGATGTACAAAAAAAATGTAAGAAAAAGTGTGTGTTTTTGGAGTGTTTTTGGTGTAATATAAAAACTAAAAACTAAAAAAAAAACTCTCTAGCCTTCTTTTTTTCTCCTAAAAATAGCTATTTATAATGCAAAAGTCTTAACCTCTGAGAAATGGGTAAAAATGATTGAAATGCTCCCAACCATTAAATTACAAATGTATCCTTAAAAAAAAAGATTGTTAACACCCAAAAAATTAAAATTAAAAAAAAAAGGTGTCATGCTTTTTCTAAAAGAAAATCCACAAAGTGAAAATAGAAAAAAGAAAGAAAGAAAAAATGTAATAACATATCTTATATAAACTAAAAATTCGGTCAAAAATATATTTCTTGTACAAAATGACCGTTTTACCCCCGAATAGAGTTTTTACCGAAAAATAGTAATCAACCCAAAAAAAATAAAAAAATTTAGAAAATACTTAAAAAACCTGAAAAACAAATTTCGGACTCGAAAATGGGTGAAAATGGTATTCATGAGGTGAAATGACCATTTTACCCTTGCACTAATGAAATGTACTAAAAAATATCAATTAAACCTGAAAAAAATCACTAAAATTTAGAAAAATGTATGACAATACAAAATATCTATTTAAAACCCCAAAACTTAATGAAAAATATTTTCATGCTAAAAATTACGATTTGTCCCCTAAAATTGCTGACTTTGTCATTTTGCACAAAAATCAGGATTTGACTTTAAATAGTAGAAAAAGGTCACCTAATGTTAAAAAATGAGTGGTGTGTCAAAATTTTGTGTCTAAAACTTGCCCCTCTTTGTCGAGAATCTCGCAGAGATTTTAGACAAAGACGTAGACAACACCAAATTTTGACTCACCTAAATGTGAAATTAAATGCAAGTGCAAACTAAGGCAAACATTTGAATAAAAGACAAACAAGTGAATATGTAGAAAAATGTGACCGAGCTCTCTAGGAGCTACCTATGTATCCCGGTAATGGAAATCAGGTCAAATGTAATTCGAATAACGGAAGTGAAAAGTTTGGACTGCCTAACTTGAAAAATAAAAAATAAAAAAAAAGTCCAATTTGCTGGACAGATGCATGATTCCATTTTGCTGAAATTGATGAAGTGCAAATAAATTAAACGTGAAATGTCCAGTTTGCTAGACAAGTGCAATCCCAGTTTACTGGGGTGTATGTAAGGAATTAAACGTAAAGGTCCAATTTGCTGGACATGCACCCAGTTTGCTGGGGTGAATACAAGGAAAATAAATGTGAAGGTCCAGTTTGCTGGACATGCACCCAGTTTGCTGGGGTGAATGCAAAGAAATTAAACGTGAAGGTCTAGTTTGCTAGACATGCACTTAGTTTTCTGGGGTAAGTACAAGGAAATTAAACGTGAATGTCCATTTGCTGGACATGCAGTCAATTTACTGGGGTGAAAGCAAAGAATTTAAACATGAATGTCCAGTTTGCTGGACATGCACCCAGTTTGCTGAGGTGAAATGCAAGTAAATTAAACACGAAAATCCAGTTTGCTGGACATGCAATGCAAAGAGATGAAATGTGAAATGTCCAGTTTGCTGGGCAAACACATGAAAAAGATTTTTTTTTTAATGTCAAAAGCAGCCCACAAGTGAAATGTCCAGTTTGCTAGACAACTACATGAAAAAGATTTTTTTTTATGTCGAAAATCAGCCCACAAATTAATGTGAAACAATTTTTTGGAAATTTACTCATTTTTTTTTTAATTTGCCCTAGTATTAGCACTTGCATCAAGTATGAATCCTCGCACTTGCATCAAGTATGAATCCCTAGTTCCTCTAGTGTTCATCATTGTAAAAAATCAATCTTTGCAGAATTTACCTCGACAGTCAAATCAACTTGAGATCATTCCGATCAAAATTTGGCATGCTATAAAGTATCAAAATCCCTTTGAAATAAATCCTTTCAAAAAATTTCTCCAGTGTAAATCAGTCTTTCTAAAATTCTGCCTAAGGCATAAAGCATGAAGATCATTTTGAAATTCAAATTTTTCTTTAAAATGATTTGCTCTAGTATATGACACTTAAATCAATTTGAAATCATTGCTTTCAAACTTGGGCCCCATTCAAAGCATCAAAACCCATTTGAAATCAATCCTTCTAAAAAATTTTCCTCAGTATAAATCAAATGAATTTCATTTGAAGTCAATCCTTTAAAATTTACCCCAGTGTAAATTTGAAGTCAGTCTTTTCCAAAATGTTTTCAAGCATAAAGCATCAAAAATGAATGTAAAACCAAAATTTTTTTTTTTTACATTTGCCCCAGTATAAATTTATCATGGATTTGAAATCAGCCCTTCTCAAATTGTCCCCCAATCATAAAGCACCAAGATCAATCTTGAAATCAAATTTCCTTCAAAAAAATTTGCCCCAATTTTCTACTTTGACAAAGGTCTCCAGTAATGATAGTGCGATGCCACTTGCAGAAGAGAAACAGCTATAATTGCAAAAGTGATGCAAAAGTGATCCCATTATATTGGCACATATAAATAGGAGCATTGCCATTTCAAATCTCTAATGCGATCTCTTACTCTGCCTTTTGCAAGATCCCGAACTTAATGGATTCTCGTTCACAGTTCAAATCAAATCCCCCAAAGTAGTCTTTCAATTCACGCATGCTGTAGTTTTCTGATAAACATAAGATTGTCTTTTACTTTCATTCACAAGTCAATAAAACTAATCATCCTTATTTATTTTTGTACAAGAACATCTCACATGTAATAATTAAAAACTTTTGTACAAAAAACATGCAAAGAATAAATAAACAAAATAGAGTTAAATAAACATTTTTCAAAACTGATTTTGAAATAATGATTGAAGTATTGCCTCTTGATCTTTGGATGTCATTCCAACTTGAATTCCAAGATTGAACCAAAATGATCAATGTAGATGAGAAATTTCAAACAACTGTAGTCGCGAACTTCCAAATAACTCTAATGTTTGCATTATGACTTTTCACTTGTTAGCCTTTAACTATAGTATTTACCCAACTGCAATGCCTTTTCAAATTACTGACTTCAGAGTAAGAAATAAAATGAACAGAGTGTCTCGACTTGAGATAGTATTTCTCCTTTTCATTAAAACAGACTAGCACTTGAAAAACATTTGGCATCAGTAGGACAATCTTCCCTTGGTGACTTGGGATAGATATTTTAACATCATATGCCCTTTTGATTTGCAAATTTTTATTTCAAAAATTATCACAACAATAAAGACGAAGGCCATTAACAGTCTCGACTTTGGCAATGGATCAAGTAATGTGCTAGAAAGATTGGAATGCAAAAGTTAAGAAGGGTTTAAACATCTTGAGGTCACATTTGCAAAGAATTTGCCTAAGTTTTGACAATTTTTCTCCTTTTCTTTTCTTTTTTCAAAATTTTTCATCCCAGTTTTGCCATTGGCTTTTGGGGTTCTTCTTTTCCTTTCCCTTTTCTAAAAAGAAAATTTGCCCCAGTTTATTACTTTCTTTGGGTTTCCCCTTTTTTGTTTTTCTTTTTGCAGTTGTTTCTCTTTTCTTTCCTTTTTTTTTTTAAAAAAATAAAATAAAATTTGCCCCAGTATGAGGTGCGACCATTAGGTGGGTTATGAAATGAAAATCACATATTCTGGAAGCTTGAAGGAAAAAACTGGGGGAAGAAAATGTTTAAGAAGAAGAAAGAAGGTCCGATTTTGATTTATCTCTTTTTACAACAATTTTTAAAAGAAAATTTACTAAATCAAACTAGAAAATCCCTTGTGCCATTTGAATTAATGATCAAGGGAAATATTCGACTATCTACTTTTGCTAGAACACGGTCCTCCTTGGACAATGCCTCTCCGCTTTTCGTACTCCAATGGATACAAATTCTGTCCAAATGTTAGTAATCTACAAAGATCCCAAAAAACTTGTATGTCAATCTGCTAAAAAAATTATTATATTTTTTTACCTAAAAAAAAATTCTAATTTTGAATCAACAAATATACCAAATGCATTATTTTGACCTTTGTCAATTCTCCCACACTTGAATCATTGTTTGTTCTCAACCATTTGAAAAAATGTGAGATCAAATAATGATTCGAAGCATTGAAATCACACATGTGCATTCTAAAATGTATTTTCTCAAAACCAAGTAAATCATGTAATTTATTGTCCTGCCTTTAATACTCATAATATCAAGCAAAAGAGAAGGAATTATATCACAATTAAGCAAGTTTAACTTAATTTCTTTGCCTTACCTAATTTCACAAGCAAATGAATTATATGATGAATCAAAGTGCAACACATGTCTATGATCAATTTCATTTTTCACTTGAGGGATTTTATTCTAGTGAACTAATCACTCAAAATACGAGAGTGTCTTTTGATGTGAAAACCTGTGACAGCCCCACCTTACCCAGAGGCGCACCAAAGGGCTTAGCGGACTGCCTGCCTAGCTCTCGCCAGGTCTCGATACGCACTCACGCAAACGTCCGAGTGTAATTAACTTAAAATAAAATAAACTAAAATAAAATGGAATAAATAAAATACACTCATTTTATTTATCATAAAGTACAATTCACATCAAAAGTTTACGTGTCATAATATACATGATTTTTTCACAAAGATAGCCTAATACAGTTCGGCTATTACAATAACTAAAACATCTAGCATACTCAAAATTAGTCGTTCCAGCTTTAAATTTTTTTTTTCAGGAAACCTGAGTAAGGAAAACAAATAAAACGGAATGAGCTATAATAGCCCAGTGAATGTCCAAGTCATGCAATCAAATCAAGAACTCATTATTTTAGTAAATAAAATAATCGAGCAATTAATTAATAAATCAAGATATGAACAATTTAATTTAACATGTAGTCAAAGGAGGATACAGAGCTCAACTACGGAAGCAAGCTTAACCGCAGAAAGAGCAAGTACTGATCATATAGTCACGATATTTGGACCGAGATAATAGCTCAATTCTTTATCAAAGAACATATCAGTTTTATCAAGCACAAACCCTAACCGCCAATCACCTTATAACCTCCGTACAAGCTACCACATCCAAGGAGATATTCTCAGCCCTGGAGGGCCAACAAGCAAACAGGTTCAATCCGGAGTTGGCCTCTTTGAGGATTCACAACTCGAAAGGGAAAGAACATCAAGCCCTAAAACACCCAACACCTTATGTCCTCCCATGTGCAGCCGGGTTGACCATCCGTGAAATAACGGTGAAGTTAGTCACGGTAGTCTCACGCACACACAAAAAACACATTGGTCAATGAAAGCAAGTAACACATTGCGGAATAGATGCGATAAAGTACACATCTTTCTTCAAGTAGCACATTTAATCACATAGCGATTGCAGTCATGGCATAATATTTACAAAATGGAAATAGCACATTACATGCATCATGCACACATAAAGACACTCACCTTGAAAGCCTAAGAAAATATCTCGTGAAATGGTCGTGATGTGTTTTCGGACCCTGAAATTTAAAAGAAATAATAACATAAAAACTCAATTAAAATCCTAGTAAATTTAGTAAGAAAAATTCAAGAAAATACCCCACTTACTTCTAGGGTTTTGGTTTTAGGGTTTTCTAGGGTTTAGGGTTTACTTATTCTAAGGAAGTCAATCTATCACTGGATCATTTCTAAAAATTCCTACACTTCAATTTCCCTCAATTGAATATATTCTAGTCTTAAAATCTCACTTATCTATTTTTCTTCTTTTAATTCTACAAAAATTTCGGCAGCATTTCCCCTTAAATCGGACTAACCCAAAAATATTTCCCTACAAGAAAACACAACAATCCAACCCAATTCAACAAGTTCTACAACTTCTATGTTCAATTTAAACTCAAATTCAATCAAGATTCCACTCAAATTCAAAATCCTTACTCCAAGAATCATCACCCAAATCTGCACAGGGTTGGTTTTCAGCCAACTTCGTGCCATTTCTGGGGTCAATCCATTAAGAACTAAGAAATTGTGATTACATGGTTTGAAAGTACGTTTATAGAGCTACAACTTGCATGAAGATCATCACTTAAAATTCCAACTAGAACAGGTTCAAAATCAGCCCCCAAGCTGGCTCTTCATCAAAACTGTTTACGCAGAACCGAATTTTCAGCCAACTTTGCAAGCTTTCTGCGGTTAATACACAATGAACCACCGTGCAAACTTTATACCGTTTGAAAGCCCTATGAATATAGTTTCTAAAACAACAAGAACCATTCGAATCCAAGCTATCTACACCAAGTTATGAAAGTTTTACTAAAACTGGTCCAGCATGACTGTTAATGTAAAACTTGAACAAAACCCTAAATAAAACTTAAATAAAACTTAAATAAAACTTAAATAAACTTGAAATTAATAGCAAAAATTCATAGTACATACCTTAAACAAGCTTAGAACCTTGCTTAGGAAGAAGTTTCACTCAATTTCTATGGTTGAAATATGAGTAAATGGAAGTAAAAGATCCAAGAAAATTAAAAAAAAATGGAGAGAAAAAGGGAGAGAAGCAGCCGGCCAGCAAGAAGAAAAAAAAGAAGAGAAAAATTGAGTAAGTACAGAAGAAAAGAAATGAAAAAGAATTGGGAAAAAATTGACCAATCAAAATAAGACAAAGACAAAGTGATTCTTGACTTTCTTTCCATGGAAGACTCCACTTGGCACTAGGTAATTAGAAGTGATTTTCATTAGTTATCCCATAATTAATCTTGCAAGATTTCTTAGGTACAACTCTTAAAGAACTAAGTACAACATGCTCATTTTTTTTTTCCACAAATTCGGCAATTTTTTTTTTCCTAATGAACATGATACAAAATAAATGGTTTTGGCATGAATTTCTAGGGTGTTACAAAACCGACATTGGCTATGAAGGTTCCCGGTTACTTAACACCTCAATATTTAAGCAAATAGTATTTGAGAAGTAAAATTGCTTTTTTACGCAAGAATCGACATTGGTTAAATGAAAGCCCCTGGTTACTCAACAATTTACTTATTCAAATTTGCAATTCATTACTCATAGTTCAGGTCCCGTTTGATGCAAAAGTCGACATTTTGAGATGAAGACTCCCGGTTACTAAGCACAAGCATCATTGGAGTAGAAAAAAGTTATATCATTCTTTCTCTTTCTTTTTCTTTTTCTTTTTCTTCTCTTTTTTTTTATTCATTTTTTTTAAGAAAAAATTCCCCATAATAACTTTACATCATAGATTACATGATTGCACTAATAAGCCGTAATCAACCTTGAACATGTGAAATTAAGTAAAGAAGAGAAATTTTCTTCAAACATGCAAAATTTAGACATAATTCTAACCACTTTACAAAATATACTTAAGAACAAAACTCTAAACTACATAATAATCATTTCTTAGCACTTGAAGAAAGCCTTTGCCAAAGTACATAGAGTAATTTCAACAAGTAGGGGAATTAGACAACAATCATGATTGCTAGCAATAACTCACAAGCATATGACATCACTTTATTTTAATCTTACAATAACTTATATAACACATTCCAAAGGTAAATAAGGAATTGTGGATATAAAACAATAAACTCCCCTTGTGAAATGGCTGAAGTTGTATCGTCCGCATGTCCGATCCTTTTGTACACGAATCTTCTAAACATACATTGGAACCTTGCAAAATTCTAGGTCTTCAAAGCAAAACTGCATCTTGACTTAACTCCCAGACCAATGTCTTGGTGCTGATATTCGTAACTTCTGTCTCTTCCAGTTTAAGCTTGGATTTCCTTTTTGTCCCATTTAGAATTCTTAACACGAAGCTCGAATTCCTTTTCGGCATCTCTCTAGTCCGTCATGAACAATGTTGCCTCATTTAGGATCCAGAGAGATATCGAAGTTGCAATCATCAACTTCAAGTAAGATGACATCTGAAGATCGTGGACATTTATTTTAGCCATTAGAACATACAAGAAAATATTTTTCTTGTATTATTTACATGGAGGTTAGGTTTGGCCGCCCTCCAATTTTCTAATATGTTACTTTTATCTTTTAATAAAATTTGGAGCTGGCATCCCTCCCCATGTATGAGGTTTGCCAATTAAAAAAAATAAAAAAATAAAATATTTTTCTTTTCATTCAATTTGAACTTACATTCACTCATCAAAAGAGAAACTTTACAATGACACAAATCTAGCATTAGGTTTTGAGAAAATGTGACTTATTTTGAGTCCTTATCAAAGAATTATTTGCTCAATATAACAAAAGATTTGAAGAAAACTCTTTTCAAAAGCTAAATTCACAACACGGAGGGATAATCTAATACCATAAGCAACTTTGAGAAAGAGGTTTATTTGAGGGCTCTCACTGAAAAAGAATTTTAAATACAAGACAATCTTAAATTTATAGAAATAGAACCATTATTAGCATCCAAATTATTCCCATTCTTATTAAATCTAAGTGAACCATTGTTTGGTTATGCCATATAATTTTATTTATCACGTTGCTTGTCCTAGTCAAACTTATCTATCTAGGCCCTAAGCATTATCAATTTTAAAAACTGATTTCCCCGTGGTCCTTTGGATAATTCAAAAAGAGCACTCGTGCTTTTATGGCATTGTGGATTTCGACTGTGTGATGCTTCACTGGAATTGGACTATGATTTAAAAAATGCTTGAACGTGAAAACCCAATAGGAATCTGACGTCTTTCCCAATTTACTGCCTCCGCTGGAGGACCTGTAAAAATGAAAAAAAATCAAAATTAGTATAAGTGAAAGCAGAAATGGATGCATGTCTTGGGGGGAACCCTTATTGTGCCAAGGGTAGGCCTAGCATGAAATGCAATCCTTTAAGGTGAGACCCCCCCTTGTCAACGAAAGTGCACCAATTTTGTCGGGAAGCAATGCCTCCATTATGCTCGTATTACCTTATCTAAGGTCTCACCTGCTAAGATGGTACTGAAAATATAAACGTGTATGTTTTTTTAGGGTTATGTACCCAAGATAAAAGGATGGCTCTCCTATAATGGGATTCCCGAAATGGTACTCCCTCTGGGTTCATGCATGATGCCAGTTTATTAAAGCAGATTAAAATATGCCAAAATGCAAAACTTGAAAAATGTTGCAGAATTTCTATGAGAAAGATGCAACATGAATTGTACAAAAGAAATTATAGACTTCAAATATATTTAATTGAAAAAATCAAGCCTCCATGAGATTGCGAGACACAACATTGAAAGAAAAATAATGAAAAAAAATCATGACTTTATCTAGAAATATACAATTCAAAATGTTAGTTTATTAAAGTAGAATGAAATATGTGTTAAATCACTTTTTATGTAATGGGGGATGGGAGGGTGGGGATTGTAACACCCTAGAAATTCATGCCAAAACCATTTATTTTGTATTATGTTCATTAGAAAAAAAAAAAAGAAGGGCCGAATTAGTGGAAAAAATAATAAGGAATGATTTTCTATTTTACTAGCATGTTGTACCATTACCTTTAAGATTTGTACCTAGCATGTCTTGCAAGATTTAATTATAGGATAAATGACAAAATCTCTTCTAATGACCCTTAGCCAAGTGTAGTCTTCCATGGTAAGAAAGTCAAGATTTACTTTGCCTTTGTCTTGCTTTGATTGGTCCAAGTATTACCCAAACTTTCTCTAATTCTTTTCTTCTTTACTTAGTTAATTTTTCTCTCTTTCTTTCTTCTTTGGCCGGATTCTTCTCTTCCCTCTTTTCTCTCCATTTTCTTTCATTTTCTTGGAGCTTTTACTTCCATTTGATCACTTTTCATCCATAGAAATTAAGTTGATCTTCCTCCTAAGCAACAATCTTGTCTTACTAAAGGTATTTCCCAAGAACTTTTCATCTTATTTCAAGTATAAAGATCATAGTTTTCTAGCTTTTAAGTCATGTCTTTATGGTTAAGTGTGATTTATTTTAGCCATGAAATATGAAGTTTTATTCCATGAATATGAGGTTTATGGACTTGTATGACTTGTAGATAGTGATTTAAACTTGAGATGGCATGATTTAGGTTGATTTAGTTGAAGAAACTTGGAGTAGTTTAGGTGTTTTTGTGATGAATTTGGGTGAAATTGAAGTGAGTTTGATGTGAAATTGGTAGAACTACTTGAGATTGGGTTGTTTGGATGTTTTTCTTGCAGGTTAAAAATTTTGGTTAGTCCGATTATAGGGGAAGTGCTGCCGAAATTTCGGTAAAACCTAAGAAATAAAGTGATTAGGCTATGATTTAAAGCTTTATAAGCTGTAATTTAGTGATTAGAACGTGCAGAAATTTTCGTAGATTAGCTATTAGTGAATTGAACCTTTCCGATCAAAACCCTAAAAGTTAGAAAAACCCTAACTTCGAAAACCCTAAACCCTAGGGTAAAACCCTAAACTCCAAAACCCTAGAAATTAAACCCTAGAAATACTTGAGGTATTTCTCAAATTTTCTTATCGAATTACTTAGATTTTTATCCGGTTTTTATACGACTATTTTCTTTTAAATTTCAGGCTCCGGAAGTGAAACCCGACCGTATTACGAAATATTTTCTTAAGCACTTAAGGTGAGTGTCTTTATGTGTGCATGATGCATGAAATATTTTGTCATACTTGAGAATGTTATATTATGAAAATTATGTTATACTTGTAAATGATTATTTGATGAAATGTGTTACTTGAGGAAAGATGTGTACTTTATCGCATCTATTCCGCAATGTGTTACACTGCTTTCACTTATCCAATGTGTTACTTGTGCATGAGACTTCCGTGACTAACTTCACCGTTACTTCACGGATAGTCAACCCAGACAGGCTTGGGAGGATATAAGGTGCTGGGTGTTTTAGGGCGTGTTGTTCTTTCCCTTTTGAGTTGTGAATCCTCAAAGAGGCCAACTCTGGATTGAACTTTCTCGCGTGTTGGCCCTCCAAGGTCGAGATTACTCCCTGGATGTGGTAGCTTGTACGGAGGTTATAAGGTGAACGGTGGTTAGGGCGTGCGTGATAATACTGGCATGTCCTTTGATAAAGACCTGAGTTATTATCTCGGTCCTAACATCATGGTTACATGAACAGTACTTGCTTCTACTGCGGTTGAGCTTGCTCCCGTAGTTGAGCCCTGTATCCGCCATTGACTACTTGTTAATTAAATTGTTCATAACCTGTCTATTTACATTGTCAATTATCTTGTTCAATATAATAATGAATTCTTGGTATGGTTGCATGACTTGGGCACTCACTGGGCTATTATAGCTCATCCCGTTCATTTGTTTTCTTTAACTAGGTTTTCCCAAAATACTAAAGCTGGAAAAGCTGATTTTGGACGTTGTACATGTTCTGTTTCATGTATTTTGATAGCCACTTGTTTAGGCTATTCTTGTAAATACTATGTGAATTTTAGTGTGTAAAATATATTATTGATATTTGTACTTTCAAGTAAATTTTATAAATGTGTTTTATCCTGTATTAAGTATGTTTGTACGTATTGAGCGAGTGCGTGTTTGAGTCCTGGCGAGAGCCAGGCAGGCAGTCCGCTAAGCCCTTTGGTGCGCCTGTGGTAAAGTGGGCCTTGGGTAAAGTGGGGCTGTCACAGGGATAAGGCAAAAATAACGCATTAATTTCTTTGAAAAAAAGGATAAATGTAAACTGTGTAAAAGTTTGACCACTTGGGTACATTTATTGACTCTGAGAAAATTTAATTCGGATAAAACTGACAAGTAAAACAAGGGTGGGTAAATTTTGAAAAAGGTTTGAAACTACAAATATTATTCAAAGATGTACAAGCTGAAAAAATCAAATTTTCAGGATTTTACAAAAGTTACAATGATTGGACTTTAGGGGTGCCTTGCTTACAACACAATGTAATTTCTAAAAATTTTATGAAAATCTAATTTCAATCTTCTCGAACAAATTAGCTATGAAAACAAAATTTAAAGGTGCCGAAAGAGGGTTGGCTTCCTACGAGAGCACCATACCAAGTCTCTATATTCTATGGTTGTGAATGCAATCAAAGAATAAGAGAGAGCATGTTAGTTTATTCAACAAATATCACATAACACATTGATAAAGCAAATAGTAGTAAACAGTACAACAGAAAAAATAAAGGGAGGTGGATTCCCTCCTCTCGTGCCTAAGGTACCTGATAGGGTAAGGCTGACTCTACCCTAGGCTTATTCTACATGGATGCATGAGGTTGGGCTCGCTAATGCATCCAGACTCGACAAGGCTTCGGTTCTCGAACCTTCAGATTGAAGGATCCAAAAAGTAACAAGTCCATTAATTTCAAGGATCCTAGGTCGGTGGTTCGAGTGATCCCCTAGACACCGCTACATGCACGAATGTGATGGCCGCATGTCTAGGTAGATCGATCCTGACCCTAAAGGGCTAGATGAGTGGCAACCACCAAAAAGAGAAAAAGGGTAAAAATAAATCAAAATGCACATATGGAGTGCTCCTTTATGAGAGGAGGTAATAGTAATGCTAACAAGCGTGGGCTCTAATGTAACACCCTAGAAATGCACTTACAAGAGACATTTTTCTTATTTAGGGTTAAGTGTTGATCCTTGATTTATTAGTTGGAAGATTTCTTGAGTTAATTAGGTTAATTAGCTAAGATTTTCATTATTAAGCAAGAACACCTAAGTACTAAAGTTAAAATAATTTTACTTGACCATTTAATTTATATTAGTGTTTAAATTTTGATTAGCTCATTTTACTATTTTCTAGTCTTTTGACTACTTGAATTTTAGCTCAATTTTACTCAAAAATTTCACTTATTTTCTTGCTTTATTTTCTTTTCCCTTGGCTGAAATTTTTCTCTTTCTTTTCTTTTTCTCTTGGCCGAAAATTCTTCTCTCTTCTCTTTTCTTTTTGGCCGAAATTCTTTTTCTTTTTTTTTCCTCCTTATGGCCGGATTTCTTTCTCCCTATTTTACTCTCTTTTTTGCTTTAATAATTTGTGTCTTATTATTGCTAGTATTAAGTGATAAGAGGTTAATGAGCTCCACCAATCAAATTAATCCAAGTCAGCTACTCTTGCATTAAAAGACTACCTTTTTACTTTATTCTTGTTAGGTTTTAATTGGTTAATCTTTTTCCCACCTTTTCTTTATTTCTTTTCCATTTTTCCTAGCCTATTTGTGACACCCTAGAAAATGCACATATAAGAGACATTTTTATTTCTTATTTAGGGTTAAGTGTTAATCCTTGATTTATTAGTTAGAAGATTTCTTGAGTTAATTAGGTTAATTAGTTAAGATTTTCATTTTTAAGCAAGAACACTTAAGTACTAAAGTTAGAATAATTTTACTTGACCATTTAATTTATATTAGTGTTTAAATTTTGATTAGTTCATTTTACTATTTTCTAGTCTTTGGACTACTTGAAAATTTTGCTCAATTTTTCTCAAAAGTTTCACTTATTTTCTTACTTTATTTTCTTTTTCCCTTGGCTGAAATTTTTCTCTCTCTTTTCTTTCTTCTTGTGGCCGGTTCTCTCTCTCCCTAATTTACTCTATTTTTGCTTTAATGATTTATGTCTTATTATTGTTTATATTAAGTGATAAGAGTTAATAATTTCAACCAATCAAATTAAACCAAGTCTCCATACTTGCATTAAATTCTCACTTTTTGCTTTACTCATGTGGGATTTTTATTGGCCAACTATTTTTCCACCTTTTCTTCATTTCTTTTCCAATTTTCCTAGACTATTTCTTTCTTCTTTCTTGCTCTCTTGGCCGGCCATCATCTTCTCCTTCTTCTCTCATTTTTGCTCTCAACTTCTTGGCTTTTCTCTCTTAAGTTTGGTTAAACCCACCATAGAAAGTGAGGTTTTCTTCTTCCTAAGCAAGGTTCTAAGCTTGTTTAAGGTATGTACTATGAACTTTTGCTATTACTTTCAAGTTTTATTTAGTTTTATTCAAGTTTTATGCTAAGTAATTGTTAGTAATACTTGAAGATTTAAGTTGGAACTCAAGAACACTTAAAACAGTCATGCTGGACCAGTTTTAGTAAAACTTTCATAACTTGGTGTAGATAGCTTGGATTCGAATGATTCTTGTTGTTTTAGAAACTAGATTCATAGGGCTTTCAAACTGGTATAAAGCTTGCATGGTGGTTCATTGTGTATTAACCGCAGAAAGCTTGCAAAGTTGGCTGAAAATTCGGTTCTGCGTAAACAGTTTTGATGAAGAGCCAACTTGGGGCCTGATTTTGAACCTGTTCTAGTTGGAATTTTAAGTGATGATCTTCATGAAAGTTGTAGCCCTATAAACGTACTTTCAAACCATGTAATCACAATTCCCTAGTTCTTAGTTGATTGACCCCAGCAATGGCACGAAGTTGGCTGAAAACCAACCCTGTGCAGAGTTGGGTGATGATTCTTGGAGTAGGGATTTTGAATTTGAGTGGAATCTTGATTGAATTTGAGTTTAAATTGAACATAGAAGTTGTGGTACATGTTGAATGGATTGGGTTGTTGAATTTTCTTGCAGGTTTAAAATTTTTGGGTTAGTCCGATTATAGGGGAAGTGCTGCCGAAATTTCGGTAAAACCTAGGAAATAAAAGTGATTAGGTTATGATTTAAGTCTTTATAAGCTGTAATTTAGTGATGTAAGCGTGCAGAAATTTTTGTAGACTAGTTATTAGTGAATTAAACCTTTCCGAGCCAAAACCCTAGAAGGTTAGGAAACTCTAATTTTGAAAACCCTAAACCCTAGGGTAAAACCCTAAGTTCCAAAACCCTAGAAATTAAACCCTAGAAAGACTTGGGGTATTTCTTGAATTTCCTTATGAAATTTCTTAGATTTTAGTCAGGATTTTTATACGATTATTTCCTCGTGAATTTCAGGATCCGGAAGTGAGACGCAATCATACTACGAAATCTTTTCTTAGGCTTCAGGTGAGTGTTCTTATGTGTGCGTGATGCATGAAATGCTATGTAATACTTGACATTGTTATTTCGATGCTTGAGAAAAAAAAATGTTATGTTTCACTTGTAAATATTATGTTACACTTACAAATATTATGTGATATAATGTGCAACTTGAGGGAAGATGTGTACTTTATCGCATCTATTCCGCAATGTGTTACATGCTTTCACTATTCAACGTGTTATTTGTGCGTGTGACTTCCGTGGGTGAGTATGGGAGAGATATAAGGTGATGGGTGTTATTCGGTGTGTGTTAATTTTCATATCTGAGTAAAGTCCCGAAAAGGGCTAACTCATGCTTGAACTTTATGCCTGACTTTGGACTTCCGTGGCTAACTTCACCGTTACTTCACGGTTAGTCAACTTGGTGAGTTTGGGGTGATATAAGGTGCTGTGGGGTATAGGTGTATGATATTCTTTCCTATATGAGTTTCATTCCTCGAAGAGGGTAACTCTGGATTGAATTTTTCAAGTATCTCGGACCTGAGCTTTTACCTCGGTCTCGATATCCTTGTTGTCTTGATCATGTTCGATACTCCTACGGTTAAGCTTGCTTCCGTAGTTGAGCCCTGTATCCTCCTTTGACTACATGTTAAATTAAATTGTTTATATCTTGATTTATTAATTTAACTGTTCGATTATTTCATTTACTAAAATAATGAGTTCTTGATATGATTGCATGACTTGGACATTCACTGGGCTATTATAGCTCATTCCATTTTATTTGTTTTCCTTTACTCAGGTTACCTGAAAAATTAAAGCTGGATCAACTGGTTTTTTTTTATTATTATAGATGTTTCAGTTATTGTAATAGCCGAACTGTGTTAGGCTATTTTTGTGAAAATCATGTATATTATGACACGTATACTTTTGATGTGAATTGTTACCTTATGTTAAATAAAATGAGTGTATTTTATTTATTTCATTTTATTTTAGTTTATTTTATTTTAAGTTAAGTACGCTCGGACGTTTGCGTGAGTGCGTATCGAGACCTGGCGAGAGCTAGGCAGGTAGTCCACTAAGCCCTTTGGTGCGCCTCTGGGTAAGGTGGGGATGTCACACTATTTCTTTCTCTTTCTTCTCCCTCTTGGCCAGCCATCTCCCTTTCCCTTCTTCTCTCATTTTGCTCTCAACTTCTTGAAGTTTTCTCTCTAAAGTTTGGGCAAATCCACCATAGGAAGTGAGCTTCTTTCCTTTCTAAGCAAAGTTCTAAGCATATCTAAGATATTTACTATGAACTTTTCCTATTAATTTCATGTTTTAATTAGTTTTTATGCAAGCTTAAACCAATATTCTTGTTGGTATTACTTGGAGAACTTAGTTAGACTTGGAGATTACTTGCTAGATAAAGTGTTCTTGTGGTTAGATAGACTAGTATATGGCCTTTAAACCTTGAAATTTCATGTGTTATATGTTGTTTGGTTGAAGATTCTTGGAGTAGAATTCTTAGAATTTAGTGGAATTTTGATTGAATTTGAGCTTGAGTTGAACATAAAAGTTGTAGAACTTGTTGAATTGGGTTGGATTGTTGATTTTTCTTGCAGGACAAAAAATTTGGGTTAGTCCGATTTTAAGGGGAAATGCTGCCGAAATTTTGGTAGAATTAAAAGAAGAAAAATTGACAAGTGAGATTTTAAGCTTAGGATATGTACAATTGAAGGAAATTGAAGTGTAGAAATTTTAGAAATGATCTAGTGATAGATTAAATTTTCTTAGAATAAGTAAACCCTAAAACCCTAGAAACCCTAATACCAAAACCCTAGAAATAAGTGGGGTGTTTTTCTTGAATTTTTCTTACTAAATTTACTAGGGTTTTACTTGGGTTTTCATTATATTATTTCTTTTAAATTTCAGGGTCCGAAAACGCATCACGACCATTTTACGAAATATTTTCATAGGCATTTCAGGTGAGTGTTCTTATGTGTGCATGATGCATGAAATGCCATGATCTACTTGGTATTATTATTTGAAAAAATGTGTTACTTGAGAAAAGATGTGTACTTTATCGCATCTATTTCACAATGTGTTACATGCTTTCACTATTAAATGTGTTAGTTGTGCGTGAGACTACCGTGACTAACTTCACCGTTACTTCACGGTTAGTCAACCCTGACGTGACTTGGGAAGATATAAGGTGCTGGGTGTTTTAGGACGTGATGTTCTTTCCTTAAATGAGTTGAATTCCTCTAAGAGGCCAACTCCGGATTGAACTTTCTTGCTTGTTGGCCCTTCCAAGGTTGAGATTAGTCCCTGGAGGTGGTAGCTTGTTTGGAGGTTACAAGGTGAGTGGTGGTTAGGGTACTTGCTTGTTTATACTGGTATGTTCCTTGACGAGGACCTGAGTTATTATCTCGGTCCGAATGTCTTGGTTACATGTTCAGTGCTTGCTACTTCTGCAGTTGAGCTTGCTCCCGTAGTTGAGCCCTGTATCCGCCAGTGACTACTTGTTAATTAAATTGTTCACAAATTGTTTATTTACTCGTTAAATATTTTATCGAACAAAAATTTTATTTTACTGGTATGGTTGCATGACTTGAGCACTCACTGGGCTATTTTAGCTCATCCCATTTATTTGTTTTCTTTAACCAGGTTTCCAAAACTACTAAAGCTGGAAAAGCTGATTTGGACCTAGTAAATATTTTGTTTATTGTGTTTTGATAGCCTAAATGTGTAGGCTTTTATTGTAAATATTATTATATTTTTGGGATGTAAAACTCTTGTAATATTTACACTTTTAAGTAAATATTTTGAATGTATTTAGTTATGATTGCATTTTATTTCGAGTTAAGTACGCTTGGATGTTTGAGCGAGTGCGAGTTTGAGTCCTGGCGAGAGCTAGGCAAGCAATCCGCTAAGCCCTTTGGTGCGCCTCTGGGTAAGGTGGGGCTGTCACATCTAAGGGTGATTGACTCCCTCCCCAAATGCAAGTGTAGTCAAATAAAGTAAAGATAAGTAAAACAGACATCACACAGATAGATGAAAGACAAGGTGTGTGAAATGCAAAAATAAACCCTAAAATCTAAAAACAAAAATGCAATCCTAACATCCAAACGTAATAAAATAGAAGGGTTAAAGAACAAAATAGTGATTAAGCCTAGTGCTCGGACTCGCTAGTGATCCCAGTGAAGTGGCCAAAATCTATCGCGTCCCAAAACGATAATATGTGGGCGTGACTGTCGCACCTCGAAAAGGTGACCTTTTTTGAAAAGAAAGGTTTTTGGCAAAACCGTGCGTGTGTGGTCAAAATTGGGTTCTTAGCTGTACACACCAAATTTTGACACACTGCTCATTTTCTAACATTGGAGAACCTTTTCCTACTATTTGGAGTCAAATCCTGATTTTTAGGTAAAAATGAGCAAAATCAGCTTTTTCGAGGGGCATAACAGTAATTTTCAGTTATAAATATTTTTTTCATTAGTTTTGCAGTTTTAAATTTATATTTGTACTTTCATACATATTTTTTAATGTTTTGTATTTTTCCAAATTTAATGGGTATTCTTTGTATATTTTACCAGTACAAGGGCAAAATAGTAATTTCGCCTCGCGAACACTATTTTCGCTCATTTCAGGTCCCAAATTTATTTTTCTAATTCCTTAAGCATGTTTCTAAATTTTCTTGATTTTTTCAAGGACGATTGCTATTTTTTTTGTAAATACTACATTCAACGGCAAAATCGTCATTTTACAGTTTAAATTCATTTTTATCAATTTTTGAGTCATAAATGCATTTCCTAGGGTTTTAAGCTTATTTTTAATTTTTGGTAATTTTTCGAGGTCAATAGCTATTTTTCTGTGTATTTTCGTTGTTTAGGGGCAAAATCATTATTTTACAGTTTAAATTCATTTTTCGACAATTTTTGAGTCATAAATGCATTTCCTAGGGTTTTAATCTTATTTTTTATTTTTGGTAATTTTTCGAGGCTAATAGCTATTTTCTGTGTATTTTCGTTGTTAAGGGACAAAATCGTCATTTCACACCCTGAACACGTTTTTAATCAGTTTTAAGCTCTAACCTTTATTTCGAAATCTACTTTGAATTTTTTTGGAAAATTTTGGAGATTACTGTCATTTCTTTGTATTAATTTTTAATGTTTTAGGTTAAAAATATTTTTCTTAAATAAAATTAGAATTTTTATTATCAGTGGCATTTTTGTTATTTGGTAGTATTCTTGGTGACCAAGACAACTAGCCCTATAAATATCCCCCTTAAATAAAATAAAAAAAAAACCCTACAAACACATGTTCTTTTTAGTTATTAGGATCAAACACACATTTTTACACCACAAAAAATACACATACAGCTGCATATTCATTTCCCAGTTACTATTCATCGGCTCTTTCAAAACTCATTTTACTATTCATTATCAGGTTGTCTTCATCATCAGATTGTATTCACACTTCAAAAGGTAAGTTCTTATTTAGTTTCTCTTTGTTTTTGATTTATTTTCCTCCCATTTTCCTAGATGAAACTGATTAATTGTATTTATTCATTTGGGGTTTTAGTTGAATCTGTTTTGCTTTCTGGACTTCATATTTTTGGGTTTATGTTCTTTCCTTTTGGGGTTTATCTCATTCCATTGTTATCCTCTGTCTCTCTGCCCCTCCCTTCTACCACCACTATCACTCTCCTAAACCACTAGAAACCACTCTCTCACAACTAGAACCAAGCCCGTGAAATCACCCACAACAACCACTGCTCAAATCTCACAGCTAGGAATCACCCAAATCACAACCATCAATAGCACATAGACCTAGCAGTCACTGATCCAAAGTCATCACTGTCAAATACATCAACAAAACCACAGTCAGCCCACCTTGCACAACCAGATTCTCGCAACCACACGCGTTCACCACCGCATGAACATTCCCTAAACTTACACAGATTTGCAAGAACAACAAGCCATAGACACCTAAAATTAGCATCTGATAATATGAAATCACCATTACTGATAACCTGCAAAGGAAAATAACAATAAATAGCCGAAGCCCAGTAGTCATTGCCCAATCAACCCAATGTCACCAGTACCATATCAATTCACCGCCAAAAGTCACTGCCCATCACCTTCGTGACCATCGTAGCAACAAACACAACACAAGACCATCCCTCTCCACAGCCCCAAAACCACCACAATTAGCCCCCCAAGACAGCCACCAATTCACCATTAATTCAGCATCGAATCACCACCTCACCACCAAATCCCTCCCCTATCTCCACCAGTCGTCTCAAGTCCCACCAAATCCCACTGCCATTCTCACCATAGCAGTTAATTTCCATCTCCATCACCACTAAATATAACACCACAGACACTCCCAAACAGCCCACAAAAAAAATGCCAAAATCAACCATCCCAATTCACAATCACAACAAAATAACCCAGTCATCCATGCCAAGGCCACAGTCAACCCAAATTTTTGCTTCCCCTGCCACTAGGTTCCCACCAAATCGCGCCCCACCAATTCACCGATTGCTTACCAATCTGAACCCAATTTCATTGCGGTCTCACCGTTCTCATCCTTATATCACCACAGTACCTTTTACGATTTTTTCTGACGCAACATTAGTGAAAAAGTGTTATTTAAAAAAAATAGTATTTTGAAAACAAAAAAGACCGGAACTAAAAGTGCAATAGTTTTGACCAAATAATTTTTGAAAAATGGTTTTTATAAAAAAAAAATGGAGCTGCCACTTGGTATTGGGTTGGGGTGTACCAAGTTAATAGAAAATCGTTTAACAAAAGCAAAATAAAAAATTTTTTAAAAATATTTGAAAATCCTTTTCCGACTTTGGTCTGTAAAAAACAAGAGAAAAAGGTCCGGGAGTCATATTTGAAAAAAGGGAAGGCAAAGGCTCGTGCCTAAGGGACCCTTTCAACCTAGCGGAGGCTAATTGTGAGGCTTGATCAAATTTTCCTAAAGTAACCCTAAATTCTATCGCATTTGGATGTGTCTATATGAATGCAAATCTTAAGTCTAAATGGGGATATCTGGAGGATCGAGATGTTCTGTTGAGGCTTGGTTGGGATTATTGCATTAATTGCGAAACTCGAATCAAGACCTCGAGAGAGTCACGAGTATAGATGCAAAATGGAATGCAAAAAGAAAAAGGAAAATACTATAGATAATAAGTGTCAAAGAAAGTGGGGAATGCAACATAATGGGTATGGGGTACTAACAACTTGTGACTGATATTTTTCTATTCACGGATGGGGGAACAGCCTTTCAATCCACCGCTTCTCACGTGAAAAGGCGACTATTTCTAGTCGGAGCACACAAATGACCTAATTTCTAAGTGAAATGCAACCAAAGTGTCATACACAGTCGAATGTTAAAAATAGATAATAATAATGATAAGATATATATGAAAAATCATGCATAAATGAAAAAACCTAAACATGAAAAGTGGTGTGTGAAAATGATATGAAATGCATACAGGGAGTGAAACTATTGCTAAAATGACCTAAGGGACTAGTGTTGGACTATCCCTTTCTAGGAATTCCCCACTAGCATTGGACTAGTGAGAAAGTGAGGAAAACCACAACTAGCATTGGACTAGAGTGGCAACGAATTAACATAAAACATGATAAAACATGAATCAAATTAGTAAAACACGAATCAAAAGCAAATAAACATATAAAGACATATAAAAATACGTAGGAGCACATAATACGTAGACATGATATCTATATGCCAATCCTAAAGAAAGCGATAAAACAAATAAGCACATAAGCACGCAAAAAACACATAAGCCCTAACTATTATACCAGGGGATTTAGCTACAATTTTAAGGGAGAAAACTAAAAATGGCCTATTTATTACATTTACTATCTAAATACAAAAATATTTGTAAAAATATGAGAAATAGAATCTAATTATTACATTGACTAGCTAAATACAAAAATAATACATTTTCTACCAAAATAATAAAATTTGAAATTAAATAACATAAAGTAAATAAATATGCAAAAAGCATGTGAAAATAAGAAACAAATGAAGAAAATGAATAAAAAAGAAGAAAAATCACATAGGGGTACATTGGTGCACATAAAGTGAAATTAATGAGAAATAGGGATACCTTTTTTTGAAGACCTGGTACAGATACTAATCAAAATGAACAAACAAGTTAAGATACCTCGATATCAATAATAAAATGTAAAATATGTAAGTATTGACAAATTGGGGTAAAAATATAAATTTTAACCACTAAAGGGGCTAAAATAAAATTATAAAGACTTAAGGGGTAAAATTAAAAATTCACATAAGTCTAAGGGGGTAGAGATGCAAAATTAATGTAAATTGGGGCAAAACAGTAAATTCGAGCAAATAGGGGTAATTTGGAAATTATAGGACTTAATTGACAAAAAATAAAATTTGAGAGATCAATATGATATTACCAAGGACTAAAATGCAAAAATATCAAAATATTCAAGGACATATTCATACTATTGAAGAAAAATGAAGACTAAGACATAAACACACACTTTGTAATAAAATAACCAAGAGTAAAATATTCAGTTAAAAATAAAATTAAGTTAAGTAACAAAATTAATCTGACTAACTAAAATAATCACTCAACCAAAATCAAATTAACTTAAATTAAAGGACAAATAAACAATGACTAAATAATACTAATTGGTTTTAACAAAATACTTAAAGAAAAAATCAACGTGAAAAGGTAAAATCAAATCCACCTGTTTGCGCACAAAATCAGCAACAAAGCAATCCCTTTGGTCAATTGGCCTAGTCATTGTGTTTGTAGGCGAGCCATTCGGTCGACACTGAGAACATGATGTGTGTTGGATGGAAAGAGTTGAAATAATGCGCCGGTAAATCCTGACTTCTAGGTCGATTGCTGTTCGTCTTGCCTTGGACAGCTTCAAGGACTTAAACTTTACTCTACGAGTTGTTACGAATGGCTAAAGACTACAATCTAATTATTTTGACAAGAAAACACAAGGCATGGAAATTGGTAAATGCATTGAAAGGAAATATGTACAGCATTTGAACACTAAAATTGCATAACTACTCTAAGGTTTCTAATGTAAGCTGGACTTTCCTAATGCGAGAAAAACTAAAAACAAAAGCAAACTAAAAGCTCAGAAAGCTATTCTACGAAGACTAAACAAGAATCTGAAACTAAAAAGGGAATTTCTGAAGTGTAGATGTATTTCTGAGTATTTCTTCTCATATCCCTACTTCAATACACCTTAGACTATTTATTAACAAAATTTCCCTCCAAAATGACAGTTGATTGGAGCCTCAACGTCATGTTCAGCCATTTTCCAATGTTTGCTGGCCCACTTAGTTATTCTCGCTCTACATGTGTAACTTCCCTCGGCATGGGCCAATCCCAATCGTGGGGTACCAAAAGCCTTTCAACCGCTTTTGACTAGGTCAAGCTTCTGAATTCCCCCTTTTGACCTTTCCTGGTCAATTGGAGGTCGATTGGATTATTCCCCAACATCTACCCCTCTCAAGCGATGCATCAATGATTAGAATCGATGGATTGCTTGACTTCAAATCAACCACTAAAAGGTTTGCCATCAATCCCTCCGTGGTGGTGCCAATCCTTGTTCAAATCTCGAGCCATCTCACATTGCTTTTTCCCTTTTTCAAATCTCAAAGCACTAACTTACCTAGTTTTTCGCTTGACGACTCGTCTAATTACAGCTGTCAATGATCTCTGGGATTTCCTCTTGTCCCAAGAATTATCGCTTCCATTTTCAACTCTAAACCTTTTAATTGATCATCATTACTTTCATTTCTCGAAAAGCAATGCGTCTTTTAGCTTCAACTTTTGCCCCAACGATTCATTTTGGCATTTGCAACTTTTGAAGCTCCACTCTTTCTTTCTGCAAACATTTGATAAACCCTCTCTTTCTCCGACCACTTCTGATCATGGTGTCCAAACCTTCTTCTTCTGTTACCAAATCCTCGGTGTCACCAGCTCCCATAGTCTAGGTACTTCCTCTTCACCACTTTCCTTCTATTGCATTGGGTCCCTGTTTCCCCAAATGCGACCCCTACCTCATCAAAGTCTCCCTCATTGACTGCGCCGATGACAAATTCCCTCGGGAATTGATCCTGTCGGAAGATCCCTCCTTGTTCAAAGGTGTGGTTAGCCATCACCGTTCATGGCCTTGGAATGAACGTATGACCGTTCATTCTCGCTTCGTTGCTTGGACTAGTAGACTGCGCTCTCACTATCAGTTGGTCTAGATGAAACCAGGAATCTCAGATGCGATAGAATTATACCAAAACCCTATCCCTGCCAACTTTGAACTACTCTCTGCTAAGCGCTATTTTTGGAGTGCCAACATCAACTTCTTTCTTTTCTTTGCGGGCCCATGACCCCCACAATCATGGACATCAGTGCCATCACTGGTCTCCAGCATGGGGTTCCTGTTGATTTCTCCTTTGTTCAGCTTCAGGACCAAGTAGATTCTGGTCCAGACAGCCGTCGCTTCAAACCCTACGGCCATTTTCTTAACCTTTCTTTTACCTCTCACTTGAAACAATCTGTAGACGATTCAGAGCACAAGAATTTTCTCTTGTTCTGGTTGTGTCGATACGTTTTTGGGTCTCCATTTCTTCAGGTCACCCAATAATACTTGCATATTATTGTTGCTCTGGCCGCCAGTGAAGAACTGGCCCTGGCCCTCCACTATGCTACCTATCATCTACCTGAGCCTATCTAAACTGTGCATCCAACCATATCCCAGAGGTCCTCTTTGGGTTTTGCAGATCTGGCTACAATGCTATTTCCCCTCACTACACCCACCTGGGCTAGTCTTTGCGGATGATCTGTCATCCTTGGCCCTATCTTTACTAACCAACCAACACCAACGTTACTCTTCAGTCAATACTTCCATATATTCTACAAGGATAGTGAGGCTCCAGATTTTTCTGTCATCTCGAGTCGCCGATTGGCTCCTCGCTGGTTCTACCTCACTCCTGAAGCTACTATCCTTACCTTTACTGAACCAAAGAAAGACAAGCAGTACGGGGTTCATACCTGATGCATCGCCATTTGAGTTTTGGCACTCAACACGTCCCTGCCACCAGTTTAAAGTCAGCGAAAGTGGGAGTAGGGATTTACTGCCCACAATTCGCCGCCCGCCAATTTGGGCTTCTTCAAGCTATTCTCGGGATGACCATTCCTCTAGAGAACCTCCCTAGGCTAAAACACCAAGTTTTGGAAAAGATGGTTTGCAGCGATGTTGTTGAATATGAATCCCACCGCAAAAGAGCACAAGCCTTGCTGACCCTATTCTGAATGACAAACTTTACCCTTTCAATCGCTATTCATGATGACTTCATTGCATGGATGGCCGATTACAAGAACCTTTATTTTTCTCTTTTTGCTGACATTCTAATTGATACCCTTTTGACTCCTCAGGGCAATGCCAAAAGAAGGATGCCAATCCCGTCGCTGAGTAAGTAGTGTTATGAAATTCTTGCTTTTGAGAAGTATTATCGACTAAAATAGGACCCTCGTCGACGTGCCGAGATCCTAGGGGAAGCGGCCAAGATCGATCAACAGAAAGAGGAAGCCAAACACTTACGTCACTTGTGGCAATACTTTCAAAAGTATCAACTTGGAGATCCCAGCATAATTCCCTTTGAGCAATATTTCAAGCTCCATACATGACCTCCACCACCTGTACCATCGGCCAACTTTGCTATTGCTGACTCGTATGTTCCAAATGAACAGAACGTACCTAATCCAATAACCCAAATCCCCTACTTTGCAACTATTGACAACCACCGACTCCCTCTAAGCATCTTGCGCGTTGTCAACATTCCTGTTGAGCTTGAGGTATTTGAATTTTCTCCTCTTAGCCTCCTCTTTGGTCGTCTTAACTTGATTTCCTTTGAAACAACTGAAGCCATAGCACCTGAAGAGCCCATCGCTATTGACCCGGATAGCGAGGAAGAGGAGGCAGACCAAATGCCCCTTCCTAGACTCTGCCATAGAGCTCCTCCACCAATGCAGCCGCGTCCTAAAAGGTTTAAACATGTGGTCATGAAGCGCAGTCGGCTGTATAATCCTCCATTGTCTCCTTCTCCAGATGATTCTGATGACAGTCCACCCAATATCCCTAAAGAGAAAACTCCAGACAAATCTGTCACTCACTCCCTGTAAGGTAATAAGGGGAGTAACGCAGTAGAAAATTTAAAATTTTATTACCTTAGCCATGGATCTCTTTGATATAATCTATACGATTAAAGGGTGTTTAGTACAAATACCTCAAGCATAGAAGGTTTCTATGCTTCAAAGGGCAAGATCCTATTCAATAAAGGTGTTGATCTACCATGAAAAGCCCTCCAAGTGTCGAGCTTCCAATGGTATCCACACGAACACAATCTTTAGGAACCTTTGGGCTAGCTCTCTTGAATGATTATGAAGAACACAAGAAAAGAAAGAGTAGAAGACAAACCCTAACTATTAGGAGAAAGAGAAAGTGGCATTTTCTTGGAGAAGAAAAATCGCCACCTCCCTCTCAATTTTTCTCTCTCTAAATTTTGTGTTGTGCTTCATCAATCTATCAAGAGTCAAGGCATGGACTTATTTATAGATGTAGTATCCTAGTCTTTAAGAAAACAAGAGCAATTGGAAACCCAGAAGGTTTAGGAAGCTTACCTTAAGCTAATCCTATTCATTTAGGAAACCTATTCCAAAAGGAAACCAAATAGCTTCTTAATTCCTTTTAGGAAACTAATTTCCATCAAGACTTAGAATATTTATAATTAAGTCCTTTAAGTTAATTTATCATATAAATTAACCCCATAAGTATCATATACTTATCTTAATAACAAATTAACCCAAAGACCATATTCTTATTGTGTGTGACCCATTAGGTTCCATTCACATTGGCAATAAATACAAATTATAACTCATTAATTAATTAATTAATTAAGAGCTAGATAAATTAAACACTTTAATTTATCATTAATTCATGAATTAATTAATTTGCACTTATAGATCAAGAGTGGCGTCTAGCAATGCATCATGACCACCCAAATGAATAGGAAAGTCATATGGCAGACTACACCTATCAATGACAATATTACCGTGTAATTAATATGCTTTCACCACACTATATCCCAACTAGTCCAAGAGTGTAATTCTCACTCTTTAAATGACTAATTAACAATTTTTTGTTCCCAAAACATAACTTTCCATAAAAGTATAACCTTGAAACTCTTTCAAGTCATACTTTTACTTTTGCGCAAAAGATTCCTTAAGTTATATTTCAACAAGTGGCCAATACGGGATATACTCTCCTTTAATAAGGAGTGGCGAATCCTATATCGATTATTCACTATCTTTCCATGCTTAATACTATACCCAATCTCTACCGTAAGGGTTACTCTTTTACGAGCACCGAGCAAAAGAGTCAAAGCATAGCAATCCACACTCAGGATATACCATGGTAATCTCAAGTCTAAGGATCACTTACACCATTGCCATTAAGAGTATAATTCATTAGCACTATGAATAGTAACTCTTGGCGGATCAATCTAATGAACTTGTTCTCTAACAAGCATCCACACACCAGCTTAGGTGTCACACACACCATAGTTGACGGGATCAACTACTACTTACCATAAGTAGAGGTAAAGTATGTGCCAGTCTTCTTGTATTAATGATGTCCAATCTCATTAATACTACGACTAGGAATATTTAAAAATATAACTTAATGTGTAATAAGAGTCTCATCATTGTAACTCTTACAATCTCTTATACACTGTTAATATTCTTTGGACTTTATCAAATAAACAAGTTATATAGATAACAATTATTAAATGACAAAGAAAATGCCACATATATAACTATAACACGAAATAAGCGTAATATAAAAATCTCAAAAACTAACTTAGTTTTAGGGTATACACTTACAAACTCCCACTTGCACTAAAATCAATCACCTATAGGTTTTAGGCCATAAGCATGACTATCATGCCTATTCTGAGACAAGGCCATGGTGAAAGGATTAGTGGCATTAACCTTGTGGGAACTTCCTCTATCTTTTCATCGTTTGACCAAATTATTTCCGTAAATAGACAGTGGCACCTACATACATTTTTGGATCATGGATGAGACTTTAGTTCCACAATTATGTGATGGCACAATTGTTTCATAAAACAATGGAAGGAACTATTCTTTGTCCAACAAAAAATCCCTTGATGCATAGTAACTTCTAAAGCTACCATGTACTCGGCCTTTGTTGTAGAATATGTTGTAGTGTGATATGTGCTACGGTGACATTGTCTTTTCTTAGGATTTAGGTGTAGGTTTGTAGAGATTTTTAGTTATTTTATCACCTATTTGTTTATTTTTCTCTACCTAGAGTCCTTGAGCGTGATTATTATTCATTTGGTTGTTTTGGTATGTTTGACAAGATTTCCACTTATATCCATGCTAATTGAGGTCAACTTGTGATCACCGCACTTAATTCACCACTAGATTCAAAGTTGATCCTCGAGTGGAATGTTGAACATGCCAAGTGAAGTTGTTAAGGAAGAATTATAGCTTCTGACCAAGGCTACGGGTAAGGCCGTGCCATGGCCTTCCCCACGGCCAAGGTCAGAATGATAACCCAAGGAAGCAAAAGAAAGTAAACTTTCGGACCAAGGCCGCGGGCAAGGCCGCGCCACGGCCTTCCCCACGGCTTAGGTCAGAAGGTTCGTCCGGAGAAGCAAAACAAAGGCAGAGCTTCTGATGGAGGCCGCGATCAAGGCCGCGCCACGGCCTTCCCCGCGGCCTAATTCTTGAATTACTAACTAACGCGTTTTGACGAGATTTTGAGGATGGAAGAGGGGGAATCAGTTGAATAGGAGGAGACGGGCAGAATAGGGTTTTAACTTCAAAGGAGAGAACGAGTGAAAGAAACACCAAGCAAGAAGCAAGGGTTTCAAGACTCCACCCTCCAACGAATCAAGAAGGACACCTGCAAGGATTCTAAGTAAGAGGATCACAACAATAAAGGAACGGGAGATCTCCACAACAACACTTGAAGATTCAATTTCACCATGAGAATGGGTTTTATTGTTCTTCTTCTGTTGATTGTTGAATTTTATTATTCCATTATGAACTGATTTGTTATGAACCTAGATGGGTTGAACCCTAGTTTACTTGTTGTGGATTGATTCAGTTTGGTTAATGAAAGTTACTCTTTTTACCTAGATTTATTTGTGAATTAATTTGTTTAATTGAATTGAGTTGTGCACGCTCTCTTCTAATCCATGATTTCAACGTAAGCTAATTGAGAAATTACTTGGTTGAATTGAATTACTTCACAAATAAAAAAGCCAGCAAGAATCACTAAGAGATAGGATGGCTTAGGTCTTCCCATGTTAGATTCACACCTAACTCATTTTGTGAAATCCACATTTCTAAATCATTCTTTTAGGGTTTTAGTGAAGAAGAGATTCTCACTAATCAACTAAGAGGATAGAGAATATAATCCTTGAAAGAGGTTACACCATAAAAGGGATTTTTGGGTTTAGGGAAATTGGTAACTTAATTAATTATGAATTGAAATACTACAAGGACGACCTAGGGGGATTCCCAATCTAGGTTCTCTCTTGATTAATTGTTGAATTCAATTACGTAAGTGTCCTAGTGTCATCTTATTTTAGATAAATTAGATTAGAATTTAGTTAATTTTACAACAATTGAATTAATCCCCATTCGATCTTTTTAAGGTTAAATAATAGAACAAGAATTAGTACTAGTAGTCATAGTCCTTGTGGGAAATGATACCTGATATCCACCTACACTATACTATAGAATGATAGGTATACTTGCCCAATGATCCGTAGTATATCTCGGTAGACATCAAGTTTTTGGTGCCGTTGCCGGGGACTGTGATATTAGGAACACTTGAGATTTATTACTTTAACCATTGTTTTTCTATTTGTCTATTTACTTTCATATTTATTATTGTTAATTTTGTTATATTTGATAGTTGTTTTTGTGCACAATTTATTGGCATTTGCTCTGGTGTATGACAAGGAGTAGTCGTGCTACACTTTTGGAGCAAGACCTAGAGATTGAATGAACGTTCCTTCGAGCACTTCGAGAGAGACTCAGACAAAGGGGAGAAAAGATTGAATTAGAACACCAGTGCATTTTAGAGATGGCCCAACCCCCCAATAACAACCCCATAATCAATGAAACTCTTCTCAATCAGGAGAATGCTCAAAACCAGCAACAACAACCACGGCAATTGATTATGTCTGATTATGCTAGGCCACACTTGACAGGGACAGAGCCTAGCATAGTTAGACCACGAGTGGAGGCAAATAACTTTGAGATCAAGCCCAATGTAATTCAAATAGTGCAACAATACATCCAATATGATGGCCTCCCAGACGAAGACCCAAATTCCCACATTGTAAATTTTCTTGAGATTTGCAACACATTCAAGATGAATGGGGTGTCAGAAAATACCATTAGGTTGCAGTAAGATGCCATTAGGTTGCAGTTATTTCCATTTTCATTGACGAACCGGGCAAAGCAGTGGCTGAATTCGCGACCTCGAGGGTTCATCACAACATGGGACCAGATTGCTGAAAGATTTCTAGTCAAGTACTTCCCACCAGCCAAAACTGCTAAAATGAGGAATGACATCTCCTCGTATGCACAAATGGAATCAGAGACTCTCTATGACATGTAGGAGAGATTAAAGGAACAGCTACAAAAGTGTCCTCATCACAGGCTACTGTTATGACTTCAAGTGCAGACTTTCTACAATGGGCTGAGTCTGGCAACCAGGCAGATGATAGATGCAGCTGCCAGAGGGACTCTAAATAGCAAGACGCCAGAAGCTGCCCACGAGTTGATAGAGGAAATGGCAATCAATAGCTACCAATGGCAGGGCAGTTGTTCTAGACCTCCTAAGCCAGCGGGAGTCTATGATGTAGATGCAGTCACGGCATTGGCGATCCAGGTGGAAGCATTGAGTAAGAAAATAGATGGACTTTTAACTGCACAAAGACCAGCTCAAGTGATGCATTGCGACCTTTGTGGGGGAGGTCATGGTCATCAAGAATGTCCAGTGCTCAGTGCCACAGAGAACATTGATGAATATGCTCACTACATGGGAGATGCGATGAGACCCCAGAATAATCCCTACAGCAACACATATAATCCTGGATGGAGAAATCACCCAAACTTCTCATGGGGAATCAAGGACAGTAAAGACAACCTCCACTAGGCTTCAACCAGCAACACTAGCCTAAGGAGCTCCAACCTTAGGAGAAGAAGCCGAGTCTGGAAGAACTGATGACCAAATTCATCCAAACATCTAAGACATGATTCCAAAGCACTAAGGCATTTTTAAGGAATCAACAAGCCAGTATACATAATCTAGAGAATTAGATTGGCCAAACCGCTAAGTTGATTTCAGAAAGACCTCAAGGGACCCTCCCAATCAACACCGAGACCAACCCGAGGGAGCAGGCAAAAGTAGTCACATTAAGAAGGGGGAAAGAGTTGCAAGGTGAGAAAGCAAGGAAGAAAGAGGAGGTTTCTACTGAAAAAGGAGTTGAAGAAAAAGAGGATGAGTAGGGCAAGGAGATGGAGCCAACGAAAAAGATAGTGATAGAATACAAGCCTCCTATTCCATATCCGAGCAGGCTGTAGAAAGACCATAAGGATGAGCAATTCGGTAAGTTTTTAGAACTTTTCAAACAACTGCATATTAACATACCGTTTGTTGATGCTTTATCGCAGATGCCTAAATATGCGAAGTTCCTGAAAGACCTACTGACAAACAAAAGGAAATTGGAGAAACTCTCAATTGTCATGCTAAATGAAGAATGCTCAGCTATTCTACAGAACAAACTACCACAAAAATCGAAAGATTCAGGGAATTTCACTATTCCTTGTGACATTAGTAGTTTATTTGTAGATAGGGCCTTAGCTGACCTAAGGGCTAACATTAATTTAATGCCATATGATATGTATTTGAAACTAGGTCTAGGAGATCCTACCTTCACTAGGATGAGTATACAGTTGGCAGACCGCTCTATTAAATATCCTAGGGGCATCATAGAGGATGTGTTGGTCAAAATAGATAAATTCATTTTTCCTATGGATTTTGTCATACCAAATATGAAAGATGATTTAAAGATTCCTCTAATTCTAGGATGACCTTTCTTGGCTATTACTAAAGCCTTGATAGATGTTCATGCAGGGAAGTTGACTCTTAGAGTAGAAGATGAGGAAGTGGTCTTCAGGGTACCTAAAGCCATGAGACATTCTCTAGATAGGGATGACACATGTTTTTATGCAAATAGAACTGATATCGAGGCATTTTCTATTTTGCAAGAAATTTCTACAGATGATGCATTAGAATCATGTATCACTCATAGGGAAAGTGCATTCTTCGACCTAGAAATCAAGGAGCAGGTGGCCCACTTAGAAGCTAAGGAGCCGATGAGGAGAATCAAACCGTTTGAAGAGTTAGACGGAATGAGTGGGGTGGTCTTAAGCCTTCAACTGAGGACCCCCTTGAGTTCGAGTTAAATAGATTTCTCGACCATTTGGAATATGCATTCTTGGCAGAAAATTCAAAGTTGCCAGTTATTATAGCATCGGGACTAGAAGAACAGAAAAAGGAAAGGCTACTTCAAGTGTTGAAGAAGCATAAGGAGGCAATTGCATGGAAGATATCTGACATCAAGGGCATCAGTCCTTCCTTCTACATTCATAAGATTCTACTAGAAGATGATTTCAAGCCGGTAGTACAACCTCAAAAGAGGCTAAATCCGAACATGAAGGATGTGGTGAAGGCGGAGGAAATTAAACTACTTGATGCAGGGGTGGTTATCCTATTTCTGACAGTTCTTGGGTGAGCCCTGTGCAGGTAGTACCAAAAAAAGGAGGCATGACGGTGGTTCCAAATGAGAAGAACGAACTCATCTCGATGAATACAGTCACTGGATGGAGAGTTTGCATGGACTACAGGAAGTTGAACAATGCTACCCACAAGGATCACTTCCCATTACCCTTCATTGACTAGATGTTAGAACGACTCTCTGGGCACGAGTATTATTGCTTCCTGGATGGACTATCTGGATACTTCTAATTCCCAATAGCCCCTGAAGATCAAGAAAAGAACACCTTTCACCTGCCTGTATGGCACTTTTGCATACCGAAGAATACCCTTTGGTGATACACGTGGATGAATGTGGAATTGGTTGAAAGACCAAGGATGAATTTCGAACCTTTCCCCTTGGATGAACTAGACTCTAGAATCAACGCCAAAGCCTTGAACATGTAAAATGAACAACTCAGAAATTCAAGGAAGCTTTTGAACCTCCTTATGGAATGAACAAGAACTCAAGGAATCAAGCACCTACAATGCTTGATCAAACCAATAAGGTAACTCTAAGTTAGGGCTTTTGAACTTAGAATCACTCTACAAGTTCGAGGGTTGTTCTTAATCAGCAAAGAACGAAAGAAGCACTCAATTTGAGAACTCACAAATTAATTAATCATCAAAACTTATAAAATTTGTAACAGTGTTTTGGCCTATAAATAGGCTTGCATAACAACTTGTCAGAAAGTTCTAGAAACTTAACAAAGAGCACTAGTTGTAACCTAACACAATATGGTAACTTTCTAAGATGTTACAACTTGTAAACAAAATAGAAAACTTAACATAAAATAATTAAACTTAAAAATTCGTCCAAAAATTGTTCATGGGCTGGACGCCTCCTTTTAAGCACCATTGGGCCTCCATCTTGCATCTTTAAAAGGCCTTCCAACAAGTCCAACCAAACCAGCACCTTAGAAACATGTTATGGACCACTTAGAAGCTTTAATTGGACCTTCTTTGAATGTGTATTTAATCCATAACCAATGCATAAACTCTTGGCCCAATGAACACACTTGAATAGCTTGATCACCAAGTCCATTGAGAGGCCCAAAGTCACGAATTACACCATGGTAGTCACAAAGCTTGAACGTTCCCCTCATGATCAGCCATGATTTGATCTCATCTTGGTCCAAACGAGTTGCTCCATGAGAATATCCAAGCATCAAGATTGTAAGCACTCCTAGGATCACATCAATCCCTCCTCCCTCGAAAAGATTCGTCCTCGAATCTGCGAGATCATATAAGCTAACATAAGTAACTAAAGGATTGATAGAAAAATAAACACCAATGATAGATATACATGACATATGAATTAGAATGTGAAACTCAATGCAAGTTGAAACATAAGATGCAAGAACAAATTCTAACTTAAGAAGAATAAACATATCTAGATGCAAACTATCCCTAAAAACATGGAAAAGAATAACACGATTTCCAAAGTCTATGCAACCATAATTGGACTCAAAATAACAATTACTAACAAGATAAAATTTATGGTTGAACAAAGACTTATGAAAAGAATCTAAGTAAACATCACGTGAACTAAAAATATGAGCATCATATGAATTATGCCTAATAAGCCCTAGAATGTGAAAAATATCATCAATCAACTCACTAGAATAATTCAAATGATGTAACAAAAACACAAGAATATTGCATGATATATCACATAAAATAAACTGAAAATCGTCCAAAAATAAATGAGAAAACATAAGAAAGTCTTTTGGACAGATTGCACTAGGCGAATTTAAACATGCTAGATGCAAATCATCTAAACTAACAAAACAAATATGCAAGAATGAACTAAGTTGCAATTAAAACAACTAAAACAATGAAAACTTAGGCCACAAATCAATTGAATCCATCATAGTTGTCAAGCTCAATGTGGCGTTTGAACTTGGCTTCAACTCCTTCATCACGAGTTTTGTCAACTCCCATGCTTCTTGAATGACAACTCACTACAAAACAGCAATAATGTGGCATCTCTCCATGAGTATCAACCTGCAAAATCACCACAAAAAGACTAGGAAAAGAGTTATAAAGTGAGTTAGCAAAATACACTTCTTCTTAGAGTACAAGGATACAAGAGTTATTGATCTAGCTAGCAAAACACTCTTGCTTTCTCTTTTCTTTGCTCTTGTAGAAGAAACACTCTCCTCACTCTTTCTACTTTGCATGACTTCCCTCTCATTCTTTTCCTCATTCTTCTCCTTAGCTTGCAATTGAAAATCCCTTGCAATCTTCACTTGATCAGAATGAGCTTCGGATGGCAAGATTGGATTAAGAACAATTTTTCGTTCATTCCACTTAAAAGAGTAGTTGTTCTTGTATCCATCATATGAAACTCTTCTATCATATTGCCAAGGACGCCCTAAAAGAATATGGCATGCTTGCATTGGGGCAACATCACACCAAACTTCATCTTTGTACGTGCCTATTGAGAAAGTAACAAGCACACGTCTAGTCACTTTGATCTCTTCTTGATTATCAAGCCAATGAAGTTTGTAGGGCTTGGGATGCTCCACAGTCTCCAAGTGCAACTTATCTACAAATAAGGTACTAGCAACATTAGTACATGAACCACTATCAATGATCATGCTACATACCTTATTGAGCACAGTACAACGCGTATGAAAGATGTGCTCTCTTTGTAGTGTCTCCTCATCTTCTTTATGTTGCACATTTAAAGCTCTTCTAGTAACCAAGAGTTCACCATGGTCACCACCAAAGAAGTTTGCTTCTTCAGTATCAGAACCTCCTTCAAGAGGTGGCATCTCCTCTTCACCATCACTAGAAGTAACACTCTTGACATCCCCATTATCTAAGATCATCATAGCCCTTTTGTTTGGACAATTTGCAGCATAGTGTCCATAACCTTGGCATCTAAAACAACGTACCTCACTAAGCTTTAAGTTAGGCTCATTCTTACTCTTTGCTTGAGGCTTTGTGGAAGATGGTTCTTGCTTGACCCTCATGGATTGAATAGCTTGTTGAGAAGGTCCACAGGTTTTCTCTCTTGTCAAAGGAACGATTCTTCCATTGAGGTCGTGATGATGATGAGCCAAAGTTGCGTGGCTTCATGGCTTTAAGTTGCCTTTCAATCTTGATGGCCATGTCCACCAAGTCATTCATCTCCACATAGTGATACAACTCCACACGAGATCTAATTTTCAGGGTTTAGACCTCCCATAAACCTAGCCATCAAAGCTTCTCCCTCTTCATCCATGTTGGCTTGAATCATCAATTTCTCCAATTCTTTATGATACTCATCCATCGACATGGTACCTTGCCTCAATGTTTGCAACTTCCAATGGAGATCACGAGTGTAGTAACTTGGCACATACCTCTTCCTCATAATCTTCTTCATCTCGGACCAAGTAGCCACTGGGTTCCTCTCCATATTTGATGCGATTTTTGTTGAGTTGATCCCACCAAATGCTTGCATAATCAGTAAACTCAACAATAGCAAGACGTACCTTTTTCTCCTCAGTGTAGCTATGGCATGCAAAAATATGCTCCACCTTTCTTTCCCATTCCAAGTAAGCATCAGGATCTAGTCTCCCTTGGAAAGATGGAATCTTCATCTTTATGCTCCCTAAATTGCCATCATGAGGTGGTTGGTTTCTCACCCTCCTCCCTTTGCGTGAGATTATTTCCTCATAGTCAGAATCATACTCTTCATGCTCACGAACATCCTCTTCATAAGTAGGTTTCTTGGAAACCCTAGTTTGGCCTTTAAAGGCAGGACTCCATGCCTTCTACTCTAGCATTTATTTGAGCCAATTGCTCTTGCATGGCTTGCCACATGGACTTCATATCAAAGTTTTGTTCCACACTTTCGTGAGACATGATGAATAAACCTGCAAAATAAAGTTAGTAGCACAAAATAATAATAGAAGAAAAATAGCCTTACCACTCCCTTAGTGTATACACTCAACCCTCGTGTATCACTCCAAGTATTTATGGCTTTTTCCCTCAAATGTGCTCACCCCTAAGCCTTTTACCACTCTTGAGTAGCTCCTTTGTATGTCCTTTGATGAAAAGAACTAGCTCAACCTTCCTTGTAAAGCTTCCAAGAAGTCAAAAACCACAAGAGTAAGTGTAGAGGTCAAAGATAAATAAGCTTAGAGTAATTGTTTGATCAAGAGAATTCAAGAAAAGATGGAATAAACAAGACTTGACTCAAGAAGAACACAAATTAGAAACCCTAATGTGTGGTATTCTTGTGTGAAAAATCTTGATTTTTAATGTACTCTTGAAAGAAAATAATATTCTTGTGTAAAAATAAAAACTACTTTCCAAAAATAACAAGCACACACAAGAAAACACTTTCCTTTTACCAAAAATTACTACACTTTCCTTTTTTCTCTTGCACACTCCCAATCCCCTACAATTTAGGATGCTCGTATTTTTTCTCTTAAAACACACGCCTTCCCCTTTTTTTTTCCTCTCCTTAACACCTCCTTTTTTTTTTTTTTATAAAAATCACACTGCCTCCTACCTTTCCTCCAACAATACACGGACCACTCCTATTTTTTTTCTCACAAGGAATGCGCCAACTTCCTACTTTTTCTCAAAAGGAAATGGACTGCTTCCTCTTTTTTTTTTTTTTTCTCTACAACGGTTTTCCTATTCCCTTTGGACTAGGATTCCTTTTCTTTTTAACACCAAAACAGCTCCTTATTGTCCCCTTTTTAAGATCAAATCAAGCTGAAATTTTCAGAAAATTCGTAACTACAATCAACCAAAATTCCAGCACCACAATTTCAACCAAGATTCATTGAATCAAGTTAAAGAACTTGTTCCTACCACTTTGTCTATGAATCTTGATGCAAAAACTCACCAAAACAACCCAAAAAACAACCAGAAATAGTGCAATATTTTTGTTCCCAAGTCAAAAACCAGCAGACGTCCCAAACTTTTTCAAGAAAACGGACTACACAATCAAGAAGTTCAAGAAACAAAATTCCAGCAGCTATTTGGTTCAAGAACTTCAATTTTTTACTCAAGAACTTCAAGAATGCAACCAAGACCTTCAAGAAACGTGCAAAGACCCTCAAGAAAGTCCAAGAATTTATTCAAGAACTTCAAGAAAGTCACAAACAAATCTGGATAGCTTTCAGGATTGCAAGTTAACACCAAGTAAGTCCAAAATTGTTAAAGAAAACCCCTTGTAACACCAAGAAACAATCCAAAAATAGTTGAATAAAATTAATTGCACGGCTCTTTTGCTTGTGCAGCCTCTTTTATTCCCTTTTTTTTATTTTTCTGGTGCTTTGGCTTTTTCTTTTACCGCTTTTTGCACGCCTCTTTCTGGAATTTTTTTTTTCCACACGCAAATCACAAAACACACCACAAACACCTTCAAACCCCAAGAAACTTCAATTCAAGGCTTGTTTGTCCAAGAATTAATTTTCTTGAAAAGTTTTTTTTTTAACACAAGAAATTCAAGAAAACAATAAAAACAGTCAAGATTATCAAGAAACCACACAAAACCTAGAATTCTTGATTGAAGACAATCAAGAACGACACTAAGACCCTAAAGAAATTCAAGAAAGCACAAGAACAAGAACAATTATAAGGAACGAATTTTTTTTTAAACAAACGTGACACAAAGAAGAAACACAAGGAAAGACACAAGTTGTTTAGCTAGGCACGAAGCACTTTGAAAAACAACTCAAGAACGAATTACAGAAAAATAAAAAGGGATATATCCAAATTTCTCCAAAGGAAAAATTGGATTAGAAAAACCTGGAATTTCAAGACTAGCTCTGATACCAATTGATATGCGTGGATGAACGTGGAATTGCTTCGAAAGACCAAGTATGAATTTTGAACCTTTCCCCTTGGATGAACTAGACTCTAGAATCAGCACCAAAGCCTTGAACACACAAGATGAACAACTCGAAAATTCAAGGAAGCTTTGAACCTCCTTATGGAACGAACAAGAACTCAAGGAATCAGCACCTAGAACGCTTGATCAAACCAATAAGGTAACTCTAAGCTAGGGTTTTGAACTTGGAATCACTCTACAAGTTCGAGGGTTGTTCTTAATCAGCAAAGAACGAAAGAAAGCACTCAATTTGAGAACTCACAAAATTAATTAATCATCAAAACTTATAAAATTCGTAACAGTGTTTTGGCCTATAAATAGGCTTGCATAACAACTTGTAGAAAGTTCTAGAAACTTAACAAAGAGCACTAGTTGTAACCTAACACAATATGGTAACTTTCTAAGAGGTTACAACTTGTAAACAAAATAGAAAACTTAACATAAAAGAATTAAACTTAAAAATTCGTCCAAAAATTGTTCATGGGCTGGACTGCCTCCTTTTAAGCACCATTGGGCCTCCATCTTGCATCTTTAAAAGGCCTTCCAACAAGTCCAACCAAACCAACACCTTAGAAACATGTTATGGATCACTTAGAAGCTTTAATTGGACCTTCTTTGAATGTGTACTTAATGCATAACTAATGCATAAACTCTTGGCCCAATGAACACACTTGAATAGCTTGATCAGTAAGTCCATTGTGAGGTCCAAAGTCACGAATTACACCATGATAGTCACAAAGCTTGAACGTTCCCCTCATGATCAGCCATGATTTGATCTCATCTTGGTCCAAACGAGTTGCTCCATGAGAATATCCAAGCATCAAGATAGTAATCACTCCTAGTATCACATCATTTTGACTTTGCAATGCACCGGCAACATTTCAGAAATGCATGGTAGCCATCTTTGATGACCTAGTCGAGGATATCATGGAGGTATTTATAGATGATTTTTTCATTTTTGGTCATTCCTTTGACCTGTGTCTTATTAATTTAGATAGGGTACTTAGAAGATGTAAGGAGACCAATCTAGTGCTAAATTAGAAAAAAATACCATTTTATGATTCAAGAAGGCATAGTGATAGGTCATAAAATTTCAAAGAAAGGCATTGAAGCAGATAGGGCAAAAGTAGAAACCATAGAAAAATTGCCACCACCTACTTCAGTTAAGGCAATTAGGAGCTTTCTTGGACATGCTGGTTTTTATAGAAGGTTTATCAAAGATTTTTCCAAGATAGCAAGACCTTTAACAAAATTGCTAAAAAAGGATGCTTCCTTTGATTTTGATCATGACTGCCTGAATGCATTTTCTATCTTAAAAGAGAAATTGACTCACTCCCCAATTACGGTAGCACCTGATTGGTCTTTGCCTTTTGAACTAATGTGCAATGCTAATGATTTTGTAGTGGATACAATACTTGGACAGAGAAAGGATAGGCATTTTCGTCCTATCTACTACGCGAGCAAAACTCTGACTGATGCTCAAGAGAATTATACCACAACAGAGAAAGAGCTACTTGCGATAGTTTATGCTTTTGATAAATTTAGATCATACTTATTATGTCTAAAGTTATTATATACACTGATAACTCTGCACTTAGATATCTTTTGAGTAAGAATGATGCTAAGCCTAGACTGATTAGATAGGTGTCACTGCTGCAGGAGTTTGACATTGAGATCAAAGATAAGAAAAAAGCAGAGAATCTGGTAGCAGATCACCTTTCTCGCCTTGGGAGTGACCAGCTAGGAGGTCCACACGAAGGAGAAATCAATGAATAATTCCTTGATGAGAGGCTTTACACCTTTTCCTCTTCCTATCCTCATACTCCGTGGTTTGCCGATATAGCTAATTATTTGGCTTCACGAGTTCTCCCCAAGGAAATGATTCATCAGAAGAAGAAGAAATTCTTCTCTGATTTGAAACATTACTTATGGGATGACCCTTATTTGTTTAAGATTTGTGCAGATCATGTCATATGGAGATGTGTGGATTATCCTGAGCCAGAGGACATTTTAGAGCATTGTCACAAGGGGCATGCTGGAGGTCATTATCAAGCTAATGGGACGGCAAAAAAGATCTTTGAGATAGGTTTCTACTGGCCTACTTTGTTTAAAGATGCCAGAAGGTATGTTGAGAAATGTGATGAGTGTCAAAGATCAGGTAATCTCTCTTGTAGGGA
Source organism: Mitragyna speciosa (assembly GCA_024721245.1). Lineage (NCBI taxonomy): Eukaryota > Viridiplantae > Streptophyta > Magnoliopsida > Gentianales > Rubiaceae > Mitragyna > Mitragyna speciosa. The sequence continues at coordinate 12,101,124 of CM045559.1, forward strand.
TGAAATGCCCCAGTCTGTTATTCTTGAATGTGAAATATTTGATTTATGGGGGATAGATTTCATGGGACCTTTTCCAGTATCCTTTGGGAATAAATATGTTTTAGTGGCAGTTGACTATGTCTCTAAGTGGATGGAGGCTTAAGCTTTACCTACGAATGATGCTAGGGTAGCGGTGAAATTTCTAAGAAAACTGTTCACAGGATTTGGCACTCCACAAGCAATAATCAGTGATAAGAGCACTCAGTTTTGTAACCAACAATTTCAAAAAGTGCTTAATAGGTTTGGTGTGACTCACAAAGTAGCTACCCCATATCACCCACAAAGTTGTGGTCAGGTTGAAGTAACAAATAGAGAGTTGAAAAAAATACTGGAAAAAATAGTTAAGCACTCTAAGAAGGACTGGTCTACTAAGCTAGATGATGCATTATGGGCCTATAGGATAGCCTACAAGACTCTTATAGGAACTACTCCTTATAGACTGGTTTATGGAAAATCCTGTCACTTACCTGTGGAGTTAGAATATAAGGCTTATTGGGCTATTAAGAGCCTTAACTTTGATCTTAATTGTGTAGGTGAGAAGAGGAAACTTCAGTTGAATGAACTCGATGAGTGGCATCAAGAAGCTTATGATAGTGCAAGGATTTATAAGGAAAAAATGAAGGCAATGCATGATCGCAGTATCAAGCAGCCGAAGGAGTTCCAGTCAGGAGACCAAGTCTTGCTTTTTAATTCTAGACTTCGCCTCTTTCTAGGTAAACTTAAGTCTAGATGATCTGGACCGTTTGTGGTTAACCAAGTTTTCCCTTATGGTGTTGTAGAAATCACACACAAGGACTAGGGGACATTCAAAGTCAACAGGCATCGACTCAAGTTCTACCTTGGAGGAGACTTTAATGAACAAGTAAGGGAGGTTCACTGCCTCTATGACCTCAGTTCATGAGCACCTAGTGAACGTCGAACTAACGGCGCTAAACAAAGTGCTAGTTGGGAGGCAACCCAACATTTTAATATTATTTCCTTTTACTTAAAAAAAGTTTATTTGCATTAGTTTAATATAATTTTGTTAATAATGTGTTTTGAGTCTTTCACAGGTCCAATGAGTACGAGCAGCACCACATTAAAGGGAGTGCAATTCCTTTATGCATGTTTTTCTAGAGATTAGTACTAAATTTCCATGATCTAAGCACTCACTAGAACATCAAAGTGCTAGGTAGGAGTTTGGAGATTGATTTGGGCTGAATAATCACAAATTTTAAGCTTTCTGACAAAGGCCACTTCATGGCTTTCCCCACGGCCAAGGTCAGAGGCCAACCTCACAAATTTTTGTTTTACGCATAAGCTGACGAAGGCCGCGGGCAAGGCCATGCCGCGGCCTACCCCGCGGCCTCATCTAGATTTTGCAAAAAGGGGGTTTTGACAAGTATTAAATTTAATTATGTTATAATATCTTTATTATATATTTTTTAGTGTGTTTTTATTGTGTTTAAGTGAATTTGGCTCCAAAAATATCATTTTCCTCCAATTAGGTTTATTTTACCTAAGAATTAGGGTTTGGTAAATAATGACAGATTTTGGTATTTTATCAATAACTTGAGCTATATATATTGGATTGACATGTTTCTTATGTCCTTTTGAAGCTAAGAGGATGCTCTACAATTCTTATCAAGACATCAAAATCCAGTTGTCAATTTTTCATGGTCAAAAATCCTAATTACTGAAGTACATCTGTGCTGTGAAGCTCTTCTAACCATGTCTCGGTATTCTGGTCATATCTCCATGCTCCGACCTTGAAATAAGTTTATTTTTGTGGTTATGGAAATCCAACTCAATGGGCTACAACTTTCATGTTTTGTAAAAGAGCTGATTCATCCATCTTCAAGGTGAAATTCGTGATGCAACTTGGAGTTATTTCAAAATTGATTTCTTGAGTTTTCCAGAGAATTTTACGCTGGAATTTTGAAGAAAATTCTACACAAATGTTTTTGACCATTCTAACCCTACATATTACACCATTAGGACAAAATTTGTAAGAAATTGTTAACAAGGACTTGAACCCCAATGTTCTATAAATAGGGGTCCTTGGCTAACATATAAATAGGGAGGTTATATATGTGAGGTTAGGAGATATTATGTTAAGAGAAATAGTGTAGTATGGTAGAAATCTTCTTGTAGTTTTAGTAGAAAATTCAATATTTGTAAGGAAGCTCTTGGAGATTTCATTTGTACCAATTCATTTTCAAGGAGGAAATGGCAGCTATGGAGCCTTGTTCATCCACCAAATGAGCAATTTCTATCCTTATCTTTTCATTTACTACTTGTTATGAATTGTTATTTTGATGTTTTGTTCTTTGAAGTTATGAATTCTATGTTAAGCTAAATACTTGTACTAGGGTTAGATGAAACTAATTCTATGTCTTGAATGAAATTTAACTTGCTATATCTTGATTTTACTTTTTCATCTATCAAGGTTAAACATCTTGTGGTTGATTGATCACCAACTACAAACTATCTAGTTGTTAGTTGACAACTAAACTTGCAACATAACAATGGAAATATGATAGATGAAACCTTTGTAGTATGACATGAAAATAGTTGTACTCTTAGGTGGATTGAGGTTGTTTTAAACCACAATTCATGAATTTCACAAAACTTCATCACATGAGTAGGTGAGTTTATGTCAATTCATTGTGAAAACAAGTTTTAATTACATATGGAATTGCAATGCCTAGTAAATCAAGTTGTTAATAGCAAGTGAGAATTAGTGGCCTTTAAACCCTACTACTTGTATTTTGTGACTTTCTCCATTAGTTATCTCATAAGAAATTGAATTTTCTTTAGTTGTTTACTTTTATATTTTTTCTACTACTTGATTTTTGATTGTTTAGATAATAAAGCAAGTTAAAAGCATTGGTAATTGCCATATCAAGTTTCCCTGTGGGATCGACCCTAATATCCCTATACTCGTTTCGACTTGTATACTTGCAGTATTGGGGAATTAGGTTATATTTATTACTTGTTTGTGAGTGAAATTGGAAGGATTTATTGCATATTTTATAGACCTAATCCACCCGCATCAGGTTTTACGAGGAAATCTTCACAAAACCCTTAAGTTCTTTCTTTCCTTTGGCAAGAACTCCTATCTTCCACTCTCTAATTCTTCTTACTACACTCTCATCTACCCTTTAATCCTCAAAAACATCATCCCCCACTCCATTGCAATCGATTTATCTACAAATTTGGAGGAGAACGAAAGGATTTCTCAAAGTTCTCAAGCACTACACCCAATAGGTCATTTTGGTTAATCTAGCACTTTTTCACCTAAATTTTGAAGGATAATGCCAAGAACAAAGATGGCAGGCGGCCCTTCGAGGTCTAGATGGCCCTTCGAGGTAAAGAAATGAAGGTTCCTCTTCTCAACCACCTCCTGAACCACCTCGTGAACCCCCATATGATGAATCAAGGTTCACCTCATTGGAGAATCAGTAGTGATATTTGGAGCACATGCATAAAGAGATCATCATTGAGAAGGATGTAGCTGAGAATGTGGATGCCTACCTCCATATCACAGAGATGTTTGCCAAATTAGGTTGGGATGGATTGTTGAGGCTACCAAAGTACTATTACCCTAGCCTCGTTAGAGAATTTCATGCCAACATAGAGGACAAGGACAAGTATGGAGGTTCTTACTTAGTTACTACAGTATGGGGTCAGAGAATATTTCTGACACGAAGAGACCTGGTTGGAATATTACAATGCCCTGACAGTGATATTGAGGTGGTGTACAAGAGAAAGTTCAAATGGTTAGGGAAATGGACACCACAAAAGGCTGGTAATAGATTCATGTCATGGAGCAGTCTGCCCGAACAGGAACCAAAAGATTCTTCAAAGCTAGTGAATTTGCCGTCCCCAATCATGCCGTGATTTTCATCTTGGCCCACAATGTCTTGCCAAAGAGAAGCGGGAAAAATGAATGCCGATACAACGACATCTACTTCCTAGATGAAATGATCCACGGCACACAGGTTTGTGAAATGATCCACGGCACCCCACTCTATTGTTATGTGATTGGCCACATGGGGAATGTGACCAATCCAAGCGGTGTCGAATCCTGCTTCGGATTCCCTCGACTCCTGTCCCTTATTTTTGAAGCCCATGGAGTCCCATTGGAGGGTCAAACAAAGATTGTCGCATCCTAAAAAAATCATGGGTCAAAAGGGGAAAGGGTACTAGTGGGGTCGTTGACTGTCGCGTCCCGAAAAGACGGTCCGGTCTCAGTGACCCTTTCGAAAATAAAGATTTTTGAAAAAACCGTGCGTGAGTGAGAAAAATCAAATTTTAGTAAAAAAGTGTATTTTAAAAAAATGGTATTTTAAAAGAAAACAAGGCCGGGACTAAAAGTGCGACAGATTTGGCGAAATAATTTTTGAAAAAGAGTTTTATTTTAGAAAATGGAGTCGCCACTTGATACTGAGTTGGGGTGTACCAAGTCACCCGAAAAATCGTTTAACAAAGATAAAATTTTAGAAAAATATTTTAAACCCTTTTTCGACTTCGGTCTATGAAAAACGAGAGAAAATGGTCCGGGAGTCACATTTGAAGAAAGGGAAGGCAAAGGCTTGCGTCTAAGGCACCCTTTCAACCTAGCCGAGGCTAGTTGCGAAGTTTAATCAAATTTTCCTAAATTAACCCTAAGTTCTATCACGTTCGGATGTATTTAAATGAATGCAAATCCTAAATCTAAATGTGAATATCGGGAGGGTCGAAATGTTCCGCCGAGCCTTGGTTGGAATTATTGCATTAATTGCGAAACCCGGGTCGAGACCTCGAGGGAGTCACGAGTGTGAATGCAAAAAATGAAATGCAAAAAGAAAAGAAAATAATAATAGTAGATAATAAGTGGCCGAAGAAAGTGGGAATACAACATGACGGGTACGGGAAACTAATATCTCAGTGACTGGATGTTCTCTACTTATGGAGGGGGGAACGACATGTATGCCACCGCTTCCCACGTGAGTAGGCGACTATTTCTAGTCGAATCACGCAAATGTCCTAATTTCTAAGTGATATGCAACCTAAATGTCATGCATTTGAAGATGCGTCAAAATAAGTAAATAAATAATAGTAATAATAATAATAATAACAAAAATCATGCATAATGGAAAGAAAAACTAATGTGTGTGAAATGTAAAATGCACACAAATGCACCTAATTCTAAAATGCCCTTAAGGGTCTAGCGTTGGACTAACCCGTTCTAAAAATTCCACTAGCGTTGGACTAGCGGGAAAAGAATGAGGCCACAACTAGCGTTGGACTAGTGTGGTGACGGAATAACATAAATATGAATTAAATATTAAAGCATGAATTAAAAAAAAACAAATAAAAACTATAGAAGATCACATAGGAGCACATAGCACATAAGCATAATATCTAGATGCAAAATTCCTAATGAAAGAGGTAAAAGAAATAAACACATTAAGTACGCAAAAGCAAATAAACCCTAACTATTACATCCGGGGGCTTAATTTACAATTTTAAAGGAAAATTAAAAATACCCTATCTATTACACTTGTTATCTAAATACAAGATTTTACTAAATTATGAGAAAAATAATCTAACTATTACATTGACTAACTAAATACAAGAATATCACATTTTTCGTAAAAATAATAAAATTAAAAATTAAAAAATACAAAATAAATAAATACGCAAAAAAAAATGCATAAAATAAGAAACGCATAAAATATCACATTAGAGCTACGTTGGAGCACATAAAAGAGAAATTAATAAGAAATAGGGATACCTCTCGAAAACCCTAGTACAAATACTACTCAAAATGAACAAACAAGTCAAGGCACCTCGGTATAAACAAATAAAGGCTAAATATAAAACTATTGACAATTTGAGACAAAAAATAAATTCTATCAACTAAAGGGTTAAAATAAAACTCTATAAAACTTAAAGGGATAAAACTAAAATTTGCTGTAAGTCTAAAGGGTACAATTGCAAAATTAAAACAAATTGGGGGGGTGAAATAGTAGAGTTTAGTAAATAGAAGACACCACTTACAAATTATAGGACCTAATTGAAAAACATGCAAAATCGAAGGGGTCAACACATGGAATTAAAGACTTAATTGCACAACACCAAAGAACTCACGGTGGGCATATTGATAAAACTTAAGTATATGAACTTAGTCATGAATATTCAGTGCATCTTAAAAAAGACAAAACTAGGAAATTCACAAAATTAAAATAAACGTTAAATTAATTAACCAAAATTAGTTCAACTAAAAGAAATAACTAACTAGATTAGAACAAAATCAAACCAAACTAATACAACAAATCTGCTAAAATCAACAAAAAACCTTAATCAGATTAAAATCAAAGGAAATCAAACCCAGCCCCACGGATTATCTGTCAAAAAATCCAAATCAGACAAAATTGTAGTTCCCAATTTATTGCCTTATGCCATTTCACAGCCCCTTCCCTATTGAATTTCTTTTGCACTCGGATTTCCAGAGGGGTTCTTCTTTCCTCTATTCTTTTCCTTTTCTGAAATCTGTTCTGCTCTCTCTCTCTCTCTGCCCATCTCTCTGTTTCTCTCTTCTCTCGGTCTCTCAATTTCCGTTGATTCTCTCTTCTCTCTCGTTCCAGTTTCTGTCTTCTTCTCTGCTCTCCTTCCGCTCTCTGAGATTCCCCTATTTCTCTTTGCTCTCTTCTCCATTTTTCTGTCTGACTCTCTTCCTCTCCCTTCCCTTCTTCCTGCTGCTCTCCTTTCTCTCTCCGTTTCTTTTTTTTTTTCCTTTCAGGTTGCTCCCTCCTTCTTTCTTTTCCTCTCCCCTGGTTCCCTTTTCTCTCTTCACCCCTGGCTCCTATTAGCTCTTTTCTCTCTGTTCTCTGCCTGTCTCTATCTCATTCTCTCTCTTTCTTTTTCTTTTTTTTTTAATTATTTAAGTCATGGCAGGTAGTGGGAGGCTGCAGATTACTGACTTTTACAGGTGGGACTATTTAGAGGGATGGAGAATTTTGGATTGTTTGGCTAGTTTGTGGCGTTATGTGTTGGTTAGCGGTGAGAGAGTAAATTGGGCAGTGACGATTATTCAGGCAAAGGTGGTGATGGGGATGAGATTAGATGCTATGAGGGGGTTAAGGGCTAGGTCGTGAGTGAACAAAGAGGATGGAGGAGAAAGGTAGGTATGGGCTGCTATCGTCGATTGGTAGCAGGGAAGGAATCGAGATGGTGGTGGGATGGAGGTGGACTGACAACTGACGGCTGACGGTGATTCAGGTGGTAGGAGCTGTGTTTCCCTATCAGTTGGGTGGGAGAGATTCAAGGTTGGTGAGGGGTGGTTCAAGTGGATTGGTGGTTACAAGGGGATGATGGTATATTATATGCAAACTGAAATTGGAAGTCATTTGGGGCTGAATGCGGGGTTGTGGGCTGTTGTTTGAGTTTTGTTTTTGTTTTGTGCAGGTTGTAGTTATTTGATTTTGTTGGCTATGTTGTCTAATTGTGGAATTTCGGCGGATTTTGGGTGTTGATTGGAATTGGGTGAATTATGGTTGCCTGATTTGGATGATTGTATGTGTCTATGTGTGACAGTGTGTGTCTCTCTATGAATCAGTATGTGTAATTGTGTGTATCTCTGTGTGAATCAGTGTGTGGTTGTGTGTGTCTCCGTGTGAATCACTGTGTGTAATTGTGTGTATCTCCGTCTGAATCAGTGTGTGGTTGTGTGTGTCTCCGCGTGAATCAGTGTGTGTAATTGTGTGTATCTCTCTGATTCAATGTGTGAAGGTGTGTGAAATATGTGTGCGTATGTATCTGTGTGTGCTCAAGTGTGAATCGATGTGTGTGTGACTGTATATGTGCCGTGTGTGAGGTATGTTTGTAGGTTTAAGAGCACAGGCCTAGGAGTTGCTTTGATTAAGGGTTGATGTCAGTTGACTTTGGGGCTGGTTAAGTTTCTGGTGTTAGGGAATTTGTGAGTGATTGTGGTGGTGTTTTGAACTAAGATTTATCCGGTGGTCTTGGTGATTATACAGGTGGTGGAGAAAGGAGGAGAAGAGTGGCAGACGGGGGAATGGAAGAGGGAAGAAGGAGAGAAGAAACCAAAAACAGGAAGGCTAAACCCAGAAACTATAATCCCAAAAACTAGAGCAAAACAGAAGGAAATTTCAGCAACAAAAAATCTAGAAAAAACAAAACAGCCAAACATTGAAAGATCAAACCCATAAACAAATAGGAGAGAAGAAAACAGAAACAAAATAGAAAAGAAAGAAAACATCAGAACTCCACTAATATCTCAACTAATTAATCAAATTTATACAAAAAAATCACATAAAAAATAAAAGAAAGATGAACCCAAACAAACATAGAAAATTTAATTGAGATGTTACCTGTTAAACTTGATGATTGATGATGAAGGAAAACGATGAACAATAAAATCTGGAGTTGCAAACAATGAACAGTAAAATCTGGAGTTGCAAACGATGAACAGTAATGAAAATGAGGAACGGCGGCACCTTTTTTTTTAGTGTGTGTTTTTTAGTGTAAAATGTGTGTGTTTGATCTTTTTGCACAAAAATCAAAATATTTTAGGGTTTCTCTTTTTGTCCTTCTTCTTTTTTTTCTGCTGATTATAAGAGTATTTATAGCCCACTTGTCTTGTTGGCCAAGAATGCTGTAAAATAACGGAAATGCCACCGGTATTAAAAAATCCTAATTTTATTGGAAGAAATATTTTTTTAACCCTAAAATTTAAAAATTAATACAAAGAATGTGACAAAAATCTCTAAATTTTAAAAAAGAATTCACAGTAGATTTCAAAAATAAAAACTAGAGTTCAAAACTAATAGAAACGTGCTCGGGGTGTAAAATGACGATTTTGCCCCTGGACTACGAAAATACACAAAAAATAGATATTAGCCTCAAAAAATCACTAAAAATTAAAGTAAGCTTAAAACATTAGAAAATGCCTTTTTAACTCAAAAATTTGACAAAATATAATTTTAACCTATAAAATGACGATTTTGCCCTCGGACGTGAAAATTCACAAAAAATAGTTATTATCTTCAAAAAAATTATCAAAAATTACAAATAATCTTAAAACACTAGAAAATGCATTTTTGACTCAAAATTGGTAAAAAATGAATTTAATTTGTAAAATAACAATTTTGCCCTTGGGCAATGAAAATTCAGAGAAAAAATAGTAATCGTCTCTGAAAAATCAAGAAAATTTAGAAACATGCCTCAAGAATTTGAAAAATGAATTTGGAACTTAAAATGAGCTAAAATGGCCCTCGCGAGATGAAATTACCATTTTGCCCTTATGCTGGTAAAAATATAAAAAATACCAATTAAATCCAGAAAAATCATAAGAAATTAGTAAATTCATATAAAAGTAAAAATATGAATTTAAAACCCCAAAAAATTGATAGAAAAATATTTACAGATAAAATTACTATTTTGCCCCCCGAGATTATTAAAAATTTAAAATTTATCCTAAAAAGTGCAAACATACCCCCCCAGTGTTTGAAAATAAATGGTGTGTCAAAATTTGGTGTCTACAAAGAGAAGCATTGACCACAGAGATACAGTATCTGTTGCGTGCCTGGGAGTATTGTGCACCCGGATAGAATGTATGTGGTTAATACTATTGAGCGTGGTGATGATTCTTTGGCAGAAGAAGAGGAGATGCAACACATAGAGCAAGAAGAGCCCTCACAAATACATGGGGATCAGTCTGTTCATGACATGCTCCAGTCAATTTTAGGAGAGGTGAGAGGCACTCGACTTGCAATGGAAAGGATGCAGGGGTCTATGGAGTCTTTAGAGGGACGGATGACATCAGTAGAAGGAAAGATGACTTCTCTTGAAGACGAGTTGAACACGTGGAGACCCTATCGCCATGATCCTTAGATCGTGCTCACCTTTTTATTTTATGTTTTCATTTACTTGTTTTTGTTTCTTTTAATTTGGGTCTGTACAATATATTCTCCCTAGTTGTCACTTTGTTACTAACTAACTTTCATGCTTAATGTTATGTTTCTTTTTCATTGTGATGTGCTGTAGTTATTCTTTGACTGAATTCTACGACTCTTGGCATTTTCACTTTGGAACAAAGTAACACGCATACCAAGGGGAGTACTTGTTTTAATTTTCTTCTTTCCTTCATTTAAGTTATTTTTGCACACACTGGGGACAATATGTGACTTAAGTGTGGGGGGAGATATCAATTGGTTGCTTTGATTATGTTGGCTTGGTGATTGGATAGTTGTTTGTTTGGCAGGGAGTCGTCCTTAGTTTAAGGGAAATTTTGTCCAAAATTTTCTTTTGAAGTTAATATGTCCAATCATTCTACTTGCGGAAGTTGTAGTGTCTAAATAGTTAGTTACAAATTTCCCTGGCCGGAGTGTGGATACAGCGTACATCTTTGAAAATATCTTTAGCTTGTTAAATCAGGAATGGAAATTCGAATACGAAATTAGGAATTTTTACCTTGGAGAAAATAAGCTAGGTAAAGCAAGAGGAATTAGGTTGAGATTTTTGAAGTTTTTGATAATGGTCTTCCTCTTTCTCTTATTATTTTTGTCTGTTTACCTAACAAAAAAGAGAATAATGAATCATTAGCAGTCTGCTTCAATGATTCATATGCCTAGTAACCGGGAATCTTCATCTAAAAATATCGATTTTCGCGTCAAACAGCATTTGAATTATGAGTATTGATATCCCTTTCGCTATACTATGGATACTTAGGCAAGTGCACCTATCGTTTCCAGTAGTACAGTGTACAGGAGTATCGAGTATCGTATCCCACAGGGACTATGTGAGTACTAGTATTAACCTTCTTTCTATTATCTAACCTCACAAAGTGAATGATGAATTAAATGAAAATACAAATTAGCTAAAACTAATTATCTAACTAAATGACAATATAGAATATAGTAGAGAGAATGGACAAAAGTAGAGGTGAATTTAGATGAAGAATTCCCCTAAACCAACATGCCAAGACTCTAACTTGATTAATGATTAACCCAATTTCTTAGACCCCGGAGTCCCTTATGTGAATTATATCCTTTCTCAAGTGAAACAATTTCTACCTTCTCGGTTGATTAATTGGAATCTCTTCTCAATTAAAACCCCTAAAAGATGCAATTTCTAATCAATGGACTCCATTTGTGGTTGAGCTTTAATCCTAAAACTCAACTTAGGAAGAACTCATGTAATCCTATGATGTGCGCAAGGGTAGTGAGATTGCCAAGACCGCTTGATGAATCCAAGTTGTTTGCTTCGAACCCTTCTCCAACGAAGAACTAAGTTCTAAAACTCTAATTTAGGACCAATGTGAGTGAGTTCAATATGCCTAAACTAAAGTTCTAAAGACTTGATCAAACGCGAAAGAATGAACTCTAAGCTAGGGTTTGTTGTCGCCACAATCTAAGGATTGATAAGACAAGAGTAGTTCTATTCCAAGAACCAAGAAAACACTCTTAAAAAGAGCACACACTATTCAGACGAATTTTTGAGGAATAATCTGATATTTTTATTGAATTATGAAGACCTATAAATAGGCTTACAAGAGAATTCTAGAACTTGAAGTTTAAGACAACTACTAAAAACTAAATACTCAACTATTTGGAAAATTAACTAAAACAATTTGTAAACAATTTGGAAAACTAACAAAACAAAAAATAAGCTCTAGAAAATATTAAAAATTCGTCCATAAAAGTCTCCTTGGGCTGGACGTCTCCATTGTGCACTATTGGGCCTCCATCTTGCAGTTTAAGAGCCCTCCAAGTGAGCCCAAGTAACCAGCCCCTTGTATGCTTGTTATGGACAACTTAGAACCTTCAATTGGGCTATCTTTATAATTAGATTTGATCCAAAGCCAATACATTAAACCTTGGCCCAATCTACTAGCTTGATCATCATGTAACTCAAGCCCAACATTCATGCTCAGCTCGTATGCAACACTTGGATAGGATTCATGCACGCCTATATCATTGATAAATGACTCTCCTTTTAGCTTGAAACATGCTAGGCAATGCTTCACATATGTAGGTGCTCCTTGGATCCTATCATCCTATCTCTAGCAATTCATTCAAGTTCTCTCTATTCATGAAGTGATCTAATCATATGTGCAATCTCTCGATATACCCATACAAAATCAACACTTGAATTGAAGGATGCATGCAAATCCCAATCCAAAACACAAATAAACTCATGAATAAATCTAAGAACAAAGTGGGTCTTTCATTAAACCAAGAATAAAATCATAGACATAAGAATCTAGGGTTCATCCCATCTAAATCATAAACAACTCAATTCATAATTATAAGAATAAAATTAACAAAAGACAAGAAAGAAAGAGAAAGCTCATTCTCATGCAGCCCTCTTGAATCCTCCCTTGCATCTTGATAAAATCTTCTTGCTTTCACCATTGAAGCCCTTGAGTTGTCCCTCTACTCTTGCTTTCTCCTCCCTACATCACTTTAGATGTGCAAAATGTGTGTTTTTTGAGGTGTGTGCGGCGTGTGTGTGTTTTTCTTCCAGTTAGGGTTCTCTCCCTCAAAGATTCGCCCAAAAGTTCTTAAAAATGCAGCATTCCATCACTAGGCCGTGGCTAAGGCCGCGGCACGGCCTTACTCGCGGCGTTGTGTCCTCCCTTTCTGACCAAGGCCGCACCCCAAGCCGCGGCACGGCCTTACCCGCGGCCTTGGTCAGACTATTTCACTTGTTTTCCATGCAAAATTGCACCTCGAAAATGGCCGAACTAGCTTTTCCTCAAAACATAAAAGTTTTAGCTCTTTGAATACGCTTTCCAAATCAACAAGAATCATGTCATTTGAAGCTCGTTACGCTGAAATATAGCTGAAATACTAAGAACTGGTCGGAATAGTACTGCAGTACAAATATGCTTCAATAACTTCGAATTTTGACCTTCGAACCTTAAGAACTGGACTTTGATGTCTTCATATGAATTGTAGATCATTGTCTTAGCTTCAAAATGCTTCATGAATTACCTTAATCCAATATCTCCATCTCCAGTTATCACTAAATCATTGACATATGTCCAGACTGCCAAACCGTTTCCTTTCCAATTCTTCTTCGCCTATTGCTTCTTTGCACCACTTTGAAGATTTCTTGACTTTAACTCATCTCCAACTTCAAATCACCTCAAAATATCATCCAATTGCCATCCAAATTAATCCAAATTGGTGATGCAATGTGCAAATCCTACGAAAATGACACAAATCACATGTAAATCACACCTTTACACAATTTGGCATTCAAATCACAAATGAGAAGAAATAGCTAAGAAATAGAGAAAAACTCATAGAAAACCTACCCTAAAAACCTATTAAAAACTAATGCACTTTAGCACTTATCAAGTATGCATATAGCAAGGCTTGATTGAAGATGAGTTGTTCAAAAGGAGCAATGTAATTTCTCAAAGCTAAAGGCTATGAAAGAATTTTGTGATTTAGTGAAGTCAGTAGAAATATTTTTGTTTAAAAAAAAAAAAGAAGAGAGAAGAGAAAAAGAAAAGAGAATATTAGGGAAGAACTTTTTAAACTGTTTTAATCAAGGGTTAATTCATTTTTCTTTGCTTAGAATGATGAGTATCTGAGGTAATTATGAATATTTTTGTGTTAGCTTTCCTGAGTTGGCAAAGAAGATATTGTAGACATGTGTGTAGATGTTCCCTTCTGGCTGAGTCATTGTTTGAGTGCATTAGAGTTCATTGCTTAAGGGCAAGCAATGGCTTAAGTGTGGGGGGATTTGATATGTGCTACGGTAACATAGTCTTTTCTTAGGATTTAGGTGAAAGTTTGTAGAGATTTTTAGTTATTTTATCACTTATTTGTTTATTTTTATCTACTTAAAGTCCTTGAGTGTGATTATTATTCATTTGGTTGTTTTTGGTATGTTTGATAGGATTTCCACTTATATCCATGCTAATTGAGGTCAACTTGTGATCACTGCACTTAATTCACCACCAGATTAAAAGTTGATCCCTCCAGTGGATTGTTGAACATGCCAAGTGAAGTTGTTAAGGAAGAATTACAGCTTCTGACCAAGGCCACGCCACGATCTTCCCTACGGCCAAGGTTAGAATGATAACCCAAGGAAGCAGAAGAAAGTAAACTTTCTGACCAAGGCCGCAGGCAAGGCCGTGCCATGACCTTCCCCACGGCTTAGGTCAGAAGGTACGTCTAGAGTAGCAAAACAAAGGTAGAGCTTCTGATGGAGGCCGCGGGCAAGGCCACGCCGTGGCCTTCCCCGTGGCCTAATTCCTGGAATTTCTAACTGATGCGTTTTGATGAGATTTGGAGGGATTTTAATAGGGGAAAATAGACAGAATAGGGCTTCTAACTTCAAAGGAGAGAACGAGTGAAAGAAACACCAAGCAAGAAGCAAGGGTTTCAAGACTCCACCCTCCAATGAATCAAGAAGGACACCTGCAAGGATTCTAAGTAAGAGGATCGCAGCAATAAAGGAAGGGAGATCTCCACAACAACACTTGAAGATTCAATTTCACCATGAGAATGGGTTTTATTGTTCTTCTTCTGTTGATTGTTGAATTTTCTTATTCCATTATGAACTGATTTGTTATGAACCTAGATGGGTTGAACCCTAGTTTACTTGTTGTGGATTGATTCAGTTTGGTTAATGAAAGTTACTCGTTTTATCTGGATTTATTTGTGAATTAATTTGTTTGATTGAATTGAGTTGTGCACGCTCTCTTCTAATCCATGATTTCAATGTAAGTTAATTGGGAAATTACTTGGTTGAATTGAATCACTTCACAAATAAAAAGGCCTGCAAGAATCACTAGAGATAGGATGGCTTAGGTCTTCCCAAGTTAGATTCAAACCTAACTCATTTTATGAAATCCACATTTTTGAATCAATCTTTTAGGGTTTTAGTGAAGAAGAGATTCTCACTAATCAATTAAGAGGATAGGGAATATAATCCTTGAAAAAGGTTATACGCCATAAAAGGGATTTTTGGGTCTAGGGAAATTGGTAACTTAATTAACCATGAATTGAAATACTACGAGGACGACTAGGGGGATTCCCAATCTAGGTTCTCTCTTGATTAATTGTTGAATTCAATTACATAGTGTCCTAGTGTCATCCTATTTTAGATAAATTAGATTAGAGTTTAGTTAATTTTACATCCCCATTCGTTCTTTTTAAGGTTAAATAATAGAACAAGAGTTAGTCCTAGTAGTCATAGTCCTTGTGGGAAATGATACTTGATATCCACCTACACTATATTATAGAGCGATAGGTATATTTGCCTAACTATCCGTAGTATATCTCAGTAGACATCTTATTGTTTATCGTAGAACACTTCCATCTACTATAGTTCAACGTGAACACCAATTTATCTCATGATTTACTTGTCATCCCTATTAGATTAAAAACTTATATCTTTAAATCCACACACTTCCTAAGTGTGAGATCCATAGTCAAGAATAGTCTTTTAGTGCTACTCGAGTATTTAAGAATATTCTTTGATAACCATCTAGTGACACTCACTAGAATTGCTTGTAACACTTAAAGCTAGGAGACATCGGGTCTCGTACATAGGATAGCATATACAATAGAACCTATTGCATAAGCCTTTGGAATCTATTTCACGCTACCAATCTCGACATGTATCAAAAACACGTGTTACTCGAAAGAGTAATCTCCTATCACATAGGCAAAATCCCTTCTTCGATTGCACTATGCTAAACCCTTTAGCATCTAGCCTATGTACTTGGATCTAGTGAGACCAAGCAACCTCTTGGATCCATCTATATAGATCTTAATTCCCAGATTAGAGATTGCCTCTCCTACATTAAGAAATTCTTGGACAACCGTATCTTTACCTTTAAAGTATGTTGTTTCCATCAACGATATGTCATCCACATATAGTATTAAGAAAACGATAATGCTCCCACTAAACTTTACATTTACACAAAACTTGTTTTTGTTTTCGAGAAAATCAAACTCTTCGATTATCTCATCAAAATAAATGCTCTAACACCTTGACACTTGCAAGAGTCCACAAATGGACCCTTGAAGCTTGCATACCTTATGACTATCAATGGAACTGAAAGTCCAAGAAATGTGTCATATACATACCTTTAATTCCCGTTAAGGAATGGGGTCTTTATATCCATTTGACATAGTCATAATAGTAGCTATTGCAAGAAAAATCTTAAATGGATTTAAGCATGGCTATTGGTGAAAAAGTTTCTTTCAAAGTCAAACCTTCGAATTGAATCCCTTTCCATTAACCTTGCTTTATAGGTAACTATGTTACCATCCATGTCAGTCTTTCTTTTAAAGACCTACTTGCACCCTATGGGTTTTATCCCTTTAGGTGACTTGAGCAAGGTCTGCACCTTGTTCTTGTACATGGAATCCATTTTGGATTTTATGGCATCTTGCCACATCAAGGAGTCTATATTAAACAAAGCCTTTTTGTGACTAGTAGGTTTGTCATCATATATGACTAATACATTATTGCTCTTGCTAATGAGAAATCTATATCGCTCATGTGTGAGAAATCTATATTTCTCAAGAGTATAATGCACTCTTGATAAGTGCTAAAGTGAACTAGTTTTTTTAGGTTAGGTTTTTAGGGTTTTCCATGAGTTTTTCTCTATTTCTTAGCTATTTCTTCTCTTTTATGATTTTAATGTCAAATTGTGTAAATGCATGATTTAAAAGTGTTTTTACACCATTTTGTAGGGTTTTGATAGCTTCAACTCGATTTCAATTGATTGGAGTGCAATGAAGAAATAGGCGAAGAAGAATTGGAATGGAAACAGTTTGGCAGCTTGGACATATTTCAGTATTTTGGTCATATCTAGAGCTAGAGACATTGGATTGGGATGAATCTTGAAGTATTTTGAAGCTAAGACAATTTTCTACAATTCATACGAAGACATCAAAGTCCAGTTCTCACGTTTCAATGGTCAAAATCCCAAGTTACTGAAGCACATTTGCACTGCAAGGCTGTTCCGACCAGTTCTTAGTATTTTGAGTATATCTCTGGCTACAAAGCTCTAAATGACATGATTTTTGATGTTTTGGAAAGCTATCTCAAGGGGCTACAACTTTTGTGTTTTAAGGAAAAGCTAATTCGGCTGCCTTTGAGGCCAAATCTGACGTAGACAAACCGCGTGACAACCCGCGCGCGATTTGTGCTGCGGTTTCCATTCAGAAATTAAGTGAACAAACCGCGCGACAACCCGCGCGCGGTTTATGCCGCGGTTTCTTCACAGAATCTGCAGCGTATTTAGCAGCTAAACTGGCCATTTGACGAGAGAAGAACCCTAACTGGAGGAAAAACACACACACGCCGCACACACCTCAAAAACACATATTTTGCACATCTAGAGTGATGTAGGGAGGAGAAAGCAAGAGTAGAGGGACAACTCAAGGTCTTCAATGGTGAAAGCAAGAAGATTTTATCAAGATGCAAGGGAGGATTCAAGAGGGCTGCATGAGAATGAGCTTTCTCTTTCTTTCTTGTCTTTTGTTAATTTTATTCTTGTAATTATGAATTGAGTTGTTTATGATTTAGATGGGATGAACCCTAGATTCTTATGTCTATGATTTTATTCTTGGTTTAATGAAAGACCCACTTT
This sequence comes from Mitragyna speciosa, assembly GCA_024721245.1. Taxonomy (NCBI): domain Eukaryota; kingdom Viridiplantae; phylum Streptophyta; class Magnoliopsida; order Gentianales; family Rubiaceae; genus Mitragyna; species Mitragyna speciosa. Next base: position 12,118,780 of record CM045559.1, read on the forward strand.
GTTCTTAGATTTATTCATGAGTTTATTTGTGTTTTGGATTGGGATTTGCATGCATCCTTCAATTCAAGTGTTGATTTTGTATGGGTATATCGAGAGATTGCACATATGATTAGATCACTTCATGAATAGAGAGAACTTGAATGAATTGCTAGAGATAGGATTACATGAGTTCTTCCTAAGTTGAGTTTTAGGATTAAAGCTCAACCACAAATGGAGTCCATTGATTAGAAATTGCATCTTTTAGGGGTTTTAATTGAGAAGAGATTCCAATTAATCAACCGAGAAGGTAGGAATTGTTTCACTTGAGAAAGGATATAATTCACATAAGGGACTCCGGGGTCTAAGAAATTGGGTTAATCATTAATCAAGTTAGAGTCTTGGCATGTTGGTTTAGGGGAATTCTTCATCTAAATTCACCTCTACTTTTGTCCATTCTCTCTACTATATTCTATATTGTCATTTAGTTAGATAATTAGTTTTAGCTAATTTGTATTTTCATTTAATTCGTCATTCACTTTGTGAGGTTAGATAATAGAAAGAAGGTTAATACTAGTACTCACATAGTCCCTGTGGGATACGACACTCGGTACTCCTGTACACTGTACTACTGGAAACGATAGGTGCACTTGCCTAAGTATCCATAGTATAGCGAAAGGGATATCAACTCTACCAGTCTTTTGAAGATTTTGTGTATTTTGAGCTTCTATTGTGCCTCACCAACATGTGGTGTAAGCTCTAGTTCCAATTATTAATCTATGTCAGCTTGCGATTCTTGAACCTTTCAAGTTCTATCTTGCTCCCACTGTCTCTTTTAAGAATAAACTATTTTTCTAGAAAAAGACATTTCTTGAGACAAACATTTTTATCAAGGGGATTATAGAAGTGATATCTATTGTTTTCACAAGGATACCCCACAAATAGACATTTGTTAGAACATGGTCGAGAGTATGGGAGTGGCATCTAAGGTAAAACCCCCTAAAATGAGATTAGGAAGTGTAGTATGACTCGTCATAAATTGCACGATATCTCATAGGGTACAATTTTTTCTCTTTCAAACATCATCAACAATGGTGTGTCAAGTGGAGACCATTGAGAAAGAATCACATTCTTCTTTAATTATTTTAAAACACTTGACATTGAGTATTATCCACATAGATCAAATCTTTAGTGTTTTAATACTCTTGTCAACTTATTTTTCTTACTTCAATCCTAATGACTTTGAACACTTCAAAGGCCATGGATTTGTATATCAAATGATACACAATCATATCCCATATGATCATCCATGAAAGTGATGAAGTATGATAAACAACCTCTAGCATAGATCGACATTGGGCCAAAAACATCTATATGCTGAAGCCCTAGGAAGATCATTAGCATATTCACCTTTTATGATAAAAGGTGTTTTGGTCATCTCTCAAAGTAAATGAGAATCGCATGTCTCAAATGATTCATGATTGGATGAGTCCAAGTACACAACTATTATGTAATTTGGAAGTGCGTTTCCCATTCACATGACCAAGTCTATAATGTCAGAAGGATAGTTGTTTCAAAATATAAAATTTTTGTCTATGTTTGGGACTGGACTTATTTAGGTCTAGAATTTGTAAAACGTTGTATTAATGATCCAATACCACAAAGAACACCATTACGTAAAAGAACAGTATATATTCTCTTTTGTAATGGTAAATCTTTTCACATTTAATGTGAATTGATTTCATGTTTTTTTTTTTTTTTTTGTAAGTATCACAAAATAACAATGTTTTAAATTCTAGAACAAGCCCAGTTGGTAAAGAGTGTATAAGTCTCTACGACTAGTGTAGCAACTCTTGCTCCATTCATCACACGTAGTTTGACTTTCTTATTGCTTATTGTCCACTATGCTTAAGACCTTGCACATTTTTGTAAATATGGGATTTATATCCAGTATCTAATACCCAATGGTCTTAATTAGTAGATTAAATTATCTCAAACATAAACATACTTAGAAGTAGAAGCTTCACTAGGCCTCTTTATCTTCTTAGTATTGAAACGAGCCTTACTATTCCCTTTCCAATAAAATTGGAAACATGTGCCCTTAGACTTGTCCATTTTGATCGCACCTTTAAGCTTTGTCATAGCCACTCGAGTCTTCTCAAGATCATGCTAGGATTTTCCTTTAACAAGCAATTAAGTGCCCCTTTCTTCTTTGACAGACTACTTCTTAGATATCTCATATCTAATAGTCCTAGATTGTGTATCAACAACTCTTTGAAATGCACAATCACAGATAAAAAGATCTATCAATTTGTGCTACTTTTATAGCTTAGGAATTATAGATGACATTACGATACAAGTAGCAATATCATTATCATCTTTTATGCATCTTGTATGCACATTGTTTCCTAACTATAATTGTCACCATAAGACAAGTGGAAGTGGGTATCAAGTACATAGCCAATTGTGCTTAAGAACTATTCTCAAGTCTTACATTAGTCCAATAAAATCGTATATACATGGAGATATAGGGTGATAAGTGTGTTCATGTGTATATTCATTCTACAACAAATGAAAAGGTAGTACAAGTATTTGTTTTATGTTATAATTGCAAACCAAAAATGTGGGCTTCGAATTTATTTGGTTTATTCCCACTATTTTACTTCAAATCAATACCCTCAATCTATTGATTCGGGAATCCGTTGGAGATTCCTAGTGGGATAGGATCCCATCTAATTAACTTTGGGTTTGACGGAGGCCAATGCCCCAAAGGTAACTTCGATTAGGTAGATAACTTTTATCAATCACAACTCTAGTGACTCCTAGATAGTTGGGTATCAACTCTTGATATTCACATCTTACGTGTTGCCCAACATTGCCTCAAAAATATCATAACATTGACAGAGGCCAAACTCGTTATGTATTTTTGTTAAGTCATACCCATTATTTAGAGATCACATCTCATAGCAAGAACATATTCCAAGTAAGGTGACCTTGACGGAGGCCAACGTGTCAACATTTAATAGGAACTCTTCATTTTTGCTATAATAATGTAAGGCAACTTATATATTGACTTAATATCGCCTCAAAAACACCATAACCTTGATGGAGACCAACAAGTTGAGTATTTTTGTTAAGTCAAACCCATTATTTGGAGATCATATCTCATATTAAAAAAAAAATACTCTAGGTAAGGTGACCTTGACGGAGGCCAACGTGTCAACACTTAGCAAGAACTATGATTTTTACTATAATAACGGAAGGCTAGTGACTTAATATTTTATTTGAGGGATTTTATTTTAATTATACAATATATAGTCTCATCATAGCATGCAATTAAAATATATCGACATATAAAATAAAAACATGCATAATAAATCACGGATGATTATGGACATTACTAAGATATTTTTCTCGAGCCTTAAGGAAAATATATGGTAAGGTAATAAGGGGAGTAACGCAGCAAAAAATTTAAAATTTTATCACCTTAGCCATGGATCTCTTTGATATAATCTATACGATTAAAGGGTGTTTAGCACAAATACCTCAAGCATAGAAGGTTTCTATGCTTCAAAGGGCAAGATCGTATTCGATGAAGGTGTTGATCTACCATGAAAAGCCCTCCAAGTGTCGAGCCTCCAATGGTATCCACACGAACATGATCTTTAGGAACCTTTGGGCTTGCTTGCCTTGCCTTTTGAGTGCTAGCTCCCTTGAATGATTATGAAGAACACAAGAAGAGAAAGAGTAGAAGACAAAACCCTAACCATTAGGAGAAAGAGAAAGTGGCGTTTTCTTGGAGAAGAAAAATCGCCACCTCCCTCTCAATTTTTCTCTCTCTAAACTTTGTGTTATGTTTCATCAATCTATCAAAAGTCAAGGCATGGACTTATTTATATCCTAGTCATTAAGAAAACAAGGGCAATTGGAAACCAAGAAGGTTTAGGAAGCCTACCTTAAGCTAATCCTATTCCTTTAGGAAACCTATTCCAAAAGGAAACCAAATAGCTTCTTAATTCCTTTTAGGAAACTAATTTCCATCAAGACTTAGAATATTTATAATTAAGTCCTTTAAGTTAATTTATCACATAAATTAATCCCATAAGTATCATATACTTATCTTAATAACAATTGAACCTAAAGACCATGTTCTTATTGTGTGTGACCCATTAGGTTCCATTCACATTGGCAATAAGTACAAATTATAACTCATTAATTAATTAATTAAGAGCTAGATAAATTAAACACTTTAATTTATCATTAATTCACTAATTAATTAATTTACACTTATAGATCATGAGTGGCGTCTAGAAATGCATCATGACCACCCAAGTAAATAGGAAAGTCATATGGTAGACTACACCTATCAATGACAATGTTACCGTGTAATTAATATCCTTTCACCACACTATATTCCAATTAGTCCAAGAGTGTAATGCTCACTTTTTAAATGACTAGTTAACAATTTCTTATTCCCGAAATATAACTTTCCATAAAAGTATAACCTTGAAACTCTTTCATGTCATACTTTCACTTTTGTGCAAAAGATTCTTTAAGTTATATTTCAACAAGTGGCCAATCCGGGATATACTCTCCTTTAATAAGGCATGGTGAATCCTATATCGATTACTTACTATCCTTCCATGCTCATACTATACCCAATCTCTACCATATGTGCTACTCTTTTACGAGCACTGAGCAATAGAGTCAAAGTATAACAATCCACACTCAAGATACCATGGTAATCTCAAGTCTAAGGATCACTTACACCATTGCCATTAAGAGTATAATTCATTAGCACTATGAATAGTAACTCTTGGCGGATCAATCCAATGAACTTGTTCTCTAACAAGCATCCACATACCAGCTTAGGTGTCACACACACCATAGTTGACAAGATCAACTACTACTTACCATAAGTAGAGGCAAAGTATGTGCTAGTCTTCTCGTATTAATGATGTCCAATCTCATTAATACTACGACTAGGGATATTTAAGAATATAACTTAATGTGTAATAAGAGTTTCATTATTGTAACTCTTACAATCTCTTATACACAGTTAATATTCTTAGGACTTTATCAAAAAAACAAGTAATATAAATAATAAGTATTAAATGACAAAGAAAATGCCACATATATAAGTATAAAACGAAATAAGCATAATATAAAAATACCAAAAACCAACTTGGTTTTAGGGCATACACTTACACTCCCCTACTCAGGAGAACATTCCAGCCAGTTCCTCAATCCCAGTCATTCCAACACTTGAAGAAACACCTACTTCTTAGCCTACCGGGAAAACCGTTGCTGAATCAGTTTGTCTTCCTATTCAATCTCTCTCTTTGAATTGAACTCCTGATGTCCTACTAACTTGATATTTTCTATTTCTCCTTTGCAGGAGTCTCTCGGCAGTGGTTCTTCTTCTATTTTAGTGTCTAAACTGCTTGCTCGCATCAAGCGCGCCTCTGCCTTGAAACCTTCTTCAGCTCCTGCTGAATCTATTTGAATTTTAGCAACCCCCTCCACAGCGGCCCATAGCAAGCATATCATTCGTACCACTTTGCATGGTCCCCTAGAGCGGATATTTGGTCGTGATCTCACAGACCTTAAATCGGCCTTCAACATTCTCTTGAAGGCTAAAGCGGCCAAACTGTCCTCTCTAGATCTGCGAGCTGCTTATTACTTTATGAACTTTCTTTCTAGGAAAGATAGGTCTGTTTTTAAGCTTTAGTCTGGCTTAGCCAGCTGCAAAGAATTTGAGGAAATTAAGGAGGGCAAGGACATGGAATATCAAAAGCTAGGGGACCAACTGACTGAAGTGGAGAATAAGATTTCTAGCCTGGCAGACAAAGAAACTGAATTGGAGAAGAGGCTAGAAAATGTGCGCTACCGCTTAGACATTCAAAAAGTGACTAGGAATTGACTAGTCGCTGTCACTACGCAAGTGTTAATTGAGCTGGAAGGACTTAATGCTCAAGAAGAACGCATGTCATTACGCAAGTCCTCCTTTGAGAGTGATCTGGGTGGAATGGATGAATCTGTTAACCACAAGCTACGTATCCTTCACCCTATACTAGTCACTCCTATTGGTCCGGCATCCTCCAAAGGGCCATCTGCAACTGCTCCTAGTAGCTCTGTTTTAGGTTTCAGTAAAGGAACCTCCTCTCTTTGAATATTTGTGTTGCTAGCCAATATGTCTCGGCCTTAAACAATTTCTTTCTTTAATGTAATAATTTAACATTGGCCAGCTTTGTACACGGCCCCATAAATACTCATTTGTTTTAGCTTTGCTTTCGTTGAGCAGTTTGGAAAATGATTTCTTGTTTCTCCGGGGACAAAATATCCCATTGTGAGACATTAAACCTCTTAAGGTAGATACCATTGATAGACTTGTTGAAGACTTCACCTTGCAAATTGCTTAGCCTATAAGCCCCTTTACCTAAGTCCACGTGCATTACAAAGGGTCCCTTCCAGTTTGAGCTCCACTTTCCAAACTTGGGATGTTTTTTGCCAACTGGGAGGATCACTTTTAACACCTTTTCACTTGGACTAAAACTCTTATGCTAGACACTCTTGTTGTACATAGCTGCCACTCGCCTCTTGTTAGCTTCAATATGATCTAAAGCTTGCAGCCATTTCTCTTCCAAATCGTCTAATTTTGCCATCATTGCCTGCTGATACTCTTTCGTTTTTAACCCTTTTTGTCTAGCCAACCATAGTCCCCCAACTGCTATTTTGGTTGCTATCACAGTCTCTTGACCATATACTAATTCATACAGAGTCATCCTATTTTTGGTCTTATATGACAATCGATAAGCCCACAATGCTTCTGACAAATGTTCACGCCACACCCTAAGCTTATCTTCGATCATCTTTGCTATGATTCCTTCAGGAACTTTATTGGTTGACTCTGCTTGGCCATTACTTTGAGCAAAATAAGGGGTCGAATTCATTACCCTGAACTTGTAACTTTCTACAAAAGCAACCAACTCCCTTTTTAAAAAATAAAGAGCTTGGTTAGTGATAATTACCTCAAGAATGCTGAATCTATGGACGATGTTCTCTTTGACAAAATGAGTAACTGTCTTTTGATCGACCTCCCCGAGAGGGATTGCTTCGACTCACTTCGTGAAATAATCCGTGACCGTAATTATATATAAATGCTGTTTCGATGAAGATAGCATAATCATGCAAATTATATCAATTTTTTAACATCGAAACAGCCATGGTCTCACTATAACCTATATATCTCGAGCCGGAGATCGTTGTACAGGTCCATGCACCTGACACTCCTTGCAACCTCTTGCAAATGCTACACAATCCTTCATCATCGTCGGCCAATAGAATCCATACCTGCGTAGAATCCAGAACATCTTTCGCCCAGCCTAATAAGCACCGCAGGTGCCTTCATGTACCTCTAGCATTGCTAAGTGAGCCTCTGGCTTACTCAAACATCTGAGGTACAACTCATATCTATCCTTTTAGTATAAAATGCCATCGAGCAACCTATAGTGGATTGCACCCATTCTCACTTTTCTAAAGGTAATCGCACTTGAGTTCTCTAAGAATAGCTTAATTAGTTATCTCCAGTCTTCCTCTTGTCCCATGTTGAGAGTACAAACCCCTAAACCTCCAATATGGTCATGATATGATGGTATGGTTCTTTGAAACACCGTGAAGCTAGTTGCCAGCTTTCCACACTCTAACGTCACCCCAGATGCCATTTGAGCCAGCTCATTGGCCCTGCGATTATTCTCTCATGGGATGTGGCAAAAGTGCACATCTGGAAGACCTTTAGCTAACTTGTTGACCGCCAGCAAATATTGTGCCAATGTTTGATTCTTGCATTGATACCCTCCTGAAATTTGATTAATCACTAGCATGGAATCTCCAAACACCTCCACATTTTCTGCCCACGGTTCTACTTGCACTTCCAATCCAATAATCAGAGCCTCATACTCTGCTTGGTTATTAGAGCAGTCAAATGTTAATTTGAAAGCTTACTGATACGTTCATCCGTTTGGGGCTCGACTCAGCACTCCAGCTCCTCCCACAGTACCTTGCTATTGAACCATCGAATCATATCTTCCATACCCCGAAAATTGCTTCTTCTGCCTCCTATCTGACTTCTTGGCCTTAGGCTTGGGGCATGATCGACCACAAAATCTGCCAGCGCTTGCCCTTTGACAGCCACCTGAGACATGTGTTGGAACTGGTGTTCCATCAAGTATAATGCCCTATTTTCCAAGTCAACCGGTAAGAGTCAACCGGTTCACCAAATAATTGACAAGATCAACCTTAGAAATTACATGCACTATTACGGGTAACATGTAGTGTCTGAGTCTCTTAGTTGCAAAATACAAAGAAAACATAATTTTTTCATTGGTCGATACCGGCGCTCTACAGGGGTGAGTAACCAGCTCAAATAGTACACAGCTCACTCCTTTCGTTCCTCATTATCCTGTGCTAGGAGACAACCTATGGTCCCCTCGGCTGCTAAAAGGTACAGCTTTAGCTGCTTTATGCGATCCGTGGGAACCAGCACTAGTGGGTTAGCAAGGTAATATTTGAGTGTATCAAATACTGTCTAATGCTCATGTTTCCAGACAAACTGCTCATTGTGCTTCTACTTTAATAGGGGTAAGAAAACTTGTACTTTACTGGCCAAATTCGCAATGAACCTCCTTAAGAAATTAACTTTCCCAAGGAACTGCTGGAGCTCTTTTTTGTTGCTCGCGTTGTCAAGCCTTCCTGATGGCTTCAGTTTTATTTTGCTCAATCTCAATTCCCTTTTTATGTACCAGGAAGCCGAGAAAAACGCTGGCGAATACAGTAAACGCACACTTTAAAGGATTAAGTTTTAGTTGGTGCAACCGCATCCTTTCAAACATAATTCTCAGGTGGATCAAATGCTCCCTAAAGCCAGATGACTTCACAATTATATCATCAATATATACTTCCATGAACGTACCGATACAATCATGAAACATGTAATTCATTGCCCGCTAGTATGTTGCCCCGGCATTCTTCAATTCGAAAGGCATGAACTTCCGTTGATAGATACCTATTGAACTGGGACATCGAAATGCCGTTTTTAGGACATCCTCCTTTGCAATGAAAATTTGATTATATCCTGCATTGCTATCCACGAACGTCATCATCTTGTTGCATGCCGACGTATCTATCAATAGGTCGGCGACTGGCATTGGGTATTCATCTTTTGGGGAAGCCAAATTCAAATTCCTAAAGTCTGTGCATACTCTAATCTTGCCATTCTTTTTCATTATAGGCACAACATTAGAGATCCATTCAGCATACACAGCTAATTCGCTAAAATCTACCAGCAGCAACCTTTCGATTTCATCTTTAACTTTGGAAATGACTTGTTCCGAACCACCTCAGCCTCTGCTGTGCTCATCTTAGTAGCAAAAGGCTTGGCATCCGAACGAACCACCTCAGTATCACCACCATTCCATAAGAAAAGAATTTGGTACAAAGAGGATGGGATACACTTTGACGAGTGAATCCAATCCCTCCCAAGCAGAGCATCGTATGTAGATTAAGTATCCACAACAAAGAATGAAGTAGTAATTGTACTTGGACCCACCGTTACTTCCAATGGCAAGATTCCCCAAGTATCTATAGTGCTACCAGTAAAATTGCTGACAATGACCCCTATAGGAATCAAGTCGTCAGTCGTCTTGCCAATCTTTCTCAATATAGAAACCAGTAAGATATTCACTAGGGCTCCATTGTCTACGAGAACTCACGCCACTAGTATGCCTTCAATGTGTGCCTGAATGAAAAGTGGACACAAATGACGACTCATTGCATTGTCTGGCTTAGTTATCACAATCTCATTCGGGCCCCTCAGGCCTTTTACAAAATGGATCTCGCCTTGAACCGGCTGTGGCGGTGACACTAAGTCTGATTGTGAGGTTTAGGTACTATCAAAATTAAGCAAAATTCACATAAACAAGTAATAAAATTTATAACCTAATATCCCTTTCCGCAAGTGCATGGGTCAATTGCATTAGGGGATGTATTAGGGTCAATCCCACGAGGAAACAAGAATTAGCAAGTATCAAAGCTACTAACTTGCTCTATTATCTGGATAAAACATCAAATGGTTGGTGTGCAAAATAAGAAAATTCAACTACTTAAAGTAAAACAAATGAGAGAAATTCACAAATACAAGTAATAGGGTCTAGAATCCACTAATTGTCACTAATATGATTGAATGAATTAACACCTTGCTATATTAATCTTGCCTTGTTTAGGATTGCAATTCCATATGAAATCAAGACTTGTTTTCACAATGAATTGACTAGAGTTCAATTATGTTCATGATGAACTCTTGTGAAATGCATGAATTGTGGTATTAAACAACCTCGATCCACCTACTTGTACAACTATTTGCATGTGTGTACATCATAGGCTTCATCTACCATTTTTCAATGTTACAAGCACTTCTAATGTCAAATAACATCTAAATGATTTGCAATAGTTGATCAAGCTACTACAAATGTTAAATCTTGATAGATGAACAAGCAAATACAAGTTATAGCAAGTATAATAATATTCAAATCATATAATTAGCTTTATCTAACCCTCAGACATGTTTTTAGTTAAACATAGCCTGCATGAATAACATATGCAAGAAACTACTCATATGCAAGTAGGAAAATAAAGAATTAAGGTAAGAAATGCTCATTTTTTGGTTGAACATGGCTCCAAAGCTTCATTCCTCATTGATATGAATTGATACACATGATTCCTCCAAGAGTTTTCTTACAAATAATGAAAATTCTTCTAAACTACAAAGAAAACTATTACTATCAGCTACATGGGAGTGATTCTCCCTTCAAGACATGTTCCAAATGTCTTCCAAGAGCTCCCTATTTATAGACAAATTCACCCTAATCATCTAGACAACTTGCATGACAATTTGCAAGAAAAGTTATCTTGAAATCACAAAAAGATTTTCCTTGAATTTTTCAATGTTTCTTGGGTTGTGTAGGTGCAAAGAATCTTCAAAAAGTCATCAAAAGGGGCTGGAACATAAGTTGCAAGTTGAAGATGTCATTTTCTAGCTGACATGGTAGATCCGTAGGCTGTTGGTCTTCAGATAGTGATCCGCAGATTGCTCCCAGAAGAAGGAAGAACCAGCTTTTCCTCAAAACATGAAGGTTGTAGCTCTTTGAATTAGCTTTCCAACACCACAAGAATCAGGTCATTTAGAGTTTTGGATGTAAATATATGGCTAAAAAACTTAGAGGTGATTGGAAGAGCTTTATGCTTCAGTAATTTGGATTTTTGTCTATGAAGGCATGAGAACTAGATTTGATGTCTCCATACGAATTGTAGAGTATTCTCTTAGCTTTAAAATTCAAGAAGAATCATCTCAATCCAATAATTTTAGCTCAATTTATTGCCAAAATACTGAAATATGCCATTATTGTCGACCCGTAGTTTTCTCCAATTCTTCACTTCCATTGCTTCTTTACATATTGCTTGTTATGCCTCTTATGCCCTTGAGACATTTTTGTGATGTTGATCTTTTAATTCTATGATGAATTTGTTGATGAGAATTTTTCAAAAGTTGAGCAAAACAATCCTCCAAGTTTGAATGTAAAAGTTGTTCTATTGAAATTCCCAATCCAATCATCCTTGAATCCACTAAGAATGGGATGACCTTTACTCCAATTGATCCAAATTATGATTGAATGTATAAAACCAGAAAGGTTTTACAAAGATTTTGTATTAATTTGCTTAAAATATAAATTTTGCTTCAAAACCCTAAAATTCGGTAAAAACACTAATTTTTGGAAAATTCTTCAAATAGAAGAACAATTACAAAATTGAGCCATTTTTATCTTAAAAATACTTAAAACATACTCAAATCATACTAAAATCATATATAAAATATTATACTAAACTAGGTAAAATTATTACTTATCAAACTCCCTCACACTTGAATCATTGCTTGTCCTCAAGCAATTGGAAAATCAATAGATCAAAACATGATTCAAACATTTGAAATGACAAATACCACATTGTTGAATGCAATTCTACAAGATAAAGTAAATAGGCATTATGCAATTCCTTGTAAAGTTTCTAATACTAATCATAGCAAGTAAAAGGGAAGTAATTATCTCAAGATTAAAGCTTATTCAACCAAATTCCATTGCCTTACAAAATTTCACATGCTAAGTATTTAATATGGACAATCATATACAACTTAATTACACACAATAGGGACACGTTGAACTTTATAATTTGCAAGTGTCTTTTGACGTGAAGGTTAACATTTCTAAATGAAAACCCCCGGTTACTCAACACTTTGATCATTTTTACCACATTTAATCCTTAGTTTGAGAAGTGAAATTGTCTTTTGATGAAAGGATCGACATTTTGTGATGAAGACCCCTTATTACTCAACAAATCACTTTCAATCAAACTTGCTTTGCATACTCATAATTCAATTGCCGTTTGACGTGAAAATCAACATTTTGTGATAAGGATTCCCGGTTACTAAGCAATTTGAATAATTGGAGTAGTTATAAGTAAACATTCATCAATTTTCCTCATAATATATTTGTTCATTTATAAAATAAGTATACTTCTTGTCCATATCTACCACTTAATAGTGTAAAATTAAGTAAAGAAAAGAATTTTAAAATCAAACTTGCCAAATCATCAATTTTCCTCATAATATATTTGTTCATTTATAAAATAAGTATACTTCTTGTCCATATCTACCACTTAATAGTGTAAAATTAAGTAAAGAAAAGAAATTTAAAATCAAACTTGCCAAATCAAGACATAATTACAACCATTTTACAAGATATACTTTCTTAAAAACAAAATTTCTAATCACATAATGACTATTTCTTCTTATATTTGTAAAATTCATTCAATCAAAGTTGCATGAATAATCTCAAAAGTAAGAGAAGTTAACAAGTTAACGGCACAAAAGTATGATAAAGAGGCAAATTTTGAAAAATTTAGGCCATATTTTACCAAAACAATATCTTGACACAATTAAAAAAAAAAACCAAACATAATCCTATACCTTCCCCCCCCCCCCAACAATTAAATGAAAACAATGTCCTCAATGTGAAGGAAAAATAAGAAAGAAAATGGGACAAGAAAACTCCCCTTGTTTGGTTGATATGTGTTGCGTCCTAAAAATCGTAAGCAAAAGGGTACTAGTGGGGTCGTTGACTGTCGCGTCCCAAAAAGACGGTCCGGTCCGAGACCCTTTTTTTAAAAAGCAAGTTTTGGGAAAAAATCATGCGCGTGTGTGAAAAATCGAGTTTTAGTAAAAAAGTGTTATTTAGTAAAAAATGGTATTTTAAAAGAAAATAAGGCCGGGACTAAAAATGCGACAGTTTTGGCCAACTAATTTTTAAAAAAGAGTTTTATTTTGAAAAATGGAGTCACCACTTGGTACTGAGTTAGGGTGTACCAAGTCACCCGAAAAATACTTTAACAAAACAAAAATAAAAATTTTAGAAAAATATTTTAAAAACCCTTTTCTGACTCCGATCTACGAAAACGAGAGAAAAAGGTCCGAGAGTCACATTTGAAGAAAGGGAAGGTAAAGGCTCACGCCTAAGGCACCCTTTCAACTTAGCCGAGGCTATTTGCGAGGTTTAATCAAAATTTTCTAAATTAACCCTAAGTTCTATTGCGTTTTGGATGTGTCTAAATGAATGCAAATCCTAAAATCTAAATGTGGGTATCGAGAGGGGTCGAATGTCCCGTCGAAGCTTAATCGGATTATCGCATTAATTACGAAACCCGAGTCGAGACCTCGAGGGGAGTCACGAGTATGAATGCAAAAATGCGATTCAAAAGAAAAGAAATTAATATATAGTAATAAGTGAAGAAAGAAGTAGGTGTGCAACATAACAGGTACGGGGGACTAATAACTCGTGACTAAATGTTTCTACTCAAGGAGGGGGGGAACGGCCTGTACGCCACCGCTTCCACGTAAGTAGTCGACTATTTTTAGTCGAATCACACAAATGTCCTAATTTCTAAGTGAAATGCAACCTAAATGTCATGCATTTTTTAAAAATGTGTCAAATATAATAATAATAATATCATGACAAGTGGAAAGAAAAACTAAAAGTGTGTGAAATGGTGAAATGCACACGAATGCTTCTAATACTAAAATATCCTAAGGGTCTAGCGTTGGGCTAGCCCTTTCTAAAAATCCCACTAGTGTTGGACTAGCGAGAAAAAGAATGAAGCCATAACTAGTGTTGGACTAGTGTGGTGACAGAATACCATGAATCACGAATTAAATATTAAAGTGTGAATTAAAAGCAAATTAGACATATAAAAACACATACAGTCAAATAGGAGCACATAACACGTAAGCATGATATTTAGATGCAAAATCCTAATGAAAACGGTAAAACAAATAAGCACGTAAGCATGCAAAAGCAAATAAACCCTAACTATTACACCGGGGGCTTAATTGACAATTTTAAAGGGGGAAATTAAAAATGCCCTGTCTATTACACTTTCCATCTAATTACACAATTCTTGCTAAAATATGAGAAAAATAATCTAACTATTACATTGACTAGCTAAATACAAAATATTATATTTTTTCAAAATAATAATAAAAATTCAAAATTAAATAAAATAAATTAAATACATAAATACACAAAAAGTATGTAAAATAAGAAATCATACAAATAATAATAAAAATAATGCATAAAAATCACGTTGGAGCATATTGGAGCACATAAAGAGGAAAATAACAAGAAGTCGAGATACCTCTTTGGAGACCCGGTACTAACACTAGTCAAAATGAACAAACAAAGTCAAGGCACCTTGATATAAACAAACAAAACCTAAAATATATAACTATTGACGAATTGAGATAAAAATGAATTCTAGCAACTAAGGGGACTAAAAATGAAATTTTATAAAACTTAAAGAGTAAAAATTAGAAATTTACATAAATATAAGGGGACAAAATTGTAAATTCTAGCAATTGGGGGCAAATTGGCAACAAGAAGGAGGTAAAATTGTAACTAGTTAAGGAATTAATTAAAAGGTAATAAACCTAAGTGGGGTCAATTTGTAATTATGAGGGACTTGACTACGTACACAACAAAGTTGTTAGAGGCAAAACCAATAATTGTCAAACATATACAGGTTAGGTTAATAATTAAATTCAATTAGGTTAGGAACCAATCACAAAAATAATTAAGCAATTAATAAAAATAAACTAAAACAAAAAACAAAAACAAAACTAAACTGATTACTAAACACATTTTTAACATCTACACCCAAAATTATTAATTCTTCCATCTTCTCCCTCTTCACCCGTTCTTCCCTCTCTCTCTCTTCCTGGTTCTTCTCTCTTTCTCATCTCTCACTCTTTTCTTTTTTCTTCTCCCTATTTCTCTTTATTTCTCTCGAATTTTCTGCTCTTCTATTTCCCTTCGTTCTTCTTTCTGTCCGGCTTCTCCCTTCTCTCGATTCCCAGCTTTCTTCCCCTTTTTCTTCTCTGTTTTTCTTCCTATCGCGTCTCATCTGCTCTCTAAGGATTTTCTCTTTGTTTCTCCTTCTCTCTTCTCACTCTCACTTTCTTTCTCTCTTTTGGTTCTCTCTTCTCACTCTCTCTTTCTTTTTCTCTTATGGTTTTCTCTTCTCCTCTCTGGTTTAACTCTCTGTCTCTGTTTTCTTTCCATTTTTTTTCTCATTTCCCATCTTCTCCCTTCTATTTCCAACTCCCTTCCCCTAAATCTCTGTTATCTCTCGCTCTTCTATCCCTCCTTCTCTCCAAATCACTCTCTATTCTTTTCTCCCCTCTCTGCGTTCTCTTCTCTCTCACTTTCGCTTCTATTTCTCTCTCCCTTTTTCTGCCTCCTTCTGGTTTTCCAGCCCTCTCTCTATTTCGGTCCGATTTCAAAATTAACATGGGGGGGGGGGCTGCGAATTGCTATTTTACACAGTTGGGGCTTGGAGGATGGTGATGAATTGACTTCGGGTGGCGGGAAATTGGGGCTTTGGGATTGTAATTTGTGGTCTTCTATGTGTGTATGTGTGTGTTTGTGATTAGTTATGTCTGTGTGTGCGATTGTGTTTATATGAATTTGCTACGTGTGGTGTGTGATTGTGTGTTATTAGGATGCCTTTATTTTGGGTTTGGGCATCTGTTTTTGTTTGTTCTTGTAGGTTGTGAGCAATGGTGGTGATCAACTAGCTGGTTCTATAGGTGGTGATTGGAATTGGGTGTGGGGTTGGGTATTGTGTTTATGTTTTGTGTGTTTGTTTGGTTGTTTGCACGTTTTGAGCTCTGTGGAGGTTCTGGTTGTTTGGATTATGGTTTTGCAGGGGAAATGTTGGTGGGTTGTGGAGTTTTGGAAGCAAATACAGGGGAGGTATGAATCGGAGGTTGCGAGGGTCTTTTCTTTGCTTTTTTGATGTCGTTGAATTGGTAGAAGAAGTTAGATGATGGTTAGTTGGGATTTGATGGCTGATGATCAGGGATTGGGGGTGGTTTACTGGCACTGGTTCTAATGGTAGAGAGAGGGATGTTAACGGTGGTGTTGCAACGGTGGCAACAGAAATTACTTGAGAGGCTGTGATTTGAGGTGAAGTGTGGCTAGATTGGTTAAGTGTTGTAACTAGATGGGGGATTGAGAGGGAAGAGAGATGACTGTGGGCGGTGGTTCAAAGGGTTTGACGTTCTGATTGTTAATGACGTGGGAATTTGTCTGTGAGAGTTGCTGTTGGAATCTGGTGGTGGAATTAGGTAGTAGGTGATGGTAGGGATGATGAAGGTGGTGGTGGAGGTTCGGTGGAGATGGAGTAATTAGACAGTTTTCTGGCAACTTGTGGTGGATCTGTTGGATTGGCACAGAGAGAGAGAGAGAGAGAGAGAGAGAGAGAGAGAGAGATATCGATGGGTATGATCACAGAACCAGAAAAACAGGAAGCCAAAAACTAGAAAAACAGAACTAATATCCTCAAGAAAACAAAGGGAAAATCCAGCAATCAGAAATAAAAATTTAGCAACAAGAGCAGAATGACAGTTCAATAGCTTAAATAGAATTCTCAACAAACATACCAAAATTAATCAAATTTGTTTAAAAAAATGAAAGAAAATTCAATAAAATAAATAAAAGAATTTACCTTCTGAAGTTTCAAAATAACCTGATGATGAACAGTGACAAATTTTTGAGGTTGAAGATGATGAACAGTGACCAACTGGAACCAGGCGGCTTTTGTGTGTGTTTTTTAGTGTGAAATGTGTGTGTTTGATCCTTAAAGCACAAAAATCAAAGTGTTTGTAGGGTTTTCTCTTTTTTTCTCCTTTTGTTTTGCTGATTAAAAGGGGTATTTATAGGCCACTTGTCTTGTTGGCCAAGAATGCTATAAAATAATGAAAATGCCACCGGTATTAAAAATGCTAATTTTATTAAAAAAATATTTTTCAACCCCAAAATTAAAAATTAATACAAAGAATCTGACAACAATCTCTAAATTTTCAAAAAGATTTCATAGTAGATATCAAAAATAAAAATTAGAGCTCAAAACTGATAAAAACGCGCTCGGGGTGTAAAATGACGATTTTGCCCCTAGACAACGAAAATACACAAAAAATAAATATTAGCCTCAAAAAATTATCAAAAATTAAAAGTAAGCTTAAAAAACTGGAAAATGCATTTATGACTCAAAAATTGATGAAAAATGAATTTAATTTGTAAAATGATGATTTTACCCTTGGACAATGAAAATTTTCAAAAAAAATAGCTATTGACCTCAAAAAATTACCAAAAATTAAAAATAAGTTTAAAACACTGGAGAATGCATTATGACCCAAAAATTGACAAAAATGAATTTAATTTGTAAAATGACGATTTTGCCCTTGGACAATGAAAATTTATAGAAAAATAGTTATTGTTTCTAAAAAATAAAGAAATTTAGAAACATGCTTAAAGAATTATAAAAATGAATTTGGAACTAAAAAATGAACTAAAATGGTGTTCGCGAGGCGAAATTACCATTTTGCCCTTGTGCTAGTAAAAATATATAAAAATACCAATTAAATTTAAAAAAAATCATAAAAAATAAAAAATATGTATGAAAGTAAAAATGTAAATTTAAAACCCCCCAAAACTAATGAAAAGGTATTTACAAATAAAAAATACTATTTTGCCCCCAAGATTATTGAAAAAATTAAAATTTGTCCCCAAAAATATAAACACCTTCCCCATATTTGACAAGTAGATGGTGTGTCAAAATTTAGTGTTTACAGTTTGCCCCTCTTTGTCGGGAATCTCGTAGAGATTTCTGACAAAGACATAGACAACATCAAATTTTGACTCACCCAAATGTGAAAACAGACATTGCTGTAAACAAAACGTCTAATCATGCATTAGTACATAAATGTGATGAGATGTAACTAATGACCAAGGAACACATATATAAACATGTGACCAAGCTCTCAAAGAGCTGCCTACGTATTCCGGTGATGGGAATCAGGTCGAACGTAGTTCGGATGCCAGTGAACAATGGATGTGAAATACAATTGCAAATGGTAAAACAAGGGTTCAAACTTGTGATCAAAAGAAAGAAATGCAACGTTTGAATTGCTAAGTAAAGATAACAAAGATTGGTAAGAAACTACAAGACAAAACAAAGTGCTTAAACTAACAGACAAAAAATGAGTTTAGATTGCTAAACAAAATAAATACCGATAAATTAAATGTAATGTCTGGGCTGTCGGACTTGGAAATATAAATAAAAGATGTCAACTAGGCTGTTGGACGGATGCATGACCTTGGGCTGCCATGGTTGATGAATGCAAAGTTTGGACTGCCAAACTTGAAAATGTAAATAAATGATTCTGAGCTGTCAAGAATCATAAAATGCAAGGTCTAGGCTGCCAGACTTGAAAACATAAATAAACAAATACTGACTAGGCTGCTGGACGAATGCATGACCTTGGGCTGCCAAGGTGGATGAATGTAGAGTTGGGGCTGCCAACTTGGAAAAGTAAATAAATAATCCTGAGCTGCCAGGAATCATAAAATGCAATGCAAAATCTGGGCTGCCGGACTTGGAAATATAAATAAAAGATGCCGACCAGGCTGCTGGACGAATGCATGACCTTGGGCTGCCAAGGTTGATGAATGCAAAATTTAGGATGCCAAACTTGAAAAAGTAAATAAATGATCCTGGGCTACCAGTAATCATAAAATGTAAGGTCTGGGCTGCCAGACTTGAAAACAAATGTCGACCAGGCTGCTGGACGGATGCATAACCTTGGGCTGCCAAGGTCAATGAACGCAGAGTTGGGCTGCCAACTTGGAAAAGTAAATAAATGATCCTGGGCTGCCAGGAATCATAAAATGCAATGCAAAGTTTGGGCTGCTGGACTTGGAAATATAAATAAAAGATGCCGACTAGGCTGTTGGACAGATGCATGACCTTGGGCAACCAAAGTTGATGAATGCAAAGTTTGGGCTACCAAACTTGAAAAAGTAAATAAATGATCCTGGGCTGCCAGGAATCATAAAATGCAAGGTTTGGGTTGCCAGACTTGAAAATATAAATAAACAAATGCCGATCAGGCTGCTGGACGGATGTATGACCTTGGGCTGCCAAAGTGGATGAATGCAAAGTTTGGGTTGCCAATTTTGAAAAGTAAATAAATGATCCTGGGCCGCCAGGAATCATAAAATGCAAGGTCTGGGCTGCCAGACTTGGAAACATAAATAAACAAATGCCGACCAAGCTGCTGGACGGATACATGACAAAATTAAGACATCGGGAAACTTAAAAGCCATTGTCAAATGTTGCATCCAAATCAACAAAACTTGTCAAAATTTTTTCAAAAAATTTTGCGCCAGTGTATGGCGTCAAAACCTTTTAAAATCATT
Organism: Mitragyna speciosa; assembly: GCA_024721245.1. Lineage (NCBI taxonomy): Eukaryota > Viridiplantae > Streptophyta > Magnoliopsida > Gentianales > Rubiaceae > Mitragyna > Mitragyna speciosa. The sequence goes on from CM045559.1 coordinate 12,138,675, forward strand.
CTTTTCAATGTTAGGTGCCATATGAAGATATTAAAATCTTATTTGACTTAAACCTTCCGACCCCTCACTTCAATATAAAATTCTTTTCAAGATTTTGCTGCAATCATAAATTATCATAATTAACCCAAAAAATTTTCAAAAATTTTTTGTCCCAGTGTCAATTTTGAAAACAGAATTTCTTCTTCTTTTCTTTCTCTTCTTTTTTTTTCTCTTTTTTTTTTTTTTGTGCCCTTGATCAAGCTATCATTGACTTAACAAAATTGCCCCAGTTGTTATTCTTGTCAAAGGTCTCAATTGAAGATTGTGTGACCATATCTGCAAAAGAGAAAAAGACAACGGTAATTGCAAAAGTTATGCCACCACTTGACAGTCCCTTGATTCACTATTGCATATAAACATGAGTATCGTAATCCTGATTCCTGAATCGGTCTCCTGCCTTTGCTTTCTGACATTTTCTGATTTCAAAATTCTCTGATCTACCATTCACGATAAATGTCATGTATGCTCTTCCATATATATCTCGAGATCTTGATAAATTTAGGATCACTTTTGCTTTTATTGCACACTAGGACACAAAAAATGTCAAGTTTTTGAAAAAAAAATGAATTTATCACGAAAAATTTGTCAGATGCAACAACAAAATAAATCCTGTACACTAAACATTTTCATATATGTATATATAAAACTTTTAATAACAACTAATTATTATGTTCAAATGAAAAATCAATTTTCAGCGACAGCTCTGAAGAAATCTGCCATTTTGATCATTTGGATGTCATTCCATTTAAATTCCGAGATTGCTCCAAGATGATCAATACAAAAGAAAATTCTCAAGTAACCAAGGTCACCAGCTTCTGCAAAGAACTCCGCATCTACCACAGGTGTATTCTACTTCCTCACTTGTGAGCCTTCGACTTGTAATTTCCCGACCTCAGCACCCTTTCGGGTTTTCACTGAGGTTTCCCCCTCCTATTTTCTCTTTCCCGACCTCAACAGCCTTCGACTTCTTCTTTTTTTTCTTCTTCTTCTTCTTCTTCTTTTTTTTTTTTTTTTTTGAAACGCCCTTTCAGGTTTTCACTTTTGTAGAGAGAAAAGAGAACAAGCAACATTCAAGTCCTGATCAATCGTTTCCTGTTTCATAAAATAAGACTAGTATTAAAATGTTTGGCATCAGTAAGACAATCTTCCCTTGATGGATTAGGGATAGATATATTAACATCACATGCCCTATTGATTTGCAAATTCATTTCAAAATTATCACAAAATAAGGACAAAGGTCAGTAACATTCTCGACTTTTGTAACGGGGTCAGGTAAGGTGCTTGAAAGGTTAAGGTCGAAAAGCAGAATTCATGAAAAAGGTTGATTATCTTGAGGTCGCATTTTCAGAAAGACTTATTCGAACTTTATTCTTTGCCCTTTTGGGTTTTTTTTTTTTTTTGCCCCAATTTATCACTTTCCATGGGGTTTTCTTTTGTATCATTTTTTTTTTAAACAATAGTCAACAAATAAAATTTTCCCTAGTATGGGGTGTGACCATCAAGTGGGTTATGAAACGAAACTCATAGATTCTGAAAGCTCAAAAGGGAAAAACTAGAGAAAAAATTAAGGGAAAAAAAAGAAAGCCCGCCTTTGACCCGTCCTCTTTTGCAATAATTTTAAAAGAAAACTTACCAATCAAATGTAAAACTTTTTTACCATGTCTGAATTGATGATTTGGGGAAACACTTGACCATCCATTTCTGTCAGAACAAGACCTCCTCCTGATAGTACCTTTTTGACAATGAATGGACCTTGCCAATTTGGAGCAAATTTTCCTTTGGAGAAAATTCTTAGCCTTTGTACTGATGCCTGAGGGATACAATCCATTTCTTAAATACTCTTTCAAATCATGAAATCATGGAAGACCATCGGGCTCCTGCTCAATGCGCAGATAGTGAGCTGGCTCTTCTTGAATCTTGATGGAGATGGGCTCAATCACCATATTATCAGGGTGACTAATCATGGAAGACAAAGTTGTTAAAACATCTGCGAATATATTTCGAGCACGCAGAATGTGAGTAAATTCCAGGGTTTTGAATTGCCTAGCAAGAGTGAGTAAGCAACAATGATACGGAACGATCTTAGAATCCCGAGTTATCCATTTTTCCAACATTTGATGAACTAACAAGTCATAATCACTGAATAGTGCTAACTCCCTAATATCCATATCCAATGCCATTTTCAAATCCAAAATACAGGCTTCATACTCGACCATGTTATTAGTGCAATCAAACTTCAACTTAGCTATAGCAGAATAATGTTTTTCATCAGGTGATATCAGAACTGCACCTATCCCTGCTTCGAACGAATTTGAGGCACCGTCAAAGAATAATCTCCATCCCAAAGATTTCTCATTCGTATGATCTACTGCTCCTACAAATAATATCTCTTCATCCGAAAAATAAGTGTGCAAGGGTGCATAATCATCTTCCAAGGGATTCCCTGCCAAATGATCTGCAATAGCTTGACCCTTGACTGCCTTCTGAGTTGTGAACACAATGTCAAACTGACTGACAATCATCTGCCATTTAGCCATGCATCCAGTGGGTATCGGTTTCTCAAGTAAGTACCTCAAAGGATCTGATCGAGATATAAGGTAGGTGGTGTGATTAAGAAGATAATGCCTGAGTTTCTGAGCAACCCAAGCCAATGCACAGCACAACCTTTCCAAAAATGAATAGTTTTTCTCATAAGCCGTGAACTTTTTACTCAAGTAATAGATTGCCTGCTCCTTTTTTCCTGAATCATCATACTGACCCAAGACACAACCCATCGCTCAGTCCAAAACTGAGAGATACAGGATAAGTGGTCGGCCTGGCTTTAGTGGCACTAAGACAGGGGGGTTCAACAGATAATCTTTAATTTTATCAAAAGCCTACTAACAATCCTCGTTCTAATCCATTGGGGCATTCTTCCTTAACAACTTAAACAGTGGGTCACAAGTAAGGGTCAACTGAGTAATAAATCTGCCGATGAAATTTATCTTTCTCAGAAACTTTTCATGCCCTTTTGTGTCTTTGGAATTGGCATTTCCCCTATAGTTTTTATCTTTGTGGGATCTATCTCAATACCTTTCTTGCTAACAATAAATCCCAATAACTTTCCAGTAGGAGATCCGAAAGCACATTTTGCAGCATTCAATCTCAGACTATATTTCCTCAACCTTTCAAACAGTTTTTTCAAATCTACCAAATGGTTTTCGGACCTCTTAGACTTGACTATGATGTCATCCATATAAACTTCTATCTCCTTGTGGATCATGTCGTAAAATAACGTAGTCATAATCCTTTGATAAGTGGCCCCAACATTCTTCAGTCCAAAAGGTATGACTCTATAACAGAATGTGCCCCATAGAGTGATAAATGATGTTTTCTCCCTATCTTCTTCTGCTACCAAGAGTTGATGGTACCCAACGAAATAATCGATGAATGAATCCATTTCATGACCTGCTGTGTTGTCCAACAAAATGTGAATATTGGGTAAAGGAAAATCATCTTTTGGACTGACTTTGTTTAAATCCCAATAATCCACGCAAACTCACACTTCTCCCGACTTTTTGAGAACCGGAACCATATTCAATAGCCAAACGGGATAGTGGAACACAACAATGATATTAGCATTGAATTGCTTAACTATTTGCTCTTTAATCTTAAGGCTCATTTCGGGTTTGAATTTACTAGACTTTTGTTTTACTGGAGGAAAGTTTGGGTCAATGGGCAATTGGTGAACTACTATATCAGTAGAAACTATAAGCATATCGTCATATGACCATGCGAACACATCCTGAAACTGCGTGAAAAATTCAATCATTTTATTTCTCTGCTTCTTGTTTAAATGCACACTGATTTCAACTTCATTCACTTCTGTCTTAGTGCCAATATTAATAGTTTATGTTTCTTCCAGGTTTGGCTTGAGTTTTTCCTTGTATTGTTCAAGATTCTTAAATACGGAATGATAATCTTCTTCGATATCACTCTCGTTCTTATCAGCAGTTTGCATTATTTCAGAATTCAGAGAGATATCAAAATTGCAATCATCGGTTTCAAGTAAAGTGACATCCAAAGGATCATAAGAAATTATTTTTGGCCATCTGAAAAAATAAATGAATAGATAAAAACAAAAACATAATTTTCATTTCATTAAAACTCAGAATGCATTGAATCGAAAAGTAAAATATGTACAACCACAGTAGTGTGGCACTATCCTTCAAAGAAAACATAAAGACGCAATTCAACTTTAAAGCAAGGTTTAAAAAATCATTTTCATTGAAAAGTAAAATACAAAACATGATATGAGCCTGACTCTATCAACATAAAGGAAAAATTCACTCTAGGGCTCTGTCTAGAGATGAACATTGAGCAGAAGTAATCCCAAATTTACCAAAACTCCCTTCGCATAGGGAGATAATCGGCAATCCAGTTGTTCAACGCCCCTTCCTCAATTTTATCGAAATTGGCAGTGTCAGATGCTTCCTCAATGTCAGTCATTCCGATAAACAGGCAGTTCACTCCTTCTTCAACATCATCATCCCCAGTACAGATTTCAGAGATAGTAACACTAGATGACCTCAGAATGCTATGATAAAATGGGAGAATATAGAGTGCGACGTGCTGTCCTTCCTTCTCAGCTCTCTTCTTTTCTTTCATCTCTTTCACATCCTTACCAGTTTGGTGAAAACCAAGCCCAAAGGTATCCTTCTACTCTATCAGTTGAATGGATTCTACCACTCCTCGTAGCATCCTTCCAATACCCTTACCTGGTTGGTAATCAGCCCTGATTAGTTCTTTGGCAATCATGATACTACTATCAGATAACATCGGCTCCACAGGCGACTTTCTTTCAGGAATCCAATTAACCAATGCAATGTCGGAAGCCCGAAAACCCTAGTCCAGTGGCAACTTGTCTTTTGCTTTTCCCGAAGATCTGCGGTTTATTATCATGGTGCAGTCATCCTCAGCAAAAACAGTGATCTGTTTATCATCCATAATGAATTTTACTAACTGGTGCAGGGATGATGGTATTGATCCTGAAGAGTGAATCCATGATTGCCTCAATAGCACATTATAGATTCTCAAAAAATCCATGACTTGACAGGTAATCTGATATTGGGCTGGACCCATTTCAAGTACTAAATCGATCTCTCCCATAGTCTCTTTCCTTGATCCATCGAATCCTCTGACTATAGTTGGCGATTGGCAGACTTGTGATCGCAAGTATCCCAACTTTTGCAGAGTGCCTTAGGGACATATATTCAAAATAGACCCATTATCAATCAAAACACTAGGCAGATGTTTCCCATTACATCGCACGGATATGTACAGAGCTTTGTTGTGCCCCTTTCCTTCGGGGGTCAGCTCATCCTCAGAAAAAGTGATCAGGTTGGATACCAAAATATTCCCTATTATTCCAGTCAATTTTTCAGTGGAAATATCCTTGGGAACATGAGACTCATTAAGAATCTTCAAAAGGGCATCCCGATGCAACTCAGATGTTAACAGGAGGTTGAGAATCAAAATCTGCACTGGCATTCGGCTCAACTATTCCACTACCTTGTATTCGCTTCTCTTTAAAATCCTCAAAAAGTCTTCAGCGTCCTTCTCACTAACAGATGGTTTGGGCAGCAGAGTGCTCTCCTTTCCGTTAGCTGGAACCATAATCTCTGGTTCAGCCATCACTCTTCCAAACCTCAAAACTGCTGTTACATCACCATTGTATTCAGAGCCTTCATAATTTCAAGGCACTTGCTATAAGTCCTCAATTGGAAACTGTTCTGGCAAATCGATAATCTTGGGTTCAAAGACTTCCAACTCAAAAGGTAAAACATTTAGGACAAATGGCTGGTTTGATGAATTGACGGCTGACAGTACTTCTTCTAACATGATCAGTTCTTTTGGTTGGGTTACAGGTGATGCCAATTTTCTGGTAAAAATATCATCCATATATTAACTCATGAATTCCTTTGCTGATAACATCGTTCTAGTGTCGCGTCCTAAAAATCGTGAGTAAAAAGGGTGCTAGTGGGGTCATTGACTGTCGCATCCTGAAAAGACAGTCCGGTCTGAAACTCCTTTTTGAAAAGATAGAGTTTTGAAAACCGTGCGTATGGTAGAAAAAATCGTTTTTGGTGAAAAAGTCTTATTTAGTAAAAAATAGTATTTTAAAAGGAAATAAGGCCGGGACTAAAAAATGCGACAGTTTTGGCCAACTAATTTTCTTTGAAAAAGGGTTTTTTTTTAAATGGAGTCGTCACTTGGTACTGAGTGAGGGTGTACCAAGTCACCCGAAAAATTTGTTTAACAAAACAAAAATAAAAATTTTAGAAAAATCATTTAAAGCCCTTTTTCGACTCCGGTCTACAAAAAATGAGAGAAAAAGGTTCGGGAGTCACATTTGAAGAAAGGGAAGGCAAAGGCTTGCGCCTAAGGCACCCTTTTAACCTAGCCGAAGCTAGTTGCGAGGTTTAATCAAATTTTTCTAAATTAACCCTAGATTCTATCACGCTTTGGATGTATATAAATGAATGCAAAATCCTAAATCTAAATGTGAATATCGGGAGGGTCGAAATGTTCCGTCGAGGCTTGGTGGGAATTATCGCATTAATTGCGAAACCTGAGTCGAAACCTCGAGGGAGTCACGAGTTTTTATGCAAAATGTTATGCAAAAAGAAAAGAAAATAATAATGTATAGTAAGTGAAGAAAGAATGTGGGTATACAACGTGACGGGTACGGGGGACGACTAACTCGTGACTGAATATTTCTACTCACGAATGGGGGGAACGGCATGTACACCACCGCTTACCACATGAGCAGACGACCGTTTCTAGTCAAATCACATAAATGTCCTAAAATCTAAGTGAAATGCAACCTAGGTGTCATGCATTTTTAAAAATGTGTCAAAATAATAATGATAATATAATAATAATAATAATAATAATAATAGTAGTAGTAGTAGTACTAATAAAATTATGATAGGTGGAAAGAAAAACTAAAAGTGTGTGAAATGAGATATGAAATGCATGTTAGTGTATGCCCTAAAACCAAGATGGTTTAAGGTGTTTTATATTTACACTTATTTATGTTATATTTATTCATGTGGTATTTTTCTTTATCATCTATACTTGTATTTCCATGTTACTTGTTTAATTGATAAAGTCCTTAGAATATTGATTATGTATTAGAGATTGTAAGGGGTTACAATTATGGGACTCTAATACATAAAGTCATATTCTTAAATATCCCTAGTCATAGTATTAATGAGATTGGACATCATTAATACGGATAGACTAGCACATACTTTGCCTCTACTTATGGTAAGTAGTAGTTGATCTCATTGACTATGGTGTGCGTGACACTTAAGCTGGTATGTGGATGCTTGTTTGAGAACAAGTTCATTGGATTGATCCGCCAAGAGTTTCAACTATAGTGCCAATAGTTGAACTCTTAATGGCAATGGTGTAAGTGATCCTTTGACTTGAGATTACCATAGTATCTTGAGTGTGGATTGCTATACTTTGACTCTATTCCTCGGTGCCCGTAAAAGGGTAGCTCATAGGTTAGAGATTGGGTATAGTTTGAAGCATGGAAAGATAGTGAGTAATCAATATAGGATTCACCACTCCTTAATAGGAGAGTATATCCCTATATGGCCACTTGTTGGAAATGTTAACTCATAAATCTTCTGCAGAAGTGATAGTATAACTTGGAAGTAGTTTCAAGGTTTTTACATCATGGAGAGTTATATTTCCGGAACAAGAGAATATATATTAGTCATTATTAAAGTATGCACTATACTTTTAGACTAATTGGGATATAGTGTGGTGAAAGGATATTAATTACACGATAACATTGTCATTGAAGGGTATGGTCTACCATATGACTTTCCTATTCACTTGGGTGGTCATGATGCATTGCTAGACGCCACTCATGATCTATAAGTATGAATTGATTAATTAGTGAATTAATGATAAATTAAAAGTGTTTAATTTATCTAGCTCAATTAATGAGTTATAATTTATACTTATTGCCAACGTGAATGGAACCTAATGGGTCACACACATAAAGAACAAAATCTTTGGGTTAAAATGTAATTAAGATAAGTATGAGATACTTATGGGGTTAATTTATGAGATAAATTAACTTAAAGGACTTATTTATAAATATTCTAAGTCTTGCAGGAAATTTGTTTCCTAAAAGAAATAAAGTAACTAATTAGTTTCCTTATGGAATAGATTTCCTAAAGGAGAAGGATTAGCTTAAAGTAAGTTACCTAAACCTTCTTGGTTTCTAATTAGCCTTATTTCCTAAAAGACTAGAATACTACCTCTATAAATAGGTTTATGCTTTGACTCTTGAATTGTTGTTGCAACACAAAAAAGCAAAATTAGTGAGAGAAAATTATTGAAAGATAAGCACGCCTCTTTCTCTCTCTCTTGGCGTCTCTCTCTCTCTCTCCTAAGGGTTAGGGTTTTTCTTCTTCTTGTGTTCTTAAATAATTCAAGGGAGCTAGCACTCAAAAGTAAAAGCAAGCAAGCCTACAAGGTTCCCAAAGAAGTTGTTCGTGTGGATATCGTTAGAGGCTCTACGCTTGGAGGGCTTTTCGTGGTAGATCAAACATCTTCTTCCAAGGATCTTAGCCTAGAAGCATAGAAATCTTCTGTGCTTAAGGTAATCTTCATGCAAACCCCCTTGTAAATCATATAGATATGTCAAAGAGATCCATGGTTAAGGTAATAAATTTTTATTTTTCCGCTGCGTTACCTATGCTATTACCTTACAATGCACACGAATGTACCTAACACTAAAATGTCCCGAAGAGTCTAGCGTTGGACTAGCCCGTTCTAAAAATCTCACTAGCATTAGACTAGCGGAAAAGAAAGAAGCCACAACTAGCGTTGGACTAGTGTGGTGACGGAAATACCATAAATCATGAATTAAACTATTAAAGCATGAATTAAAAGCAAATTAAACATATAAAAACATATAAGATCACATAGGAGCACATAACACATAAGCATAATATTCTAGATGCAAAAATCCTAAGGAAAGCGGTAAAAGAAATAAACACGTAAGCACGCAAAGCAAATAAGCCCTAACTATTACACCGGGAGCTTGATTTACAATTTAAAGGGGGGAGAAATTAAAAATGCCCTATCTATTACACTTTCTATCTAATTACACAATTTTTGCTAAAATATGAGAAAAATAATCTAACTATTACATTGACTAGCTAAATACAAAATATTATATTTTTCCCAAAATAATAATAAAAATTCAAAATTAAACCAATTAACTACGTAAATACGCAACAAGTATATAAAATAAGAAATAAACAAATAAAAATAAAAAAATAAAAATAATGCAAAAATCACATTGGAGCATATTGGGGCACATAAAGAAAAATCAACGAGGAATAGGGATACCTCTTTGAAGACCCGGTACCAACGCTTAAAAAAAATGAACACACAAGTCAAGGTACCACCGTTTAGGTAAAATAAAGCATAAAATGTAAATACTAACAAAATTGGGATAAAATATAAATCTTAGCGACTAGGGGGTACAAATCGCAACTTCACACAAATTAGAGGGCAAAATTGTAAGTTCAAACAAGCAAAGGGGTAAAAATGAAGATTCAAGAAGACTTAAGGGCAAATATACAAATTCAAGGACAAGTGGAACTAATAAGCGCCAATTCATCAAAATCAAGGGGGGCAATAATTGCAAATTTCATCAAATTAGGGGCACAAAACATAAATATGGACAAATTAAAGGACCAAATTATAAATTTCAGCAAACAAGGGGTAAAAACTAAAAATTACAGCAATATAAGGGGTACAAAAGACGCAACTTTTACAACCACCTAGAACCTCATTACAATTAATAGGGGCTAACGGAAATGATCTAAACCTAGGTTAATCTACCAATTATAGGAATTAAATTAGCATAAAAATGAAATCTTTTTGGGCATGTTAATAACACTTAAAAAGAACAAGGCTAAAATTCAAATGTGTATTGGATACATGATACAAAACAGAAAAATAGCAAAAGAAAACTTAATTGACTAACTACATCAACTTGATTAACTAACTTAATTTATTAATTTACCACTAAGTTAATAAATCAAGGAAAACAAACCATGGAACAAAAAGGAACAAAGACAAAAGAACAAAAATGGATTTTAAAAAAATAAAATAAAACTTGCCAAAACCCAAATCTCTCAACGTTTTTCTTTTTTTTTTAGACCCTATTTCTTCAATTTAGTCATCTTCCCCAACCCATTTCTCCCTCTCTCTCTCTCTCGCTGGTTCTTCAGCTCTCTCTATTCTCTCCAACTCTCTCTCACTTTCTCTTCTCAATCAGTTTCTACTTTCTCTTCCTTTCACTCTATCTGTTTCTCATCCGATTCTTTCTGTTCTATCCTCCCCTTTGATTTCTCTTTCTCTCGCACTCTCTTGCTCTTCCGGTTTCTTTCTCACTCTTTTCTCTCCCCCCTGCGTTTCTCCATTTTTCTTCTACTTCTCTCACCCTTGTCCGTCCCTCTTTATCTCGCTATTCTCTGTTTCTCTCTGTTCTTGCTCTCTGATTTTCTTGTCTTGTTTTTTTTCTCTGCGTTCTTTGTTCCCATCTCTAGCTTCCGTTTTCCTCTCTGTCTCACTCTATTTCTTTCCTGTCAACCCCTCTCTTATCTCTCTTTCTATCTCCTCCCTCTCTGTGCTCTCTGCTGATTCTGTTCTCGCTCACTTTCCTAAAATTGAAAACGAAATCTAACCCCCAAATCTCTCCAAAATCACAGCGAGGGAAGGGGGAAAGGAGGTGGGCTTTGACCTGACGGTCATTGGGTGGTTTGTGGTTGTGATTTGGGGATTATGGGACATTCAGGCGGTTAGTGTTCACAACTGTTGGTGGTGCGATGGGTTTTGGGTGGCGATGTGATACTTAATTGAGTAATCTGGGATTAATTTTTGCATGTGGGAAAATTCTGGGCTGGTAGAGCTGGGTTTGCTCGAATTGGTGGTGTACAGAGATGAGTCGACTGATTCGGTGATTATGGCTTGGGTGGTCATGGTGGGTTGGATGACTAGATTTGGGATTTTCAGGTGATTGTTGGATGGCTGGATTTGGGATTTTTCAGGTGGTTATTGGTGTTGACAGATTGGGATGATAGTCAGTGAATTGAGTGGTGATTGCAGGGATATCTTGGCGAGAATGTGCTGGTTGTTTTTCTAATTTTGCTTGCAATTTGTTGTAATTGTGATTAATTTTTCTTGCAGGTGATAGGTAGTAATCGTTTTCGGTGCTATGTTGATTCGTTTGGGTTGATGGTTCTCAATTGTGTTTTTCAGGTGGCAATTGAAATGGTCGTGGTGGGAATTGGTGGCAGGGACGTTGGAAATTTGCTGGTGAACATTTTTTGTTGTCTGATTGTTTTATGTTTGCATGTAATTGATGGTGCGAGGGGCTGAAGTTTTTGTTGATACTGATGGTTTTGGTGGACTAGTGGACTGGAGGTGGTAGACGGTGGTGAGGTGGTGGTTTGATTTCTGGTTTTTGCAGCTTCGGTGGTGATGGATTGGACCTAACTAATGGCAAAGGGGTAGAATTTTTTGGTTGGTTTGGTGATGATGGTTACAGGGGATGGAAGGAACGGTGAAGGGAGGGACTGTAGTTCTTGATGGAGTATAGTAGAGAGAGAGGGAGAAGAAACCGAGAGAATAAATTCCAGAACAAACAAACAGAGCAAAACCCATAAACCAAAATAGAAAATCAGAAAATAGAATAGAAAATCAGAAAACAGAAATGGAGATAAGCTCATAAACAACAAAAATGGAAAATAGAAACTAAATCTAAAAGAATACTCAATTAAAATTCCAACAATCAGATCCACAAAGATTATTGAAGAAACATGAATTAAAACAAAAACAGAGAGGAGAACTTACCTGTTTAAGCTTCAAGATGGTTTGGTACTGTTCTGATGAACGGTAACTGAGGAAAAGAGGTGGCGGCTATTGTGTGTGTTTTGTAGGTGTAAAAGTGTGTGTTTTAATCTAAAAATCACAAAAGCAAAAGTGTTTTAGGGTTTTTCAATTTTTTCCTTTTTTTCTGCTGATTAAAAGGGGTATTTATAGGCCGCTTGTCTTGTTGGCCAAGAATGCTATAAAATGACGAAAACGCCATCGGCATTAAAGATGCTAATTTTATTAAAAAAATATTTTTTAACCCCAAAATTTAAAAAGAATTAATACAAAGAATTTGACAACAATATCTAAATTTTAAGAAAAATTCACATTAGATTTCAAAAATAAACTAGAGCTCAAAACTGATAAAAACGCGCTCGGGGTGTAAAATGACGATTTTGCCCCTGAACAATGAAAATACAAAAAAAATAAATATTAGCCTCAAAAAAATTATCAAAAAAATTAAAAAATAAACTTAAAACATTAGAAAATGCCTGTTTGACTCAAAATTTGATAAAAAATGAATTTAGGCTGTAAAATAACGATTTTGCCCTCAGACAATGAAAATTCACAGAAAAATAGTTATTTTCCTCAAAAAAATTATCAAAAATTACAAATAAGCTTAAAACACTAGGAAATGCATTTTTGACTGAAAATTTGTGAAAAATGAATTTAATTGTAAAATGACGATTTTACCCTCGGACAATGAAAATTCGCAGAAAAATAGTAATCGTCTTAGAAAAAATCAAAAAAATTTAGAAACATGCTTAAAGAATTAAAAAAATGAATTTGGAACTAAAAATGAGCTAAAATGGCATTCGTGGGGTGAAATTACCATTTTGCCCTCGTGATAGTAAAAGTATAAAGAATACTAATTAAGGCCAGAAAAATTATAAAAAAATTAACAAATTCACATAATAGTAAAAATATGAATTTAAAACCCCCAAAAGCTGATAGAAAAATATTTACAGATAAAATTACTATTTTGCCCCCTAGATTATTGAAAAATTAAAATTTGTCCCAAAAAATGCAAACATGCCCTTCCAGTGTTTGAAAATAAATGGTGTGTCAAAATTTGGTATCTATATCTAGCTCACTTGTCATCCCTATCAATAACGCCCACTATCTCTTCAATCGCAACTATCATCTCAGAAGGATCAGCAAACTCTTCATCCAAGATCATCATCCCAACTGTAGACCCATGCTGAGGCAAAGGGTTGTTGTCTACATTTAGTGCCTGTCCTCTCCCTCTCCTCAATACTATTTCTCCATCATCAATCATGTCCTGAATCTTGTGTTTCAAAGCCCAACAGTTAGCTGTGGGGTACCCCCGACCTCCGGAATGGTAAGCGCAGACGGCTTGATGATCATAGTCATGGGGTAACCTGTTAAGAAAAGTTTTCTGCGGTATTGTACCAATCTTGCCCCCTGCTCTCAATTGGTCATATATCTAATCCAAAGAACGACTAAGGGGAGTGAAAGCCCTAGGCCGTCTCTATGGAGGGTTCACCGAACCTGTTGTATTTTGAGGCTGATTGGGTGGAGCATAATTGTTAGGATAAATAAGTTTTGAGCGATTCTGCATGGGTGGGTGAAAGTTATTTTGTGTGGGTCGAGAGTTTTGGAACATGGGTTGGGTATTTGAGTAGAATGGTTGAGCATTTATTGGTTGAGATTGGGTGCTGAAGACGGGTTGAGGATATTGAGGGTAAATAGGTGACGGAAGTGCTGACTGGGGATACTGTAGGTGTTGAGCCGAGTAGTTTGATCGGTTGTTAAATCTGAATTTGGGATTGAGACCTTGGTTTATGACAAAAGCTGCTTCCCCTTCTTTCTTCTCGGGCTTCTTCCCAATGGCCTTTTTCATATTGTTCATGTTTTGCAAAGACTCAACTTACATTTTTACAGCCGCCATATTCACTACTTTTCCTTTCTTCACACCTCCCTCTATGATCTCCGCTTGTTCAATGATTTGAGCGAAAGATTTTTCAATAGAATCCACAATGGCCTGGTAGTACGGCGGGTCCTGAGCATCAATAAACAGCTTCACCATTTCATTCTCATCGATCGGCGGGCTCACCTTGGCTGCTACACTTCGCCACCTCTGACCGTAGGTTACATAGCTTTCAGAAGGTTTCTTTTTTAATTCTACCAAAGAGAATCTATCAGGGACTAGATTACAGTTGGACTCATACTACTTAATGAAAGCTCTAGAGAGGTCCGTCTAGTTTCAATTTTTTGAAAAGTCTAACTTCAAATATCATTCCAATGCATCTTTTTCTAAACTTTCACCAAATAATCTCATCGGCAATCTATCATCTCCAGTTGGCTTTTCCAGCTTGTTACAGAACATCTTGAGGTGAACCACAGGGTTCCCATTACCATTGTACTTGGAAAACTCTGAGACTTTGAATTTTGGTAGCAATTGGGTATCTGGAAATATGCAGAAGTTCTCATAGTCCAATCCTCCATATGTGTCGAATCCCTAACTTTCTTTGATAAAGTCGTCAAACCAATCCAACCTCCTTAATAAAGCCTTCTCCATCATATTGGGGTTCTCTTCTTTAGCATATGGCTCTGCATCCACTCTTCCTTGAAATCTGGAATCTAGCACAAATTGGCTCATAGTATGGATTGGTAGGGTTGGTTGTTTACAGTGAAATGGGTGGTTTGTTGAGGGTATTGGGGTTGGTCCAAAGTGTTTTGGGTATGTCTAGGGCTGGGAGGAATTGGAATGGGCATTGGTGGGTTTTGAATGATTGGAGGTGGAGGAGGCGTTTGGGTATTCTGAGTATCCAGAGGCGAAGTCTATTGGGCAATCGGGATAGTGTTGTTCACATCTGGTGTGTTCCCTCCTGTATTGGATCGGGTCTGCAAAGTTCCCTGAGCAACTAGTGCGCTAGATGTAGAACCATCATTGTTCATGTTGCTAATGAAATGTGCGATAATCTGACTATGGGAAGACACCTCCTAAGTCATGTCATTCATTTTGGACAGAATCTCGTTCATCTGGGCCCTCAGTGCCGTCATCTCAAATAATTGATTTCCCGTAGGCGGTTTGGGAGACTCCGGGCGGTTACTCATGTTTATATGCATAGTCTAGCACGAGACCACGTGTAAATGGGGTTTCGGTGGAATGAAACTATGATTTAGAGTACTTGAAATACATATTGGAGAGGAAATTGATTCAGTCATCCTTTCATTATTGGTACTATCAAAAATTCATTATTCAAAAAGAAAAAAGAAAAATACTTAAGTTAGTAAATGTATAAATAATTTCAATGCATGTCCTAAGGGGGAGCCCTTATTATACCAATGGTAGGCCTAACATGGAATGCAATCCTTTAGGGTGAGACCCCCCTTTCAATATCTGAACAAAATGAATTTAAGCTCCAAAGGGAAGAGCCTTTTCATTTCTTGAATAAACTTTCATACAACTTGAGCATTAGAAGAAAAACACTTCATTACTATCATTGCCAAACCAATACAAGAGAGTACATCATTCTGTCAACTCATCTACACATTCTAAAACTTTCTTCAGTTGGTCTTCCAAGCGCTGAGCTTTGCTGTGGTCCGGCTCCCAAGAGTACCTGTTCATAGTGTGATTGATGACGTCTTTCAGCTTCAAGCATTTTCTTTTCTTCTCTCGCAACTCTTGTTTGGCTTCCATGTAAAGTCGTATTATAGACTCATATGCCTCTTCCTTCCTTTTGAAACTCTATTTCTCTTGTATCAATTCACGATCCTTCATTTCTAATAGGGTTCATAATCGAGCAATCTCTTCGGCAAGATCAATGACAACTTGCCTTACTAAAACGTTTTGATTGTTGAGCCACATCTCATACTGTGGAGTGGTTACAGGAGTAACTTTGTTTTTCGCATCGAATGGGAGATTTTGGTCTGTATACTTGACTTTCCCATGCTTTCGTCAGTTCTGATCTTCTAGGAATCTCTAGTGGGACAATTTCCTTTGTCAAAGATAATGAGGAAGTCTGATAAATCAGGTGTCGGCGGTAATCCCTGATACGCCCTAACTGTCGAAGAAATCTTTTCGGAGTGTAAGCCGCAATGCCCTGAGTCCCCAGTAGCGGTATGAAATCGGCCAACTTAGTACGGAGAGCAGCTTTGATGCAGTCTGTCCAATCCAGAACCCATCAGATCCTTTGATCAGGTATCGTCATCAAAAGGTCTAGACATTCTAACGCCATTCTCATTAGGCTATTTCTATCAATCCTTTTATGATGAGTGACTATCCAATTATGTCCGACCAGTGGCAAGCTGTGGGGGACAGACGGGTGCCTGTTGAAATGTTCCATTGCCCAAATATGCAGAATTCTGTTAGACGCATGAAAGAAGTTTGTTCCTTTCTGACAATTAGTGCAGGCAACGAATATATCTGCTAAGCACAGTAGGCACTATGGAAGCTCTCTGACCCCCGATCCCAGAGAAAAGATCGAACATAAGTTTGGTTATCTTGAAGCTGATTTTCTTGTCTTCTCTCGGAAACAAGTAAATACCTGCCATGACAAACCCATATACCCAAACTCTCTTTTGTGCCCATGCCATCTTGGATGCTAGCGTGAAATCCCCTGGATACTTGTCAAACCCGTCTTTGTCTGCAAATCTATCAAACAGGAACTTTACGCTTATATTCTGATTCAGAATTTTGTACTGCAGACTCCTTCAACCCTACGAAACTGACAGAACTTCGGCTCTTTCTAGAAACATATAGGAAAGATCACGGTTCGTCTATTCCACTGGCAAATTAAGTAGGCCGGCTACCTCTTCAATCGTAATGGTACAATTCCTTGTCTCTAACCCTAAACGCTGAGCAATCAGGGTCCCACAGATGAATCAGAGCTTCTACCAAACATCCGTTTGTCTCTATTTCCTTAAAATCACCAATGGGCCCTAAAAATACTGCTACTTGGTTGATCTCACTAGGAAGAAGAAGCTCTGGCCACTTTCGAACCTCTGGCGGGATTGTCAACATCTGCTTGATGCGTCGTGAGGTACTCATGCTTGATTCAAAAATACGATCTGATTAGATTACCTTACCTAAGGATCTCAGCCCACCAAGATTTACTGAAATTTAAACGTGCAATGTCTTTTCAGGGTTACGTACCCAAGACAAAAGGATGGCTTTCCTATTCATGGGATTCCCGAAATGGCATTCCTTCTAGGGTTTATGCATGATGCCAGTTTATTAAAGCAAGTTAAAATATGTGAAAATGCCAAATTTGAGAAATATCCTAAAGAGATTTTTTTTATTTTATCTAACAATGATGCAAAAATTTCTTCGAGAAAGACGGACCATAAACTGTACAAAAGAAATTATTGACTCCAAAAATATTTGATTGAAAAAATCGAACCTCAAAAGGTTACGGGATACAACATTGAATAGAAATCAAAGATCATGATTTTACCAGTCAAAAATGTCAATTTATGGAATGATTTTCGTGTAATGTGAGACGGGAGGGTGGGGGATATGGTAAAAATGATGTATCAATTTTTGGAAACAAAATGATAAACGCAAGCTGTGCAAAAAATTTGACCACTTGGGTGCATTTATTGACTTTAAGAAAATTTAATTCGAACAAAATTGACAAGTACAACAAGAATGAGTAAACTTTGAAAAAGTTTTGAAATTACACCTCTTATTAAAAAATATATAAAATTGAAAAATTGGTTTTTCGGGACTTTTACAATGACTTGACCCTTGGATATTTTGTTTACAATCCATCTTTCTCAAGGAAATTAATTATGAAAATAAAATTTAAACGTACTAAAAGAAGGTTGGCTTCCTACGAGAGCACCATGCTAGATCTCTTTATTCTATGGTTGTGAATGCAATCAAAGAATAAGAAAGAGAGTGCATTAGTTTAATCAACAAATATCACATAACACATTGATAAAGCAAAAGTAGTATAAACAATACAACAGAAAAAGTAAAAAGGGGGGTGGATTCCCTCCTCTTGTGCCTGATGTACCTAGTAGGGTAAAGCTGACTCTATCCTAGGTTTTTCTACATGGATGCATGAGGTTGGGCTCACTAATGCATCTAAACTCAATTAAGGTTTCGGTTCCTGAACCTTCAGACTAAGGGATCCAAAAAGTAACCAGTTCATCAATTCCAAAGATCCCAGGTCGGTGGTTCGAGTGATTCCCTAGACACTGCTACGTGCACGTCGGGCCACGGCCACATGTCCAAGTGAATCAATTTTGAAAGCCTAAATCTCTAAACTTGCGGACTCAAGTCGAGAGTCTAGGTGATCTCCTAGACAATGTTACGCGCACGTCGTGCCACAGTCACACGTCTAAGTAGATCGATCATATTTCCTAAAGCAACGGGTGGGTGACAACCACCAAAAAGATAAAAAAGGGTAAAAAGTATCGAATGCACGTATGGGGTCCTCCTTGTGAGAGGAGGGAATGTAATATTAACTCGCGTGGGCTCTAAGGGTGATTGACCCCTTCCCCAAATGCAAGCGCGGTCGAATAAAGCAAAAGTAAATAAATCATATATACATCACATAAGTAGCCGAGAGACGGAAAGTGTGTGAGATGCAAAAAGAAAAGCCTAAAAACCTAGGAAAGAAAAATGCAATCCTAACATCCAAACGCGATAGAATATAAGGGTTAAATAATGAAAAGGTGATTAAGCCTAGTGCTCGAACTCACTAGTGATCCCCAGTGAAGTGGTCAAAATTCTGTCGCGTCTTAAAAATCATAAGCAAAAGGGTACTAGTGGGGTCATTGATTATCGCGTCTCAAAAAGACAGTCCGGTCCGAGACCCTTTTTGAAAAAAGCAAGTTTTGGGAAAAAAATCATGCGCGTGTGTGAAAAATCGAGTTTTAGTAAAAAAGTGTTAGTTAGTTAAAAATGGTATTTTAAAAGAAAATAAGGCTGGGACTAAAAAATGCGACAGTTTTGGCCAACTAATTTTTGAAAAAGGGTTTTATTTTGAAAAATGGAGCCGCCACTTGGTACTGAGTTAGGGTATACCAAGTCACCCGAAAAATAATTTAATAAAACAAAAATAAAAATTTTAGGAAAATATTTTAAAAACCCTTTTCCGACTCTGGTCTACGAAAAACGAGAGAAAAAGGTCCAGGAGTCACATTTGAAGAAAGGGAAGGCAAAGGCTTGCGCCTAAAGCACCTTTTCAACCTAGCCGAGGCTAGTTGCAAGGTTTAATCAAAATTTCCTAAATTAATCCTAAGTTCTATCGCGTTTTGGATGTGTCTAAATGAATGCAAATTCTAAAATCTAAATGTGGGTATCGAGAGGGTCTGAATGTCCCGTCGAAGCTTAATCAGGATTATCGCATTAATTGCAAAACCCGAGTCGAGATCTCGAGGGAGTCACGAGTATAAATGCAAAATGCGATGCAAAAGAAAAGAAAATAATATATAGTAATAAGTGAAGAAAGAAAGTGGGTATGCAACATAACAGGTACGGGGGACTAATAAATCATGACTGAATGTTTCTACTCACGGAAGGGGGGAAACGGCTTGTGCGCCACCGCTTCCCACGTGAGTAGTCGACTATTTCTAGTCAAATCACACAAATGTCCTAATTTCTAAGTGAAATGCAACCTAAATGTCATGCATTTTTTAAAAATGTGTCAAATAATAATAATAATAATAATAATAATAATAATAATAATAATAATAAAATCATGGCAAGTGGAAAGAAAACTAAAAGTGTGTGAAATGTGAAATGCACACGAATGCTCCTAACACTAAAATGTCCTAAGGGTCTAGCGTTGGGTTAGCCCGTTCTAAAAATCCCACTAGCGTTGGACTAGCGAGAAAAGAATAAAGCCACAACTAGCGTTGGACTAGTGTGGTGACGGAATATCATGAATCATGAATTAAATATTAAAGTACGAATTAAAAGCAAATTAGACATATAAAAACATATAAAGTCAAATAGGAGCACATAATACGTAAGCATGATATCTAGATGCAAAATCCTAATGAAAATGGTAAAACAAATAAGCACGTAAGCATACAAAAGTAAATAAACCCTAACTATTACATCGGAAAATGCATTTATGACCAAAAAATTGACAAAAATGAATTTAATTTGTAAAATGACGATTTTGCCCTTGAACAATGAAAATTTACAAAAAAATAGCTATTGTATCTGAAAAAATAAAGAAAATTTAGAAACATGCTTAAAGAATTATAAAAATGAATTTGGAACTAAAAAATGAACTAAAATGGTGTTCGGGAGGCAAAATTACCATTTTGCCCTTGTGCTGGTAAAAATATATAAAAAATACCAATTAAATCTAAAAAAATCATAAAAAATAAAAAATATGTATGAAAGTAAAAATGTGAATTTAAAACCCCCCAAAACTAATGAAAAAGTATTTACAAATAAAAAATACTATTTTGCCCCCAAGATTATTGAAAAAATTAAAATTTGTCCCAAAAAATATAAACACCTCCCCCATGTTTGACAAGTAGATAGTGTGTCAAAATTTGGTGTCTGCAATATGTCCTAATGTTGATATTGTTGCTATTCTTGAAGTCCTTGGCCTTTGTGAAGTTTCCTCTTGCAATGCTTCACCATGTTTCTCAAATGGTCTATTCTTACCCACTAACCTTGTTTCAAAGCTTAAAAATCCTCAAAAACTATGTTAAAGCATGTTTGAATAACCATTAAGCTCAAAAAGTAGCATAACATGCTTTAAAATCCTTGATTTCCCCCACACTTGGTTCGTGTAATGTAGCTCCAAAGAGATAAAATTTTGATGCACATATGTTTTGAACAAATGTAATGTGTTATGATGAAGTGAAAAGCAAATGAAACTTGTGTGAAAATGCCTCAAAATAAAATTTCATACTTTGATGCAAACAGTTAAAGTTTGGACCAATGAAGTGAAACATGTGATGCAATCTCTTTGAATGTGTTAAAGTGTTCATTTCATGCTTACAAAGTTGCCCAACAAACTTGCAAAGAAAGCCCTTAAACCCCCAAACAAAATTAACCAAAACCAGCCAAACCCCAAAATATGCTTGATCCGTGGGTTGGATTCGTGGGTCAAGGTGACTCGCGGATACCTCCCAGAAGTTGCAGAAAATTCTACAGAAAATTTGGTGCCAGGGTTGGTTTTTTCTCAAGTTTGAGCAATGATTTTAACCTTTTAAACCTCCAGTTTTGGGCAAAAAACTCTATGATCATGTAACCATGTCAACAAAATTTAAATCCATACATTAAACTCATCCAAATCATCAACAGATAAGAAATGAGAATCGACCAAAGTTGGCCTCCCGAAAAGTCTGCAACATTGCCTTGAAATTCAAAATTTTCAAATGAACTTAAAATTCAAAATTTTCTTTTGGATGTTTTTTATCAATCCAACACTTCAAACATGTTTCTAAGGTAAAAAAAAAGTTGTTAACATGATTTTTAGGCATTCAAAACATCAAAATTTGAAATTTAAGGCCAAAATCACAAAGAATCTCTCTTGATGAATAGTAACTAAATGAATAGTTACTTTTGCACTTAATACTTCAATTTGATTCTTTGAGTTATTCTAACTCCAAAAACACTTTGAACAAGTTTCAAATGATAAAACAAAGTTGCTCAAAACTAATTTATGCATCAAAAGTCCATGAATTACCAAATGAGAATCAATGTGCTCAATGAAACTTAGCTCATGAATATTTTTTTTTCATGAATAGTAAACCAATGGAATAGTGACTTTGAGATTCATGCTTCAAATTGCTTTACTTGTTCATTTAAACCACAAAACTACTTCAAACACCTTTCAAATGATGAAACTAAGATGTCTAAACCAAATGTACCTTCAAAACACAAGAGATATGAAAATTTGGCATTCAACATCCAAGTTTAAACATGAAACTTCATGGATTGCATAAAAATGCTTCAAGTTCAAATTCAAACGAAACTAATCAAACACACTAACTATAAAACACACATAAAACACAAAACATACCAAAGCAACTTAAAATACCAAAAACATTGGGTTGCGTCCCAACAAGCGCTTCATTTAAAGTCTAGAGCTAGACTTTCCTCCAACTTTCTCTCACGTAATTGGAGTGTCCCACAAAGGATTTAGTACACCTTTAGTGCTCAATTGATTGAGGAGGTAAATGCACATCCTTTGTCTCAAAATGAGTGCTCCAATGTCCATAATCCATTGTGCGATTGTACCTATGACAAAAGAACACTTTGCAAACATTTCATAGCCAAAATTGGCTATGCCTTTCTCTTGTGTTATCATGCTTTCAATACCAATAAAATCAATGTTACAAGTGAAAGGAATATCATTAAACTCTTCATTTTCTACCTTTGAATTTTTCATTTCTTCATCAAGAACAAGTTCATTATTGAGATTTGTGTGTTCAAAAGTATGAGAAACAACTATTTTATCATTTTCCACATTTTCAATTACTTTCTCACACACACATGCATTATCCTCATTTACTTGCTCTTGTTCAAGTACAAAGATAGAATCATCAAGCAATTCTTCATCATTTTCACATTCATTTTCATGAAATTCATGCATGATTTCACAAGTGGGAGGTTCTACATGTTGAGCTTCATATTCCATTTCCACATTTTCAACATTTTCATCACATGCATGTTCATGAATTTCGTTTTCATGCTCAAAATCATTATTATGCATAGGGGTGCCATCATGAAAATGTAGTGGATTATTATAAGATTCTAAATGTGGTTGAATTAGTCAACAATCATATACCTTGTGATTTCCACCACACATGGAACAATTATAAAAAGAATCATAAACCTCATATTGATCCATGTTTTCCAATTCATAAACCTCTTTGAACTTTAACTTCATTTTCATCAAAACTAAGATTATTTATGATTTGGTTATTGATTTCCTCATTCCTACTTTCAACTACTTGATTTTGAACATTTATTTCAACACATAGTGACTCTAGGTTAGTTTCATTTTCATTTTTCATTATTTCCTCATCCCTAGAATTCAAGGCTTCCTTAATTCTAGCAATACGGCCATTAATATTCGTACTTATTTCATTAAATACATCATCTTTTGCATATCTTTCACAATTTGAACTAGCCATATTCCTAGTTTCATTAACAAAATTTTCAATGGCTAAGTCCAAAGAAGATTTTTGTTCCACATAAGTAGGTTGAATTGGTTGATTGCATTGTTCATTCCAATCATAACTAGAATGATTTATCCACCCGTCATTATCATTATAAGGATAATAATCACATTGAGGTGCATAAGTGCTATTGTTTCCATATTGTATGTAATTATTATAACCACATTCATGATGTGAATGATTTCCTCTACAAGTGGTACAAGGAAAATTTTCACTAGAATCATAAACAAATCTCTTTATTAGCATGCATTCCAATGTATCTATTTGAGATATTAACACTTGCAACTTATCATTAGAAGACATACCTTCATGAATACTAGGTTTGTATTCATTATAAAGCCAATAATTATTTCATTGAGATTTGCCTTCCATGTGTTCGATGAAACACTTGAATGACTTTAACTTCAATTTCTCCTTTCTTTCACTTGAAGTTGATTTGGTACCTACAAATACCAAACAAGAAAGATTAGAACAACAAAAATAAAACAAGTCTAGACAAATAAAGCTAGCTTTTGCCTTGATATTGCCTTTATTTTCTTAGTTTCCCCAGCAACGGTGCCAAAAACTTGATTGTGAGGTTTAGGTACTATCAAAATTAAGCAAAATTCACACAAACAAGTAATAACATTTATAACCTAATACCCCTTTCTGCAAGTGCACGAGTCAATTGTAGTAGGGAATGTATTAGGATCGATCCCACGAGAAAACAAGAATTAGCAAGTACCAAAGCCCAAATCAATTTTTCGTCTCATGGTAGGCCCACCAACTGGGGTCATCACTAGTCCCTCAACAAAAGGCGTGCTTCACTCTCCGAGCCTGTCCTTAACACTTTGTCTGGGCGGTAACTACTTCTGCTTTTGTTCATCTGGAATTGAGGCAACCTGTTGTTGTTTAGCCTTACCAGTTCCTACTTGCTTTCGGCGCACCCATATCTGAAGTTCTCCATCTACCATTATGGTCATTTCTTCTACCTGAAAAGGTCTGCAGCTTCCACCAAGCATGACTTCATTCCTACACTCATTGATTTTTGCTGATAATCGGTCAATATGACATATCCGCTAGACACAGCATTCACACCTTTGCACTTCAGAGCACTTCTTGACCAGCGTGAAGTCACCATTCGTCCGAGTTCTATACCAGCGTTCGAAAGTCTACTAATATTGATCATATTCACATCTGCCATATGCTGGAATGGGTTCTTCTCTATCTCCATTGGCGACTTTGGCTGTTCAACAAACTTGAACACCCCTTTTTCGATAGACCGCTGGACGTAATTCTTGAATACTAGGCAATTGTTAGTCGAATGGGAAAAAGATCCGTGATCCTTACAAAACTCTTTTCCAGACAATTCCTCTGCCTTCAGATGATGGTATCCTTTCAGATATTTCACTCAGCCATCTTGTTGTAAGTAATCAAATATCTCTTCCAACTTTGAGACATCAAAGCTATAATTCCCTGGAGGTTTCGCACTCTTTTCTTATTGTTTGGAAAAGCTACAGTTAGCAATGGCTGATACGTCGGAGGAGGGGTCAATGCCTGGCACGTGAATGCCCTATCACTCATTATTTCTACCACATCGACCTCCTGCATCTCGATACCATCGGGCTCTCCACTATGTACCATCAAGATACTGGAATTAGGGTCTCTAATTGCTAGACCTCGCAATTCTCCTCTTGTGACCTACACCTCATGCTCTTGTATGCGCTCGTATTGCTAGACCCTTCCAATAATCTCAGTAAGATCCTGAAATTTCTTTCCTTCAAAATGCTTGACCGCATCAAACTTTCTCATCCATATCATGGCTGCATCGACAAACTCTTCCTCAAGGACCCGAGAATTGCACTTCATCTGGGTGGCCTTAAAACACTTTAGAAAGTGGCTGGTTGTTTCACCAACCTTTTGTGTCATGCGGGTGACATCAGTGAATCTCAACTCAGGTAGGGGTGAGTGAAACTATTGATGAAAAAGTTCCTCCATCTATTTCCACTCTTCAACTGTATTTGACAGCAAGCGAGTTTACCACTAAAAGGCCGCCCCCATGAGAGAGTGAGGAAACAAACGAAGCTTTAGAAAGTCATTTTGGGCAGCCTTCCTGCACTGGAAGACAAAACGCCCGATGTGCTCGACCATGGATTGGCGATCTTCCCCAGAGAACTTAGTGAACTTGGAGAACTTAAATTCGTAAGGGAAAGCATATGTACGATCAACCCAATTAGGATAGGGCTTCCTATAAGCTGGCTGTTCACACCCTTCGACTAGGTCCTGCATTACATTCTCACCAATTGTCGAAAGTCTGCTTGTGTCATCCCCATACCATGATAAGTTCTAAAGGATTCCCTCTGGTTATTGTTGCAGGAGAAATCCCAATCTATCCGTAATGGCATGCACTATGCAGGGATCGCATCATGAACATCGAAAGGATAAGCATTGCCCTCGATAGGACAAACATTTGACCACCTGTCCTTGAAATAATCTCCGCCTCCCGTCGTCCAATGATTGGTCACGGGCCGACTCAAACTTTCCCCAGCTTCAGTTCTCAATGCAAGCGGGACATAAGTTGCATGTCCTTGCCTTAGCTTTAAGGTCAAAAACTGAACTGAACGCATCTGTTTAGCCCCCTTTGACCTTTTGCCAGTAATCAAACCAAAAGAAATTTCTTTGCCAGAGTCCTTGTTAAACGTCCCTTGCAGATGGTGTCCTCCTGAGGACCATCGCAAGGAAATCCCTTCAGGAATGTTGATCACGCCGAGTCAGAACAAGTTTTTTTCCAAATGACCAGACACTGGGTCATCTATTTTGGATGATTCTCCAGACACAGCTTTTCCCTTCCAAGCTTTGTTGGGTCGCGGCTCTACTTGCTGATCCTGTAGCGTCACTAAAAGGTCTACTTTTGCTTTAAGGCCGCCTTCACCCTCATGGGTGGCTGAACTTGTGATTCAGTGGAGACTAACGGGATTTGCCCTCCCCCTCGTGTGTATTGCAACTGATGTTGCCAACTTCTTCAAATCTGTGTCTAGCAAGTCTATGTGCACGTCAAACTTTGATCCCACCGTGTCAATGGTGAGTCCCATCGCTCTAGCTTCTGGCTCTAAATTTTGCAAATCTGTGACCATCTCCTGCATGGTCCCTTTCAACGAATTGTTTTGGGATTGCATCTCATTTATGAGGTCCTCCTGAATGTTTATCAACTTACGCATCAACAAGTTGCAACGATGCATTAGGCATTGTTAGTGTATGCCCTAAAACCAAGATGGTTTAAGGTGTTTTTATATTTACACTTATTTATGTTATATTTATCCATGTGGTATTTTTCTTTATCGTCTATACTTGTATTTCCATGTTACTTGTTTGATTGATAAAGTCCTTAGAATATTGACTGTGTATTAGAGATAGTAAGGGTTACAATTATGAGACTCTAATATATAAAGTCATATTCTTAATAATCCCTAGTCATAGTATTAATGACATTGGACATCATTAATGCAGATGGACTAGCACATACCTTGCCTCTACTTATGGTAAGTAGTAGTTGATCTCATTGACTATGGTGTGCGTGACACTTAAGCTGGTATGTAGATGCTTGTTTGAGAACAAGTTCATTGGATTGATCCGCTAAGAGTTTCATCTAGAGTGCCAATGGTTGAACTCTTAATGGCAATGGTGTAAGTGATCCTTTGACTTGGGATTACCATAGTATCTTGAGTGTGGATTGCTATACTTTGACTCTATTTCTCGATGCTCGTAAAAGAGTAGCCCATAGGTTAGAGATTGGGTATAGTTTGAAACATGGAAAGCTAGTGAGTAATCGATATAGGATTCACCACTTCTTAATAGGAGAGTGTATCCCTTTATGGCCACTTGTTGGAAATATTAACTCATAAATCTTCTGCGGAAGTGATAGTATAACTTGGAAGTGGTTTCAAGGTTATACATCATGGAGAGTTATATTTTTGGAATAAGAAAATATAAATTAGCCATTGTTAAAGTATGCACTATACTTTTAGACTAATTGGGATGTAGTATGGTGAAAGGATATTAATTACATGGTAACATTGTCATTGAAGGGTATGGTCTATCATATGACTTTCCTATTCACTTGGGTGGTCATGATTCATTGCTAGACGCCACTCATGATCTATAAGTATGAATTGATTAATTAGTGAATTAATGATAAATTAAAAGTGTTTAATTTATCTAGCTCAATGAATGAGTTATAATTTATACTTATTGCCAACATGAATGGAACCTAATGGGTCACACACATAAAGAACAAAGTCTTTGGGTTAAAATGTAATTAAGATAAGTATGAGATACTTATGGGGTTAATTTATGAGATAAATTAACTTAAAGGACTTATTTATAAATATTCTAAGTCTTGCAGGAAATTAGGTTTCCTAAAAGAAATAAAGTAACTAATTGGTTTTCTTATGGAATAGATTTCCTAAAGGAGAAGGATTAGCTTAAAGTAAGTTGCCTAAACCTTCTTGGTTTTCAATTAGTTTTATTTCCTAAAAGACTAGAATACTTCCTCTATAAATAGGTTCATGCTTTGACTCTTGAATTATTATTGCAACACAAAAGAAAACTAGTGAGAGAAAATTGAAGAAAGAAGAAGGCACGCCTCTTTCTCTCTCTAGGCGTCTCTCTCTCTCTCTCCTAATTGTTAAGTTTTTCTTCTTCTTGTGTTCTTAAATAATTCAAGGGAGCTAGCACTCAAAAGTCAAAGCAAGCAAGCCTACAAGGTTCCCAAAGAAGTTGTTCGTGTGGATATCGTTAGAGGCTCTACGCTTGGAGGGCCTTTTCGTGGTAGATCTAACATCTTATTCGAAGGATCATTGCCTAGAAGCATAGAAATCTTCTGTGCTTAAGGTAATCTTCATGCAAACCCCCTTGTTAATCATATAGATATGTCAAAGAGATCCATGGTTAAGGTAATAATTTTTATTTTTCCGCTGCGTTACCTATGCTATTACCTTACAGTGGTATCAGAGCCTTCTTTGATTATATCTATATGATTTGTGTTTATTTAATTGTCATAAATATGGATGGTTTGTTCTTGATGAAATTTGTCTCAAAATTGTTGTAGAAAAATCAAGAGTTTGATTTTTAAGAAAAGTTCTTGATTGTTTAAAAGTGTTTTAAATAATTAAGATAAATTCTTAAGGTTGTTTTTAGGGTTTCTAAATTGTTTTTGATGTGCTAAAAGGGTTTTAACATGTTTTGATTCAAAAGAGTTTTAAAAAATACCAAAGAATTTCAAAGATCGTATTTTCTGAACACAAACTCGTGAAAAACCCGCGCGCGTTTTGACCTACGGTCAAAATCCCATAACTTCTGTTCACAAACCGAGGATGAAACCGCGCGTGGTTTGTCCCACGGTTTACAAACCGCGGATGAACCCACGCACATTTTGTCCCACGATTTGTGGGCAGAATCTTAGCGGGATTTTTCCTAAATTTTTGAAAAAACGTGAATTTTGATAAATTCTCTATTAAAACACTTTCCAATTTTAATTGTTAATATTTGGAAAGTTAAAATTTGGAAACATATACCTTCTATTACTATGTTTTTTAGACAAATAAATTTCAAGACCATTAATCTAATTTATTTAGACCATATGATTTATGACTAGAATCGAATAAATTAATTTATTTAATTGTTAAATAGTATGATGGCATGGTGGATGATTATGGACTAGACCAATGTGATTGAATGGTTATTACTTCCTTTATGGTTGGCTTGTATTGGTTTTATAAATAAGGCCTGCGTGTCCTTCCCCCTCTATTTTCTGATGTAATTCTCTTCTCACCTAAACTCCCCTCGAATGTAACTCGAGGTTTCTTGATCAATACTTGTAATGTACAAAGTATAGATTAGGAATAGGTTTATTTTAAATTATTTAGACTAGAATTACATATGTGATGTACAAGAAGATGGAGATAGCACCAAAAAGCAACCAAGGAGGCGCATCAAGGAGTTGACACGTCCCTTAGGAATTTTAACCAAATATTTTCTTCAAGGCTCGAAGAAAATATTATTAGTTAAAGTCCATAATCATCCATGTTTATTATGCTTTTATTTTATATGTTGATATATTTTAATTACATAATATGATGAGACATTATTTTAAATTAAAATCCCTCGAATTTAAATATTAAGTCATCTATTTAAGTTGTCTCCCATTATTATAACAAAAACGAAGAGTTCCTATTAAGTGTTGACTTGTTGGCCTACCGTCAAGGTCACCTTACTTGGAATATGTTTTTGTTATGAGATTTGATCTTTGGATAATGGGTATGACTTAACAAAAATTACATAACTTGTTGGCCCACTGTCAAGGTTATGGTATTTTTGAGACAAACTTTGACTTCAAGGGTTGATGTCAAAATATGAGTCACAAGGGTTGTTATTGGTAAAAGTTACCTATCTAATCAAAATTATCTTTGGGTTGTTGGCCCACCGTCAAGCTTAAAGATAATTAGATGGGATCCTAACCCACTAGGAATTTCCAACGGATTCCCAAATCAATATTGAGGGTTATTGATTTGAAGTAAAATAGTGAGAGCAAACCAAATAAATTTACGAATCCACTTTTTTGGTTTGCATATATAACATAAAACAAATACTTATTTTCTGTCTTTGCTTTTGTAGAATGTCTAACGTGAATTTGCGACCGATTCTTGACAACAAACTTAATGAAACCAACTTTGAGGATTGGAATATCAATTTGAGAATTGTTCTCAAACATGAAAAAATTAAGTATGTCCTTGATAAACCCATGCCCCCTCCTCCACCCGCTACTGCATCACCTGAGGACATAGATGCATATGAGATACATAAAGCCGACAATGATGCTGCAACATGTATCATGTTAGCTGCTATGTCCCCGACATTGCAAAAGCAATATCTTAAGATGGATGCTCCGTCCATGATTGTGCATTTAAAAGAAATGTTCGATACACAAGCTAGAACTGAGAGGTATGAGACCTCAAGGGAGTTTTATAAATGCAAGATGGCAGAGGGATCTTCAGTGACTACCCATGTACTGAAGATGATCGAGCTAATTGAAAAATTAGCTGATTTGGAACACGTCTCTGACAATGAGTTAAGTATTGACTTAATTCTTCAGTCCCTCCCTAAGAGCTATTCACAATTCATCCTGCACTTCAACATGCGAAAAGTTGAGTGCACGTTGACTGAATTGATGAACATGCTCAAGATTGTTGAGTCTAATCTTAAGAAGGAGAAGGGCACCGTTATGCTTGTCTCGGGCTCCAAGAAAAAGAAGCCCAATTCTGGGCTTAAGAAGTCCAAGAAGAAGAGCACTAAGCCTAAGGGTGAGGTTAAAAAGGACAAACCCAAGGGCACATGCTTCCATTGCGGACAAGATGGGCATTGGAAGAGGAATTGCAAGGCCTACCTTGGCTTTTTGAAATCAAAGAAGCTTGGTGAAGCTTCAACCTCTGGTATGTTTATGATTGAGATTAATTTATCTACTAACCAAGACTCATGGGTATTAGATACCGGATCTGAATCTCATATTTGTAATAATATGCAGGGTCTTAAAGATAGTAGATCCTTGGCAAAAGAAGAGGTCGAGCTACGCGTAAGGAATGGTGCAAGAGTTGTTGCATTAGCCGTAGGAACCTATGTACTCTCTTTGCCCACTGTGCTTATTTTAGAATTAAGAAACTGTTATTTTGTTCCCGTACTTACAAAGAACATCATTTCTATTTCATTGTTAGATTTGGATGGTTTTACCATCATTCAAAAGAATAAAAGTTGTTCTTTTTCACGTGATGGTATTACTTATGGTACTGGTACATTAATTAATGGTTTATACATTCTAGATGAACAAAAGTCCATTCTCAACATAAACACCAAGAAACAAAAATTGGATATTGTTAACCAAACATACCTTTGGCATTGTAGACTTGGTCATGTAAATGAGAAATGCATATCCAAGTTACATAAAAATGGATACTTGGACTCATTTGATTATGAATCATTTGGGACATGCAAATCTTGTTTACTTGGTAAGATGACCAAGACACCTTTTACTGGAAAGGGTAAATGTGCTAGTGATCTTCTTGGGCTTATACATACTGATATTTGTGGCCCAATGTCGATCCATGCTAGAGATGGTTTCTCCTACTTCATCACTTTCACGGATGACCATTCAAGATATGGTTATGTGTTTCTTATGAAGCACAAATCTATAGCTTTTGAAAAGTTCAAAGTCTTTAAAGCTGAAGTTGAGAAACAACTTGGCAAGAGTATCAAAACACTTAGATCTTATCGAGGTGGAGAATACTTAAGTCAAGAGTTCCAACAATATCTAGAAGAAAATGGGATTATTCCTCAATGGACTCCTCCATACACACCACAACTAAATGGTGTGTCTGAAAGGGGAAATCGTACTTTATTAGATATGGTACGTTCCATGATGGGCCATGCATCACTTCCTAATTCGTTTTGGGGATATGCCTTAGATTCTACCTCCTTTACACTTAGCTGTGTTCCTACAAAATCTGTTGATACCACACTTTATGAGATATGGTATGGTAAAAGATCAAATCTTAGTCATTTAAAGATATGGGGAACATTCGCTTATGTGAAGCGAAATATATCAAACAAGTTTGAAGCTAAGTCTGATAAGTGCTTGTTTGTGGGGTATCCTAGAGAAGGTCGAGGATACTATTTCTACAATCCCCTTAAGCAAAAGGTGTTTGTTTCAAGACATGTTATCT
Organism: Mitragyna speciosa; assembly: GCA_024721245.1. NCBI lineage: Eukaryota > Viridiplantae > Streptophyta > Magnoliopsida > Gentianales > Rubiaceae > Mitragyna > Mitragyna speciosa. Next base: position 12,170,552 of record CM045559.1, read on the forward strand.
TTCTAGAGAAAGAGTTTATTCTTAAAAGATGTAGTGGGAGTAAAGTAAAATTTGAAGAAATTCAAGAACCACAAAGTAGTCAACAGTTTGAGCAAGAGCTTACGCCACATGTCAATGAGGCACAGTCGGAAGCTCAAGTTACACAAGAATTTCGTAGATCTAGTAGAACACGTTATGCTCTTGAGAGATATGGATTTCTCATTAGTGAGAGTAATGATGTGTTAGTCATAGATGATGACGACCATACTAGTTACGAAGAAGTTATGTCTAATGTAGACTCTTTGAAATGGTACGAAGCCATGAAATCCAAAATGGATTCCATATACGAGAACAAAGTATGGACCTTGGTCGAGTCACCTGAAGGGATAAAACCCATAGGGTGCAAGTGGGTCTTTAAAAGAAAAACTGACATGGATGGTAACATTGTTACCTATAAAGCAAGGTTAGTGGCAAAAGGTTATAAACAAAGGCAAGGAATTGACTTTGAAGAAACTTTTCGCTGGTAGCTATGCTTAAATCCATAAGGATTTTGCTTGCCATAGCTGCTTATTATGACTATGAGATTTGGCAAATGGATGTCAAGACTGCATTCCTTAACGAGAATCTGCAAGAGGATGTATACATGACACAACCTGAGAGTTTTGACTCCATTAATAGTCATAAGGTATGCAAGCTACAAAAGTCCATTTATGGACTCAAGCAAGTTTCAAGGAGTTGGAACATTCGTTTTGATGAGACAATCAAAGAGTTTGGTTTTCTTAAAAACGAAGACGAGCCTTGTGTATACAAGAAGGTAAGTGGGAGCGCTGTTATTTTCTTAATACTTTATGTGGATGACATATTGTTAATGGGAAAGAACATACCTTTACTACAAACTGTAAAGGTATGGCTGTCTAAAAGTTTCTCCATGAAAGATTTAGGAGAGGCAACCTATATTCTGAAAATTAGGATTTATAGAGATAGATCCAAGAGGTTGCTTGGTCTCAATCAATCAATATACATAGACAAGATGCTAAAGAGGTTTAGCATGAAGCAATCGAAGAAGGGGTACTTACCTATGAGACATGGGATTACTCTTTCGAGAGACATGTGTCCTAAGACACCTGTCGAGATTGATAGCATGCAAAAGGTTCCTTATGCCTCGGTAATAGGATCCATTATGTATGCTATGCTATGTACGAGACCCGACGTCTCCTATACTCTAAGTGTTAGGAGCAGATTCCAAGCTAACCCTGGTGAGGGTCACTGGATAGCTGTCAAGAGTATTCTTAAGTACTTAAGAAGAACTAAAGAATTATTCTTGGTTTATGGAGGACACACTTTAGAAGTGTGTGGTTTCACTGATGCGAGTTTTCAGTCTGACAAGGATGATAGTAAGTCGCAGTCTGGATTTATATTCACGTTAAATAGTGGTACTGCGAGCTGGAAGAGTTTGAAGCAAGAAACTACCACTGATTCTACAACTAAAGCCGAGTACATTGCTGCTTCTGAAGCTGCAAAGGAGGCTGTTTGGATCAAGAAGTTCATCACCGAACTAGAAGTGGTTCCTTCCATTGTTGATCCTATACTTTTGTATTGTAACAACAATGGTGCCATCGTCCAAGCAAAGGAACCTAGGTCTCATCAACTATCCAAACACGTACTTAGGCGCTACCATCTTATTAGAGAAATAGTTGGTAGGAATGATGTAAAGATAGAAAAGGTTCCCACTGATGACAATATAGCTGATCATCTTACTAAGGCCTTGTCCCAGAAAAAGCATGATTCTCATGTAAATGCTTTTGGTCTAAAACAAATGAGTAATTAGTTTTAGTGTGAGTGGGAGTTTGTTAGTGTATACCCTAAAACCAAGATGGTTTAAGGTATTTTTATATTTACACTTATTTATGTTATATTTATCCATGTGGTATTTTTCTTTATCGTCTATACTTGTATTTTCATGTTACTTGTTTGATTGATAAAGTCTTTAGAATATTGACAGTGTATTAGAGATAGTAAGGGTTACAATTATGAGACTTTAATATATAAAGTCATATTCTTAAATATCTCTAGTCATAGTATTAATGAAATTGGACATCATTAATGCGGATAGACTAGCACATACTTTGCCTCTACTTATGGTAAGTAGTAGTTGATCTCATTGACTATGGTGTGCGTGACACTTAAGCTGGTATGTAGATGTTATTTGAGAACAAGTTTATTGGATTGATCCGCTAAGAGTTTCATCTATAGTGCTAATGGTTGAACTCTTAATGGCAATGGTGTAAGTGATCCTTTGACTTGAGATTACCATAGTATCTTGAGTGTGGATTGCTATACTTTGATTCTATTCCTCGGTGCTCGTAAAATGGTAGCCCATAGGTTAGAGATTGGGTATAGTTTGAAACATGGAAAGATAGTGAGTAATTGATATAGGATTCATCATTCCTTAATAGGAGAGTATATCCCTTTATGGCCACTTGTTGGAAATATTAACTCATAAATCTTTTGCAGAAGTGATAGTATAACTTGGAAGTAGTTTCAAGGTTATACATCATGGAGAGTTATATTTCTGGAATAAGAAAATATAAATTAGTCATTGTTAAAGTATGCACTATACTTTTAGACTAATTGGGATATAATGTGGTGAAAGAATATTAATTACACGGTAACATTATCATTGAAGGGTATGGTCTATCATATGACTTTCCTATTCACTTGGGTGGTCATGATGCATTGCTAGACGCCACTCATGATCTATTAGTATGAATTGATTAATTAGTGAATTAATGATAAATTAAAAGTGTTTAATTTATCTAGCTCAATTAATGAGTTATAATTTATACTTATTGCCAACGTGAATAGAACCAAATGGGTCACAGACATAAAGAACAAAGTCTTTGGGTTAAAATGTAATTAAGATAAATATGAGATACTTATGGGGTTAATTTATGAGATAAATTAACTTAAAGGACTTATTTATAAATATTCTAAATCTTTGCAGGAAATTGGTTTCCTAAAAGAAATAAAGTAACTAATTAATTTCCTTATGGAATAGATTTCCTAAAGGAGAAAGATTAGCTTAAAGTAAGTTGCCTAAACCTTCTTAGTTTCCAATTAGTTTTATTTCCTAAAAGACTAGAATACTTCCTCTATAAATAGGTTCATGCTTTGATTCTTGAATTATTATTGCAACACAAAAGAAAACTAGTGAGAGAAAATTGAAGAAAGAAGAAGGCACGCCTCTTTTCTCTCTCTAGGCGTCTCTCTCTCTCTCTCCTAATTGTTAGGTTTTTCTTCTTCTTGTGTTCTTAAATAATTCAAGGGAGCTAGTACTCAAAAGTCAAAGCAAGCAAGCCTACAAGGTTCCCAAAGAAGTTGTTCGTGTGGATATCGTTAGAGGCTCTACGTTTAGAGGGCTTTTTCGTGGTAGATCTAACATCTTCTTCGAAGGATCATTGCCTAGAAGTATAGAAATCTTCTGTGCTTAAGGTAATGTTCATGCAAACCCCCTTGTTAATCATATAGATATGTCAAAGAGATTCATGGTTAAGGTAATAAATTTTTATTTTTCTGCTGCGTTACCTATGCTATTATCTTACAGGCATTGTCTGGCTGGAAAGTCCCCCCGTCTTTGCGTGTTCACCTTTGGGCATGGGCGGAGTGATTTCTTCAAAATTGAGGGTCCTGCCCCTGACTTGTTCCTTGTCTTTTGCCATGTAGAAGCCTCTCGTATCTTCTGTTGCAACAAATTTAGGTCCCACTAGGCATGCCAAAAAGATGTTTGCACATAAAATTGGCAGCAAAGCAATCTCTCTAGTCGTTGTGTTTGTAGGCGTGCCACTCGGTCGACACCAAGAACGTGATGGGTGTTGGATGGAAAGAGTTGAAATAATGCGCTAGTCGATCCTGACTTCTTGGTCGATTGCTGTTCGTCTCGCCTTGAATAGCTTCAAAGACTTAAACTTTACTCTACGAGTTGTTACGAATGGCTAAAGACAACAATCTAATTATTTTGACAAGAAAACACAAGGCATGGAAATTGGTAAAAAATGTTAAAAGGAAATACGTACAGCATTTGAACACAGAAATTGCATAACTATTTTAAGGTTTCTAATCTAAGCTGGACTTTCCTAATGCGAGAAAAACTGAAAACATAAGCAAACTGAAAGCTAATAAAGCTATTCTATGAAGACTAAACAAGAATCTGAAACTAAAAAGGGAATTTCTGAAGTGTAAATGCATTTCTGAATATTTCTTCGCGTATCCCTACTTCAATACACCTTGGACCATTATAAGCAAAATTTTCCTTCAAAACAACAGTTGATTGGAGCCTCAATGCCATGTTCAGCCATTTTCCCATATTTATTGGCCCACCTGGTCATTCTCACTCTACATGTATAACTTTTCTCAGCATAGGCCAATCCCAATTGTGAGATACCAAAATCCTTCCAACCGCTTTTGACCAGGTCAAGCTTCTAAATTCCCACTTTTGACCTTTCGTGGTCAATCCGAGATCGATTGCATTATTCGCCAACACCACCTTAACACCCAAATCATCTAAAAAAAAAATTTCCATTCCCATTTTCTTTCTTTCACATTCTCTCCCCCTTTTTATCAGAATCCCACTCTCTCTCTCTCTCTTACACTCTCTCTCTCTCTCTGCTTCTTCTCTTTCTCGCATCTCTCTGTTCTTCTCCAATTTCTTCTTCCAGCTCTGATTCTCTCCTCTCCCTCCATTTCTCTTTTGCTGTTCCTCTCTTTTCTCTCTCTCTTCTCCCTCTTCTTCTCTCTTTACCCAGTTCTCTCTTTTCCTCTAATCTCTGTCTGAATCTGCCCTCTTTCGTTCCTCATTTTCTCTGTTTCTTCCTCGTTTTTGTCTTATCTTCTTCTCTTTTCTCTTTCACTTCTCTTGCGCTTTTCTGCTTCTCTCAATCTCTGCTCGCTCTTTCTTTCTCCGGCCCTCCTCAGGTCCTTTTCTGTTTCTCTTTCTCTCGCATCAGTTTCTTTGTCTTGCTGGCCTTCTCTTCTCTCCGTCTATCTTTCTTTCTCCCTCTCACTCTCTGGCTCTATTCTCTTCTTCCAGAACCCATTTGTTCTCTTTTTTTCACTTTTTCTAATTTTCTCTTCTTTTTCCTGCTTTCTCTTTTGCTTGCCCGAATCCAATTCAAATCAAACAATCATGCAACCAATTTTATCTATTAAATGGTGTATATAGGGATTTGAAGAGAGAATTAGGACTAACCCTGGAGAAGATGCGTCAAGATGAAGTGAGGCTGATGCAACAGTGGACAAGAGGTGGCGCGGAGTATTCTTGCTACGACGGTGGTGAGGCAACTTGGTGATATAGTTTCTGGTGGTGAGCAGCTATTGATTCGCAACTGCTTGACTGTTTCTGGTAATGTGATGGTGGTATGGGAGACTAATTCTGGTGGCTTGAGGTGAGTTTGGGGTTAGTGGAAGTTACCGGTTGTGATGGCTAGTAATCGAGTTGTGAGGATGGCTGTGTTTGGTGAATTGATTTCTGGGTTTTGGTTGGTTGTATGGTTTGATTATGGTGGAGCTGGTTGTTTGGTAGCAGGGGAAACCAGATTGTGATGGTGTGTGATTGGATTGATGCGGTGGCGTGGTGGCAGTGACAGACGGTAATGGAGACCTGGCCGTTATGATAAGGCGACTGGAGCTGGTGGCGGTGTCGTTAATGGGCAGTGGTTTTCAAGGGAGAGGTCCTGCGGTGGAGAAGGTGGAGGGGAAGATGGGTTTGTGGTACTGTGGTTGTGTTGCCGCTGTGATGATGCTACTGTTCCGGTGGTTGTTGTGCGAGGCTGATGCGCTTAGTCACTGGTGGTGGATTGGATGGAATTTTGGTGGTGGTTTCAAGTGATGTGTGTAGTTTGGGGTGGTTTTGGATGATGTTCGCAGTTGGTTGGCTGTTGATTTGGAACTGATCGTAGTAATGGCGTGGCCTGTTTTTGGGCAGGGGGATGATGGCGGTTGGCTTGGTGATGCTGGGCAAGAGGGGGATAATGATTGCCTGATGGTGATTTGGCGAGTGTCTGTCGATGATTGCTGTTATTTTTGTGAAAAAATGGAAGTGTGATGGCAGAATGGGGCTGGTGGTAAGGTTTGAAATTGATTGAAAATTGGTCGATGGCTACTCTAGTTTATTCTTGTTGATTGAGGTGGCTGATTGTGATCGGATTGATGTCAATTTGGGGGATAGTAGGAGCTGGGTTTGTGATTGTGGGTTGTGCTGATGGCTTTTGTGATCTGCTTCTTGTTGTTCTGTTGTTTTCTTTGCAGGTTTAGGAAGTGAGAAGATGGAGGTCGTAATAAGGTCAATTGTGGTTGTATAATGATAGTGGTTGTGGGTTTTGCGTGTGCGATTGTGTAACTAGTGGAGAAATTGGGCTGATGAAAGGGAGAGTTTTCTGGGGGGGGGAGGGGGGGGGGGTGTGTTTTGGCTTGAGTTGTTGTATGTGTCTTTGACTGCGTGTTTATCTGTGTGTGTAAATGTTTGTGTATGTGTGCGTGTTTGTGAATCTATGGATCTCTCTGTGTGTGTGTGTGTTAAGCTGTGATTATGTGTGTGAATTTGTGGTTTGAGTGTGTGTGAAGTGTGATTCTGGGTGTTCATGCATGTTTGTGTGTTAAATTGTGTGCTGGTATGTGTGTGTGTTTGTTTGTGGATTTGTGTGTGCGAATGTGTGAATTTGAACATGCAAATGTGTATGCGTATGAAGTAATGTGTGAGAGAGAAGTGTGTGAAGTGTGTGTTTTTGGTGTGGTGTGTATTTGCATGAAGATGTATGGTGTGCATTCTTGATGTGGTGTATATTTGCATGAAGATGTATGGTGTGCGTTCTTGGTGTGGTGTGTGTGGGGGTACGAAGATATACTAAAAACTTACTAGGTGTTCTTGGGATTATTGGTGAAAATTCTGAAGATGTACTAAAAAAAATGTAGAAAAAAGTGTATATTTTTTTGATATTTTTGGTGTAATATAAAAACTAAAAACTACAAAAAAAAAAAACCCTCTAGTCTCCTTTTTTTCTCCTAAAAATGGCTATTTAAGTCTTTTAACTTCTAAGAAATGAATAAAAATGATTGAAATGTCTCCAACCATTAAATTACAAATTTATCATTAAAATAAAGATTTTTGACACCTAAAAAATTAAAATTAAAATTAAAAGTGTCATGCTTTTTTTAAAGGAAACTCCACAAAGTGAAAAGAGAAAAAAAAAGAAAGAAAGTAAAAATGTAATAAAAAATCTTATATAAACTAAAAATTCGATCAAAAATATATTTCTTGTACAAAATGACCGTTTTACCCACAAACAGAGTTTTTACCGAAAAATAGTAATCAATCCAAAAAAATAAAAAAATTTAGAAAATGCTTACAAAACCTAAAAAAACAAATTTCGGACTCGAAAATGGGTGAAAATGGTGTTCGTGAGGCGAAATGACCATTTTGCCCTTTCACTGACGAAATGTACAGAAAATATTAATTAAACTTGAAAAAAATCACTAAAATTTAGAAACATATATGAAAATACAAAATATGTATTTAAAACCCCAAAACTTAGTGAAAAATATTTTCATGCTAAAATTTACTATTTTGTCTCCTAAAATTATTGACTTTTTCATTTTACACAAAAATCAGGATTTGACTCCAAAAAGTAGAAAAAATGTCCCCTAATGTTAAAAAATGAGTGGTGTGTCAAAATTTGGATATCTACATTACTTAGAATGGGAGAGTAAAGTGGATCAAATCTTCGAGATCCACAACTACTCTGAAGAGAAGAAGGTGCTAATAGCAACCGTGGAGTTCATGGAGTACGCCAATATTTGGTGGGATCAAGTGGTGAAGACCAGAAAAAGGTGTGGAGATAAACCCATTCATACTTGGGTAGCAATAAAGGCAGTCATGAGGAAGAGGTTCATTCCAAGTCATTACTCCGGGGATTTGCATAGAAGGCTTCAAACTTTGAAGCAAGGGTCATCAACCATGGATGAGTACACCAAGGAGTTGGAGACACTCATGATCTAGGCTAATGTTCAAGAGAATGAAGAGGCTACCATGCCAAGGTTTATTACGAGCCTTAACTCTTGAGATTTTTAACATTGTAGAGTTGCATAATTATGTTGAGTTTCAGGACTTGGTAGACAAGGCTAAGAAAATGGAGTAGCAACTCAAGTCCAAGAAGAGACGAGTTGCCGTCTTCTAAACCACCCAGCAAGGGCAAGAATGAAGCACCATCACCAAGGCAGAGAGACATCAAGTGCTTCAAGTGTTAGGGTTACGGGCACATTTCATTGCAATGTCCCAGCAGAAAAAACATGATCATCCTTGATAATGGAGAATTGAAAATTGGTAGATGAAACTTATTTGTAAACACATGCAAATAGTGGTAGATGTAGGTAGATTAAGATTGTTTAATAACACAATTTAAGCATTTCACAAGGGTTCATCATGGAAATAGTTGAACTGTAGTCAATTCTTGGTGAAAAGAAGTTTTGATTTCATATGGAATTGCAATCCTAAGCAAGACAAAATTAATATAGCTAGGTGTTAGTTCATTCTTTTTTTTTTTTTTTGGCTAACCCCATAAACGGGGGAGGGCGCCACTCCTTATTATTTTATTAATAAAAACCAGGAAGTACATGAATAATTAAAAAGAAACAAAACTTTAAAATATAAATAAACAAGGAGTACTACTCCCTTACAAAATAAATCTAAGTTAAGCATTATCTAGTTTTACATTTTCTTAAAAAAGGAAGGCCAAGCCTATCAATTCTCATGTTTCCTCTAACCATACGTGGAAGCTCCAATTCATTCTGAAAAGTTGCATCTGTCTTTTCCATGCAATCCATCTTAGCTAATTCATCAGCCACCATATTAGCTTCTCTATAACAATGTTGAAGAGATATAAAAGAACCATAGAAAGTAAGAACATCATTAACCTCTTTTCATAAAGCCCATGGACAAGAAACTTTTTTCTGAAGCATTGAAATGAGAATATTCGAATCACACTCCATATGAAACCTTTGGATGCCAAAATGCGAACATAATCTAATGCCTTGGAGCAAGGCTTTTAACTCCGCTTGAACGCTCGTAGCTTCTCCAAAGTAAGAAGAGAAAGCAAAGATTAACTTTCCAGCAGAATCCCTTAAAACCCCACCCCCTCCACTTTGGCCGGGGTTCCCACGGGATGAACCATCAGTATTTAGCTTATATTGCTGAAAAGGAGGTGGAATCCATCTTACCAAGACAAAAGAAATTGGTTTCTGCATGGAGACAATATATTGAATGAAAGAAACCCAATCCATACCAGAAACTTGTACCTTAGGGAAACTGAAGAGAAAATAAATCAAGAACAAAACTAAGGATGTGCTTCACAAGGAATGAAAAGAAAGATGTACACCTTGAAAGCGAGCCAAATTTCGCCATTTCCAAAGGTGCCAACAAACGAAATTGGCAAAATTTGCAAAACAAAAGCGATGTATAGGATTGCGAGAACCCTTAAACCACCATGAAGCAAGCATAGACCGAATGGATGAGGAAACACCAAGGATACCACACTCAGTTGAAAAATAACTCCACACATTCTTTGCCAAGTCACCTTCACTAAATATATTCTCAATCGATTCCTTGTGAGAGTTATGGCAACAGAGACATTTGGATGGCCCCTGAATACCAAACTTAAACATAACACTATCAACCGGAAGTTTTTATCTTAAGAGACGAAGCATAAAGATTTATACCTTAACCAGAATGCGTGATTGTCAAATTCTTTCATGCATGAAAGATGAACACCTTGACTGCCTGATCAAGCTAAAAGCAGAAGAAACCGAGAATTTTCTAGAAGAAGTAAGAGTCCAAATACATCCCTTCACCAATCCATCTTCAACCTACCAAAGCATATATTTTTCCACCTCATTTCTCACCCCAACCATACGTTTCCAGATAAGGGAAGATGAAGGCCTTATTGGAACGAGATAAGGGTTTCTCCCAAAGCAATATTTTGACCTCATAAATTTAGCCCATAATGAATGGGAAGTATGGAACATCCACCATAGTTTGACTGAAAAAGCCAAAGAATATTCTTTCAATGCACGAACACCAAGACCTCCTTCAACTGTCGGATAACAAAGATCATTCCATCCGCAGCCAATGATGTTTAGCTTCTTTTCTCAAACTGACCCCAGAAATAATCTGCAATCACCCTCTCAATTCTCTAAAAGATGCTCTGAGTAGGAGCTGAAGCTGCTAAAATGTGGAATTGGAATAGGATGACTAGAACATGCTTAATAAGTATCAATTTTCCACCACTAGACTAGAAGGCGGTTATGCCATAATAAAATTCTAGAGATGATTGATTGACACAAATCAGCAAAATAGACAGTCTTTCGGACCCCAAAATATAAAGGACAACCCAGGTACTTTATTGGAAAAGACCTACCTAGAGAAGCCAGTTAACCGCTGTATAAGTAACCTCTTTTGTAAGGACACTCGATCATGAAGTCAAGTAGCAACTCTTCTGTGGGTTGATTTTCTAGTCCAGAAACGTACTTGATACTCCTCTAATACCTGCATCAGAACACTTCAAAGCGATGGCAGAAGAATTCCAAAAGATTAGAATATCATCAGCATACGCCAAATGAGACACCAAAGGGACAAAATACGGGAACCTTAAATGCCAAGTGAGGACGGGCAGTCACCATATTATTTAAGGTACGTGTGTGAGAACCTTCGCTCCAATGACAAATAAAGAGGGAGAAATAGGGTCCCCTTGCCTGTAAACCTCGTGTTGATTTGAAAAAACCAAAACTCGAACCATTTATGATCACAGAAAACCACGAATTGGAAATTAACCTCCAAATCATATCAATAAAACGTTCAGAAAATCCAAATGCCCTAAGAACTCTTGTTAAGTAGAGCCATGAAACTCTGTCATAGGCTTTCGCCATATCAAGTTTGAAAGCCACATTTCCACCTCTACTCTTTCTGACCTATCCCATGAATCATTTCTTGAGCAAGCATGAAAGTTCTCCGATATCAGTCTACCACGAACAAAACCACATTGGTTAGGGGAAAATAATCTTAGGTAAAATACTAGCTAGTCTTTCAGCAAGAATGCGGGAGACAATTTTGTTGATAAAATTGCACACACTTATCGGCCTGAACTGGGAGAAATCCTGCGGACTTTTGGTCTTAGGAATCAATACAATAGATGTGGCAGATACACTCTCTTAGGCAACTCAGCACCACAGAAGAAACTAGAGAATAGCACTATAAACATCCTGGCCAACGACTCTCCCAAGATGATGTGAAGAACTTACCAGAGAAACCATCTGGTCCAGCAGCACTATCACCATCCATTGAAAAAACAACTTCTACGTACTTCATCATAAGAGGGAAATTCATGCAACAACTGATTATCATCTTCAGAGACCAGTTTAGGAATCACCTGGAAGCATGTTATATGATGAAGAGGTTTCTTCAGCAGAGAAAGAGAGACCGAAAGAAATCCACAGCTTCGTTCCCAATATCGATCTCCGAGCTCATCCATTGTCCATCCCTATTCTTAATACGATGAATCACTAGCCTGGGAACGTCGCTTGCTTTACCACGTTATGAAAATATCTAGTATTTCTATCCCCTTCTTGAAGCCACTTAACCCTTGCCTTTTGCCTCCAATATTGCTCTTCTAAGAACAAATTATGCTGCAATATACATTTAGCCTGATCCAGTGCTGCATGTGCCTCCAAAGAATTGTCAGACTCCAACCGTGATTCAGCAGAGGCAAGTGCTTTCTCTGCCTCTCCAACATTATGGAAGATATTGCCAAACGATGGATTTGTTCCATTGTTTCAATGCACCTTTGAGACGTCCTCAATTTAGCACAAAGAACCTGTATAGGCGGTTGCCATCAAGAGGAAGCCTGCCATGAAGACTTAACCACATTCCAAAAATCCCTCGTGACTTGGCCAAACATTGAGGAATCGAAAAGGCTTGGATTTATTATCCAAACGAGTGACGGAAGAAATCAATAGTGGAGCATGATCCGAAGGAGCTCTAGGTAAATGCGTAACCGAGATACAAAGTTCCTCAGCACAAGCAACATTCATCAACATTCTATCCAGACGTTTCCAAATACGCATGCTACCATGCCGGTTGTTGCACCACGTATAATTCAAGCCTGAATAACCTGCATCAAATAGACTACCAGCAGATAAAAATGATAGAAAATCAGCAGCTTCTGAGGGGTTAAAAGGCCTCCCTCCACGCTTTTCAGCAGAATCAACAATAAGATTGAAATCTCCACACATAAGCCATGGACTAGAAGAAGGCATGTCTTGCAAAAGAGAAGACCATAGTTCCTTCCTCTCAACCTCCAAACATTTTGCATGAACAACTGACAAAGTATACTCAGAAGAAAGCTGCTGGTGACCCACAAGGAGAGATATATGTGGCTCACTTTGACCCACAAAAGAGCTTTTAAAAGGAGAATTGTTAAAAATCCATAAAGTACCCTCATCATTTGTAATAGCCAAATCAAAACACAACTTAGTCTTATAGACATCCAGCATACTTTTGTTTCTTTTGGGTTCACAAATCATTAGAAATTGGATGTTATTAATCCGCACCAAACTTTTTAACCGTCTAAAATTCTGAGGTTTAGAGATACCTCTTATATTCCAAAACATGGACTGAATCATTGAGACAATGGAAGAGAAGTAAGTGAGGATTTTACCAAAGATCTCAACTTCCTATCCGAAGGGAACTTCGCCCGAAGACCTGTGAAAACTCTCTGTTCTTGTTGCTGCAACTCACTTGAAAACACCACCATTGATTCAAGATTACCAGTAGTTGAGACTACTTCAACTTCTGGGACCTTAAAAGTCACCCTTCGAGGGGAAAGATTCCCAACCGAAGATGGCAATTCAATGTCATCAGACTGCACAGGCATAAGCTGTAGCAAATCTGGCTCAAAATCCTTAACCTCCACACAAGCCAAAGGAGTACCCTAAGAATCAATCTGTGCCTGGTTCAGATCATCAGCAATAGGTAAATTTACTGCATTTGGAATTTCTTTTTCACCCTCATGTATAATGCCCGAACTTACTTTTTGTTGAACAGAGGAAATGTTGCCTTTTTCAACTTCCTCTTTATCATTTTTGGAAAGATTTTCCTCTTGATCACAGCGAGATATTGTCTCGTTCTTGTTGTCTCCAGGTGAAGCATTCGAAATGCACACAGGCTCCTTTTGTTTTGGCACCCATGCCTGTTTCTAAGTATCCAAAGTCTGGTGATGTTTCACCTCACCCACTATTTCATGATGTAGTGATCTGCATGTCCCAACTTCCCACATTGCATACAATAATTTGGAACATTTTCAAATTCAATTTTTTGCCAAAAGCCACAGGAACCATTGTTAATCCAAACTTTCTCTGGAAGAGGTTTCATTAGATCAATTTCCACACAAATTCTGGCCACACCTGGTCTTGCAAGATTGACCATGGAAGAATCCATACGCAAAGGATTGCCAACCAACCGAGCAATGGAAAAAAGAGGCCTCTTTCCAAACAAATGAATAGGAAGATGAGGGAGACAAACCCAAATAGGAACCACAGATGATTTAGATTCAATAGAGAATGAAGTGGTCCATTTAAATACATGCATGATGCATCCCTGGAAGTTCCAAATACCCTGTAGCCAACATTTGTGAAAGTCATCCTCAAGATCAAACCGTATCAGAATATGGCGATGATCCAAAAGGCCTATAGAGAAAGGACCTTTAAACCCAATGGAATTAAAATCCTTTCGGAGAGTTTCCATCGTAGGATGCCCCTTAGAAAATTTCCCAACGAGCGAAAATTTGAAAGGAGTTGCTAAGTGTTGCACTTCTTTTCAGAAAAGGAGATAGCAGGTAAGCCAGGATAAAGTTGAGGAGGCTTAATCACTGGAGATGTTGTTTCAACAGAATTCCTAGCAACGATATCAGCAAAGGATCGCTTAGTAGGAGAAGGATGAGAAGGAGGAGGACAAATGCCTTGGAGGCTTTCTGACGATAGCGTCGCCATGCAAAACCCACCAAGATTGAAATCTGAAGAAATCAAAAGGATGGAGAAGATGGACATCAGCGCACGGCAAAACACCAGACGGTGGAGCTAGAAAGTTCAAAATTCAAACGGCCATGAAACTAGGAAGAAGAAAGAGAGAGTGTTTTGATTGATTACTTATACAATTAGTGACAATTAGTGGATTCTAAACAATATAACTTGTGTTTGTGGATTTCTTCCATTTGTTTTACTTCAAGTATATGCATTTTCTTACCTTGAGCACCAACTATTTGATGTTTTGTCTAGATAATAGAGCAAGTTAGTAGCTTTGGTGCTTGCTATATCTTGTTTCCTCGTGAGATCGACTCTAATACTTTCCCTACTACATTTGACCTGTGCATTTGTGGAAAGGGGTATTAGGTTATAAATTTTATTACTTATTTGTATGAATTTTGCCTAATTTTGATGGTACCTAAACGTCACAATCAATGAGATTGATGAACCATGTTTTTCATTCTTTTTTAAACAAATTTGGGGTAGTCTACTTTGATGACATACTTGTTTTTAGTAAATCATTGAATGATCATGCAGAATACTTGTATGCTGTTTTTGAGGTACTTAAGACGCATGAGTTGTATGCTAATTTGATAAAGTGTTTTTTTTTTTTTTTGCATGAGTTCTATTGTTTTCCTTGGATTTGTTGTTGGTGCTAATGGTATAAGTGTAGATAAATCCAAAGTGAAAGCAATTAGGGAGTGGCCTACACCTAGGAATGCCAATGAGATAAGGTCATCCCATGGGTTAGCAAGCTTTAACTGAAGGTTTGTTCATTATTTTTCTTCTATAGCTGCACCTTTGAATGAGCTTGTTAAAAAGAATATTTTTTTTAAATGGGATAAAGTGCATGCATGATTAGGCTTTTAATCTGTTAAAAGACAAACTTACTGGTGCAACTTTATTGAGTTCACCTAACTTTGACAAAGTTTTTGAATATGTGATGCTAGTGGGATTGGCATAGGAGCAGTGTTGATGTAGGACTCCAAGCCAATAGCCTACTTCAGTGAAAAACTTCAAGGGGCATCGCTCAATTATCCCACATATGACAAAGAGCTGTACGCACTGGTGAGCACATTCAAACGTGGTAGCACTATTTGTGGCTCAAGGAGTTCATCATCCATTCAGACTATGAAAGTTAGAAGTTCCTAAAGTCTCAAGGTAAGTTGAACAAGAGACATACTAAATGGCTCGAGTTCATTGAGACTTTTCCTTACGTGATCAAGTATAAGCAAGGTAAGAATACAGCAACTACTTTATCTCGTAGGTATACATTTCTTACCTCCTTACATGTGAAATTACTTGGTTTTGAGCATATAAAAGATTTGTATCCTGTTGATTCTGATTTTGGTGATGCATGGAATGCATGTTCAAAGGGCTCATTTGGTGAGTATTATTTGCATGATAGATTCTTGTTTAGAAAAGATAGATTGTGCATTCCATCTGGTTCAGTCCGAGAGTTGTTGATATGTGAGGCACATGGGAGTGATTTAATGGGGCATTTTGGAGTTGTTAAAACGTTAGATATCTTGCATGAGCATTTCTATTAGCCTCAAATGAAATGTGATGTGCAAACTTTCTGTGATAAGTGCATTACATGTAGAAAAGCTAAGTCTAGAATTATGCCTCAAGGGTTTTATACTCCATTACCTATTCCTTCTCATCGTGGACTGACATTTCTATAGATTTTATTTTAGGGCTTTCACAATCTCCAAGAAGCAAGGATAGCATATTTATAGTAGTTGATCATTTCAGCAAGATGGCACATGTCATTGCTTTTGTGAAAATTAACAATGCAACTCACATTGTTGACTTGTTTTTCAGGGAAGTACTACAATTGCATGGGTTGCCAAAGACAATTGTAAGCGATCAAGATGTGAAGTTCCTAAGTCACCTCTAGCGTATGTTAAATTGAGAACTAAATTGCTATTTTCTACCGTGGCTCACCCACAGACGGATGGGCAAACTGAAGTTGTCAACCGCACCCTCACGACACTTCTAAAGGCGATAATTCAGCACAATCTAAAGAATTGGGAGATGTGTTTATCCCATGTAGATTTTGCATACAATAGAGCAGTCCATTCTTCCATTTCTTTTTCTCCTTTCGAGGTTGTTTATAGTTTTAATCCACTAATGGCTTTGGATATTTTATCTTTGCCTTATAGTGAGCGAATGGATCTAGATTGCAAGAGGAAGGCGGACTTTGTTAGGGAATTGCATGCCAAGGTTCAAGCAAATACTGAGAAGATGAATGAGCAGTATGCCAAGCAAGCTAACCATGGTCGTGTGAAGATGACATTCGAGCCTAGAGATTGGGTTTGGCTTCACATGCACAAGGAGAGATTTTCTCAATACAAAAGGTCAAAGCTTAGAGGAGATGGACCTTTTCAAGTTCTCAAACACATTGGAGATAATGCATACAAAATTGATCTACCAGGTGAGTATGGTAATATAAGTGCCACTTTTAATGTTGTTGATCTATCTTTGTATGATGCAGGTGATTCGAGGGTGAATCTTCCCAAGGAAGGAGGGAATGATGGGGGTCATCCATGGAGTTCAAAGCATAGACGAGTTCAAGGTAGACCCTTTACAAGGCATGGGAGGTCCAATGACAAGATTGAGGGCTAAGAGAATGAATCAAGCTTTGAATGAACTAATCATGCAATTACAACAAGAAGAGTCTACATGGGCTAGGAACATGCCAACAAGAATGGTTACATATGCTTGGATCGATGAAAGAGCAGAGGGGCATGTGCAAAGTGTTCAAATTGAGCTGATTGATGGAGATTTCCAGCTTCTAACCTAGGTCACGCCTAAGGCCGCACCACAGCCTTCCCCACAGCCTTCATCAAAAAGTTGGATCAGAATGAGTTGAAGCTTTTGATCGCGCCATGCCTAAGGTCGCACAACAACCTTCTCCAAAAATGGCGATCTATGTTTTCTTTACGAGTTTTTAGCAGAATAATGAGTTGTATCCCTAATTACAAGGTAGTATCTGTTATAGGATACAACTAGCTTTAGTTATTTTGGAAATTATCTCTTGTAGCCTTTTATAAGGCATTTGTGTAGACAAACGACAACAATTCAGATCATTGATTAATCAAATTGAGAGTTTTACTCCATTGTGTTCTCCTTAGTTCTTTGAGAAGAATTACTCTTATATCTTGACAAAATCTATTGTTAAGATTCAAGCTTTTTGCTTAGAATTAACTCTTGTGGATTAAATCTATCCTTTCACTAGTCCGTTGGGCTGGGGTCTATTCCACAAGTTGGATAGGGTAACTTGTGAAAGAGGGTTTAGTTCTTCGGGGTGTTAATTCGAAGCAATCAATCTAGGTTGTTCTTGGAGTCCTTTGATAGGTTCCAAAGGGGGTCAAGAAGGTTGGATTGTCATTTAGGGATTCAAGAAGTCTTGGGAAGCCGCTTGATTAGCCTTACATGAATCAACTATGGTGCGTGCAATACCTTACTTGGTATATGGATGCTTGTTGAAAAATAAGTACATTGGATTCATCAACGAAGAGTCAAAATAGGGATAGCTATTTAGTACTAATGGTTTGAACTCTTAATGGCATTGATGTAAGTGATTCTTGGACTTGAGATTACAATGGTATCTTAAGCGTGAATTACTATACTTTGAACCTATACTTATTGCTCATAAGGAATCGCCCATATGGTAGAGATTGGATATAATATGAAGCATTGAACGATGACGAGTAATCAATAAAAAATTCACCATTCCTAATTGTAGGATAGTATATTCTAACTGGACACTTGTTGGAAATGATAACATAGGAAATCTTTCATAAAAGTGAAGATATAACTTGAAAGTGTTTCAAATTTATACTTTATAAAAGTTATATTTTGGAAAAAAGAAAAGAATAATATGTTAGTGTATGCCTCAAAACCAAGTCAGTTTTTGGGATTTATATATTACACTTATTTCTTATTATACTAATTTATGTGGCATTTTCTTTATCATTTAATACTTGTTATTTCTATTATTTGTTTATTTGATAAAGTCCAGAATATTAACTGTGTATAAGAATAATCAATATAGAATTCACCACTCCTTATTATAGGAGAGTATATCTCGTATTGGCTACTTGTTGAAGTATAACTTAAAGAATCTTTTGCACAAAAGTGAAATTATGACTTGAAAGGGTTTCAAGGCTATAGTTTTATAGAAAGATATATTTCGAGAACTAGAAATTATTAATTAGTCATTTAAAGAGTACACATTACACTCTTAAACTAATTAGGGATATAATGTGGTGAAAGAATATTAGTTACACGGTAACATTCTCATTGATAGGTGTAGTCTACCATATGACTTTCCTATTCATTTGGGTGGTCATGATGCATTGCTAGATACCACTCATGATCTATAACTACGATTAATTAATTAGCTCAATTAGTGATAAATTAAATTGTTTAAATTATCTAGCTCTTAATTAATTAATTAATTAATGAGTTATAATTTGTACTTATTGCCAACGTAAATAGGACCTAATGGGAAACACATAATAAGAACATGGTCTTTGGGTTAAATTGTTATTAAGATAAGTATAAGATGCTTATAGGGTTAATTCATGAGATAAATTAACTTAAAGGACTTATTTATAAATATCGAAGTCATGTTGGAAAAGGTTTCCAAATAATTAGGAAAGAGGTCTTAGGTTTCCTTAAGGAATGGGATTACCAAATCTTATTTGATAAGGTTAAGCTTTCTAATCCTATTGGTTTCCTAATATTCCTAAAACTAGGATTCTACATATATATATAGGTCCATGCCTTGACTCTTGAAAGATTGATACAACGCAAGACTAAAACCTAGAGAGAGAAAACTTGCAAGAGTGCCTCCACCTACCTTTCGGTGCTACCACCTCCTCTCTCTCTCGCCCCCTAATAGCTAGGCCATCTAGCTTCTTGTGTTCTCTATTAATTCAAGGAAGCTAACACTCAAAAGTTAAGACAAGCAAGCCCAAAGAGGGTCTTGAAGATCATGTTCGTATGGATACTATTAGAGGCTCTACACTTTGAGAGCTTTTCCTGGTAGATCAACATCTTCTTCGAATAAGAATCTTGCCCTTGAAGCATAGAAATCTTCTATGCTTGAGGTATTTATGCTAAACCCCCTTTAATTGTATAGAATATATCAAAGTGGCCGTTAGTTCAGGTAATAAAATTTTAAATTTTCATTGCGTTACCTTCTTTATTACCTTACATAATGTATCCAAATAGGAGTCGACACAAATTCCATGCTTCTAGATTAATTAGAGATATAGTGTGGTGAAAGGATATTAGTTACATGATCACAACATGATTGATACATGAAGTCTAATAAATTCTTTTCCTATCAACTTGGGTAGTCATGATGTGTCGCTGGATACTGCTCATGTTCTATAAGTACGAATTAATTAATTGTTTGAGTTAATGATAAATTAAAGTATTCAATTTATATAACTCTTAATTAATTAATTAATTAATTAGTGAGCTATAATTTATATTTATTGTAAGCGCAGATGGAACTTAATAAGTTACTCACATTAAGGGGCAAGATTTCAAGGTTTAATTTTTTACTAATACAAGTTGAAAGCCTTCTCTCTCAACTTCTCTCGAATATCCCTTAAACAAACTTTCTTTTTCAAATTTCAAGCATACCGATGAGATGGTTGGCTAGTTCTGGCCGTCGATCACCTCCTCTTGTTGTTAAGAAAGGACAGAATTCAACCTAAACCTGAGGGGCAATCTAAATGGACTTTTAACAGGTCTTTTGCGGATGTGGTTTCGTCAAAATCTCCATATGTTCTATTGAAAGAGACTGTAATTTATAAAGGAGAACCTGCTATTTTCTTTTCAGATGATGAAATCAAACAATTGGCTGCACCCTTGCAATATGTGTTGGTTGGGAAATTTTCAAGGGGGCATCCTTCTATGGAGGCTTTACGAAAAGGGGTTGTCACTGTTGGTTTTAAAGGACTCATCTTGCTGGGATTAATGGATAGCCGCCATGTTTATCTGAAGTTTGATATGGAGGAGGATTTTCGGAGATGTTGGCTTAGGGGTTTTTGGAGTTTTCAAGGGTTTGAAATGCGAGTATTCAAGTGGACTCCAGATTTTCACCTTGATGAAGAATCATCAGTTGTTCCGATCTAGATTAATTTTGAGAGTTTGCCTTTGCATTTGTTTGATAAGTCTACTCTCCTCTCGCTGGCCAAAGCTATTGGAAAACCGTTGAAGATCGACGCTGCAACGGCAAATCTGTCAAGGCCAAACATAGCACGTGTTTGTGTAGAGCTTGACCTGTTAAAGGATCAGCCAAGTCAAATATAGATTGGCCATGACAAATGGGATTTCGACAAAGAGTTTCGTATGAGAATCTGCCATGTTATTGTTATAGGTGTAAGAGACTGGGACATGATGAGGATCATTGTTGTCTCAATGGTGTGAAAATTCATGAGCAAGAAAGGAAGCAGAATCCTCTTCGAAGGATTATTCAATTTGATCAGCAAAAACGGAGGACTCCAAAGAAGCATTTTATCAATGAGATTGAAGCACCTGGAACAAGTCATGTGGGGAATCAGAAGGTTTCCATGCAGGTGAATTCTGCTTAAAAAGCAATCATTAACAGGCATGATAGTCCCGTGGTGGATTGTTATGAAAGCTTTGCGTTGGATATCACGGAGTGTGATGTTTAGAAGGTAGATAACTGTGTTTGTTCATCTACTCAGGATGGCTAAGAGGTGCAAACAGTGGATACCAAAAAAGTTGTTGATTCTGAGTTGGCCATTGAACATGGATTAGAAGAGGTTCTCATGGAGAGAATGGATGGAATAGATGATGCTGGTAGAACCAGGGATGGAGCTGTCGATTTGGATCTGATATAAACGATGGGAGAACTTCCAAATGTGGCAGGAAATTTGTCTCCTTACCATGTCCAGTTAGAACCAATGAGAGAACCAAATATTTCCTTAATGGAGGCTTTGAATGTTGAAGGATCTGGAGCCTTGGAGAAGGACTTTCAACAGGTACGTTCAAGAGGAATTCGAGCAAAGTTTGCGTCAGACTGTCAATTACGACCATCGACAAAGTCTTCTTCAAACTCATTCTAGGTTCTTTCCAATGATTAATGCACTATTTTGGAATATATGGGGGGTTGCTAAAGCCCCAAATGTTAGAAGATTAAAGCAGTTAATTAGGACAAATAATATTTAGCTGGTTGTCATTTGTGAACCCAAAGTTTCTATCGTTCAAATTAATTCCTTTTGGCTGAAGTTAAGATTTGATAATGTAATCTATAGTGACTCGGGTGGTTTATGGGTTTTTTCAAATAATGTTTTGTCTTGTACTGTGATTGATTGTTTTGGATAGCATATTAGTTTGAAGATTATTAGATAAGTAATAAACTTACCAATATTATATGTTTAGATGATATTTTAAGTATAATTATAGTATTTTTGGTTGCAAATGACTTATTTTCCAACAATTCATGAGAATTAGGGTTTTTACCGGAATTAGGGTTTTGAGGTAGAATTTTTATTTAAGCAAATTACTGCACAATTCTTGTGTATAATTGCAGGTTCATCATACTAAAACTTATTTTGGATCAATTGGAGTCAAGAAAAAACAAAAAATCTAATTCTTCACCAAAATGCTTGGAAATACGTGGAAAATGCCTGCACACATTAGGTCCAGTTCAGCAAAAATCAAAAAATCAAGTGGGGCCCATAGGATGTGATCCGCGGATAGGATACGTGGATGATCATTAGGTCATATTTCCAAAAAATAATTTTTTTTTGTTCAAGTTTTAACACTTGTTTTTGCTTGGCCAACTTTAACAAGTCATTTAGTTGCTACTTGACATTGAGAGATGCATGTAACAATGGAAAATGAACAAGTAATGCTTAAGACTTTCATATGAGAATAATGGAGGCTTAAGTGAATCACTACAATTCATAATTTCATAAGGTTTCATCATGAGAATTGTTAATATCTTGTCATTTCATAGAGAAATCTAGTTATGACACATATGGAATTGGATTCTAAACAAAGCGAGATAACACTTAGTAGGTCATTCATGCTTGGTTCATTAGTGGAATCTATGTTCTAGACTTCTTAGCTTGAATTCTACAAAAGTTCTCAAGCATATATCTACTCTATTGGAGGGATCCCATATAAATGTTATTTTCATTTGTGTTTAGATAATAAAAGTTAGTGACAAAGCTCTAGTAATTGCATATATTTGATTCCTCGTGGGATTCGACACCTAATACTCCAAATACTACAACCGACCCATGCACTTGCGGAATAAGTTGGGAGATTAGGTTTTTATTACTTGATTTGTGTGTTTTTGTTCATAATTGTTATACTTAATCTACACCACGTCATTATTCATCCTCAATTGGCTTCCCCTTTTTTCTTTTCGTTTGCACATGCAAAATGTACTCCAGAGGAAAGAAGAGATTTATGGGAAAATTTATTGGCATCCAAAGCATCCCAAAGTCCATGGTGTATTTGTGGAGATTTTAATTTGGTAATGGTTGCACTTGAGAAGAAAGGTTGGGGACCTTTTAATATTTTGGAATCTTTGGATTTCTTATCTTTTATGGCGATGGCAGGTGTTTATGATGCGGGATTCTCAAGCTCGAGCTTTATATGGTGCAATAATTGTAGAGGAAGGGCAGGAATTTGGAAGCGTTTGGATAGGGTTTTGATAAATGAGGAGTGGTTTGATATATCATCCTTGTCTATATCTCATCTAGCTTAAGATCCTTTTGATCACGCACCTTTGTTGTTGAATTTTTCTACAAGATTGAACAACAAGCCTCGTCCATTGTGTTTCGTGAATGTTTGGACCACCAATGGTAGTCTTATGGAAGTTATTTGAAGTTCATGGCTGGTAGATATTGCGGGGCATCCATTAGCAGTTTTAACTAGTAAACTGAATGCTGTGAAAAGAATATTTAGCATTGGAACAAGGAACATTTTGGCAATATTTTCTCCAACATAAAAAAGACTGGGGAGAATGTGTTATTGGCAAAAAAAAAAAAATCTTGGAGGTTTTGGCTTCAGCTGAGAATGAGTTAGAATTAGATAAAGCTCAAGCAGAACTACGGCATGTGTTATCTATGGAGGAGTAGTAGTAGAGGCAAAAGGCTCGTATCAAATGGCTTTCAAAAGGTGATAGGAACTCTAAATATTTCCATGCTGTGGTTAAAGAACGTAGATTGCAAACTACAATTCACAAGATAAAAGATGAGGTTGGGAACTAGGTTTCAGGGGAAAATGCTATTGGTGATGAAGCTGTCAAGTTTTTTGAGAAATTATTTCGGGCAGAGTCTAACATGCCAATTCATTTAGTGGATGTTATTCCAAAGTTAATTATAGAACAAGACAATACCTCATTAGAAGCTATTCCTACTTTGGAGGAGATTAAGGATGTAATTTTTCAGATGGACGGGGATAATGCTATAGGACCAGATGGATTAACTTGGAAGTTCTTCACTTTTGCAAGGGATGTGATTGCTAGTGATGTTCATAATGCAATTGTGAGCTTTTTTTGTGGGGCTGATCTCCCTTGTGTGGTTAAAGCAACATCCATTATTCTTATCCCTAAAAATCCAAATCCATATGAATTTTCGCAATTCAAGCCTATAAGCCTCTACAATTTCATAAACAAGGCGTTTTCGTGAGTTCTATCATATCAGTTGGCATCCAGTTTGCTTAGGATTATCTGTGATAGCCCCACCTTACCCAGAGGCGCACCAAAGGGCTTAGCGGACTGCCTGCCTAGCTCTCGCCAGGACTCGAATCACGCACTCACGCAAACATCCGAGCGTACTTAACTCAAAATAAAATAAAATAAAATAAAATAAAATAAAATACACTCATATTATTTACTTAAAGGTACAAGTCACATCAAAATTTTACATGTCATAATATACATGATTTTCACAAAGATAGCCTAACACAGTTTGGCTATTACAATAACTAAAACATCTATAATAATCAAAACCAGTCGGTCCAGCTTTAATTTTTCAGGAAACCTGAGTAAAGGAAAACAAATAAAAGGAATGAGCTATAATAGCCCAGTGAATGTCCAAGTCATGCAATCATATCAAGAACTCA
Source organism: Mitragyna speciosa (assembly GCA_024721245.1). Taxonomy (NCBI): domain Eukaryota; kingdom Viridiplantae; phylum Streptophyta; class Magnoliopsida; order Gentianales; family Rubiaceae; genus Mitragyna; species Mitragyna speciosa. The sequence goes on from CM045559.1 coordinate 12,194,783, forward strand.
TTATTTTAGTAAATAAAATAATCGATAAGTTAAATAAACAAGATATGAACAATTTAATTATCAAGTAGTCAAGGGCGGATACAAGGCTCAACTACGGGAGCAAGCTCAACCGCAGGAAAAGCAAGTACTGATCATGTAACCATGACATTTAGACCGAGATAATAGCTCAGGTCTTTTATCAAGGAACATGCCAGTTTTTATCACGCAAGCCCTAACCACCATTCACCTTATAACCTCCGTACAAGCTACCACATCCAGGGAGTACTCTCAACCTGGGAGGGCCAACACGCAAGAAAGTTCAATCCGGAGTTGGCCTCTTTGAGGATTCACAACTCAAAAGGGAAAGAACGTCACGCCCTAAAACACCCAGCACCTTATAACCTCCCAAGCCTGTCCGGGTTGACTATCCGCGAAGTAACGGTAAAGTTAGTCACGGAAGTCTCACGCACAAGTAACACGTTGAATAGTGAAAGCATATAACACATTACGGAATAGATGCGATAAAGTACACATCTTTCCTCAAGTAGCACATTTTATCACATAATATTTGCAAGTGTAACATAATATTTACAAGTAGAACATAACATTTCATGCATCATGCACACATAAAGACACTCACCTGGAATGCCTAAGAAAATATCTCGTAAAATGGTCGTGATGCGTTTTCGGACCCTGAAATTTAAAAGAAATAATATAATGAAAACCCAAGTAAAACCCTAGTAAATTTAGTAAGAAAAATTCAAGAAAATACCCCACTTATTTCTAGGGTTTTGGTTTTAGGGTTTCTAGGGTTTAGGGTTTACTTATTCTAAGAAAATTTAATCTATCACTAGATCATTTCTAAAAATTCCTACACTTCAATTTCCTTCAATTGAACATATTCTAGGCTTAAAATCTCACTTGTCAATTTTTCTTCTTTTAATTCTACAAAAATTTCGGCAGCATTTCCCCTTAAAATCGGACTAACCCAAATTTTTTTCCTGCAAGAAAAATCAACAATCCAACCCAATTCAACAAGTTCTACAACTTTTATGTTCAACTCAAGTTCAAATTCAATCAAAATTCCACTAAATTCCAAGAATTCTACTCCAAGAATCTTCAACCAAACAACATATAACACATGAAATTTCAAGGTTTAAAGGCCATATACTAGTCTATCTAACCACAAGAACACTTTATCTAGCAAGTAAATCTCCAATTCTAACTAAGTTCTCCAAGTAGTACCAACAAGAATCTTGGTTTAAGCTTGCATAAAAACTAATTAAAACTTGAAATTAATAGGAAAAGTTCATAGTAAATACCTTAGATATGCTTAGAACTTTGCTTAGAAAGGAAAGAAGCTCACTTTCCTATGGTGGATTTGCCCAAACTTTAGAGAGAAAACTTCAAGAAGTTGAGAGCAAAATGAGAGAAGAAGAGAAAGAGAGATGGCCGGCCAAGAAGGAGAAGAAAGAGAAAGAAATAGGCTAGGAAAAATGGAAAAGAAATAAAGAAAAGGTGGGAAAAAGATTAACCAATTAAAACCTAACAAGAATAAAGTGAAGAGGTAGTCTTTTAATGCAAGAGTAGCTAACTTGGATCAATTTGATTGGTAGAACTCATTAACCTCTTATCACCTAATACTAGCAATATTAAGACACAAATTATTAAAGCAAAAAGAGAGTAAAATAGGGAGAGAGAAATCCGGCCATAAGGAGGAAAAAAAAAGAAAAAGAATTTCGGCCAAAAAGAAAAGAGAAGAGAGAAGAATTTTCGGCCAAGAGAAAAAGAAAAGAAAGAGAAAAATTTCAGCCAAGGGAAAAGAAAATAAAGCAAGAAAATAAGTGAAATTTTTGAGTAAAATTGAGCTAAAATTCAAGTAGTCAAAAGACTAGAAAATAGTAAAATGAGCTAATCAAAATTTAAACACTAATATAAATTAAATGGTCAAGTAAAATTATTCTAACTTTAGTACTTAGGTGTTCTTTCTTAATAATGAAAATCTTAGCTAATTAACCTAATTAACTCAAGAAATCTTCCAACTAATAAATCAAGGATTAACACTTAACCCTAAATAAGAAAAATGTCTCTTGTAAGTGCATTTCTAGGGTGTTACATTATCTCTCCTCAGTAGAGTGGCTTTCTTGAAGGCAAAAGCTTAATGGATAATTTTTTGCTAGCCCAAGAACTTATCTTTGATATTGGAAAGAAGTCTAGGGGTGGGAATATGGCAATTAAGCTTGATATGGCCAAGGCATATGATTGGGTGTCTTGGCCTTTTTTAATCTGTGTTACGCCAATTTGGCTTTGGTGAATGTTTCATTGATATGATTTGGAGGCAAATATCTAATGTATGATTTTTGGTCATTATTCATGGAGCGAGTTTTGGATTTTTTAAGTCTACTAGACAATTTCATCAAGGAGATCCGTTATCTCCTTCCTTGTTTATCATTGGGGTTGAAGTTTTCTCTCATGCATTGAATGGGCTGGCAAAACACTCCAATTTTATGGGCTTCATAACTCCTTCTGGTTGTCTTTATGTCTCTCACTTGGCATTTGCTGACGATGTGTTGATTTTTTCAAATGCTTCCAAAGGATCGCTTAAGAGATTGGTAGAGGTTTTGGAGAAGTATCAAACTGATTCGGGGCAATTGATTAATTCTTAGAAGAGTTGCTTTTTAGTTCACCCGACATTATGTCTATCTTAGGTCAAGTTGATTGAGAGGTTAACTAATTTTTCTAAAAAGTAATTTCCTGTTAAGTATTTGGGACGCCCTCTGTTCTTTGGTAAATCCAAGATAGAGTATTTTTCGAAACTTTGTCAGAATGTTTTGAATAAAATTTTGTCTTGAAAATATCAGCTTCTATCTTTGGGAGGCAGGATGATTCTAATTAGACTTGTTCTTAGTGTCATTCCTATACACTTGATGGCGGTTTCTTCTATTCCCAAAGGTGTCTTTCGGCTGGTTGAAAAAGTACTTGCTAAATTTTTTGGAATGCGAATGATAATGAATCTAAGTTCCATTGGATTGGTTGGGAACATCTGTGCTATCTGGTGAAAGAAGGAGAAGTGGATTTTAAAAGGATGGATGATACATATGCTGCATTTTCATGTAAGTTGTTGTGGAATTTTAGAGTTGGTTCTTCTCTTTGGGCCAAAATTCATGCAGTTGAACTATCGTGCCAATCTTCATCCTTGCCAGGTGGAGGTAACCATGAATAGTTTAGTCAAATGGAAGAGAATGTTAAATGTAAGGGGGCTGGCTAAATTGAGCATTTCTTGAATAATGAACAATGGTGGTTGCCATTTTTGGTATGATAATTGGATGGGTACGGGGGCCTTATATTCCAGAGTTGACATCAATGCAAGCCATGCTGTGTCTGACTTTGTGACTGAGGGGAAGTAGAATATCTTCCTATTGCATCAGTGGCTGCTTGTGGATATTGTCAATGCCATTTTAAATATTAAGGTTCCCATGGGTTCAACTCCAAATGAGATGATTTGGCAGGAGATGGAATTTGGTAATTTTTCATTACTTTCTGCTTTTTATGAAATTAGAGATTGTAGGCCATATTCGTTATTTTCTTCTAAAATGTGGCACCCTCAGATTCCTTTGAAGTTGTCATTTTTTATGATGTGGCTGCTTTTGAGAAGATTGCCGTTGGCTGATGTATTGGTTAAATTTAACTTTAATCTTCCGTCAAAATGCTTTTGTTGTGTGCATGCAAATGTGGAATCTATTGATCATGTTTTTGTAACTGGTGAATTAGCATCTGCTGTTTGGAAGGTTTTTGGGCTAAATTGTGGGATACAAACTTCTGTGTCTAATGTCCGTGCAATGTTATCTGCTTAGTGGTTAGCTACTCATAAGCATAGTTGAATGAGGTATGTTATGCATTTGATTCCAATCTTTGTTTGTTGGAATTTATGGAAGGCGAGGAACAAGGCCTTTGTTGAAGGTGAGACACCTTTGATATCTAAAGTTTGTGATATGATCTTTAGGGATTTGAGGGATGCATATTATGTGAAATTCAAAGAATCTTTGGATTTTCAATCTTGGTGTGTATTTATTGATTCTGTATCAAGTGTGCCTGTTAGATTTGTTTGGAAAGCTATAAAATAGATGCCTCCTCTTGTGGGAATTATTAAATTAAATGCGGATGGTAGCTCTAAATGAAATCCAAGAAGTTGTGGTAGTGGTGGAGTGTTGAGGGATGCGAAGGGGAGATTACTTGTAAGGTTTGCATGCTCATTGGGTCGTGGTACTAGCTTGCAAGCATAAGTGAAAGTAGTTCTCACTGGAATTAAAATTTGTTTTAACCATGGTTAGAATCATTCAAATTGAATATGATTCTATGATATTGGTTGGTATATTGCAAGGTAAGTTTTCATGTCCATGGAAAGTGAAGAATGAGGTGATGCAAATCAATTAGTTAATAAACGTAGACACAGTGTCTCATTTTCCTCATCAAGCTGATATGGTGGTGGATCGTTTAGCAATTTTGGGTGCTTCTCAAATGAATTTCTTGCAAGTATATGCTCGAGGTTCTGATTCACCAACTGAAGCTTTTGGAGCCATGAAGATGGATAGTTCAGAATTTCCTTCATTTAGAAAATGTTTCTTTTAGTTAATTTTCATCATCTTATTTATTGCAAAGGGAGTAGTACTCCTTTTTATGCTTTCAAATAATATAACCTTATGTACTACTTATTTTTTTTATTATTAATAAAATCCTAGAGTGGCGCCCATCCCCGTGTATAGGGTTAGCCAAAAAAAAAAAAAAAAAAGTCTTAAGTTTTGGATGATTAGGTTTTCTGTTTCCATGTAGAATTGGATTTGCTTATTCTTATCTTGTAAGATAAGTTTCTACTAATTAGATTTAAACTTGCTAATTCCTACAAGACTTACATTAACCCTAAGCCTTGATTCTTGAAGACAAGATACACAACACAAGTAGAAGACCTTCCGCACAAGAATTATTTCAGAAATTTTAGGAGAAAATTCATCAAGCTAGGGAGAGAGAATTTCTCTTAGAGGGAGGAAAAGACATCTTCTCTCTCCTTCTGACCACCCTAAGATGTTTGATTTTTGGTCTTCTTCCTCCATCGTTGTTCAGGTGTTAAGTCAAAAGCTAGGACTATGCAAATCTAAAAGGTTCTTGTTGATTTTGTTCGTGTGGTGTACCGTTAGACCTCAAAACTTGTGGAGTTTGAATAGCCTTTTTAATGATGTTGGTTACATATTTAATCACACTATTTTGACCAATAGAATATAAGTGCACTACCTTTCTACAATTTATACAAACAATAAAAATGAAAAAAATTACTCTTTAATAAATAAGAAGTTTGTTATTTTTGACATTCTCACTATTCAGAGTCTATGAAAAAGCAAATTTCAAATCCAACATGAATAAGAAAATATTTTAAACAAAATAAATAAAAGATATATTTTGCTTTTATCAATTAAAAATTTTTGTTTAGCTAAAATAATAGAATAGATGAAAAAATTTTGACAATAGAAAAATGATAAAAAGTTAGCAACAAATTATTTTCCGTAAGTTTTTTTTTTTTTTTAAAAATTTTTTTTCCTCCTTTGTTTGCTCACCATAGTTACTCATTTTTCATTATATTTGTCACTAGAATTCAAATCATTTAGTTAGCCCATAATAAAGGATAATATTTTGTAATGTATTATTACACAATATAGGATTGAATAAAAATTGTTACAAGAGTACTTTTGCCATTTTTTTGTTAGTTAAGCTAGTCAACAATTAAATAATCACCTAAAAGAAAATGATATTCACATATTACTTTTAACTTCTCACACTCCATTCAAATGTAAATTTTATGCTAATAAATAGTGTAAACAGGATTATAAGAAATAAAAAGGAGTTTGTGAATATCATTCTCTTGTACAAAACATTCAAGTGAAAATTTTTGTCTGAATTTTAAGAGGGGGTAAAATGACATTAAGCTAACTTCGGCAGGACAAATGATATATACCCCCCTTGAATTTGACCTTCAGCTCCAATGAAAATTAAATTGCTTAGTTTGTGTACCTGATACATTAAGGTACCTAATAGCAATATTGGTAAAAGTTTAGGCAAATCTCCCTCCTTAGATGTCAAATGGCCGGATATTCCAAGTAGAACAGCCGCATTCTCGGCGACATTTGCCAGGTCCGAATCAAGGACCTTGAAACAGCGGTTGGACATAATTAAACGTTGAGGACACTAGGAACCAAAGATGTCCTCGTGCGATTGCAAGCAAACGAACCATCATTATAAATTATATGAAGAAGGCATTACAAACAGTTTCTTCCATCAGCTTTCTTATATCAAATCAAATAAAACAGCTGATATGAATATACGAAAAAAGAGATCCTCCAGAGCTACTCAGCCAACAAAGCCAAAAGGCTCAATGCTGGTTAACAAAAGGTGTACTAAACAAAGCAAATGAAGTATGCTAGACAAGCATGCAGTAATAAAGCTCTCCCCACCAACAGGGCCTCGTGCTAAAATGCAGCAACAAGATCACTTCATCAAACAATCAGTCGCTGCTGCATTGCATTTTCAATGTAATCAAGGACACAGCTAGCAAATATTCATGGCCCTTTTCATTAATATTACCTAAGGAAATGTCAAAGCTTTGTATCAGCATCTGGGTGCAGATCAAATAGGTAATCAAGGGCACAAATGTAACATTGTGCATGACTGTTTTAATCATCCAGATAATAATAGGATCCTGCAGCCTTCTGCTCCCTGTCCTTGGTTGAGTCCAGCTTGTTGATTCTTGGACGGTAATTAGTTGGATCCCGTCTAAATGTAATATCAAGATGCTGTACAATCCAATAGAATCCAAAAATAAAAAGACTGCACGCATAGCTATTTTTTTCTTAACATTGCAGCTCTTTTCTCCCTTTCTCCCTTTTCTTTAGAAATGGCAAAGGGGAGGGAAACCTTGAAGCACAAAGCAAGAACATAAATGAAATTAACAAAGGACACTTACAGATAAGAATAAGTTCATTCCAGTCAACAACGACTGAGGTGCATTTGCAACACAATCAACTGATGGCCTCCCCTCATATACAATGACACGATCTGCCAGGTAGGTTGCCATTATAAAGTCATGCTCAACCACAAATGCAGTCTTCTTTGCGTGAAGTATAAACCTCTTTATGACTTTGGAAGCAACAATACGTTGTTCGGAATCGAGATAAGCACTTGGTTCGTCAATTAGATATATATCAGCAGGCTGCATGAAACAGCAAACAAGAAAGTTAAAAGAAAGAAAATTAATTCTGTATAACTAAAATTCCATTAACTTCAACAGAAGCCTGGGGACACCTAGTAGTTCTTATAACTACATTGACTGTACTTTAAGCCCATGTTCCCCCAACTGTGCAACATTCTATTTCATCTTTCGCAATTACCTTATCGGACATAAATTTGGTCTATGTCATAGTTGCATTTTCAATATTTAATGAACCACTCATAAAAGCTCAACTTTGTTGTCCTTGATTTTCTCCTACACCAACTTAATTTTCTATTAACCTTTTAATCCTTTTTTGCTGCCATAACCATATCCTCTAATCATCTAGGCTATAAATAACCCTTTCTTCTTTTCTACCATAGCCATTATAACATTATCTACTAGTTGTTAGCTTTATACTACTAATACACTATTTCCTAATTAATTTGTATTCTTTTCCATATTAAAGTGTCATCATTCTGTGTAACTACCTTGAAGTTCTACCAGTTTCGTAAACTACCATTGGAGGGTAATAAGCATTGAAACTGCAAAGCCACAGAACAGACAACAGGGTAGGACAATTGCTTTCAAATAATAAAATGAAAAAGTTTCCAGCACATGAAACTGTCTTTTTTACAAAATTTCGGACTATTTATCTTCTAAAATTTTATTCGCAAAGGAGTATTAAAAGTAATCAATGTAGGATTTAACAACAAAACTACAAACAGAAATCAATTGGTATTTGTTGAAAGATACTATAACTACAAGATTGACTTCATCTCTATAGTCCAGATTCCAAACCAAACTATTAACCTACAAATCCCTTGCTCAGTGCAGCGCAAAAATAACCAAGAAGAACAATAAGACGCACATGAAAGCAAACTACAATATCACTCAGCAAATGATAAATTCATTTCGGAAGAATCTAATATTCTTTTCTAGCAAATGAGTAACCATTAAAAGTAGGTATATGATACAAAAAGACCGGGCAAAAGAAGACAATAACTCTTATATTTCATGTAGTGCTAAGACTAACTTTTGGATATTATGAAGACTTCAAATCAGTTTCAAAGCTGCAATACTAACACGAAGGGGGAAAAAAAACAGTGGGAAAATTTTTTACTAGACAAACAGAAAAGCTGTAATGAATAACATTATCATCCAAAAGATTTACCTTCCCAAGGCACAGAGCTAGGGCAACTCTTTGTAACTCTCCACCAGATAGGTTCACAACTTCTTGATCCATTAATTGCTCAATCTGGAGAGGCTTCATGACATCTGATACGAACTGAGGATGCATATATGAATCACGTATTTTTTGATGTAGCAATTGCCTCACAGAATGCTGAAATTTTGGACTGATCTTCTGTGGCTTGTAAGATACATTAAACTCAGGGATCTCCACATCAGTGCCCTCCACAGTATCAGGTTTTAGTAAACCAGCCTGCCATTTGTATTGTGTAAACAAACCATCAATATTGAAGGAAAAGTTCACATCTGAGGAAGGAAACATGATGAAAATAGATCATACCAGCATCCGGATAAATGTCGTTTTTCCAGTCCCATTCTCACCAAGCATAACAACAATCTGAGAGTCAGTAAATTCACCCTCAAAAACCTTAAGCTTAAAATTACCCTGAGTTTTAGCCATGGTTGGGTATCTATATCGTGCGTATGTCTCAATTTCCTCCGCACTTTCTTGTGGAGTCTCAGCTACCTGGAAGAAAAGCAAAGCAAATTATTGTTGCAACTCTCCACCCTAAAATACCTTACCGGACCACTTGCAAATTTTTACCTTAAAGGTGAGTGATTCATCTCTGAATCGTAGATTTTCGGTTGGGACAAATCCAGCTAAAAATATATTAATCCCTTCTCGAACAGAGAACGGAAGAGTTACAACACCATATGCACCAGGCTTCCCATACAGACAGCAGATAAAGTCTGATAAATAATCAAGAACACTGAGATCGTGCTCCACAACAATCACATATCTGCGAAAACAATATTCAATGGTGTCAATATAATCCAGTATAATCTACTCTCCATAACTTTGAAATCCCAGAGGCTAGCAGAAATAGGAAGAAGATAGTACGTGTTAGGACGGAGCAAAGATCGAACAACTTGAGCAGCTTTAAGCCTCTGTTTCACATCAAGGTAACTTGAGGGTTCGTCAAACATATATATTTCTGCATTCTGTATGGCAACAACTGCAATGGCAAATCTTTGAAGCTCTCCACCAGATAAATCCCCCACATTACGGTCCAACACTTGATTCAACTCAAGATCAACACAAAGTTCTTGTTTCATATCTCTTTCATCTTTTTGATCGAGCACTTGACCAACATTGCCTTGGACTGCCTTTGGTATATGGTCAACATACTGTGGTTTGATTATTGCCTATTTGAAAGTAGAAAAAGACAGATTAAAACAAATGGTAAAATCAGCAGATAAATCACCATTTGTAATAAAATACTAGTGCATGTCAACTATTAATTTAGCTCGAAAGAAATATATTTACTAATTTAAACCAAAGGTCTGAGTTTTTAATTTTCATCGATTTCAGCTGGATATACGTCATGCGTCAAACTTTTGCACAGAAAGTGTTAATGCATCTAACCTCACAAATCACCACCATACATCATTTCCATGATGTATGTAAGTTAATTGAACAGCAGAGACCAATTGAATTAACTCGTTCCAAAAGAGCATACTCTTAGCATTACTCTTACCAATGATAGAATGTCCTGTATAACATTATTTTAGCCACATCTTCCCTGACAAACAAATCCAGGGCTCTAAGGCCTGGCCATGAATCCAAAAACTTAATACACAATAGACACCAAAGGTCGAATAGTTATCTATATACCACAAGATGTAAGGAATATATGACTCATAATTTTAAGAGACTGGCTAGCCCCAAGAATTTCTAACAATTAGGTGCAGGATATGCTTGTACATATTGACATCAGCAGATAAACCATCAGATGTCCCAAAGCATTCACTGATATGTATCCTGTATTTGCCTTTTCTGTGGATGGCTGGGGTAAGTATTCAAAGAAATTGCAGCTCACAGAACATTCATTACCGATTTAGCAATTTCCATGACATTTGAATTAGGTAAATCAAGATGAACAGAAAAAACTGTCAGAAAAACTAAGTTCATTCCATCTCTTGTCTTTTTCTGCCTTCCTTTAGCTTTTCCTTCCATTACCGGATTAGTGCTTTGATTTTACATTTTTTTTTATCTTTTTGGTAGGGGTGGAGGAATGGGAAAAGGACATGTCAAAAGGAAATAAATAAACAAGGAATGGGGAGAGGACAAGTCAAAAAAGAAATAACCGCAGACATAAGGTGGTATGCAGCATTGAGCAAGAGAATCAAACAAATGAACCTTTAGGTTGTCTTCCAGAATACGAGTGAAATAATTCTGGAGTTCAGATCCTCGAAAGTAAGTCAAGATCTCTTGCCAATCAGGAGGATTCTACAACAGAAGTACATGAACCGCAGTAAGCAATGAATCCCATCCAAAAAATAAGTAAAAGAGACGACAGCCTAGACAATTACATTGAAGCGCCCCAAATTAGGTTTCAATTTCCCCGCCAAAACTTTGAGGGCTGTTGATTTCCCAATGCCATTTGTTCCAACCAGGCCAAGAACCTGACCTGGTCTAGGGACTGGTAGCCTTTAATAAAAATAGTCAGCAAAATCATTTTTAAAGCCAGCTAAACAAATTCTAACAAGGAAAAGCAGCTCCACATAGCACTAGTATAGTTTTCAGTATGGTAACATATCGCAAAGCAAAAGAAACAAGCAATGAACCAAAACAATTCATTAAAAGAAAAAAAAAAGATGAACAAGAAAGCCAATTTGAAATTCTGCCTTCAGTAATCAAGACTAGAGCTGAACTCAATGGTGTTTAGCCATTAACTTTCAGAAAAATAAGAAGCCAATCATGCTGAATGTACAAGAGAATTAAGACGAAGAAACTTCAACGGCTGTCAATTCTTGATTCTTGACTGCCAAAAGTTACTATAAACTGATATATGCAATTTGACGACGCAAGAAATCTCTTAATTGAGGTAATCGCAATATAGTTGAGAAGATAAAATTAAGATATCCCCAATCAGTTAAGCAAGAATAAATTCCACATTAATTTTTCTAATTTCCATAAACTGACCTATGCAATTTGAAGGTGTTTGGACCATAGCGATGGGTTGTATCCTTATCCAAGTCTTTTGGCAAATTGATAATTTGAATTGCCTCAAAGGGACATTTCTGAAATGTTAGATGTAACATTAGTCAGCCAGATTAGCCTGCATATTCACCATCAAGCAATGAAAAATCTGCATAGATATGCTGCATAATGCAAACCTTAACACAAATACCACAACCAATACACAACTCTTCTGAGATGAATGCAATCTTGGATGCAGGAGTCACCTCAATACAAAGTTTTCCTGGCAGTAGACAGTAAAATGTGTTAGAGAACCCGTATGTACAAGATCCGAAACTAAATTTACTAATAAACTCTTCAATAGAAAGAAAAAAAAATTGAAAAAAAAAATAACAACAAACACTGCCAGAACATATGTAAACAGAAACAGCATAATTAAAGATTCCTCTAACTGGCAAAATCTTTTTCCACATCTACCTTTTGACCACAAATGTAAAAATTTATCAATTAGGATTTACACATCTGAAAGACATTTCTCAGTGATGCAAGAATCTCATACAAGCTAAGATGAAAGCAACCCAAGCATAACAGCAATAACCTCGTACTTGCCGTCTTTATACTTCAACAGTAATGCTTTTGCACTCTGTAGTTCTCAAAGAAAGAAAAGACAAAAGAGGCACATCAAAATAAGTCTACACGTGGTACATTGATGTAATATTTGTCCCTTAATATGATGCAAAATGAAAGTGGTAAACACATTACACATAACTCAAGTTATCAATTTCCCTTTCTAATTAAAAATATCAGCTATCTATTTCAGCTGTCCTAAAACATATGATGAAATGAAAGACCAACCCAGGTCACATTAACTTAGCTGGGACACTTCCCACAAAATATTCTGCAACAAAACTATATAGTGCTTCCTTTTGATGGTTTAGAAATGAAGCCCACATTAGTTGCCCCAAGAGTTCAAAAAACAAGTAAACATTATTTAGGGACACCTGTCAATTGCTACTGAGTTAAATGCCCATGTTCTTTCACATAGTATCGAAGCATTTTGCAGACAGCTACCAGATCAGCTCAGCACATTACCGCATTTAGGCTAGCGTTTTCAATAGCGCATCAATTATCACAAATCTGAACACTTCCCTCAGTTCCTTCTCATAACAACTTCCACAACCAACAATAAGGCAGTAAAATTGGATACAACAAAGACAAGACAAGAAAAAAAAAAAAAAAAAAAGACCAAATAATTATAAGGCAACAACATAATAGATATAGATCCCCTTCACTTTAAAAGTGTGATCTTCATAATTAACAAATGCTTGATAGAATAACAATAAGCCAGTCAAATTGGATACATTGGATACAAGAAACAAAAGAAAAACCAAATAACTACAAGGCAACAACAAATACATGCTAGAAACATATAACGTGCTGTACAGAGTTACAGGCATGTGGATGCATACAAAGAAGTAAATTGGATGTAGAAATATGTTTCAATAATTCCAAATTTCAAATCTGATAGGATCTATAGAGGAAATCTCAGCCAGTACCTAAGTTTTATATTCTTAATGTGCCCGACAAGTTTTGCTTCCCAAAAAGAAGTAGACTACTTCTTTATTAGAGAAGGCACTGGACAGCAAAAACAAAAATTTGATCCCATAATACAGACACAGAATTGAACCTCCATGCTTTCCCTCCAAATATGGAACTTCACTTTAAAACATCAAAATTATCTTGGTTTTACTTCTTTGGAAAGACTATACATGGTTTCAATACAAAATAAAGACTAAAATTGAACCAAATCTAGAGAAAGACAAGGAGCTATCTCTTTAAAAGAAGTTTCAAACTAATGTAAGTTTCTATCTACAGAAGATCCAAAAAATCCACTTCAAAAATTGCACAATACCCATATATATGGAACTACGGAAATATATTCGTGTTTATCAGCTTAATTGATGTTATATCATATGTTGATACCAATGTGAGTCAATGCTCATCTGTTACACAGGCATACACAAACATTGAAAGAGAAAACTACACACCAAAAGAGAAAAACATAAATTTATTTATGGAGTCATTAGAAATCAAAATTGTTTCTGTAAACAAAAAGCAACATATTCCAATTCTAAAAATTTAACAACTCTATACACGTCCAACCAAAAAATAGTTATTTTAGTTCATTCAAATATCTACAAATTCATCTTTAATCCATAAATATCACTCAAAAACGTATATATTAATAGAAAGAGCTCCTATACCAAAATTTATTCACGTAGAACAGTTAAAAAAGTGATCAACATCGCTTAATTCGGCAGAATTACTAATTAAAAAAGATTAATCGTAAACAACATAGGTCACAAAATTCAACATTAATAGAACTGGAAAAATGAAAAAATTACACGTATTTAATTAAAAAAAACCAAAAATATACCCGTTTTGACAACCGGACAGCTTTTCTTACACTCCTGACGACACTTCTTCGGCTTACACTTATCGGAGCTCACTATAGCTATACGCGTCAACCTCTGATCCGCCATCTCTCTTTTCTCTATCTGCCACAACAAAATCCAAATTCAAAACCAGAAAAAAGCCCTAAAAGATTCAAATTCAAAAAACTTCATCCAACTATGCATAATATATCTATCAAACCGAATAGATGAACCAAAAATGAGAGGGTCAAAGGAATCTCATACCTGGGGATGAATGGATTTGGAGGAGAATTGGAGAGAGACGTGCTGTGATGGAGTATATGAAACAAATGGGAATGGCAGTGGTTTTTAGTTTTATGCTGAAAATTGCCAATGAGAAGAAACGCGTGTTACGCAGGGAGCACGCAGGAGGAGAATCTAGGGTTTGAAAGAATAGAGGACTTACTACTTTGATTGTGATATTATGGGCTTTTATGTTTTGGCAGTCGAGTTCCTGGTGCATGCTATGGCCCGAATATCCGATTCATGTAGCAAATTATCATTCGATCTGCATAAATTATAGGGTTGATTACAGTTTGCCCCCTAAAAGTGAAGATAACTTACATTTTGCCTCATTAAATGCCAAAAATGTGCACTTTTCACTAAAAACTTTGGGTTAATATTTTCTTTATTAACTTAATTATGTTATAAATTATTAAAAGTCAAAATTACTCTTATAATTGCATGTATATTCACAAATATACCTATAGGTATTAAAACTCACTTCTTTTCCTATTTTATCCCTTACATGTTTATCATACACATTTCTACGTATAATTTTAAAAATTAATATTGAAAACCACTTGTACCTGCTTTTTAACTAACCATATAAAATATATATAAAAAATTTTGCTGTATTATACTTCATGAATAATATTTCAATTTTTGGCAAAATTTTTAAAATTTGTGCAATAATGGTGATATATCTTTTGCGTTATATACAAAACAATAATTATTTATATCAAAATTTTTATAAATGCATATATATAAAACCAATAAGATGATAAAATTTTTATTAATGTGATATCTCGTACACTAAGAAAAGAGTTCAAATTGATATTAATGTGCCTAATGTATTAAACATAATGTAATATCTTATATACAAAAAAAGAGTTAAAATTTATATTAATTTAAACATAATGTAATATTTTATGCACAAAGAAAAAGCTAAAATTGATATTAATGTAGGGTAAAATATTAAACATATTAAATTAATAAAAATTCTATCATGTTAGTGGTTGTATAAATATAAGTGTGTGTGTGTGTGTGTGTGTATAGACATGTGTAAAACTTTAGATGTAAGTCTTTATTGTTTCGTATATAGTGCGCAAAATATATCATTACTATTATGCAAATTTTAAATTTTACGACAAATTGAAATAGAATTCATAAAATATATTATGACGAAAAATTTTATGTATTTTATATGGTCAATTAAAAAGTATATACAATTATTTTTTAAAATTATACATATGAGCATGATGAGATAAAATAGGGAAAAAAAGTAAGGTTTAGTGCCTATGAGCATATTTGTCAATAGACATACAGTTATAAGGACAATTTAGACTTTTAACAATTTATACAAAATTAAGTTAATGAAAAAATTTAACTCAAAATTTTTGGTTCAAAGTGCATATTTTTTTACATTCAAGGGGACAAAGTGTAGGTTACTCCCACTTTCAAGCAGGCAAATTGTAATTAACCCTAAATTATATTATGCAGTATTTTGATAAACACTTGGATCAATTGGATATTTGATCAGCGTCCAAACTTATTGTTTTATTTCAAATTATAAATTATAAAAAATGAAATAAAATTATATTTCAAAAATACTAAAAAAATAACATAACGTGATTCTAGTCTCACATATACTATTTTTTCTTGTAATAATATAGGAGTACAACAAATTAGAGGAGATTCCTTCATTTGAAGAAGTAAGGGAAGTTGTTTTTTATATGGATGCTGAGAGTACTGCAGATCCTGATTGTTTTATGGGGAAATTCTTTACATCAGTGACGTGTGGTGGAAAATGTGAAGCCAAGAACACCTTGAAGATCCAACTCATTGAACTCACGAAAACTATTGGAACCCATCCAAAGCCCCTGATGATGTGGAGTTGGTTTGCTTCAAATTTTTGCAATCCCATTCCTTCCCTTGACGACTATAAAGGACTAAAATCAAACCCAAAGAAAGAAACTTGATGTTCACCACGCTACACTACGGGTTCTTTAGGCAAGTATACCTATCATTCCGGTAGTACAAGATAAGTGAGTATCAGGTATCATTCCCACGAGAACTATATGAATACTAGTACTAACATTTTCCCTATTATCTAACCCACAAAGTCGAAAGATTGAAATAAATGAATTAAAATAAACTAACTACTTAGACATATCTAGCAAACAAGAACAGTCGAACAGAGAAAATAGCAATGATCAAAAGTAGGAACTAGATGTGGAATTCCCCTAATTCTTTCCTTATTATGTTTCAATTCCAGATTAATGAATGAATGAATTCAAGTATTCAGACCCTAGAATCTTATGTTAGGTCATGATCTCTCTCTCAGGTATCATAACCCTTATCTTTCTAGTTGATTAATGAGAATCTCTTCTACCATTAAAACCCCAAAGAGATGAAGTTACAAATTCAGAGATTCTATTGTGTGGGTTAGGTATGAATCTACCTGAGAAGACTTATGTGGTTCTATCTCTAGCAACCCATGCAAGTCTCATTATTTGTGAAGGGATCTAATCAGTTAGGTTATTTCTCAATAAACCTAAGTGAAATCAATGATTAAATCAAGGGTCACGCGCAAACACCCAATTCAATCAAGCAGTAAATTCACAAATAAATCCAAACAAAGAGAATTCCATTCATTAATCAAGGAAAAAGATCCATAATAAGTGAAATAGGGTTCAATCCCATCTAGTTCCTAAGCTATTTAGTTCATAACTACAAAGAAAAGATCAACAAACAACAAAGCAAAAATAGGAGAACTCATTCTCATGAAGTCACCAATTCTTCGCTTATGTTGCTGTAGAAATTGTCCCGTAGTTGCAACCTCTCTCTTCTCATCGTTCTTGCCTCTTTGCTCTATCTAATGTGTTCTCTTGTCACTTGTTGCCCTAGAGAAGACCCCCTGTTCTGCTTTTTAATGTTCTCCCTTCGTCTTCCCGTTCACGCCAACTCTATTGCTAAAAAAATCGCAAAATATAGTAAGTGAGCCGCCCCCACGTCTGTCCCAGCCGCGCCCATGGCTAGATGAGCTGTGGCCACGTCTGGACCCGCGGCTCACTAGCCGCGGGTAACCTCAAGTAAGCCGCGAGCGCAGCTCAGC
Organism: Mitragyna speciosa; assembly: GCA_024721245.1. Classification (NCBI taxonomy): domain Eukaryota; kingdom Viridiplantae; phylum Streptophyta; class Magnoliopsida; order Gentianales; family Rubiaceae; genus Mitragyna; species Mitragyna speciosa. The sequence continues at coordinate 12,211,999 of CM045559.1, forward strand.
CTGCGGCAAAGACTCTAAACATTCTGATCTCCGCCGCGGCTCAGTCTGCGGCGCGGATAAGAGCGCGGCCGAGGTCAAAAACTTTTCTTTTGTGTCTAATTGCGCCTTCAACTATGGTCCAGCAGCTCTAATGTCTTTGTAACTCAAAACTCTTGGACTTTGTTCCATATTTTGGCGTGTTTTACTCCGTTAATCGTCCTCCATCATCGAATCAATCATCCAAACTCCGTCTTTGCAACTTCAATTGATTAAATTCGATGACAAAGCTATCCAAAAACCTACAAAATAGCACGAAAACATATGTAAATCACACATTTACACAAATTGGCATAAAAATCACAAATGAGAAGAAATAGCTAAGAACTAGAGGAAAATCCCATAAAAAATCTTAAAAACTTAATCTAAAAACCTACTAAAAATTAGTATACTTTACCACTTATCAAAACTCTAAGCTATTAGTTATGGTCGCCACAAGGTTTCCCTTGATAAGACCGAAACTAGTTCTTAATCCAAAGAACGAAAATGAATTCTCATTTAGAGCAGACATTCAAAAATATTATTCATCAATCTTTCTTAATAATAATAATAATAATGAAAAGTACGTACAATTTGCCTTGCATTTAGATCATATTTTTAAGTCCTCAAAATCCTCCAAATTGCATAAATTGACGAATATCATAGATGAAACTTCTAAAATTTAGACAGGCGCTTCCTCACACGTATCAATCAGCCTGGGAGATTGTGGGTGAGGATGTCTATCAGGCTATGGCTAGTTTCTTCTATGGGGCAAATTTACCTATGTCGGTGATTGCTACTTCTATTGTATTAATACCAAAAGTGGATAGCCCAGCAGATTTTTCTTCATATCAACCAATCAGTTTGCTGAATAAAATTTTTTTCTTGCATTCTGGTGGATAGACTGGGGAAAATTTTACCTACCATCATCTCACCTAATCAGAGTGGTTTTGTTTGTGGTAGATTAAGTTTTGATAATTATTTGCTGGCACAGGAAATCATTCAAGGGATTAAAAAGCTGAATAGGTGAGGTAATGTTGCATTGAAACTTGATATGATGAAGGGTTATGATAAGGTTAATTGGATATATTTGACTAAGATTATGAGTGATAAATAATAAATTTACTAATAATATTATATATTTTAGTATATGTTTTTGGTGTGATTTTAGTATTATTATAGTAATTTTGGATGTAAATGACTCGTTTTCCAACTTTTTCTAGAATTTGGATTTTTATCTAAAAATTAGGGCTTTGAGGCATAATTTTATTTTGAGCAAAATTAACGCACAATTTTTGTATACTTTTGTAGGATCATCACACTTAAACTCAATTTGGATCAATTGAAGTCAAGGATGATCAAATTCATAGGTGATTCAAGGGATTAAGTTAAATGAACCACTTGGAGAACAATTGAAGAAATAATCGTGCAAATGTTTGGAAGACCTAATTCTTCATCAAATTGCATAGAAATACATGAGAAATGCTTGCACATATGGAAACTAGCTCAACAAAATTCAGAAAATCAAGTGGGACCCAGAATTGGTGATCTGCGGTCTGTATCTACGGGTCAACTGACTTGCGGATTGCACCCATGGATGCTTAGGTCAACATGAAATTTCTAAGGCTGCGATTTGCATCCATTTCCAGCTAGTTTTTGTAAACTTTTCTGGAGAAGATAGGGTATTTGCAGCTAGAGATTCCATTGAGCACACATTTGAAGACTTTTATGTCCATTTGGAATCTCAATACAAATCTTCATCATTTCAAGGCATTGAATGTAATTGCAAGTTGAAAAATAACTTGAAGATCATTTGTCTATAAATAGGAGTCATTTATAAGATGTTTATCATTCATTATCGTCCAATAGTTAGAGTTAGAGTTAGTATAATTGAAGAGAATTAATCGAATTCTCTCATATTCAATAGAATAGTGAACTTCACATACTAAACTCATACTTCAACATTTTGGAAAAGAAATAGAAGTTAAAAACTTATCTATAAGCCTTTCTCAACTCTATCTTTTATTTTCAAAGTTCAAGCATGAATTCTTGTACTCTTGTTAAGTTTCTTTGTGTTTCACTAGTTGTGATTCACTAAAAGCTTCATCTAGAATATAGATGAAGTTAATGAATCTATAGCATGAATTAAATTACCTTTACTTGCTAAGCTTGCATTTGTTTGTTTCCTTGTTCAAGTTTTAACTCTTGTTTTTGCGTGGACAACTTAAGCAAGATATCTAGTTGTTATTTGTCATTGAAAAATGCTCTTAACAATGAAAAATGAACAAGTATTGCTTAAGTTATTCATATGATAATAACGAATGCTTAAGTGAATCATTACAATTCATGTTTTTATAAGATTTCATTATGAAAATAGTTTGAGTCTAATCATTTTACAGTGAGAACTAGTTATGATTTAAATGAAATTGGATTCTAAACAAAGCCAGATAACACTTAGCAAGCCATTTGACAAAAAATAATTTTACCTATTTTAGTATAGTATTTTATATATGATTTTAGTGCATTTTGAGTGTGTTTTTAGTATTTTTTATATGAAAATTGCACAATTTCAACATTTTCTATCAGATCAAGGAATGTTCTAAAATTAGGGTTTTTAATATGAAAATTAGGGTTTTGAGGTAGAATTATTATTTTGAGTAAATTAATGCCCAAGTTTAATTGAATTTGTAGGAAACTAATGATTAAATACATTTTGAATCAATTGGAGTACAAAGACTATCAAAATCAAAGTTGACTCAAGATGTACCATTTTATCAATTAAGCTTGGGAATTTTCAGAATAATTTTTCTTCATCAAATTCTACCTAGAAATTATGGTTCAATTAGTGGAAAAATGTCTCAAGGGCATGGATGGAATAACCAAAAATTGAAAAGGCAAAACGGTCAACAGAAAGTGATCCGTAGGTTACTCACCCGCGAATTCGACCCATGGATTGGCTCCACTTGAAGAAAATGGTGGGCTATAATTTGCAACTTGTTCACACAACTTTTATAGCTAAATTCAATGTCCAGCCAATTATGCATTGCTCTAGAAGAATATTACAAAGTTCAAGGCAAGATTTTCCAAGATTTGGAATCAAATTTCATCATTACATATTCAACTTGGAAAAGGACTTAAGCTAGATTTTTCCTATAAATAGATACCTTTGTAGTTCATAGAAAATATGCTTGATTTTGTGCTTGAAAGAGTATAAACTATAACTTAGTAGGAGGAGTACTCCTTATAAATACTTAGTTTGGGTTTCTTCTTAATTTTGTAGGATCTATCAATTCTTGTAACAAAACCTTGGAGGAACTTATATTCAACATGCTTGATGAAATGAAGAAAGAAGCATTGGGGCCATGTTCAACCATCTATTGAGCATTTTGTACCTTATTCTTGCTTATTTCATTCATGCATGCTTGTTTACTTTTATATATGTGTTTAATACTATCGTTATGATGTTGAACTAAGTTAAATCAAACTAGGTTTAAGATAAAACTATTATATGAATTAATTTATGGCCAACTTATTCTTGTTTATTCATGTACTAGGTCTTTAACACTTCTTGTTGATTAGCTACCAATTTCAAGTTATCTAGTTGTTATTTGACAAAGAGATTTACTCATAACAATGGAAAGAATAAATGAAACTTATATTGAATCTTACAAAAGTAGCGATTCACATAGGTGGATTAAGATTTGAAGCCACAATTTATGAGTTTAATGAATTAATGTATGCTAGACTTTACCACGAAAGTAAGAAAGCTCATGTATTAGTAGTCTTCCATTCATAGAGAGATCTAGTTTGGGATATAAATGGAATTGAATCCTAAAAATGGATAAAAATCATCATGGTCATAAGTTAAGCTTTCTTATTTAGTGAATTCTCAAGCCTAGTCAACTTTGTTTAACTAGTTTCTTCATATTTTGTTCACTTAAATTTGATTTTCCTATCATTTTCACCCCTCAAAGTTTGATTGTTTAGATAATAAAGCAAGTTAGTAGCTTTGGTAGTTGCTAGTTCTTGTTTCTTCGTGGGCTCGACTCTAATATTCATCACAACTACAATTGACCTGTGCACTTGTGGAACAAGCATTAGGTCATAAATTTTGTTACTTGCTTGTGTGATTTTAAGTGGATTTATTGCAAGTTGACAGTGGGACGCACTCTCTCTCTTTCTAAAATTTTCTCTCTCTAAAATTTTCCCTCTCTCCGCTGTTTTGAACAAGAACTAGGGTTTTTTCATGGAGGCCCTTCAACCCATGGTTGAAGGGCAGCAACAGAAACCTCAAAGATCATTCGCAGATGTCCTTTTGAATAAAACACAATCCCCACTCAAGATCAAGCCCACTTCCCTTTATAAAGGTGAATCGGCAATAAAGTTCTCCAATGAAGATATACAGAAACTTGCTTTCCCTTTCAGATTTGCGTTGATTGGCAAATTTTCGCATGAACGCCCTAGCATGGAACAAATCAAGAAGGCCTTCACAGCTATTGGTTTTTCAGGCATTCATTTGTTGGGCTTGCTTGACCACAAGCATATCCTCATCAGGTTTTCTCAGGAAGAAGATTTCCATTGCTGTTGGCTTAAAGGGCTGTGGATGGTCCATGACTTTCCTATGAGGGTTTTTAAGTGGTCACTTGAGTTTAGGGTGGATGTGGAATTGACCCATGCTCTAGTTTGGGTGGCTTTAGAGGGCCTCCCTATCCACTTTTTTGACAAGGCAGCTCTTTTTTCAATTGCCTGTGCAGTTGGTGGCCCACTGCAATGGCTACACTGTCCAGGCCTCATGTAACGTGCGTTTGCATGAATGTGGATGTTGCCAAGAATTTGCCAAAGTGTGTCTGGATTGCTGTAGGTGAGGGTGGGTTTTGGCAGAAACTAGTGTATGAAGATCTCCCCTTGTATTGCTAGAAATGTTGTAAACAGGGACATGACGTATCTAAATGTCATTGGAGCAACACCTCTGCTAAAGGGTGGATGGAGGATGACAATAGAAAAGCACCAACAGCAAATCTTCACTATGTTCCAAAGGCTCAATAGGTTTCTTTAACAGTGGCAGATAATCAATTGCTGGAGAAGAGTCAAACAGAAATGGTGCAGCAAAAGGCTCTAGCTCAGAAGAAGATGGAGCAAAACCAGAGCAAAGAAGGCAGTGATGGGGTAGTTGGCATTCAGGTGGATCAAAATATTTCTCATGTTAACAATCAAGGTGTTTGTAATGAGTCTCCTAATCATTTGAATAACGTCGAACATGCTGTTGCTCCAGAACTTGTCACAGGTACCCAGTTAGAGATGGACAACAATGTGGAGCCTTATGATAATGGGGCGGCAATCGAGAAGGTGCAAGCAGCAGTCCATAATACTGAAGGACAGCATACAGAATCACAGTCGCTCCACGTAATGATACCAAGGGATTCCTTACATGAGGATGTTTTAAACGATAATGTAGACTAGGAGGGTATTTCTCAGGTTTTGTTAGCTGAAGTGGAGAATGTTTCTAGTAGCCTTTCTCCGAGAGGTCGAGATAATTTCATGTTTGGTGCTGTAAACAAATTGGTTGCTGGGGAGTCTACTTTGGGTCAGGTCGACATCGCTCAGGATATTAATGATGGGTGGCAAGAAGTGAGAAGATACAAGAATAAAGGTGTGGTCATCCTCCTGTTATCTTCTGATAGGACCTTGCGTTCTCACGTACGGTCTTCAGGTTCTTCACCTATCTCAAAATTTCAATGATGAATCTTCTTTTTTGGAATATTAGAGGTATTGCTAGACCTCCAAATTTCAAAAGACTTAAAAAGTTAAGACGTATGTATAATCTACAAATGATAGCTATTAGTGGAACCTAAGGTAGACATGGCTAGATTTCATGAGTTTCGATGTTAAATTGGGAATGGATTCAGGCTTGATGAATTGTTCTGGATCGGTATGGCTGTTCTTTCAGAATGCTATTTCTTGTTCGTTGATTGGTGAGAGTGATCAACACATCTTCTGTAGCTATTCATAATACATGTATTGCTGCAACTTGTAAACTGTCTTTTGCTCATGGCAAATGCTTTAGAGGCAGATCGTAGATTCCTTTGGGAAGCTCTCAAGTCAGAAAATGTGATGACTACTCCTTGGTTGATTGGAGGAGACTTTAACATCATTTTTGGAGCTGAGCAGAAAAAGGGTGGGAGGCCTTTTTGCATGTCTGAAGCAATGGATTTTCTAGATTTCATGCAAGAGGTACAGGTTTTTGAGACTGGATATACGTGGATCCATTTCACATGGACAAACAACAGGCAGGGACGAGAGAGAATTTGTAAAAGGTTAGATCGAATTCTTCTTAATGATTCATTGCTGCAAAGTAATTTTGATATTATGGTTCAACATTTGTCAAGAAAGCCTTCGAATCATGCTTCACTCCTGATTAAAAGATCTACTCATCACGAGAATAAGCCTAAGATGTTCTAGTTCCTTAATTTCTGGACATCACACTAGGCTTTATAGATTTGATCAAACAGCATTGGGCATGTGGTTTCATTGGCTCTCCGTTGCTGATATTGGTTGCCAAACTTAAAGCTGTAAAGAAGGCGTTATAGGATTGGTCTAGAAAGCAGTTTGGAGACATATTTGCTGTTATTAAGGAAGCAGAAATTAAGGCTACTGAAGCTGAGCATAGATATAATGAAGAAGGCTCAGATGAGGCACTAGATCAATTGCAATCCGCGCGGAATGTTGCTAAATAAGGTGATTACGGTGGAAGATAATTATTGGAAACAGAAAACTAGGATTAAATGGTGGAAAGAAGGGGATAGGAATTAAAAAATTTTCCATTCTACTGTTGCTGAAAAGCGAGTAAAATCGACCATTCATCGTATCAAAGACTCTAATGGGAATTCGTTGGACCAAGAGGAGAACATTGCTCAAGAAGCTTGCTCATACTTTTTCTCTTTATTCATGCAAGAGGAATTAAGTGGGGCTATGTCTTTATCTCACATTCCTGATTTGATCTCAGAGGCAGAATGTAGTATGCTTGAAGCATTCCCTACTTTGGAAGAAGTTAAACGGGTGGTTTTTCGATGGATGGTGACAGCTCTGCCGGCCCAGATGGTTTCACAAGGAAATTCTTCACTTCTGCATGGGAGATTGTTGGGATTGATATCTTCAATGCGGTAGCAAGCTTTTTCTGTGGTGAGGAACTTCCAAAGAGTGTTTCTTCAACTCTCCTAGTGTTGATTCCTAAGTGCACAAGCCCTAAAGTTTTTTCAGAGTTTAGACCTATTAGCTTATGTAATTTTGTAAACAAGATTATTTCAAGATTATTGGCTGATAGATTATCTGATCTTTTACCTCGTATTATCTCTCCTAATCATACTGGTTTTGTAAAGGGTAGGCACATTTCGGAGAATTTTCTGTTAGTAATGGAAATGGTTACTAGTCTGGGGAATAAAAATCGAGGTGACAATGTTGCTCTAAAGCTTGACATGGCTAAAGCCTATGACAGGGTTTCCTGGGTATATTTGGTGAATGTGTTGAGAGCTTTTGGATTTGGGGAGCGTTAGGTGAATATGATTTTGAGATTGATCTCCAATTGTTGGTTCTCAGTGCTTATTAATGGGTTTTCCAGGGGATTCTTCAAGTCCTCTAGAGGGCTTCGTCAAGAGGACCCATTCTCTCTAGCACTATTTATTATTGGTGCGGAAGGATTATCTAGGGTTTTAAATTTATTACCTCTCAGGCGTGGTTTCTCTTCCTTCCGTGTTCCGAGGTATTGCCCTAATATCACCTATCTTGGTTATGCTGATGATATTATTATTTTTTCAGGAGCTAATAGAAGGACTATTCAGATGATTATGCAAACGCTACAGGTATATACAATGGACTCTGGGCAGTGTATTAATGTGGCAAAGAGTGATTTTTTTTGTCACCCTAAAACACCTCCATCTCGTATTGCGATAATTAAGCAACTCACAGCCTTTGGTAATAAGCCTTTTCCTACTAAATACCTGGGTTGTCCCCTTTTTACTGGAAGAAGGAGATCTTTATATTTTGAAGACGTAATGCAATCTATTTTGATGAAGGTGCAGGCCTGGCAGAATTATTTTTTGTCAGTGGGTGGTAAGCTGATTCTTATTAAGCATGTTCTAGCTTCTATACCTTTGCATGTTTTTTCAAGAATATCTCCACCAAATAAAGTTATATTATATTTGAAAAAATGTTGGCTAACTTTCTTTGGGGTAGTAGGGAGAATATATCTAAATATCACTGGATTACATGGAAAAAATTGTGCCTACCTTTGGAGGAAGGAGGAATTGGCATTCGTTCATTGGAGGATGTATGTGATGCAATGTCAATAAGGTTGTAGTGGAAATTTAGGGGCAAGCAATCTCTTTGGGCAGTTTTTATGCATGCTAAATATTGTAAAATGAAGCATCCTTTGTAAATACAAAGATCTCCTCTTGATTCCATTACTTGGAGGAGGATGCTTGATGTTAGGAATGTTGCGGAAGATGGCATCATGTGGCTACTAAATAATGGAGAAGTAAATATGTGGTATGACAATTGGTTGGACACAGGGACGTTATCCAACCATGCGGGCGTTCATGATGAATTTCAAGTTAGAGGATTTGTCACAAATAACATGTGGGATGTCCCTAAGCTTCAACTATCATTACCACAGGAGACTGTGACAGAAATTGTTGCTTTAGATCCACCTGTTGATACAGTTAAGGATGACATTGTTTGGAGTCAGTCCTCCACAGGAGATTTTGTATTTCGGATTGCTTTTGAAAAGGTTCGAATATGTAAACCAAAAAGCTTTTTGTTTAAACATTTTTGGGATGGCCATGTTCCTATTAAAATTTCGTTCTTCTTGTTGAGACTTTTGAATAGGAAACTCCTTTTTGCTGATGTTTTACACAAGTTTGGGATACAAGGACCTTCCTAGTGCTTTTGTTATGCTAATCCTTCTCTAGAATCTATTGATCATGTTTTTAGTTATGATCAAGTTCCTTCCTTTATTTAGAACTTTTTTGGGGGGCCGGTTGGTATAGATAAGAACCAATATGAAGTGAGATTAAGGTTGATGAAATGGTGGCTTCGTCATTCTCCTAATCGGTTGATTTACTACTTACATCTTATTACTCCTTTGTTTGTTACATAGCATAGATGGAAAGCGAAAAATGAGTGGCATTTCGATGGTATATCAAACTCCTAGGAGGTAATTGCCTCAAAGGTTTTTCTTGATATTCGAATGACTTTTGAATTGAAGTTTGATCTGAAAATTTTTGCTCATTCATGGCCTGAATTGTATGCTAAAATGTCGCATAGGAAGATACAGATATTGGTGAAAAGGGTGAAATGGGCTGCCCCGGTTGATGGTTTAGAGTTAAACACGGATGGTTGCTCTAAGGGTAATCCAGGTGATTGTGGGGATGGTGGTATACTGAGAGATAGCAAAGGTCATGTCATTTTTGGTTTTGCATCTCCTTTTGGTTACGGTACTAGTTTGGAAGCAGAATGTAAGGCTGCTTTGCATGGTATTCAGTTGTGTGTTGATCAAGGGATTGTGGGCTTTTGTTTGGAATCCGATTCTCTTTCTTTGGTAAATATTCTTAATGGGATTGCAGCTTCTACATGGTCTCTTAAAAAGACTGTCAAGAAGATTTGCAAACTTTGCCAACCAGGTTTTATTATTCAATATTGTTTTAGACAAGCAAACGTTCCAGCTGATCTTTTATCTAATGAGGGTTTAAAGAGGGATTCAAACATCTTTTACCCAACATTTTCATCTCTGCCTCATGATGTCAAGGGTGCAGTCAGGTTAGATCAATGGGGTCTTCTTTTCGTTACACGAAATGTAAGCTTTAGCTTTTTTGGTTGTAAATGGAGTAGTACTCCATATTTCATTATATTTCATTTTTTTTTGCTATATTTGTAATAATTGGATAGAGGTAAGGTTTATGTCCCCCTCTATTTTATTAATAAAATTTAGGAGTGGCGCCCTCCCCCGTGTACGAGGTTAGCCAATTAAAAAAACAAAGTAGATTTATTGCTATATTTTAATATAACCTAAACTCACAATCAAATTTTTGGTGCCGTTGCCGGGGAAACATTGAAATCTTGGCAATATCAAGGCAAATATAAGCTTTATTAGTCTAGATATTTTTATTTTTCTTATTTTGATATCTTGTGTTTGGTGTTTTGTAGGTACCTCTTAAATCAAGGGTGAAAGAAGGTGAAATTGAGCAGAAGTTGGTTCAAGCATTTCATCGAATATATGGAAGGCAATTCTTATTGGAACAATTATTAGCTTTATAATGAATACAAGTTTAGCATTAATGGAGGTATGTCTTTTAATGATGAATTACAAATATTAAAATCACAAATGGACACATTGGAAAGCATGCTAATGGAAAATTTTGGTCATGATTCTAGTATAAATATTTCTTGTTGTACTATTTATGGAGGAAATCATGCATACATTAAATGTGGATATAATGGTCATGTACAATTTGGAAATAATTGTACTTATTCACCTCAATATGAACATTATGCTCGCAATGAAAATTTGGGGTGGATGGACCAATGGAATCAACCAAATCAAAATACTTATTGATGTGGTGTAGATTAAGTATAACAATTATGAATAAAAACACACAAATCAAGTAATAAAAACCTAATCTCCCAACTTATTCCGCAAGTGCACGGGTCAGTTGTAGTATTTGGAGTATTAGGTGTCGAATCCCACGAGGAAGCAAATATGTGCAATTACTAGAGCTTTGTCACTAACTTTTATTGTCTAAACACAAATGAAAATAACATTTATATGGGATCCCTTCAATAGAGTAGGTATATGATTGAGAACTTTTGTAAAATTCAAGCTAAGAAGTCTAAAACATAGATTCCACTAATGAACCAAGCATGAATGACTTACTAAGTGTTATCTTGTTTTGTTTAAATTCCAATTCCATATGTGTCATAACTAGATTTTTCTATGAAATGACAAGATTTCAACTATTCTCATGATAAAACCTTATGAAATTATGAATTGTAGTGATTCGCTTAAGCCTCCATTATTCTTATATGAAAGTTTTAAGCATTACTTGTTCATTTTCCATTGTTACATGCATCTGTCAACGTCAAGTAGCAACTAAATGACTTGTTGAAGTTGGCCAAGCAAAAACAAGTGTTAAAACTTGAACAAGTAAATAAACAAATGCAAACTTAGTAAGTGCAAGAAGTTAAATTATGTTTGTTGATTCATTAGCTTCATCTATGGTCTAGATGAAGCCTTTAGTTCAACATGGTTAATGAAACAACTAAAAGTTCAACTTCAAAGATAAATTTCATGACAACTATTGAAAGTAAAAGAGATAGAGTTTGAGAATTGCTCAACCAATATGATAATTAGTCCTCTTCTTTATTAATCTTGAAAAGATTACACTACAAAAGTCTCTTACAATGTTCATCACCACTCTATTGAAGGATTGAGAGAATTCTACTAATTCTCTACCAAACTGAGTATAAAATTTAAGGTTATAACTACTTTCTATTCTAAAACTTGTTACAAATACTTTATAAATGACTTCTATTTATAGAAAAATGTTCCTCAAGCCATTTTCCAACTTGCATAAATCATTAATACATGGAAATGATGAAGATTTGCTTGGGAATTCCAAATGGGCACAAAAGTCTTCATTTATGCTTCCAATGTATTCTCCCACTTGCAGAACCCTATCTTCATCTGAAAATGTTTGCAAAACCCAGCTAGAAGAGGATGCAAGTTGATGCCCTAAAAAGTCCAGCCGATGTGCATTACGCGGATGGCGATACACGGATGATCATCCGCGTATCCCATCTGCGGATCACATCCTGTGGCCTCCACTTGATTTTCTGATTTTTACTGAATTGGACCTGATGGGTGCAGGCATTTTCCACGTATTTCCAAGCATTTTAGTAAAGAATTAGATTTTTTCATTGTTTTGCACAATTGTTCCTTCAAGTTTGTTCAAACAACTTTAACTCTTTGAATCACCATTGAATTTGTTTTTCCTTGGCTCCAATTGATTCAAAATAAGCTTTAGTATAATGAACCTGCAATTATATACAAGAATTGTGCATTAATTTGCTTAAATAAAAATTTTGTCTCAAAAATCCTAATTCCGGTAAAAACCCTAATTCTTATGAATTGTTGAAAAATGAGTCATTTGCAACAAAAAATACTATAATTATAGTTAAAATATCATCTAAAACATATAATGATATATAGAATAATATTGGTAAGTTTATTACTTATCACTTATGTTGATCAAAATTCATCTTGGTAAATGAAGCCTAATGCTAATATGGATGAAATAGATAACATAAGTAGGAGATTTGAAGGCCATTTTGCTAAAATTAAGGAAGCATGGAACTCTAGGAATGAGGAACCAATGCAAAAAGACAATAAAATGAACCTAGAGTCACCATGTGGTGTAAAATAACAAATACATGTTCAAGATCAAGTAGTTGAGAGTAGGAATGAAGGAATCAATAATATCTTGCTTAATAATCCTACTTTTGATGAAAATGAAGTTAAATGTCAAAGAGGTCTATGTTCTAATAATGTGAACAACATGGAACAATATGTTGTTTATGATTCTTATGGTTATGTTTATATCTGTTCCATGTCTGGTGGTAATCATGAGGAATATAATTGTGGCTCAATTCAACCACGTTTAGAAGCTTATGATAATTTACTATATCTCCATGGTGACACCTTAATGTATAATAATGATTTTGAGCATGAGAATGACATTCATGAACATGCATGTAAAGAAAATGTTGAAACTAGGGAAATGGAATATGATGCTTAACATGTTGAATCCCCCACTTGTGTAATCATGCATGAATTTAATGAAAATGAATGTGAAAATAATGAAGAAATGCCTGATGATTTTACCTTTGTACTTGAACAAGAGCAAATAAATGAGGATAATGCATATATGTGTGATAAAATAGTTGAAAAGGTGCAAATTGATGACAATTTAATTGGTTCTTCTACTTTTGAGTATACAGTTGTTAAAACTAACCTTGCTCTTAAGAAGGATGTTGAGAATGTAAGGTAAGCTTTAAGGAGCTTAATAAGAGAAATCATCCTCCTTTCACTTGTAATGTTGATTTATTGGTATTGAAAGGATATTAACACAAGAGAAAGGTGAAAACCTTAGCATCTCACATCATCTTAGTTTTGATGATTAACAAACTAATGATAATGTTTCCTAATGTTTTATCAAGTTATGTTTGCAGCAAAATAAGTAGGATTCAAAAGAAGATGAAAAAGTGCAAAGTAATACTCATCCGGATGACTATGCAGACACAACAGAAGTGATGCGGACATCCAGATGAACAGTGCATGAATAGTAATATGAACAGTAACTTGGGTGAATAGTCCCCATGAATAGTAGTGCCTCGGATGAACAATACCCGCATCTGGATAAACAGTAACTTTTGGGCAGAATATATGCAGATGACCTATTGGACGAGCTTGTGAACATCCGGATGAACAGCAGCAGACGTCTAGATCTCAAATTTACTGTCTAACAGCTAGTTTCTACAGAAAGAAGAATTTAATTGTTAGAAGCTATTTTTAGCTATTTTCTCACCTTTATAAACACCATAATATATAGAATTGATAAAAGACTTTTATCTACTAAGTTTACTAGTGATTTAAAGTGAAAATACTCTTATTGTAGTGTACTTGTGGTTTTTGGTGAGGTACAAAAGTTGGGGTTTTGTATGCTTTTCAATTGGGTGATTGGAAGCATTCAATTGTAGCATAGTGTGGGGGTTGAGAATGTTGTAAAACTCTTGACTTATTTTGGTAGAGCTTAGTGTGACCAAAGTGGAAACTTTGGGTCAACTAGAGCTAATAAAAGAGAGCAAGAGTGATCCTCCCTTATGTACAAGTGGGTTTGCTTTACCAACAATTGAAGAAGTATTTAATGGATTCAAACTCCAAGTGGAAGAGCTTGGGAGTGGATGTAGGTGTCGAGTTTGGCACCAAACCACTATAAATCGGTTGTGTTCTTTTTTCTCTTTCTCTTTACTTTATTTTGTTATTACTTTGAGCGTTATACTTGTATACCATTATCATTGTTTTTGTTTATACAAGTTTGTTTATTGTCAAATTGTTTGCACTATTTTTGGGGCCAACAAAGGCATAACCAATTTTAGCTATGAAAATCTTTTCAAGTGTTTCCATATAGTAGGTACAATTTGATGAGGACATGGTAAGCTTAGAGGATACACAAAGCACTCAAGGAGTGGGTGATTGGTTATCTTGAGATAATGAACTCAAGATTCTAAGTGGACCGTTGACGAGAGTCGGAGCCAAGAAGCTTAAAGAATCCCTACAAGCCTTTGTCCACTCCATCCAAGGCCAAGTCATCTACCCAAGGACTATTGAAGGGCTAGAGCCACAAGAGAAGAAAGGATGCACCATTATTCAAATGAAGGAAGAGCATAAATCACTTGGAGAGAAGATTCAGGAGTAGAATTACATTCTGACTGTATTTGTGCTTTGTAATCACACACAGATAGGCCACGTGGATACAGTCTGAAGGTTCGCTAGTGAGGTTGCTGAATCTGATACTATTCGTGCCGAGTATTCGCGTGCGGATAGCCAGCGCGGATATGATCAGAAGGTTCACAGTGAAGCACAACGTTGCGCAAAAGTTTCTGACTATATCCGCACCTCGTAACCGCCCATGGATACAAGGTACGGATACTGTCAGAAACTCTGCGCGAATTTTATCTATTTCCAGTTTTTAATCCAGCTCTTCCCTTGTATTAGTCTAGGTGTGCGTTAGGGTATGTAGGTTATTTTTGGCATTATGCACGACCTATAAATACTACTTGCTTTGTAAAACTTTAAGATAAATTGAATGTGAATGAAAATTGAGGGTTTCTCCCATTGACTTCTTGCAAGCTCTTTTTGAATACCTTAGGATTTTTCTAAATATTCTTGACTTATCAATCCAAGTAGACACCTTGGTTGTGGCACCATCTACTTTCAAACTTGGTTCGCTAACTCATTGGATCATGGATTGAGATTGTATCAAGGTTCACCATCTCGAAGGTTAGAGGGATCGAGTTCTCCATCATACAAGCTTGGTTATCGACTAGATCGCATCTCGTATCCTTTGGTATCAGAGCTAGTGCCTTTGCCCAGGTTATATCCTTTTAATCTTTGTGTTCTCTTGTATCTTTGAGTCCTTGGAAAAATTCCTACTAGGTTTTCATCTCTATTATTGCTTTCTTTTCTTTTCTTTAGTCAAAAAATTCAAAAAGATTGAGTCTTTGCCTTTCTTTTGTGTTGGGTTTTGTTTCTTTGAGTTTAAAACATCAAAGAGTTTCAACCTTAGTTCATCTTTTGTGATTTTTGTTGAGTCTTCTTCATGAGTCTTCAAAATCCTAATTTTTTACTAGTTTAGGATTTCATCCTAAAACTTCAATATTTTGTTATCAAGTTCCTATTTTTATGATATTATCTTGTTTCTAGAGTAAAAAGGGGCCTAAAGCAAGTATCTTTTAGTTAGTTTCATTAATCTTGCATTATTTTGAAATTTGGCTCCAAAAAGGTCGTACCTTCTTGTTGGGATTTGATTGATAGTTGCTTAGGAAGAAAGAAAAGGTTAAAGCAACTCTTGAACATGCAGAAAACAGTATAAAAAAAAATCACGTTAAAAGAAGAAAAAAGGGAATGTATTGGTTTTGTTACTTGGAGGATAAGAAAGTGAAGCCAATTTCAATTTTTTATTGCAAGAGACTCTATGTTATTACCTTATGGGGCTGATTTGGTCTTTCTTTGAGTTCATGTTTAAGTCAATTCTTGTGTCCTAGTTACTCCTTCTTCGTGATCGATAAAATTTTCATTAGAAATTTTCTTATCCTATTCATCGAATCTCGTTTGCCTACTTGAGTCTACTTTCTTTGTATCATTTCCAAACTCATACCACGCGTGGGTAAATTCTTGAATTGGTGAGTGCTTGAGTACCTTTGGAGGGATCCTAACTCTTCAAGGGGAGCAAACAATGGGCAATTGAGGAGTGGTGAGTGCATTAGAGTGTTTGAGCGATACACGAGAATGAGGAGACATCTAGTGAGGAAGAGCGGGTGAGGTTTTCTTTTATTACTAACTTTTTCTTGCAGGTTATTCTTAAAGCAAAAACATGTCTAGGGAAAGTGGTACTCCCCCACTAATCGATGTTCAACTCTTGATCGAGACAATGAGGGTCGAGTTTCAAGGCATGTTGGATCACAACCTAGAGCCCCTTCATGAATGCCTTGACCACTTGGATAGTTCCCAAAGCCAACTTCGGAATAGATGGAGTGGAACTCTAAGGTATGAGTCAAATGAATATCACTATGAAGAGGAGGAACTCGTGAGGAGGCCTAGACGTGGGAGGCGTGACAATGATCAATAAGGGGATGCCATTAGGGGAATCAAGATGAAAATTCCTACCTTTCAAGGCAAGTCGGATCTCGAAGCATCCCGTGAGTGAGAAAAGAAGATAGAGATGATCTTTGATTGCAACTTCTACTAAGAGGAGCAAAAGGTAAAATTAGCCGTCATTAATTTTAGGATTATGCTATTATTTAGTAGGATCAATTAACTACAGGTAGGAGGAAGCATAGAGAGCCACCAATTCGCACTTGGGATGAATTAAAAATGGTTATGAGAAAGTTTTTTGTTCCTAGCTACTATTATCAAGACTTGTGTTGAAGGTTGCAAATTTTAACCCAAGAGAGTCGTAGCGTTGAGGATTACTACACGGAAATGGAGATGTTGACGCTATGTGTCGATGTAGCGGAGGATCTTGAGGCTACTATGGCTAGGTTCTTGAATGGGTTGAGGGTCGAGATAGCCGAATTGTTGAAACTACAACACTACATGGATATGGAGGAGATGGTGGATAAAGTCGAGAATATTGAGAAGAGGCTTAAGAAGAGGGGCCAAGGTAGATCTAGCTCCAACTTCCAATCCACTTATGTTAGGCTGGCTCAACCAAAGAGAGAGGATCGAGCCACTTCTTCTTGCAAGGCAATAACATAGGTAATGCAGACGAAAAATTAAAATTTATTACCTTAATCATGGATCTCTTTGACATATCTATATGATTAACAAGGGGGTTCGAACGAAGATTACCTCAAGCACAAAAGATTTCTATACTACTAAGCAAAGATCCTTCGATGAAGAGGTTAGATCTATCACAAAAAGCCCTTTAAGTGTAGAGAATCTAACAATATCCACACAAACAACTTCTTTGGGAACCTTGTAGGCTTGCTTGCTTTGATTTTTGAGTGCTAGCTCCCTTGAATTAATTAAGAACACAAGAGAAGGAAAAAGCCTAACAATTAGGAAGAAGAGAGAAAGAACAGAGACGCCACAAAATAGAGAAAAAGTGGCGGCTTTTGTGTTGCAATAATAATTCAAGAGTCAAAGCATGAACCTATTTATAGAAGAAATATTCTAGTCTTTTAGGAAATAAAGCTAATTGGAAACCAAGAAAGTTTAGGTAACTTACTTTAAGCTAAACCTTCTCCTTTTGGAATTCTATTCCATAAGGAAACTAATTAGTTACTTTATTTCTTTTACGAAACTAATTTCCTACAAGACTTAAAATATTTATAAATAAGATGTTTAAGTTAATTTATCTCATAAATGAATCCCATAAGTATCTCATACTTATCTTAATTACATTTTAACCCAAAGATTATGTTCTTTGTGTGTGTAACTCATTAGATTCCATTCACGTTGGTAATAAGTACAAATTATAACTCTTTAATTAATTAATTAATAGCCAGATAAATTAAATACTTTAATTTATCATTAATGTACTAATTAATTAATTTGCACTTATAGATCATGAATAGCGTCTAGCAATACATCATGACCACCCAAGTGAATAGGAAAGTCATATGGTAGACCATACCCATCAATGACAATGTTACCGTATAATTAATATCATTTCACCACACTATATCCCAATTAGTCTAAAAGTATAGTGCATACTATTAAATGACTAATTTATATTTTCTTGTTCCAGAAATATAACTCTTCATGATGTATAACCTTGAAACTACTTCCAAGTTATACTATCACTTCTGTAGAAGATTTATGAGTTAATATTTCCAACAAATGGCCATAAAGGGATATACTCTCCTATTAGGGAGTGGTGAATTCTATATTGATTACTCATTATCCTTCTATATTTCAAACTATATCCAATCTCTAACCTATGGGCTACCCTTTTATAAGCACCGAGGAATAGAGGCAAAGTATAGTAATCCACACTCAAGATACTATGGTAATCTCAAGTCAAAATGATCACTTACACCATTGTCATAAAGAGCTCAACCATTGGCACTATATTTGAAAACTCTTGGCGGATCAATCCAATAAACTTGTTGTCAAACAAGCACCCATATATCAGCTTAGGTGTCATGCACACCATAGTGAATGAGATCAACTACTACTTACCATAAGTAGAGGCAAAGTATGTGCTAGTCTATCTGTAAGGTAATAAGGGGAATAACGCAGCGGAATATTTAAAAATTTATTACCTTAGCCATGGATCTCTTTGATGTAATCTATACATTAAAGGGTGTTTAGCACAAATACCTCAAGCATAGAAGGTTTCTATGCTTCAAAGGGCAAGATCCTATTCGATGAAGGTGTTGATCTACCATGAAAAGCCCTCCAAGTGTCGAGCCTCCAACGGTATCCACACGAACATGATCTTTAGGAACCTTTGGGCTTGCTTGCCTTGCCTTTTGAGTGCTAGCTCCCTTGAATATCATGAAGAACACAAGAACAAGAAGAGGAGGAAGACAAAACCCTAACCCTTAGGGAGAAGAGGGTGTGGCGTTTTTCTTGGGAGAAAACACGCCTCTCTCAATTTTTCTCTCTCTAAATTTTATCTTGTGTTTCATCAATCAATCAAGAGTCAAGGCATGGACTTATTTATAGATGTAGTATC
The DNA here is from genome assembly GCA_024721245.1 of Mitragyna speciosa. Classification (NCBI taxonomy): domain Eukaryota; kingdom Viridiplantae; phylum Streptophyta; class Magnoliopsida; order Gentianales; family Rubiaceae; genus Mitragyna; species Mitragyna speciosa. The sequence goes on from CM045559.1 coordinate 12,231,027, forward strand.
CTAGTCTTTAAGGAAACAAGAGCAATTGGAAACCAAGAAGGTTTAGGAAGCTTGCCTTAAGCTAATCCTATTCCTTTAGGAAACCAATTCCAAAAGGAAACCAAATAGCTTCTTAATTCCTTTTAGGAAACTAATTTCCATCAAGACTTAGAATATTTATAATTAAGTCCTTTAAGTTAATTTATCACATAAATTAACCCCATAAGTATCTTATACTTATCTTAATAACAATTTAACCCAAAGACCATGTTCTTATTGTGTGTGACCCATTAGGTTCCATTCACGTTGGCAATAAGTACAAATTATAACTCATTAATTAATTAATTAAGAGCCAGATAAATTAACACTTTAATTTATCATTAATTCACTAATTAATTAATTTGCACTTATAGATCATGAGTGGCGTCTAGCAATGCATCATGACCACCCAAGTGAATAGGAAAGTCATATGGTAGACTACACCTATCAATGACAATGTTACCGTGTAATTAATATCCTTTCACCACACTATATCCCAATTAGTCTAAGAGTGTAGTGCGCACTCTTTAAATGACTAATTAATGATTTCTTGTTCCCGAAATATAACTTTCCATAAAAGTATAACCTTGAAACTCTTTCAAGTCATACTTTCACTTTTGCGCAAAAGATTCTTTAAGTCATATTTCAACAAGTGGCCAATCCGGGATATACTCTCCTATAATAAGGAGTGGTGAATCCTATATCGATTACTCACTATCCTTCCATGCTTCATACTATACCCAATCTCTACCGTATGGGCTACTCTTTTACGAGCACCGAGCAATAGAGTCAAAGCATAGCAATCCACACTCAAGATACCATGGTAATCTCAAGTCTAAGGATCACTTACACCATTGCCATTAAGAGTATAATTCATTAGCACTATGAATAGTAACTCTCGGCGGATCAATCCAATGAACTTGTTCTCTAACAAGCATCCACATACCAGCTTAGGTGTCACACGCCATAGTTGACGAGATCAACTACTACTTACCATAAGTAGAGGCAAAGTATGTGCTAGTCTTCCCATATTAATGATGTCCAATCTCATTAATACTACGACTAGGGATATTTAAGAATATAACTTAATGTGTAATAAGAGTCTCATCATTGTAACTCTTACAATCTCTTATACACAGTTAATATTCTATGGACTTTATCAAATAAACAAGTAATATTAATAACAAGTATTAAATGACAAAGAAAATGCCACATATATAAGTATAACACGAAATAAGCGTAATAAAAATCCCAAAAACTAACTTGGTTTTAGGGCATACACTAACAAACTCCCACTTGCACTAAAACCAATCACCTATAGGTTTTAGGCCATGAGCATGACTATCATGCCTATTCTAGGACAAGGCCATGGTGAAAGGATTAGTGACATTTACATTGTGGGAACTTCCTCTATCTTTTCATCATTTGTACCAAACTATTTCCACAAATAGATGGTGGCACGAACCTACACTTTAGGATCATGGATGAGACTTTAGTTCCTTGATTAAGCGATGGCACAATTGTTTTCATAAAACAATAGAAGGAACTATTCTTTGTCCAACAAAGAATCCCTTGATCCATAGTAACTTCTAAAGCTACCATGTACTTGCCTTTGTTATAGAATATGTTGTAGTGTCTATCATAAAACGTTTTTATCCACTACAGTTCAACGTGAACACCAATTCATCTCATGATTTACTTATCATCCCTATTGGATTAAAAGCTTGTATCTTTAAATCCACACACTTCTTAAGTGTAATCTCCATAGTCAAGAATAGTCTTTTAGTGCTTCTAGAGTACTTAAGAATATTCTTTGATAACCATCTAGTGACACTCACCAGAATTGCTCGTAACACTTAAAGCCAGAAGACATCGGGTCTCGTACATAGGATAGCATAACAAAATAGAACCCATTGTAAAAAGCATACGGGATCTATTAATGCTTTCAATCTCGACAAGTATCAAAGACACATGTCTCTTGAAAGAGTAATCTCCTATCTCATAGGTAAAACCCCTTCTTCGATTGCACTATGCTAAACCCTTTAACATCTAGCCTATGTACGTGGATCTAGTGAGACCAAGCAACCTCTTGGATCTATCTATATAGATCTTAATTCCCAAATTAGAGATCGCCTCTCCTTTATTAAGAAATTCTTGGACAACCATATCTTTACCTTTAAAGTATGTTGTTTCCATCAACGATATGTCATCCACATATAGTATCAAGAAAAATGACAATGCTCCCACTCAACTTTACATTTACACAAAGCGTGTCTTTGTTTTCAAGAAAATCCAAACTCTTTGATTATCTTATCAAAACAAATGCTTCCAACACCTTGACACTTGCAAGAATCCACAAATGGACCCTTGAAGCTTGCGTACCCAATGACTATCAATGGAAGTGAAGGCCCAAGGGATGTGTCATATACATACCTTTTAATTCCCGTTATGGGATGAAGTCTTCATATCCATTTAGTCATAGCCAAAAAGCAGCTATTGCAAGTAAAATCTTAAATGGATTTAAGCATGGCTATTGGTGCAATGGTTTCTTTCAAAGTCAAGCCTTTGAATTGAATCCTTTTCTATTAACCTTGCTTTATAGGTAACTACATTACCATCCATGTCAGTCTTTCTTTTAAAGACCTACTTGCACCCTATGGGTTTTATCCGATTGGGTGTCTTGAGCAAGGTCTACACCTTGTTCTTGTACATGGAATCCATTTTGGATTTTATGGCATCTTGCCACGTCAAGGAGTCTACATTAGACAAAGCCTCTTCGTGACTGGTAGGTTTGTCATCATATATGACTAATACACTATTGCTCTTTCTAATGAGAAATCTATATCTCTCATGTGTGAGAAATCTATATTTCTCAAAAGTATAACGCACTCTACCAGTCTTTTGAAGATTTTGTGCACTTTGAGCTTCCGTTGCGCCTCATCAACATGTGGCGTAAGCTCTAGTTCCAACTATTGATCTTTGTCAATTCATGGTTCTTGAACCTTTCAAGTTCTATCTTGCTCCCACTGTCTCTTTTAAGAATAAACTATTATTCTAGAAAAAGACATTTCTTGAGACAAATATTTTTCTCAAGAGGAATTATAGAAATGGTATCTATTGTTTTCACAAGGATACCCCACAAATAGACATTCGTCGGAACATGGTTGAGTGTATAGAAGTTGGCGTCTAAGACAAGAACCCCTAAAATGAGGTTAGGAATTGTAGTATGGCTCATTATGGTTTGCACCATATCTCATAGGGTACAACTTCTCCTCTTTTATACATCATCAACAATGGTGTGTTAAGTGGAGACCATTGAGAAAGAATCACATTCTTCTTTAATTACTTTGAAACACTTGACATTGAGTATTATCCAATGTAGATCAAATCTTTAGTATTTTAATACTCTTGTCAACTTGTTTTTCTTACTTCAACCCTAATGACTTTGAACATTTCAAAGGCCATGGATTTGTATATCATATGATACACAATCATATCCCATATGATCATCCATGAAAGTGATGAAGTATGATAAACAACTTCTAGCATTGATCGACATTGGGCTAAAAACATCTATATGTTGAAGCCTTATGAAGATCACTAGCACATTCACCTTTTCTAATAAAAGGTGTTTTGGTCATCTCTCAAAGTAAATAAGAATCGCATGTCTCAATCAATTCATAATTGAATGAGTCCAAGTACACAACTATTATGTAATTTGGAAGTGCGTTTTCTTATTCACATGACCAAGTCTATAATGCCAGAAGGATAGTTGTTTCAAAAATATTAAGTTTTTGTCTATGTTTGAGAATGGACTTATCAAGGTCTAGGATTTATAAAACGTTATTTTAGTGATCTAATACCACAAAGAACACCATTACGTAAAGAACAGTATATATTCTCTTTTGTAATGGTAAATCTTTTCACATTTAATGTGAATTGATTTCATGTTCTTTTGTAAGAATCACATAATAACAATGTTTTAAATTCTAGAACAAGCCCAGTTGGTAAAGAGTGTATAAGTCTCTACAGCTAGTGTAGCAACTCTTGCTCCATTCATCACACGTAGTTTGACTTTCTCTTTCCTTATTATCTACCATGCTTTAAGACCTTGCACATTTTTGCAAATATGAGATCTATATCCGGTATCTTATACCCAATGGTCTTAATTAGTAGATGAATTTATCTCAAATATAAACATACTTAGAAGTAGTAAGCTTCACTAGGCCTCTTTATCTTCTTAGTATTGAAACGAGCCTTACAATTCCCTTTCCAATAGAATTGGAAACATGTGCCCTTAGACTTGTCCTTTTGATCACACCTTTAAGCTTTGTCATAGCTACTTGGTCTTCTCAAGACCATGCTAGGACTTTCCTTTAACAAGCAATAAAGTGCCCTTTTCTTCCTTGACAGATTACTCCTTAGATATCTCATATCTAATGATCCTAGATTGTGTATCAACAACTCTTTGAGATCCACAATCACTAGACAAAAAGATCTATCAATTTGTGCTACTTTTATAGCTTAGGAATTATAGATGACATTACGATACAAGTAGCAATATCATTATCATCTTTTATGCATCTTGTATGCACATTGTTTCCTAACTATAATTATCACTAGTAGGACAAGTGGAAGTGGGTATCAAGGACATAGCCAATTGTGCTTAAGAACTATTCTCAAGTCTTACACTAGTCCAAGAAAATCGTATATGTATGGAGATATAGGGTGATAAGTGTGTTCATGTGTACATGTATTCTACAACAAGTGAAAAGATAGTACAAGTATTTGTTTCATGTTATAATTGCAAACCAAAAAATGTGGGCTTCGAATTTATTTGGTTTGCTCCCACTATTTTACTTCAAATCAATAACCCTCAATCTATTGATTCGGGAATCCATTGGAAATTCCTAGTGGGCTAGGATCCCATCTAATTAACTTTGGGTTTGACGGAGGCCAATGCCCCAAAGGTAACTTCGATTAGGTAGATAACTTTTATCAATCACAACTCTTGTGACTCCTAGATAGTTGGGTATCAACTCTTGATATTCACATCTTATTTGTTTCCCAACATTGCCTAAAAAATATCATAACATTGACGGAGGCCAAACTCGTTATGTATTTTTGTTAAGTCATACCCATTATTCAAAGATCACATCTCATAGCAAGAACATATTCCGAGTAAGGTGACCTTGACGGAGGCCTAACGTGTCAACACTTAATAGGAACTCTTCGTTTTTGCTATAATAATGGAAGGCAACTTATATATATTGACTTAATATCGCCTCAAAAACACCATAGCCTTGATGGAGACCAACAAGTTAAGCATTTTTGTTAAGTCAGGCCCATTATTTGGAGATCATATCTCATAGTAAAAAACATGCTCTAGGTAAGATGACCTTGACGGTGGGCCAACAAGTCAACACTTAACAAAAACAATGATTTTTACTATCAATAATGGAAGGCTAGTGACTTAATATTTTATTTGAGGGATTTTATTTTAATTATATAATATACAGTCTCATCATAGCATGTAATTAAAATATATCGACATATAAAATAAAAACATGCACAATAAAACCGTGGATGATTATGGACTTTACTAAGATATTTTCCTCGAGTCCTTAAGGAAAATATATGGTAAAATTCCTAAGGGATGTGATCAACTCCTTGATGCATTCCTTGGGAGGTCTTCAACTCTTGATAAGCCTCCATGGTTGCTCCTTGGTTCCATCTCCATATTCTTTGTACATTACACATGTAATTCTATTCTAAACAATTTAGAAAATTAAAACCTAACTCTAATCTACACAATGTACATTACATGTATTGACTAAGAAACCTCGAGTTACATTCGAGAGGAGTTAGGTGAGAAGAGAATTACATGAGAATAATAGAGAAGGCAGGACGCGCAGGCCCTATTTTAAAAACCAATACACGCCAACCATCAAAATTGATAAAAATTCAACCATTCAATCACATTGGTCATAGTCCATAATCATCCACCATGCCATCATAATATTTAACAATTAAATAAATTGCTTTATTTAATTCTAGTCATAAATCATATGGTCTAATTTAATTAGATTAATATTCTTGAATTTAATTGTCTCAAAAATATAGTTATAGAAGGTGTAGGTTTCCAAAATTTAACTTTCCAATATTAACAATTAAAATTGGAAAGTGTTTTTGTAGAGAAAATTCCAAAAATTCGCGTTTTCCAAAAAAATAGGAAAAATCTCGCTAGGACTCTGCCAGCAAACCGTGGGACAAACCGCGCGCGGGTTCATCCGCGGTTTACAAACCGTGGGACAAACCGTGCGCGGTTTAATCCGCGGTTTGTTGACAGAACATACGAGTTTTTAACCGTGGGTAAAAACGCGCACGAGTTTTCGCGCGGTTTGTGTCCAGAAAATACGATCTTTGAAATTCTTTGGTCTTTTTCAGAACTCTTTTGAATCAAAACATGTTAAAACCCTTTTAGCACGTAAAAATAATTTAGAAACCTTGAATACAACCATAAGAACTCATCTTAATGATTTAAAACACTTTTAAACAATTAAGAACTTATCTTAAACATCAAACTCTTGATTTTTCTAAAACAATTTTGAGACAAATTTCATCAAGAACAAACCATCCATATTTATGACAATTAAATAAACACAAATCATATAGATATAATCAAAGTAGGCTCTGATACCACTGTAAGGTAATAAGGGGAGTAACGCAGCAGAATATTTAAAAATTTATTACCTTAGCCATGGATCTCTTTGATGTAATCTATACGATTAAAGGGTGTTTAGCACAAATACCTCAAGCATAGAAGGTTTCTATGCTTCAAAGGGCAAGATCCTATTCGATGAAGGTGTTGATCTACCACGAAAAGCCCTCCAAGTGTCGAGCCTCCAACGGTATCCACACGAACATGATCTTTAGGAACCTTTGGGCTTGCTTGCCTTGCCTTTTGAGTGCTAGCTCCCTTGAATATCATGAAGAACACAAGAACAAGAAGAGGAGAAAGACAAAACCCTAACCCTTAGGGAGAAGAGGGTGTGGCATTTTTCTTGGGAGAAAACACGCCTCTCTTAATTTTTCTCTCTCTAAATTTTATCTTGTGTTTTCATCAATCAATCAAGAGTCAAGGCATGGACTTATTTATAGATGTAGTATCCTAGTCTTTAAGGAAACAAGAGCAATTGGAAACCAAGAAGGTTTAGGAAGCTTACCTTAAGCTAATCCTATTCCTTTAGGAAACCAATTCCAAAAGGAAACCAAATAGCTTCTTAATTCCTTTTAGGAAACTAATTTCCATCAAGACTTAGAATATTTATAATTAAGTCCTTTAAGTTAATTTATCACATAAATTAACCCCATAAGTATCTTATACTTATCTTAATAACAATTTAACCCAAAGACCATGCTCTTATTGTGTGTGACCCATTAGGTTCCATTCACGTTGGCAATAAGTACAAATTATAACTCATTAATTAATTAATTAAGAGCCAGATAAATTGACACTTTAATTTATCATTAATTCACTAATTAATTAATTTGCACTTATAGATCATGAGTGGCGTCTAGCAATGCATCATGACCACCCAAGTGAATAGGAAAGTCATATGGTAGACTACACCTATCAATGACAATGTTACCGTGTAATTAATATCCTTTCACCACACTATATCCCAATTAGTCTAAGAGTATAGTGCGCACTCTTTAAATGACTAATTAATGATTTCTTGTTCCCGAAATATAACTTTCCATAAAAGTATAACCTTGAAACTCTTTCAAGTCATACTTTCACTTTTGCGCAAAAAATTCTTTAAGTCATATTTCAACAAGTGGCCAATCCGGGATATACTCTCCTATAATAAGGAGTGGTGAATCCTATATCGATTACTCACTATCCTTCCATGCTTCATACTATACCTAATCTCTACCGTATGGGCTACTCTTTTACGAGCACCGAGCAATAGAGTCAAAGCATAGCAATCCACACTCAAGATACCATGGTAATCTCAAGTCTAAGGATCACTTACACCATTGCCATTAAGAGTATAATTCATTAGCACTATGAATAGTAACTCTCGGCGGATCAATCCAATGAACTTGTTCTCTAACAAGCATCCACATACCAGCTTAGGTGTCACACGCCATAGTTGACGAGATCAAATACTACTTACCATAAGTAGAGGCAAAGTATGTGCTAGTCTTCCCATATTAATGATGTCCAATCTCATTAATACTACGACTAGGGATATTTAAGAATATAACTTAATGTGTAATAAGAGTCTCATCATTGTAACTCTTACAATCTCTTATACACAGTTAATATTCTATGGACTTTATCAAATAAACAAGTAATATTAATAACAAGTATTAAATGACAAAGAAAATGCCACATATATAAGTATAACACGAAATAAGCGTAATAAAAATCCCAAAAACTAACTTGGTTTTAGGGCATACACTAACACTATCTGCATTAATGATGTCCAATCTCATTAATACTATGACTAGAGATATTTAAGAATATGACTTTATGTATTTGAGTCTCATAATTATAACTTTTACAATCTCTAATACAGTCAATATTCTAAGGACTTTATCAAATAAACAAGTAACATAGAAATATAAGTGTAGATGATAAAAAAAAATATCACATGAATAAATATAACATAAATAAGTGTAAATACAAAAAGCTTTAAACCAACTTGGTTTTAGGGGCATACACTAGCACTTCTACTCCCTTTCCTAAGCCGAAGGTTAACCAAATAAGGGTAGAGGACAAGGGGCAAGCCTCTTATGATCCAACTAAAGCACGCAGCCAGGACATCAAGTGCTTCAAATGCCTTGGAGTTAGACACATTGCTTCCCAATATCCAAACAAGCGGACGATGATCATGTTGACAAATAGTGAGGTCGTCACAGATGATGAAAAGACGTATGAAGGAGTGCCACCCTTGACGAAGGAAAGTGGTGAAGAATCTGATGAAGAAGTCTCTACCAATGATCATGTGGGATTGGTAGCAAGCAGAGCATTAACCACCCAATTTAAGGAGGATGAGGTTCAATGTGAGAATATCTTCTACACCCATTGTCACATCCAAGATAAAGTATGTGGCTTTATTATTAATACGGGTAGTTGTGTTAATGTGGCTAGTGCTTTAATGGTGGAGAAATTAGCTTTACCTACCAAGGAACATCCTAGGCCTTACAAGTTTCAATGGCTCAATAATAGTGGTGAGGTAAGGATCTCTAGGCAAGTCCTTATGCAATTCTGAGTTGAGTGGTATGAAGATGAGGTACTTTGTGATGTTGTGCCTATGCAAGCGGCACATTTTTTACTTAGAAGGCCATGAAAATTTGATAAGAAAATTAATTATGATGGTTACTCCAACAAGTACTCTTTCTTTCATAACAATGGAAAGTTCACACTTGCTCCACTTAACCCTAAGCAAGTGTATAAGGATCAAGTGCCATGGCAAAAGGAGAGTGAGCGAGAAAATGACAAGAAAAAGAAAGAGCAAGCTGTGAAAAATCCAAAGGCGAAGAAAAATGAAAGGAAAAAGGCAAATATTGAACTAGCCATAGAGGGGAAACAAGAGAGAAAACAAAATCCATTCATAAGAGCCAATAAAGTGAGGAAAGTATGTCTATTTCACCAGCCTCTATTCATGCTCTTATGTAGAGAGACATTGCTTTCTACTCAGGATCTGGACCTGTCTTTACTTAGTGCTGTTGTCTCTCTTTTGCAGGACTACAAAGATGTCTTTCCTGAGAAAATGCCTTGTGGACTACCACTTATTAGAGGGATTGAGCATCAAATTAATTTTGTTCCCTAAGCCTCCTTGCTCAATTGACCCGCTTATCGAAGTAATCTCGAGAAAACCAAGGAGCTTCAAAGACAAACGGAAGAGTTACTAGAGAAATGATGGGTTTGGGAGAATTTGAGTCCATGTGCTGTTTTGGTCATTCTTGTGCCAAAAAAGATGGAACGTAGAGGATGTGTACCGATTGTAGAGCCATCAACTCTATTACGGTAAAGTATAACTATTCCATTCTTGGATTAGATGACATGCTTGATGAATTGTGTGGTGCCATAATCTTTTCAAAGATTGACCTTAAGAGTGGATATCACCAAATTAAGAATAAAGGGGGATGAGTGGAAAACTGCGTTCAAGACTAAACATGGGTTATATGAATGGTTAGTCATGCCATTTTGGTTAACCAACACCCCTAGTACGTTTATGAGATTGATGAACCATGTGTTACACCTATTTTTAGGAAAATTTGTTATTGTGTACTTTGATGACATCTTGATTTATAGTAGGAGTTTCTTAGACCATGTTGATAATTTGAGAGAGGTTCTTGAGGTACTTCGAAGAGAGAGGCACTATGTCAATCTCAAGAAGTGCACCTTTTGTACTAACCAACTTGTATTTTTAGGATTTGTTGTGAGTTCGCAGGGTATACATGTTGTTGAAAGTAAGGTGAAGGTGATTCAAGAATGGCCAACTCCCAAATCCGTTAGAGAAGTAAGGAGCTTTCATGGACTTGCGAGCTTCTATCGGCGATTTTTCAAGGATTTTAGCACAATAGTCGCCCCATTGACTGCCATTATAAAAAAGAATGAAAAATTTCATTGGGGAGAAGCTCAAGAAAAAGCATTTAGTTTACTTAAAGATAAGCTCACACAAGCACATTTATTATCATTACCTAACTTTCAGAAAACTTTTGAAATTGAGTGTGATACTTTAGGTATAAGAGTTGGTGCTGTGTTAATGCAAGAGGGCAAACCAATTACTTACTTTAGTGAGAAGCTCAATGGTGCTACCTTGAACTACCCCACCTATGACAAGGAGTTGTATGCACTTGTTCGTGTTATGAAAACTTGGCAACACTATTTGAGGCCCAAAGAGTTTGTTATCCATACCGATCATGAATTTTAGAAGCACCTCAAGGGCCAAAATGAGTTGAGCAAGCGACATGTCTAGTGACTGGCCTTTGTGGAATCCTTTCCCTATGTCATTAAGTACAAATCCGGCAAGAGTAATGTGGTAGTCGATGCACTATCTCGAAGGTACACTTTGATCATTACACTTTATACTAAGCTACTTGGTTTTGAAATGATTAAAGATTTGTATGTTAATGAAAATGAATTTGGTGCCATTTATGATGAATGCAAGACTATGGCTAAGGAAAAATATTGCATTTCTAATGGTTTTCTATGATACCTAGACAAATTGTGTATTCTCAATTGTTCTTTGCGAGAATTACTTGTTAGGGAATCACATGTAGGAGGATTGATGGGACATTTCATTGTTGCAAAGACTCTTGGAGTGTTACAAGAGCATTTCTATTGGCCACGCATGAGGAGGGACATCGAAAAGTTGGTGGAAAGGTGTGTGACTTGCCGACAAGCTATGTTCAAGGTTTAATCCCGCAATTTGTATACTCCTTTGCCTATTCCTAAAGAACTATGGGTAGATCCTTCTATGGACTTTATTCTTGGATTACCTAGGACAAAAAAGGGATAATGATTACATTTTTGTTGTTGTTGATAGATTTTCTAAGATGGCACATTTTAATGCTTGTCACAAAATCGATGATGCTTCTCTTGTAACTAATTTGTTCTTTAAAGAAATTATTAGGTTGCATGGCATGCCATAGGGATGTGAAGTTCTTTAGCTACTTTTGGAAGACTTTGTAGACTAAATTAGGCACTAAGTTGTTGTTTTCTACTTCTAGTCACCCTCAAATTGATGGTCAAACGGAGGTAGTCAATAGGACTTTGGCCACATTGTTGCGTGCAATCATCCAAAAGAACATTAAAGTTTGGGAAGAATGCCTACCTCATGTAGAATTTTCCTACAATAGGATCGTACACTTCGCTATCCAATATTCACCATTTAAAATTGTGTATGGTTTTAATCCATTAACCCTTTTGGATTTGTCTCCTTTACCTATATCCGAGCATGATGGCAAGAAAAAGGTAGAATTTGTGAGACAATTGCATGAGAAGGTGCGTATGAACATTGAGAAGAGTACGGAGCAATAATGAAGCAAGCCAACAAGAGTCAACGCAAGGTTATTTTTTAGTCCGGTGATTGGGTTTGGTTGCATATAAGGAAAGAGCGATTTTCTTTTCAAAGGTGCAACAAACTACTTTCACGTGGAGACAGACCATTTTAAGTTGTGGAGCGTATCAACGACAATGAAGCGCAATATTGCGCAAAAGTTTCTGACTCTATCCGTGTGTAGACACCAAATTTTGACACATCATTTATTTTCAAACATTTGGGAGCATGTTTGCATTTTTTGGACTTAATTTTAATTTTTTAATAATCTGGGGGGCAAAATAGTAATTTTATCTGTAAATATTTTTCTATCAGCTTTTGGGGGTTTTAAATTATTTTTACTTTCATGTGAATTTGTTATTTTTTTACGATTTTTCTAGATTTAATTGGTATTCTTTTACATTTTTACCAACTCAAGGGCAAAATCGTTATTTTATAGTTTAAATTTATTTTTTGTTAATTTTTGTGTTGTAAATGCATTTTCTAGGGTTTTAACCTTATTTTTAATTTTTAGTAATTTTTTGAGGTCAATACCTATTTTTTTGTGAATTTTCATTGTCTAGGGGCAAAATCGTCATTTTACAATTTAAATTCATTTTTTCACCAATTTTGAGTCATAAATGCTTTTCTTAGGGTTTTAAGCTTATTTTTAATTTTTGGTAATTTTTCAAGGTCAATAGCTATTTTTCTGTGAATTTTCATTGTCCAAGAGTAAAATCGTCTTTTACAGTTAAAATCTATTTTTTGTCAATTTTTGGGTCATAAACGCATTTTCTAGGGTTTCAAGCGGAATTTTAATTTTTGATAATTTTTTGAGATCAATAGCCATTTTTTGTATATTTTTGTTGTCTTGGAGCAAAATCGTCATTTCACACCCCAAGCGCGTTTTGTATCAGTTTTAAGCTCTAACTTTTATTTTTGAAATCTACTTTGAATTGTTTGAAAATTTTAGAGATTGTCGTCATTTCTTTGTATTAATTTTTAATTTTTTGAGGTTAAAAATATTTTTTAAAATAAAATTAATATTTTTATTACCGGTGGCGTTTTTGTTATTTTGTAGTATTTTTGGTGACCAAGACAACTAGCCCTATAAATATCCCCCTTAAGTAAAAAAAAAAAGGAAAAATTGAAAACCCTAAAACACTTATACTTTTGTGCTTTAAGGATCAAAACACACACTTCACACCCAAAAAAACACACTTCAACCGATTCTTCATTTTTGCCCATTATTGTTCATATTCAACTTCAAAAAGCTCTGCTATTCATCCATCATCAGATCATCTTCACATTTCAAGAAGGTAATTTCTTAGCTTTTTTTCTTTGTTTTGATCCATTTTTATTGTGTAAATCTGATTATTGTGTTAATTATTTGGAATTTTGGTTAAGTTTTATTGTTGAATTTCTTTCTTCAATTTTGTTCTGGATTTGTGTTATTGCTTCTGGGTTTTATCTCTTCTACCCACCGTCTTTCTCTCTCTCCACCATCATCACCTACTACCCACCTCTCAACTGTCCAAAACTAGCTGCTATACCATCAAACCTGCCCAGAACCACCACCCACAACCTCAGCCATCCTCTTACCACCGCTCTCAACCACAACAATCCAACCAAGTCTTTGTCTCTCACCTTCAGAATCGCCACCCAATACCACCCATCACCACCTCACAATCACCACAAAATTTTTGGCAACCTCACCACAAGCCATCAACTACAAAGCACAAACAACAACAAATACAACAAAAACAGTCCAGCTACGTCACCACCCTCACCTTCATCCCTCCACCATTCCACTGCCCCCAACCTGCAACAATAAATTACCAAGGCAATCAAACAAACAAACACTATAATTTCGCCATCAGCTCCCATCCAACATTGCTAATCATAGAAAATTAACCCAATTAAGCCCCAAACAAATAACCTTCTTCTTGTACCAAAAACTCTCCTCCATCAGCCCCCTCACAACACAGAAAAATCAATCCCAGGCAACCCTATCCCCATCGAAACATAATCACAAAATTACAACCCTAGAGCCCCGCCAATTCCAGCTAATCTACCACACAGTTAGTCCAAAAATCAAGTTCACCGCCACTGCCCAATCACTATCGCAACCTCCATCACAGCAACCAAGCCATACTCACCTTCAAACACCCAATTCTACCATTCCAGTCACACCCCCTTCCCCAACCACTCCAGTTGTTCCATCACCATTGAGATTCCAGCATCACAGCTCCACCATACTCCTCAGGATCACAACCAATTCCTTCATCGCATACCATTGCATTGAACACCATTATCAACATCCACTAGCCTCCACAAACTGCCTTACCGCCACCAATCACACCACCAGAATCCCATAAACCACCCCCATTTAACCCTTGCCAAGACAATCCCAACAATCCACAAATCACTCGACTACCCCCTAATCTCGATTTCCCCTACGATTACCTCAACCAAGAGATGAAAATGCTAGAATTCTTCTTTATATGACTTGTATTATCATCTAATTTAATAAGTTACATGAGTGTTATGTTAATTGGCGATGGACTGGATTAGGGAGCTAGGGATTTTCAGAAATTGGGAATAGTTAGAAACAAGAAATAGAGAACGAGAGAGAAACAGGGAAAAGCGAGAGAGAGAGAGACCAAAGAGTGAGATAGAGAGAGTAAGAGGAAGAGAAGAAATAAAACAAAAAAGAGAGAAGAGATTGAGGGATGGAGGGAGAGCAAAAAATCTGGGCAAATTGGAGTGAGGCAGAGAGTGAGAGAGAACTGGGAAGAAGAGTGATAGAGAAGAGGAAAGAGAGAGAGAGTAGGGAAAAGAGAAAACCAGAGAGGGGTAGAGGGAGAGAGACGGGAAAACAAAGTTGTGAACCAAAATCAGAGGGAAGAAAGAAATGGGAGAGAGAGAACTGAACAAAAACATAGAGAAGCAGAGAGTGATGAGAGAAGAATGAGATAGGAGAGACGAAAAGATGCGAGAAAGAAGAAAGGGAAAATCTGAAAAGGAAGGAAAAAGAAAAAGAAAGAAGAGAGGAAAATGAGAGAAATTGGAAATTGGGGATTTGTTTTCTGTTGAGGTTTTAATTATTTTGGTTAATCTTTGATTAATTATTATTATTATCTTTTTAATTTTCTCTTAGTTCGTTTTATTTCAGTTTAACTTGGTAATTAACTGGGTTAATTAAGTTAACTTAATTAATCTATAGTTAGTTAGACATTACAACTTATTTTGGTGCTCTAAACAATGGATATTATTTATGTTTTAAACCCCCAGAAGCTGATAGTTTTCACAAGGCCCCTTGAGTTCTTTTTGTTCTATGCAATTTAGTCTTCATTAATTACGGATTGACCCCCCTATTTTTAATTTCTATCAATCAAGTCTTGATTAATTGCAAATGTGTCTTGCCCTCCTAGAATTTATTGCTTTCCCCCCAGTTTACTTTAATTTTGAATCTCTACTCCTAGACTTATGTGAATTTTCAATTTTGTCCTTTAAATTTTATTTTAGTCCCTTTAATTGCTAGAATTTATATTTTTTCCTAATTTTGTTAGGATTTCATATTCTAGCCTTTGTTTGTTTGTACCAAGGTACCTTAATATGTTTTTTGTGTTCTTAAGCATTTGTGCCGGGATTTCGAGAGGTACTCCTATTTCTCACTATTTAATCTTTATGTGCCCCAATGTGACTTTATGTGATTCTTATGCATGTTTCTTCACATATTTCTTAGTTTACATGTTTTTTGCATATTTTTTTATTTTATGTTATGTAAATTCAAATTCTGTTATTTTGACAAAAATGTAATATTTTTTGTATTTTAGCTAGTCAATGTAATAGTTGGATTATTTTTTTTATGTGTTTTTGCAAAAATTTTGTATTTTAGATAGCAAATGTAATCACTACAAGAAAAAAGACTATTAGTGACGACAATTTTCAATGACAACATAATCTTGTCACTAATGATTAATTTCAGTGACAACAAAAATCTTGTCACAATTGTCCTGCATCATTAGTGACAACATCAAAATGTTGTCACTGATGGCATCCCGCCATTTGGCGCCAATTTGAATTACTGACAAAAGTTAAATGTTGTCACTAAAAGACAATTAATAGTGACAACATTTTTCGAGTTGTTACTAAAAATGTGGTCAAGAGATTAGTGACAACTCTTGTCGTCACTGAAGATAGTAATACATTAATGACGACAGTTGTCGTCACTAAAGAATACCCTATCTTTGACAACTAAAACACGTTGTCACTAGAATGCAATTTTTTTTGACAACTTTTGAAAGTTATATTTGAAAACTTTCTATAGTATTAGTGACAACATTTATCATCACTAAATGTTTAACAATTATTGACAAAAATAGGAAATTGTCACTAAATAAGAACATTTTATACAAGTTATGTTTAAGGTATTAGTGACAACTTATATTGTCACTCAATGTATAACGTTTTGTGACGACAACAATATGTTGTCATTAAAACTGTATTTTCTTTGACAACTTATAGAAGTTGTCACTAAAATATATCGATGACTCTAGTGACAACATATGTTGTCACAGATGCTCAACCTTTTTCTAACAACTTTCTTTTCTTGTCACTAAATATGTATAAGGCATTAGTGACAACAGGTGTTGTGACTGAGTTGGTTAACATATTTTGACAACAAGAAGAAGTTGTCACTAAATATGGACTATTTTGTAAATAAACTGAAGCTATATCCAAGGCATTAGTGACAACCTATGTGATCACTGAACATATAATATTTTTTGACAATAACAAAAAGTTGTCGCCAAAACAGAATTTTCTTTGGCAACCTTTATAAGTGGTCACTAAAATTTTTTGATTTCATTATTGACAAGATATGTCATCATAGAATCTCTATAACTACTGCATTAGTGATAATATTTGTCATCACTGTATCTTAACATTTTCTAACAACCGCACAAATTATCAATAAAGTTGCACATTTTCCATTTAATTTTTAGGTTTGTATATTATTTTTTGTTTTTATACTCTGATTATCAGATACTTTCTTGATACTAATTAAAAAATTATTTTCATACAACTTAGATACAGAATATGGAAAATAACATAATTATCTTTTACCATGTTAATATTTGAATTTTTTTCTTTTAAAAAGAACGGATGCAAAAGTTTCAATTTGTAATTTTATTGCTTGTTTTTCAAAGTAATGTTTTTTATTTGAACAAGTATTTATGTTGTAATATTTTTTATCTATTTTGTCAAATTAACTTAATACAATACGGTTCCAGTTACCCGTGGTACCCGACCCTCTTTAACCGGATAACCGTTAAGTGGTTAATTGACTAATGAGGGTCAGATACGGTTAGCAAATTAGATGAACTGATACAAGTAGTTTCGGTTAAGAAATTAGGTGAATAGACCGGTTAACCAATTCATGCCCATTCCTACCAATAACTACGTTCAAGGCATTAGTGACAACCTTTGTTGTCAATGAATATGTAACCTTTTTTGACAACTTTCCTATATTGTCACTAAAATATGTGTAAGGCATTAATGACAACACTGAATGTTCACACACAATGAACACTATACACATCACGATAGGGACAACTGTTGTTGTCACTTAATATAAATCTTATTTTGACAACTTCATTGTTGTCATTGAAAACCTTTTCACTGACAACATCCCAAGTCGTCACTAAGTGTATTTAAAAAAAAAAAAAAAAGCCCTTCTTGCAGACTTAAAGTTGAGGGGAGGTAAACGAGTCTTCAATATCTCCGCCCTCCCTCTAAAATTTTTCACAAAAAATCAAATTCCCTCCTCAATATCTCTGCCACCCCCACCCCCCTTCTTCATCTCTTCCGCGGCCCTCCTTCCCCTTTCTCTCTTCCTATTTCTTCCTCACTCCCTTCCAACTTCCACAAACCTTCAATCAAAAATTCTTTCTTTCTTTTTGTGATTTAGCTATGGAAAGGCACAAAAGAGGAGGGGGAGATTGGTTCGGCAATAGCCAGGACACCCACCATCAATTTAACAGCACCAAATATTCTTGAGGTGGACTGCCTTTAGTCTTCTAGTTCCTCCTCTTTCTCCACCAGTAGTTATGATGGCCACCACCACTATCCCCATCACCATCGTAGCCCTAATAATATTAATAGTAATGCTTCTGATAATAATTATTGCGGTGGAGGTGGTGGAGCTCGTGACCACCATTGATCATTCGATAGCCCTCCTCGCTACCTCCCTCCGTCAGTGGTCCTGGCGTAGGTGGTGGAGACCTCGGCCGCGCCGCTAGAGGTGGAGGGTTTAATTTGGGTTATCTGATGGCTTTGCTTTTTGGGCAGAAACATGGCTACTCAGTTGTTGATAGCAGAGGGTCTCCTAAAGGTAAGCTTGAGATTTTTGTTATCACTTGTAATCTAAGCTTTCATTTTCTAGTTTTCTCTGGGATTGTTTTTTGGGTCGCTTTTTTGTTTTTAAGTTTTTTTTTAGTATATATTGAAAAAAATGAGGCTTTTAGACTGAATAAGATAATGAGAGGATGTGCTTTTATGTGAAAGTATTTTCATTACACACTCGACAGATAGCAATGGAGTTGATACGTGTAGTGCTACTATAGCAATTGAGGGCTTAAATAGGTTCTTCGTCTAAAAACTGAGGGGTTCGACTTTGGTGTCTGTACTTGAATAAGAAAGACATCAAAATAGTAGTGGAAATTACTTTACCTATTAAGAGAAGGGCAAACTGAAGTTGGGATGTGGTTTTGATATGGCCATTACTGAAACATTGTGAGTTAACTAGCATGATTTCTACTATTTATTTTCATTGTAATCGATATCTGATGCATCTATATTGTCAGTTTTATGTAGATAGTACAAAAAATACTTGTGCTCTATAACTTAGTGTTATATTTGTGGTTATATATTGTTGGTGCAGTGGAACACTTGATTTGCATTCTTTTGGTTTTTGTGCATAAACTTATGTGGTTGGTATTCTCATGTCTCTTATTTGGGTAAATGTATAATTTGTCTTTTTATTAATTTGGTATTCTCATGTCTCCTTTATATTTGCTTTACTAATGATGTTGTTCAAGACTTACTTGTGGTGGTGTCATTTTTTGTAAGTATTGTGATTTTGTGTTTTATGTTCTTATGACACCATTAGAATCTAGTTCTTGTGGTTCCATTTTTTTAAGCATGGACATGTATATTCTAAATTCTGCTAAAAATGTGTTGCTGGACTATATATTTCTTAAGAGAGTGGGGAGGGGTTGGGTTGAAGTGTGTGTTGCTAACTTATTCAGGTTACTTCTGTCACTGCCACTTACCTTCTGGTATTTATGGGTTCTTGTCCTTGGGAGTCTTGACCATTAATTGAGAGACCAGAAAAATTTCCTATTCTGGAGGTTCTAATCCGTTGGTGGCTACCAAGTCATGGTCATGGAAATGGGCTTTGCAAATTTTATAAAAGTTTCTGTGGAAGGTTTTCTTTTTCTTTTTCTTTTTTTTTTTAGTCTCTGCGGAAGTTAAAGTCCCATCTATCTAAATGCTTCAAGAGTTTCAATGTTATTTCTACTATTAACTTGACATTGTAAATGAAATGATTTTTTTAATATTTTAATTAAGCATCTAAAGCCAAATGCTACATAATGTATATTCACAATTTTTTATGTTTTGAGAAAATCTCTATTAGTGAACTTATTTTAATGAGATAGACTATAACTATGTTTTCCATCTTAAATTTGGATTATTAGGATTATTCATCCTTCGCATTTTGTTTGAATGGGAGGGAATTGGGCTGTGGTAGCCATCAGGAGAGGTGGTGATGGTCCATGATGTGGTAGGGTGGTGTACTTATGTTATATGCCAAATAGTTGTCTTAAACTCTACAGTCTAATCAGTGATTTGGATTGAGTTATGAATTAATTATCTGTCGGGATGGAATTAGCTATGATTAAAGCCTTTTGTATCAATGTAGCCATAAAAAAAGAGTGGCTTGATAACCCTAGCTTTGAATTGTATTATTGTGTAGGCCAATGTTTTAAAACATTTCTAGATTGTTTACAAAATATAATTTCAATTAGAAAAAAAGAAATATTCCAGCCGCCCCTATGTTATAAGCTGAAATATCTCACGCACCTCTGACTGAACTAAGTAATTAAGGCGCCAAAATACTCAAAAGCTTTGTGAGGTTGTACTAAGTAATTAAGGCCCATGACTAAGGACTGAAGACAATAATGTACTAGTATTAATTATCTAGTGTGTGTTGTGCCTGTGCTTAGTAAGTATGAATGTTCGGGTGTACTGCATGCTAACATCCTTTTCTAGTTTGTATGTACTGCATGTCCAAGGTGCAGTTGTACCAACAAAATGCACCATTAAATAAATAAAAGTAGTGTGTGTGTTTATGTTTAAATGGGGTATATATATTTCCTTCCTTCACGGTTCCAGGTCGTATCACCTATGTGACTATACCTATGGAGTGGCAAATCAGTCTACACTCTATAGTTAGTACTTCATTTTGGATGAATATGCCTGATTTGTTGAAATATTTCAGTTAGCTATTGTCAGGATTGAAATATTTCAGCCGCCCCTAATTGAAATATTTCAATTAGCCATTTTTAGAATTTCTTGCTTAATTTCTTGGTGAAGTATTATTTGTCAGAAGTTGGGATGTTTGGTTTTGTGGCCATGGCGATGCCCTCCCTTCTTTGCCTAATTTATTTTTTCATGTATTATCTGAGCATTTCTCTAGCTATATGCTAATGCCATAGTAAGCATGTGTTGTGTGCGAGAGAGATTATCTATTGTGATTTTATTTGGCATGATGAATATTGCTCCAGCAGGTATACAAACCATCAAAACCAATGCTTTCCCAGTTTCTCTTTTACTGGTAGTTTTTTAATTGGTAAAGTATATTTAGCTTAGCTTAGAGAATGAAGCATGCGATTTATTCTCAAATGGTTATTGCTTGTCTCTCTTTCATGCCTATGATTTTTTTAACTTATTACCCTTTATAAAAAAAATAGCCCTTAATATCCAGTAATTACTACTACCAGCACCACTACTAGTAGGTGAAGAAAAGATTGCATTTGTATTTCTCTATTATTAATTCGTTGAAACGAGGATAAAATGTTAAAGGCTGTGATGATATTTCTAATGAGCTAAGCACTCAGGCATTGATGGTATAAATTGACCCATATCTTGGTAGGGCATTTTAGGGGTGTTTTAGTGAATTGATAATCTTTTCTTGATGCAACTGGTGTTTTGCAGCCATGGCAGTGTCACAAACTCAATACCTAATCAATTACAGATATGAGCCTCATGTTTTTCTTATAGTTTTCTTGTCTTGAATCCCTAGGCATAGAGTTAGTCTTTGCATTACTGTAGTTTTGTGAATTTTTAGTTGTCCTTGTACGCGTAAGATGCTATTGGTGACCTTTTGGGATTATGTGCTTTGTAAAGTATTCTCATTTTTGCTCATCTAAATGATTAAAGTTTGTATTTATCAGTCAGCTTTTTTTTTTTAGTGTTTCTTTTTCTCTTTGATTGCTAGACAAGTTTTACTGTAGTTGCTAATTGAAGAGTAGAAGTGGTCTTCCAATTTTTTTATGAATAATTTCGGAGATTAAGATCCTTTAAGGTTGTCATGTGGTGTTGTATTATGTGATATTATAAGCCTGTCACCACATGAGAAGTTTTCTCCCTTGTGTGGCACTTATACAATCAAAGGAAAAATTAAGGCAGTTAAAAAAAAAGGTTGAACTTTGGCAATACCTTGCAATGCTTGTGCTAGTGGTTGCCAAGTTTCCCAACATAACATGCACAAGGTTCGTGTCTTTGGAATTAACGGGGAGCAGTGAGCTGGGACAACTAAAATAATTGCTTGGATTACTTTGAATATAAGCATGTGTTCCTCCTCGTTCTACTAAAGGTTCTTTGTGTACAGAGATCAGAATTGGAAAAGGTATTTTGCATATGCAGCATTTTTGTGTCTTACTACTTTTACAAGTTCTGGAGATCGAAGCTGTCAATGTATCGAGTAATCTCTGTACAGTAGACTTTTAGTATCGTTTGTCTATGATTACAACGTTTTAAAATAGTTTTATGGTGGCAAGAATTATATCCCTTTTATGGTAGGTAGTAGTATGATGTCTATGATTTTTTTTTTAAATAACTATCTATGAATGGTGGTGAATTTTTTCTTATACAAGAGTTATAATCGATTCTTAAAACTCTGCTTTGAATGTCACGTGGGAGACTTTCGAATATCATATAGTCATTTAATGCCTTATCTTCATGTGATTATTGGTGCTTAGTGTTTTACCAATTTTTTTCTACTTGGATGATGTGTATATTGTTTCTTTATTAGGCTGCAGCAGTCATTTAGTGAGATAATTCCTTGTTTATTTTCCTGGTTTGTTAAATTCCAGTGGAAAAATGTCAAGCAGTGGTCCTCGATTTGTTCAGGTATTATTGCTTATTCTTGTTGTAATTAAGAACATTGTGCATAATATTGTCCTAAAACTAGGAAATTGATGATTTATCTTTCTCCCATGAGTGCAAAAAGAAAGGGACTGATTGTGTCAAATTATTTTCAAATTTATACTTCTTTTTTGTTTTCAGTCAATATCATTTGGAAGATTGTGCATGCGAGGTTAATATTTTGCTTGCTGGGATTGTATAAATTTGGTCTAGTTCATTTAGAATCCACATTCCAGATGATACAGTAATATATATCAGTTGCAAGTGGTGGTCCTGATAGGTCATAGTCTTTGGCTTTTCTTCTCGAGATAGCCAAATTCATTATTGTCTGAATATGTGTGCATAATGTGACGAAGAATACAACTATCTTTCCCAAATTTGCATGCTTTTCAATCTTCAAGTAGTTAGTAAATCAGTGATGTGTAAATTAAAAGCTCGTTATTTTCCTTTTATGGTTAGAAGACAAGGAGTGGAGATTATCAGCGTCCTTGGAACCTACATATAATTAAGGTCTTACTTAGCATCATTAATCAAGATTAGACATTGAACTCAAGATTTAAACCCTTAACCCCAGCTCTCATTCTAACTAGGACTTAATTCCACCAATAGACTCTCAAAAGTGTTCCAAAACAATCACCTTAAATTGGAGGAAAAAGCTGTTCAAAACCAAAACAGTTTACTCAATTGTGGCACTTTAATTCATCATTACTCTTAATATATAACTCATATAAGCACCATATTTATAACAATGGAAACCAGAATCTAAGCGCTAAAATTGTTATGAAGATCCCCACTCCATAAATAAATCATAAGCCATTCAAAAATAGACCACAAGTTGGAAGCTAGTTAAACCTGTTATGAACAAGTTTAGAAATTCAATCAACTTCACAGAATTTCTGGTACTAATTGACAATGAATCAGACAATAAAAATTATACTGTTGGAAAGATCTATGAATCTATTTTCTAACGCAATATACGGATCTAAATTTCTAGTTTTTTACCCCAAGTTATGACCAATTTCCCAAGACTGCACAGTGCTGTCTGAACAGCACTGTAGCTACGGGAAACTCTATTTTCTCAACCTGAAAAAGGTTACCAAATCAATACCAAATCACGCCAAAATGTCCAAAACTGAAATTTAGAATGCCTAGATCATGATAGGACATCAAACTATAAGATTTGGTGACAATTTCACCATATTCATAGAAGGAAAGAATTAAGGTAATTCATTTGAATTATTTTTAGTCAATGGAAACTCAAGAAAAATCTCAATGAACTTATTTTTCTTCCCACATTCACCTTTCTATTCTAGGGCAATTCATTTCAGCCGCCCCTATGTTATATGTTGAAATATCTCAGGCACCCCAAAAAATTAATATTTTGAGCCTCTTTTCTGATTTTTTTTTACTTCATCAGATTGTGCTTTCTCAAGCTGCATTGGAACATTTCATATCCCATTCAATATTCAGTACACTTTAATCTTACGTCCATGTGTGTGTTCATGTCTATGCACAATTGAATGCGTGCGCTAAAAAGTGGGAGGGGTGGGTGGGGGGTGAGTGTGTGTGGCATACAGAGAGAGTGAGAGAGAGGGAGAGACAATGAGGGAGAGAGAGAAAGACCTGGTTTGTTAAAGATCTACTGCCATAAAAGACTGTCCTCTCAAAATGCTCTTTAACCCCAGAAGCCAAATTCTTCCAAAGGACATGGCGGTTGTTCTTTGATATTGAATTCCATGCTTCAAATCCTTCCTCTATCAATCTCTTTGCAATCACTATTAGATGTCTGGAAAACCATAGAATTTTCTTGGTAAACAAGAGACATGAAAATTAATATCTTTGATACAAAGCCCAAAACACAAATGCTGATGGCAACATTTGTGCTTCCAAATTCCATTTATGGAAGTTCAAAATCCATGGACTTTCATAATAGGATCATTTCTATGACACATCAACATTTTTGAAGCATTTCAAAAAAATTACATAAAAGTACATAAAAGTGCATTGTTTAGCTTACATTTGAGACCTTTGCTTGTATTTGCATGTGATACTATGTGTTTTGGGATACTGGTAGAACAATGACCATATGGATACCAACTGATACATTAGGAGCTAAAATGGCGTAGAACACACTTCTAAAATATTAAATGCTTATATGGTTTTTAAATATTTTTAATTCTTTATTTGTTGAATTTGTTTAATTTTATTTTTCAATTATGCTATTAAGCAGTGACATCAATGCTCCTTAGCTCTGGCCAGTGGCATCGATGTCCATTTAGAAGATGGAAAGAAGGTTGGCAGAGGTGACAGTTTCAATTGAAGGGAAGATTGCTCAATATACTACTTCAAAAATAGGGATGTTTAAAGTTGCTGTGTATCTTTCTGCAATTGCTATTGTCACAACTTAGTCATTGAAATGTTTAGCTTGACTTAATTTTTTTTGTAACGCTACAGAGCATCTAGGCACAGTAAAATTTTATTGCTCTATAGTTATGATTTTTTTAGTTTCTTTATATTTTGTTTGGTGCATCGAGCGAATGTATTGTACAAATATTGTATTAAATGACTTTTGAACGATTTTTAACATTATGTTTGGCAATTGAAGAGATAGCATTTTTACAAATATTGGTATATATAATATTGTGATTGATTTGCAATATTGGTAATGTCTTGTCACTGATGGGTGATCATTAGTGATGACTTGTTATATTAATGATGACAGTGAATTGTTAGGTAAATTATTAGTGATAACAAGCGTCGTCATTCAAAAATCATATCAATGATGATAATCGTTTTTCATTGAATATGAAAAGCATTAGTGACAACAAAGTTTTGTCATTGGATAGATAAGATATTAGTGGCAACAGAAGTCATCACGGAATGAAGTATTAGTGACAAGAAGTGTCTGTCTTAGAATATTCAAGATAAACCGAAGTGTTAGTGATGACTTAATATTGTCACTGAAAGTAAGTTCAGTGACAAGAAATATTTGTCATAGAATATCTAGAAGCATTAGTGATAACTTCATATTGTCATTGAATGGTAAATTAATTGTGACAACTAATATCGCATTAGTGACGACAAAACTTTGTGCTAGACAACATTATTAGTAACGACACATCTTTGTCAAAAATACGTAATTTATTAGTGACGACCCATGTCGCCACTAATAATTGGATAAATAGTGACAACCTACATATGTAATTTCTCTGACAACATACAAAGTTGTCACTAATTCCCTTAGTATTAGCGACGACATGCTTTTGTCAAAGCATAGCTAACTTATCAGTGACGACCCATGTCGTCACTAATAGATGGATAATAGTGACAAACTACTTATGCAATTTCTCTGACAACATATAAAGTTGTCACAAATTTCCTTACCATTAGTGACAACAACTGTTGTCACAAAAGGTCACATATTTAGTGACGACTTTATTCTTGACACTATTCACATTTAGTGACAGACTTTTACTGATGACTCAGTGACGACATAATTCTTGTCGATAAAGGTTATTAGTGACGATTTTCATTTTTCAGTGACAACTTCTTGTTGTCACTGATGATGATTTTTCTTGTAGTGAATAGATAGGCATTTTAATTTTTCCCCTTCAAAATTGTAACTAATCCCCCCGATGTAATAGTTAGGACTTATTTGCTTTTGTGTGTTTATGTGCTTACTTGTTTTATCACTTTTAATTAGGATTTTTGCATCTAGAATAGCATGATTACGTGTTATGTGCTCTTATGTAATCTTATATGTCTTTATATGTTTATTTGCTGTGATTAATGTTTTACTATTTTAATGCATGCTTTTGTCAGCTTTATTGTTCCCTCACCACACTAGTCCAACGCTAGTTGTGGTTTTCTTGCTTCCCTGCTAGTCCAACGCTAGTGGGACATTCTTAAAACGGGCTAGTCCAACGGTAGACCCTTAAGGCATGTTAGTGTTAGGTGCACTTGTGTGCATTTTTACATCCCACTTCACACATTTTTAGTTTTCTTTCCATTTTGCATGATGATTATTATTATTATTATTATTATTATTATTATTTATTTATTTATTTTTGACACATTTTCAAATGCATGACATCTAGGTTGCATCTAACTTAGAATTTTGGTCATTTTGTGTGATCCGACTAGAAATAGTCGCTTACTCACATGAAAAGCGGTGGCATACATGCCGTTCCTCCCTCCGTGAGTAGGAACATTCAATCATGAGTTATTAGTCCCCCGTACCCATCATGTTACATACCCACTTTCCTTTCTCACTTATTATATATTATTATTATTTTCTTTTCTTTTTGCATCACATTTTTGCATTCACACTCGTGACTCCCTTGAGGTCTCGACTCGGGTTTCACAATTAATGCGATAATCTCAGCCCAGCCTCGACGGGACATTTCGACCCGCCCGATAATCACATTTAGACTTAGGATTTGTATTCATTTAGATACATCCAAACGTGATAGAATCTAGGGTTGATTTAGGAAATTTTGATTAAACCTCACAACTAGCCTCGGTTAGGTAGAAAGGGTGCCATAGGCGCAAGCCTTTGCCTTCCCTTTCTTCAAATGTGACTCCCGGATATTTTTTTCTCGTTTTTCATAGATCGGAGTCAGAAAAGGGTTTTAAATAATTTTTTTTTAAATTTTACTTTTGTTTTGTTTAAACGATTTTTTCGGATGACTTGGTACACCCTAACTCAGTATCAAGTGGCAACTCCATATTTTTAAAATAAAACCCTTTTTCAAAAATCAGTCGGCCAAAACTATCGCACTCTTAGTCCCGGCCTTACTTTCTTTTAAAATATCATTTTTTTTAAAAACACATTTTTTTACTAAAAGCTCAATTTTTATCACACACGCACGGTTTTTCTAGAAAACCTTTATTTTCGAAAAGGGTCACCAGACAGGACCGTCTTTTTGGGACGCGACAGTCAACGACCCCACCGTGTGTCATTTCGGGGCGTGACACCGTGCCTTGTAATAGCGCACGGATACAAGGCACGGATACCGTAAGAAACCCTACGTGAATTTTATCTATTTCCAGCTCTTCCCTTGTATTAGTCTAGGTGTGAGTCAGGGTATGTAGGTCATTTTTAGCATTATGTAAGACCTATAAATATTACTTGCTTTGTAAAACTTTAAGATAAGTTGAATGTGAATGAAAATTGAGGGTTTCTCCATTTGGCTTCTTGCAAGCTCTTTTTGAATACCTTAGAGTTTCTCTAAGTATTCTTGGCTTATCAATCCAAGTAGATACCTTAGTTGTGGCGTCATCTACCTTCAAACTTGGTTTGCTAACTCGTTAGATCGTGAGTTGAGATTATATCAAGGTTTGCCATCTCGATGGTTAGAGGGGTCAAGTTCTCCATCATACAAACTTGGGTATTGGCTAGATCGCGACTCGTTTCACAATCGCAAAATGGATGATAGACTTGGAAGCACTTCTCTTAGCACAAATGTTGCATTTATACCTATTCAATCAATTAAGCACTAAAGGTGTATTACATCCTATTTGGGATAATCCAATTACATGAAGAAGTTGGAGGAAAGTTTAGCTCTAGACTTTAAATAAAGCGCCTGTTGGGAGGCAACCCAATGTTTTTGGTATTTTAAGTTGTTTTGGTGTGTTTTATGTTTTATGTGTTTTTTGTAATTAGTATGTTTGATTAGCTTAGTTTGAATTTGAACTTGAAGCTTTTTGATGCAATCCTTGATATTTCATGTTTAAACTTGGATGTTTGATATCCAAATTGCATATCTCTTGTCTTTAATATGTTTGGAAGGGTTAAACATCTTATTTTTATCATTTGAAATGTGTTTAAAGTGGTTTTGTGGTTAAAATAAACAAGAAAACCATTGTGAAGCATTGAGTTTCAAAGTTACTTTTCCATTGGTTTACTATTCATGATCTAAGTTCTATTGAGTAATTTGATTCTCATTTGGTAATCCATAGACTTTTGATGTATAAATTGATTTTGAGTAACTCTGTTTTATCATTTGAAACTTGTTCAAAATAGTTTTGATGTTCAAAACATGCAAAGAATCAAATTGAACTATTAAGTGAAAAAATAACTATTCATTTGGTTACTAGTCATCAAAAGAGATTCTTTGTGATTTTGGTTCTAAATTTAGAATTTTCTTGCTTTCATGCCTAAAAATCACATTAACAACCTTTTTTTTTAACATTCAAAATATGTTTGAAGTGTTGGATTGGTCAAAAATATGAAAAAGAAAAATTTTGAATGTCAAGTTCATCATGAATTCCACAGTTGCAAATTTTCCAAGTAGCCTACTTTGATCGATTCTCATTTCTTATATGTTGATGTTTAGGATGAGTTTAATACATGATTTCAAAGTTTGATGACATGGTTATCATAAAGTTGTTTGTCCAAAACTTGAAGTTTAAATGGAAAAAATCATTGCTCAAAATGGTTTAAAAATCATCCTAGAGCAGAAATCTTGGAGCCATCTGTAGGCTAACTTCCCAGGATTCGTGGATCAGCCTGACCCACGGATTAGCAACATTTTGGGGCATATTTTGCTATTTTTGGTCAATTTTGTTTGGGGGTTTAATGGCTTTCTATTGCAAGTTTGTTTGGCAACTTTGTGAGCATGAAATGAACAATGTAACACATTCAAATGGGGATGTTCTAGAATTTCTCTCTTTACTTTCTCTCTCTACATTTCCCTCTTGACTTTCTTCTTGAATTTTAGGGTTTCATGGTTGTTGAAGGGCAACCTTCAGCTGCTACAAATCG
The DNA here is from genome assembly GCA_024721245.1 of Mitragyna speciosa. NCBI lineage: Eukaryota > Viridiplantae > Streptophyta > Magnoliopsida > Gentianales > Rubiaceae > Mitragyna > Mitragyna speciosa. Next base: position 12,260,364 of record CM045559.1, read on the forward strand.
ATCCTTTGCTGAAATTTTAATGCATAAATCTTCTTCTTCCTTAAAGATCAAACCTCCATCGATTTATAGCGAAGAACCTACAGTTTGCTTTTCTAAGGAAGAAATTGAGAAACTTGCATTTCCTTTCAGATTTGCTCTTGTGAGGAAGTTTTCCCATGGCTGTCCCAATATGGAGATTTTGCACAAAGCTTTTGCTGCTATTGGTTTTGCAAGAACATCTTCATTAGGTCTTTTAGATTCCAGGCATGTCTTAATTTGATTTTATTAAGAAGAAGACTATCTACGTTGCTGGTTATGCAGCCTATGGATGATTAATGGATTCCCCATGCATGTCTTCAAGTGGAGCCCAAAATTCCGACTGGATGTTGAGCCTTCTCGAGCGCCTATGTGGTTACTTCTTTGATGAGTCTGCTATTTTCATGATAGCTAGCACAGTTGGGACTCCTTTAAAGCTAGACACCCCACTATTCAGTTGTCTTGACTGAATGTTGCAAGAGTTTGTGTAGAGGTTGAATTAAACAAGGATCTTCCACAAAAAATATGGATTGCTGGGGCCTAGGAGGGGTTCTAGCAACGTGTGATCTATGAGGATTTGCCCTCATATTGCAGTCACTATCATAAGCAAGGGCATGATGAGGCAAATTGTAGATTACTGATCGCGAAAGGAAAAGAACCAAAGGATCTGAAGGAAACAATTGTTTAGGACAAAAGGGCTAAAACTCAAAACTAAGAGCAAAAGCATTATGTTCTGAGGAAGCAACAACCTATCAGATTGGATACTATAGGAGAATCTTCTAAATCATAGAATAAGGAGGGTGAAGCTTTAGAAAGATACAGGTGGTGCAAGTTAGCGATGATAATCTAGAGAAGGAACTTTTACCTCAAAATCCTGAAAATCAATCTATGATTCGATACTTAATCAATCTTCTACTCGGAAGCAAGAGACTGTGCTTAATGTTGCTATTCCTGAAGTGAATGTTGCCATGACTATTGAGATGCATGCTGAAGTGAATGTTCCAGATAAAAATGATAATAATGCTGAGGTGAATGCTGTAGTGATTGTTGCTGACACGATCCGGGTTGATCTCCCTTTTCGTGTGTCACAGGAACATCCCCAAAGGACCGTCTTGAAGATCAGGGTGTAAATCAATCCAAACCCTCCCGCAGAATTGGATCAATTTACCTATGAATAATTCGACCCCAACCAAACCTGTTGATTGAAACCAAATCAATAGAGACCCTAGACTCTTACCAAACTTGTTGATAAAAACCCAAGGTATAACCTTACAAGAATCACTCTTGAAAAGTTGGAAAAAGTTCTCATCTCAAGAACTCACGAAATCCCTCAAAGGGAGAAAACCAATTTTCATTGATCAAATCATAATTCAACATTAACTTAAAAATAATAAACGACGATAGTTAGCCTTATATAGGCATACAAACCCTAAAACTAAATATGGAAAATTTTAATTAAATAAAACCTAAAAAATTAAACTAAAACTAATTAAAACAATTAAAATTCCAAGCTACGGACGAAGGCCGCAGGCAAGGCCGCGGGGCGGCCTTAGGCGCGGCCTTGGTTAGAAGCAATTCTGGCCTTGGCACGCATTCTGATCCAGGCCATGGGGAAGGCCGCGGGTCGGCCTGGGGTGCGGCCTCCATCAGAACGTCAGCAACCGGCTTCTGGTCTTGTCCTTTGAAAATTCTACCTCGTACTTTCAATCTTAGACGCGACCACCAGCCTTTGGCCCATTGAGCGGATGCTAAATTAGCCATCTCCCTTGCTCCGTTGTCATGCCTTGAACACTTTAAAACCTCCAATTTTCACAAAATGATAAAATCCATTGGTGAAGCTTGAATGATAGGAATCATGGCCACAGGATTCGTATCAGTTGCCATGCCTGCTGTTGATGTAGCTGTGTAAGAGGAGGTTAGCCTTTGTGGTGTGCGAGATGCTGGACCTAACCAGCTTCTTGAGGCTAATGATGTGCCCCTGGTGGAGGATTTTGGGCCACTTTTGCTTAATGCAAACCTTTTTGCTGAAGCTAAATGTATTACTGGAAAGCTTTCACCTAGAGGAGGAATGACACAGTCGGATATTGGCGTCGACATGTCTATTGTGAAATGACTGGACTTTTGCAATCTGGAAACATTGAATCATCTGGAATAAGTGCTCTACCAGCTCCCAAGTATTCTAGGTCCTTGGCATCCAGGTAAACAGAAAGAGATTATCATAGCTTCGGATAGGGTTCTTCAGTCTAGAACCACATCAGTACCTTCTTTTCCCACTATATAAATGTTTAAGATCCTTTTTTGGAATATTCGAGGTGTTCCTCAAACCCAAGAAGAGTGAGACAGTTAATAAAATCTCATAATGTGCTGTTAGTGGCTTTGTGTGAACCTAAAGTAGGTGTAAATAAGTTTGATGAAATAAGGCTAAAACTTGGAATGGATAAGGGGATTCATAATGTTGCAGGATCTCTTTGGTTGTTCTTTACACATTCTATTTCCCGTAGCTTATTTGGGAGAGTGAGCAACATATTTCTATTGATATTCAACATCCTATCTTTTTTCTCCTTTTTTCTCCATGCAAGTTTTCGTTTGTCCATGCTAGCTGTGATACAGAGGGTAGAAGACGGTTGTGGGATAACTAGAGAGCAAATAATACAGATAATGGCTCATGGATTATGGGGGAGATTTCAATGTCATCACGCATGCTAAGGAAAAGAAAGGGGAAAGGGCATTCCAGGTGCAAGAAGCCCTTGATTTTCTTTCCTTTATGCAAGATGTTCAGGTTGTTGATGCATGTTATACAGGATCGTCCTTCATATGGTGAAACAACAGGTTTGGTTGTGCAAGAATTTGAAAGCGGCTTGATAGATTTCTGCTGAACCAATCCTTCATTGGCACGAATGTCAATCTATCTGTCCAGCATCTATTGAGGAGTCCATCTAACCACGCACCCTTATTGTTGAAAAGGAAGCTGAAGGATGATGATAAACCAAAGGCGTTTAGATTTATTAATTTCTGGGCAGCACATCTGAGCTTTCTTGATGTTGTTCGAGCTAGCTGGAAGTTTGATTTAGGTGGATCTCTGTTAAAATCTCTGGCAGATAACCTAAAGCATCTGAAGAAGGCATTATCCAGCTGGTCCAAGCAGACTTTTGGTGATATCTTTGCAAATGTAAAATATTGGGAGGAGAAGGCAGTTAATGATGAAAGAAATTTTGATGAGGAAGGTGATAAGTAATAATTTTATATATTTTAGTATAGTATTTTATATATAATTTTAGTATATTTTTTATATTTTTGATATTATAATGGCTCAATTTCATTACTTTCCATCAAACAGAGGATTGCTCTTAAATTAGGATTTTTAGTTCGAAAATTAGGGTTTTTAGGCAATAATATTATTTTGATCAAATTAATGCCCAAGTTTATTTGATTTTGTAGGGAAATGATGATTAAACAAAATTTGGATCAATTTAAGCACAAGGAATATCAAAATTGAAGGATGATTCAAGTTGTGCCAATTTTACATTTAAGCTTGGAAGTTTCAGCGATTATTTTCTTCACCAGATTCTACCAAAGCAATTATGGTTTACTTGTGGGAAAATGTCTCAAGGGCATTATGGGGATAACCAAAATTTAAAAGGGCAAAATTGGAAATGAAGAGCGATCTACGGTCATGATCTGTGTGTTGCCACCCGCGAATTGTCATCAACTTGTAAATTTCGGCTCTTCCAATTTGTAGCTTGTTCACACCACTTTTGCAGACAATTCAAATGTCCAGCTGCATATGCACTGCCCTAGGAGAATATTGCAAAGTTCAAGGCAAGATTTTCCAAGATTTGGAATCAGATTTCATCATCACATCTTCAACTTGGAAGGGACTTGAGTTAGCGGTTTTCCTATAAATAGATGCCTTTGTAGTTCATAAAAAATATGCTTGGCTTTATGCTTGAAAGCGTATATACTATAGCTTGATAGGAGGAGCACCCCATTTAAATACTTAGATTAGTTTTCTTTCGAGTTTTGTAGGAATAATCAATTCTTGTAACAAGACTTTGGAGGAACTACTCTTTATTCAACATGTTTGATGAAATGCAAGGACAAGTTTTGGAGCAAAGTTCATCCACCAAATGAGCATCTCTAACATTATTCTTCCTAGTTTCATTCATTCACAATTGTTTACATTCATATATGTACTTAATATTATCTTTATCATGTTAAACTAAGTTGTTCCAACTAGGTTTAGAATGAAACCATAATATGAATTGGTTTATGGCCAAAGTTATTCTTGTTTATTCATTTACTTGGTCATAACACTTGTTGTTGATTAGCTACCAACTTCAAGTCATCTTAGTTGTTATTTGACAAAGAGATTTGCACTTAACAATGGAAAGAGTAAATGGAACCTATATTGAATCTCACATGAGTAGTGATTCTCATAGATGGATTAAGATTTAAAGCCACAATTCATGAGTTTAATGATTTAATGCATGCTAGACTTCATCACAAGAGTAAGAAAGCTCATGTATTAGTAGTCTTCCATTCATAGAGAAATCTAGTTTGGAGTAAACATGGAATTGAATCTTAAACTTGGATAAAAATCATCATGGCTATGAGCTAAACTTGCATATTTGGTGGATTCTTAAGCCTAGTCAACTTTGTTTAACTAGTTTCTTCATTATTTGCTTAATTGAATTTGATTTTCCTACCATTTCTCCACTACCAAAGTTTGATTGTCTAGATAATAAAGCAAGTTAGTAGCTTTGGTAGTTTCTAAATCTTGTTTTCTCATGGGATCGACTCTAATACTCGTCACAACTACAATTGATCTGTTCACTTGTGGAACGAGTACTAGGTTATAAATTTTATTACTTGTTTGTGTGGATTTGTGCATGATTTTGATAATAACCGAAACTCACAATCAGAAGGATCCACTCAAACTTTAGAAAACATGAAGAAATCTAGAGACTCTTTGAACGAGGCATTAATCTTGGAAGAACACTTTTGGAAGTAAAAAGTAGGGATAAAGTGGTAGAAGGAGGGGGATAAAAATTCAAAATACTTTCATGCTATTGTATTGGAACGAAGAGCCAAATCAATCCTTCATAGTGTGAAAAATGATTCGGGTTAATGGTTGAATGTGGAAGAAGATATTATGCATGAAGCTTGCAAGTATTTTTCTAGTCTTCTTTCACATGAAGATTGGGACATGCAATTTGAGTTATCTCACATACCGAAGTTGTTATCCTTGGAGGATGTTGATTATTTGGAAAATATCCTACAATGGAGGAGATTCGAAATGTGGTTTGCTATGGATGGTGAGAGTGCACCTCGGCCAGATGGATTTACTGGCAAATTTTTTTCACAGGCTTGGGAGATCATGGCTCACGATATGTACAATGCAATCCTTAGCTTTTTTTTGTGGGGCAGAACTTCCTAAGTCTATCTCCACAACGTTGCTTGTGCTTATTCCGAAGACAACACACCATCAGGACTTCTCATAGTTCAGGCCTATCAGTTTATGCAACTTTCTTAACAAAATTATATCAAGAATATTGTCTGATAGATTGGCTTTAGTTTTACCGAAGATTATTTCTTCTCAACAAAGTGGCTTTGTGCAAGGTAGATTACTGGCAGAAAATTTTTTACTCACACAGGAGTTGATTGGTGGCATGAGAAAGAAGAAACGGGGAGGGAATGTTGTGTTACATGACAAAGGCATACGATCAAGTATCTTGACAGTACTTGATTCGAGTTCTACAAACCTTTGGTTTTGGTGAATGATGGATCGATATGATTTGGAGATTAATCTTTAATTATTGGTTTTCTGTCATCATTAATGGCACTCATAAAGGTTTCTTTAGATCATCCAAGGGTCTCGCCAAGGAGATCCAATCTCTCCTACTTTGTTTGTTATTGCTGTAGAAGGCATGACTAGAGCCCTAAATCTTTTGCTAGAGTAATGGAGCTTTTCTACTTTTAGTACCCCGCCTAGATGTCCTACTATTACTCACTTATCTTTTGCTGATGACAACATTATTTTTTCAGGAGCCTCAAGGAGATCTCTAAAGATGGTGATGGATGTCTTGTCAAAATATGAAGATGCCTCAGGTCAAAGGGTTAATTCCCAGTGGTTTTTTATGTCATGATAGTATGTCTAGAGCTCGAAGAAGGATTATTAAAGAGACTACGGGTTTCTCTGGAAAGGCTTTTCCAATTCGATATTTGGGCTGTCCTTTATTTTCGGGACGTAGTAAAAAAGAATATTTTGTGAACTTGTGTCAAATAGTGGCTTCTAAAGTCTTGAGATGGCAGAATAGATTCCTTTCTGTTGGGGGGGCAAGCTTATTTTGATAAAAAATGTGTTATCCTCAACGCCATTACACATCTTGACTGCTACTTGTCCACCTCGAGGTGTTTGTTTTAGGCATCTTGGAGAAAATTTTTGCTTGATTCCTTTGGGGTCTAGAAGGAGAGGGATTAAAGCGTCATTGAATTAAATAGAAGAGTCTTTGTTGTCCATTTGAAGAAGGAGGAGTGGGATTGCAATCATTGGAAGACATTTACTTAGCTTTCTCTTTGAAGCTTTGGTGGATGTTTAGGGAATGTAATCCCCTTTGGGCAGAATTTTTGCATGCAAAATATTGCAGTCATGTGCATCCAAGCCTTGTTGGGGCTTCTAGGATGGACTCAGCAATGTGGAAAAGAATGGTCTCTTGTAGGCATACTGCTGAAAAACATATTTATTGGCAGCTTAAAGATGGCCAAATCAGTTTCCTATATGATGTTTGGTTGGGAGATGAAGCAATACACAAGAGAGTTAATTGTCATGGTGATTATCAAGTTAGGCAATTCATAAATGAGTATGGATGGAATGAGGACGTCTTGCAAGGTTTGTTGCCTGATAATATTGTGCAAGATATTTTGTCTATACCCCCTCCGTTTTCTTCTAATGAACGTGATAGGATGATTTGGAGGCTAAAACCGTCTGGTGTATTTTCTACTCGGTTTGCCTTTGACTATGTAAGGGAAGGAAAAGCCGCTGGTTTTGTCTTTAAAAGAATCTGGGACACTGCCATTCCTATTAAAATATCCTTCTTTATATTGTGATTATTATTTAAGAGGATCTCGATTGTAGATATTGTTGAAAAGATAGGTATTCATGGCCCTTCAAGATGCTATTGTTGCAGTTCTCCATCCTTAGAATCTTTGGAGCATATTTTGGGGGCTACCAATATACCAAAGAAAGTGTGGTTTTTTTTTTTTTTTTTAGCAAATTCAGTTGGTATTTATAACACTCGTTCTTCCTTTAGACAAATATTGATGGATTGGTGGTTGCTGCCCACAAAATCTTCATCCGTTGCTTTTCTACATATTATTTCTCCTATGTCCCCCTCTATCTTTTATGCACATATTATGTAGTTCTATTAAATTTTGTAAGGGAGTTAGTACTCCTTGTTTTCTTCAAGTAATTTATTTAATTTATAATGTAAATAAAGAGAGGTAAGGCCTATATTCCCCTCTCTCTTGTAATTTGATTTCCATTATTAATAAAATTTTCGGGTGGCGTCCCTCCCCGAGTACGAGGTTTTGCCAAAAAAAAAAAAAAGTACATTCAAATGGATTGCATTCCATGTTTTATTTCATTAATTCGAACTTAAACTTTCAGCAAACTAGACCTTCATGTTTAATTTTCTTGCATTTCACCCCAGCAAATTGGGTGTGTCGCGCCCTAAAAATCGTGGGTAGAAGGTGCTAGTGGGGTCGTTGACTGTCGCGTCTGAAAAGATGGTCCGGTCTCGATGACCCTTTCGAAAATAAAGCTTTTTGAAAAAACCGTGGGTGTATGAGAAAAATCAAGTTTTAGTAAAAAAGTGTATTTTAAGAAAAATGATATTTTAAAAGAAAACAAGGCCGGGACTAAAAGTACGACAGGTTTGGCTAAATAATTTTTGAAAAAGGGTTTTATTTTAGAAAATGGAGTCGCCACTTGGTACTGAGTTAGGGTGTACCAAGTCACCCGAAAATCGTTTAACAAAACTAAAAATAAAAATTTATAAAATCATTTAAAACCCTTTTCCGACTCCAGTCTACGAAAAACAAGAGAAAAAAGGTCCGGGAGTCACATTTGAAGAAAGGGAAGGCAAAGGCTTGTGCCTAAGGCACCCTCTCAACCTAGCCGAGGCTAGTTGCGAGGTTTAATCAAAATTTCTTAAATTAACCCTAAATTCTATCGTGTTCGGATGTATCTAAATGAATGCAAATCCTAAGTCTAAATGTGAATATCAGGAAGGTCAAAATGTTCCGTCGAGACTTGGTCGGGATTATCGCATTAATTGCGAAACCCGAGTCAAGATCTCGAGGAAGTCACGAGTGTCTATGCAAAAATGTGATGCAAAAGAAAAGAAAATAATAATAATATATATAGTAAGTGAAGAAAGAAGGTGGGTATGCAACATGACAGGTACGGGGGACTAATAACTCGTGACTGAATGTTCCTACTCACGGAAGGGGGAACGGCCTGTACGCCATCGCTTCCCACGTGAGTAGACGACTATTTCTAGTTGAATCACACAAATGTCCTAAAGTTTAAGTGAATGCAACCTAGATGTCATGCATTTTAAAAACGCGTCAAAATAATAATAATAATAATGGTAATGAATAGTAATAATAAAATCATGCCAAATGGAAAGAAAAACTAAAAGTGTGTGAAATGAGAAATGCATACGAATGCACCTAATCACTAAAATGTCCTAAGGGTCTAGCGTTGGGCTAGCCCGTTCTAAGGAAAATCCCACTAGCATTGAACTATGCGAGAAAGGATGAAGCCACAACTAGCGTTGGACTAGTGTGGTGACAGAATACCATAAATCAATGAATTAAATATTAAAGCACTAAATTAAAAGCAATAAACATACAAAGACATATAAAATCAAGTAGGAGCACATAACACATAAGCATGATATCTAGATGCAAAATTCCTAATGAAAGCGGTAAAACAAATAAGCACAGTAAGCGCTGCAAAAGCAAGTAAATCCCTAACTATTACGCTGGGGGCTTAATTTACAATTTTAGGAGGGAAAAATTAAAAATGTCTTATCTATTACACTTTCTAGCTAGATACAGGATTTTTGCTAAAAATGTGAGAAACATTATCTAACTATTACATGGACTAACTAAATACACAAATATTATATTTTCTAGGAATAATAAAAATTTAAAATTAAATTAAATAGGTAAATACGCAACAAGTATACAAAATAAGAAATAAAAAAATAATAATAATGCATAAAATCATATTGGAGCATATTGGAGCACATAAAGAGGAAAATAACAAGATGTCGATATACCTCTTTGAAGACCTGGTACCAAATACTTAAGAAAATGAACACACAAGTCAAGGTATCACGATATAAATAAATAAAGTCTAAAAATGTGCAGTTAGAGTAAGATGTAAATTCTAGCAACTAAAGTGATTAAAAATGAAGCTCCATAAAGCTTAAGGTGTAAAAAAAATTAAAAAATTCACAAAGTCTAAGAGGGTAGAAATGCAAAATTAAAGTAAGTTGGGGGGGGGGTTAAAATAATAAATCTTAGCAAGTGAAGGGCACAAAATTTGCAAATAATGGGACCTAACTGACGGAATGTAACATTTGAGGGGTCAATATAAAACTATGAAAGACTTGATCGCATAAGGTAAAACTTTGGGGACATAATGATAGTACTTTAGACATACAAGGGCAAAGCTATAAATATTCATTGCATATATAAAATGAAACAAAACAAAAATTTATGAATTCGAAATTAGGACTAAAATAATTAACTATATTAACTTAACTATCCAAAGCAATTACCATTGAAAAAGATAAAAAACAAGACAAACAACAACTAAGAGAAACTAAATTAAGAAGTAATAAAATATTAAAATAAACAAATAAAGTCCCTAATTTCCCCATTTCGGTTCTCTAACAGTGAGCTCGAACCAAAATTTCTCTCCCCTTTAGTCTCGCTCATCACTTACTCTCTCGCCTCTCTTTCTTTCTTCTCCATTCCTTCTCTTCTTCTCCTCCAGATACTCTCTCTGCTCTTCTTTCCTATTTTCTTTTATTTCTGGTTTCTGACTCTCTCTTCGCACGTCCTCCCTTTCGCTATTCTCTTTCTCTTCGTTGAATCATCCCTTTCCTCTCTCCGATTTCTATTCTCTCTGATTCCAGCTCTCCTAATTTCCCTCTTTGTTTTACTTTTTTTTTTTTTTGATCTCTTGTCCTTTCTCTCTTGTGTATCTCTCCCCCTATCTCTTTGTCTATTTCCCTTTCTCCTCTCTGTTTTCTCTCATATTTTCTCTCTCAATTCGCCGGCTTCTCTCTTTTCTCACTTTCTCTCTGTTCACTCTTCCTCTCTTCTTCTGTTTTCTGTTTTTTTTGGGCCTTTGTATCTTCTTGATTGCAAAGTCATGGCTGATGGGGAGGAATTGCATATTAAATGTAGAGTTTTGAGTGCGAATTTGGTAATCATGGGAGGCGGATGTGGAGGAGGGTTTCGAATTTGTGGTTGTGATTTTGTTTTTGAGGACTATTTTGCAGATTAGGGGGGCGATTTGGTGTTGCCTTTGTGACTAATTGTGGTTGTTTTTTGTTGTTTTGGTATTAGTTTTTGCTGATTTTGAGCTATTTTGTTTGATTGTCTTGTGAGGGGTGGCGATGGAAATCAATGGAGTGACTGATTTTGAATGGGTGATTATCGTGTGTGCCATTGTGAATCTGTATGTGTGCAGTGATGCTGATTCTGTGTGTGTGTGTTTATGAGAGGCTGTGTGTGATGAAATTGAATGAATTGTGGCTGTTTGGATTGCTTTTTGTGCAGGTTATGGGCTTATGGAGGGGGGCGTGATTTCACAGCTTTTGGGGCTTTTTCTAATTGAAACGGTGGTGATCAAACTGGTGGGTTGGTTGGTGTTTGATTGTGTGCTTTTCTTTGTTTTGCAGGTGTCGATGTGTGGTATTGGAGGGCTGCTGGGAGGTGGAATGGGTGTGATTGGGTGGTGGTTTGGCTTAATTGTGAGGTCTGGAGTTTTGGTGATTTTAGGAAATTTGCTGGAGATGGGGTCTGTCGGAGGTCTGTTTTCTGGGCTGAGCAGTGAGGAAGATGGTAAAGGGATGGTATTGAGGAGCCATTGGTGGTGCGATTGAGAGGTGAGGGGATTTGGTTGCTGTTTATGATGTTGTTGGTGAATATGTATTTGCAGTGGATGGTTGTGCGATTGAGGCTGTCTTGATAATGAATGAGAGCATTTTGGTTCTGTGGAAAGAGGAACAGGGGAAGGGGATGGCGTTTCTGTGGTTCTGGTACTGATAGGGGCTTTTGGGTGGTTAACTGACGGAGTTTGTCACTGGTCGTTTGTTTGAGCTTGGAGTGGTTGACTGGCGGAGTTTGTTCTGGCTTGGAGGTTGAGGAAATTGGGCTGGTTTTTGCAAGAATTTTGACAGAATTTTGGGTTGAAATTACCGGATAGAGGTGGCTGATGGTGAATTCGGTGGTAGTGGAAGAATGAAGAACGGCGATGAAGAAGATAGTTCAAACCCAGATAACAACATCCCCAGAGATAACATCAAAAATAAATAATAAATAAGAAAAAATTAACATAACAAAAAGCAACAAGAATTCATATCAGATTAGCTTATAGGAAAAAAACTGTAAAAGAAAATTGAATTCTAAAATATCCTATTGTTTTGATGACAAATGAGTAGACCCAATTAAGCGTTGAAGTTTTTCTTGAAAAATCTGATGAACAGTGGCGAATCTGGAGGTTGAAGATGATGAACAATGATGAAAAATGAGAAAATGGCGGCCCCTTTTTAGTGTGTTTTGTGGTGTTTTGGTGTGCGTTTGAATCCTTAAAAACAGAAAAGCAAAAGTGTTTTAGGGTTTTTTATTTTTTCTTCTTTTTTCGGCTGATTAAAGAGGGTATTTATAGCCCACTTGTCTTGTTGGCCAAGAATGCTGTAAAATAACGGAAATGCCACCGGTATTAAAAAATGCTAATTTTATTCAAAAATATATTTTTTTAACCCTAAAATTAAAAATTAATACAAGGAATATGACAGCGATTTCTAAATTTTCCAAAAGAATTGACAATAGATTTCAAAAATAAAAACTAGAGCTTAAAACTGATAGAAACGTGCTCAGGGTGTAAAATGACGATTTTGCCCATGGACAATGAAAATACACAAAAAATACCTATTAACCTCGAAAAATCAACAGAAATTAAAAATAAGCTTAAAACACTAGAAAATGCAATTTTGACTCAAAATTTGATAAAAAATGAATTTAAACTGTAAAATGACAATTTTGTCTTCGGACAATGAATATTCATAGAAAAATAATTATTGTCTTCAAAAAATTGTAAAAAATTACAAATAACCTTAAAACACTAGAAAATGCATTTTTGACTCAAAATTTGTGAAAAATAAATTTAATTTGTAAAATGACGATTTTGCCCTTGGGCAATGAAAATTCACAGAAAAATAGTAATCATCTCTAAAAAAATCAAAGAAATTAAGAAACATGCTTAAAGAATTAGAAAAAATGAATTCGGAACTTAAAAATGAGCTAAAATGGTATCCATGAGGCGAAATTACCATTTTGCCCTTGTGTTGGTAAAAATATAAAGAATACCAATTAAACCTAGAAAAATCATAAGAAATTAAAAAATTCACATAAAAATAAAAATATGAATTTAAAACCCCCAAAAGCTGATAGAAAAATATTTACAAATAAAATTACTATTTTGCCCCCCATATTATTGAAAAAGTAAAATTTGTCCCAAAAGGTGCAAACATGCCCTTCCAATGCTTAAAAATAAATAGTGTGTCAAAATTTGCTGTCTACAGGGTGCATGTCCGGTAAACTGGACCTTCACGTTTAATTTTCTTGTATTCACCCTAGCAAACTGGGTGCATGTCCAGCAAACTAGACCTTTACATTTATTCTTCACGTTTGGCAAACTTTGCATTGCCTCTCACCCCAGCAAGCTGGGTACATGTCCAACAAATTGGACCTTTCACGTTTAATTTTCTTATACTCACCCCAGCAAACTAGGTGCATGTCCAGCAAACTGGACCTTCACGTTTATTTTTCAAATTTGCAAACCAAACTTTGCATTGCATCTCATCCCAACAAACTGGGTGCATGTCCAGCAAACTGGACTTTCACGTTTAATTTTCTTGTTCTCACCCCAGCAAACTGGGTGCATGTCCAGCAAACTGGACCTTCACAATTATTTTCTTTGCATTCAACCTAGCAAATTGGGTGCATGTCAAGCAAACTAGACTTCATGTTTAATTTCTTGCATACTGGGATTGCATTTGTCCAGCAAACTGGATGTTTTCATATTTAATTTCTTTGCATTTCATCAATCCTAGCAAAATAGGATCACACATCTCTCCAGCAAATTGGACGTTTCATATTTTATTTTAATTTTATTTTTCAAGTCAGGCAGTCCAAACTTTTGCTTTCATTATTGGAACTACGTTTGATCTGATTCCTTTCACCAGGATACGTAGGCAACTCCTAGAGAGCTCAGTCACATGTTTCTACGTATTCATTTGTTTGTCTTTCATTCAGATGTTTGCCTCAATTTACACTTGCATTCATTTTCACATTAAGGTGAGTCAAAATTTGGTGTTGTCTACTTGTTTGTTTGAAATCTCTGTGAGATTCCTGACAAAGAGGGGCAAGCTGTAGACACCAAATTTTGACACACTACTAATTTTCTAATATTAGGGGACCTTTTTCCTACTATTTGGAGTCAAATCCTGATTTTTGGGTAAAAATGAAAAAGTCAGCAATTTTGGGGGGCAAAATAGTAATTCTTTTTAATTGTAAATATTTTTCATTAGTTTTGGGATTCATTTTTGGTACTTTTATACACATTTTTACATTTTTGAGGTTTTTTTTCGGATTTAACTGATATTTTTCATATATTTTGATAGTATAGGGGCAAAACAATCATTTTACTTTCTGAACATTTTTCACCATTTTTGGGTCCCAAATTCATTTTAGGTCTTTTAAGCACGTTTTTAAGTTTTTCTAATTTTTTTCGGGTGAATTGCTATTAATAAATTTATTATTTACATTTTCCTAATTTTTTTTCCATTTTTGTGAGAGAAAATAGATTTTTTATGTTTTTGTAAGGTTAAAGTTGTAATTTTGGTAGTCAAGGGCGTTTTGGTCTTTTAGTCATTTCTTGGAAGATAAGTCTTTTGTGCACTATAAATATCCCCACTTGGGGATTAAGAAAAAAAGGTGGAAAATATAAAAAGCCTAGATAGAGTTTTTTAGTTTTTAGTTTTTTTGATTTTATCTATTACACCAAGAACACCGAAAACACACTTTTTCCTACATTTATCTTCAAGTTTTCACCAAGAACACCTAGAACACCTACTAGGTTTTAGTGTATCTTCAAGTTTTCACCTAGAACACCTAGAACACACACTAGTGTATCTTCAAGCCTACACCTAGAACACCTAGAACACACACTAGCACATCTTCAACCTATACCTAGAACACCTAGAACACACACTTCCCCAAATCACACACACTACACACACTCACACTCTCTCACACACACTACATACATTACACATATTACACTCTCTCTCACACACTAACACACACTCACAAATGTACAACACACGCAACCCTCACACAGTAGGTTCATATTCTCCCACACACAATTTCACAAATTTAGTTTCTCAATACATACACAATACACATAGTCCCAGAATACACACACAGACACATAGTCCACCCATTTACACACACACACAAATGTGCACATAGATTTACACACATTGCACACACCAAAAAATACACACACTGACATACGAACACACACAGCATACAATTCACACACACCACACACACAAACACTGTGACACCCTAGAAAATGCATATAAGAACCAATTAATTCATGTGCAACTATTAGTAGAAAAGATAAAATAGAGAAAAGAAAAGAAAAAGGGAAAAACCGAAAATACACTTAGAAGAGAAATTCTTTTACTTAAAGTTTAGTATAAACCCTTGATTTATTAGTTGGAAGATTTCTTAAGTTAATTAGGTCAATTAACTAAAATTTTACTTTTAAGTAGGACATTTAAGTATTAAACTTGGATTAATTTCATTGGATCATTAGTTATAATAGTGTTTAATTTTAACTAAGTTTATTCTACTATTTTAGTCCTTTGAACACTTGAATTTTTGCTCAACTTCTATTCAAAAATTTCACTTATTCTCTTGTTTTATTTTTCTTTTCTTGACTGAAATTCTTTCCTTTCTTCTTATATTTGACCGAAATTTTCTTCCTTTCTTTCTTTTCTTCTTGGCCAATTTTTCTTCTTTTCTTTCTTTTCTTCTTTGGCCGAAATTCTTTCTTTCTTTTCTTTTCTTTCTTGGCCGACTTTTTCTTTTCTTTTTCTCTTGTCATGGCTGGATTTTTCTTGTTAATTTCTCTCTATTTTTGCTTCAAAAAATTGTGTCATGATTTTATTAATTACTAGGTGATAATGGATTAAAAAGATTAGCCAATTAAACTTGCCCAACTTAACCACTAATACCTTAAAAGCATAAACCTAAACTTGACTCTTGTTATGCTTTGATTGGTCATTTTTTTCCCAACTATTTTTCTTTAATTATTTTCCACTTTCTTGGCCTATTTCTTTTTCTCTTTCCTTTTCTCTTGGCCGGCCACCCTAGTCTTCAATTTCCTCTCATTTTCTCTCAACTTCTTGGAGCTTTCTCTTCAAACTTTGGACAAATTCACCATAGAAAGTGAGCTTCCCTTCCTTCTAAGCAAAGTTCTATGCTTGTTTAAGGTATGTACTATAAGCTTTAACCATTAATTTCAAGTTTAATTGGTCTTTTGTACTAGTTTAATATTGAATTCTTATGATTTTTTAACTTGAAGATTTATGCTTGAAGTGAAGTATTACTTGTTAGAGATAGTGTTTTCTTGGTTAGATTGAGTAGTAGATAGTATTAAATCTTGAAATTTTTAAGTGTTACATGTAGCTTGGAGGTAGAAACTTGAACTTTGAGTGAGATTTTGATTTGAATTGAGTTTGGATTGAACTTAGAATTGTAGAACTTGTTGAACTATGGATTTGATGGTTGAAATCTTGAAGGAAAAACAAATTTGGGAAGGCCGAATTTAAGGGGAAATAATGTCAAAATTTTGTTAGAAATAAAAAGGAAACAAATAGATAGAATTCCTACCCAAGAACATGTCAAATTTAGTGAAATTAGTGTGCTGGAATTTTTACCAAATGACCAAATGTTGAACAAAAACTTTCTTAGAAAATGAAAACCCTAAATTGAAAACCCTAAAATGAAAACCCTAAAATGAAAACCCTAAGATGGAAACCCTAAACCCTAAAACTAAAACCCTAGAAATAAGTGGGGTATTTCTTGAATTTTCTCACTAAATTAATTAGGGTTTAAATCGAGTTTTCATTAGATTATTTCTTTTAAATTTCAGGACCCGAAAGCGAGACCCGACCTTTTTACGAAATATTCTCGTAGGCATTCCAGGTGAGTGTCTTTATGTGTGCATGATGCATGTAATGTGATATTTCCATTTGTAAATATTATGCTATGATTGCAAATAATATGTGATAAAATGTGCTACTTGAGGAAAGATGTGTACTTTATCACATCTATTCCACAATGTGCTACTTGTTTTCATGATTAAATGTGTTACTTGTGTTTGAGACTACCGTGACTAACTTTACTGTTACTTCATGGATAGTCAACCCGGCTGCACGTGGGAGGTCATAAGGTGTTGGGTGTTTTAGGGCATGGTTGTTCTTTCCCTTAAGTTGTGAATCCTCAAAGAGGCCAACTCTGGATTGAACTTACTTGCTTGCTTGTTGACTCCTCCAAGGTCGAGATTACTCCCTGGATGGGGTAGCCTGTACGGAGGTTATAAGGTGAATGGTGGTTAGGGTTCTTGCTTGATAATATTGACATGACCTTTGATAAAGACCTGAGCTATTATCTCGGTCCTAATATCATGGTTACATGATCGATACTTGTTCCTCCTGCGGTTGAGCTTGCTCCCGTAGTTGAGCCCATATCCGCCATTGACTACTTGTTAATTTATTTGTTCATGTGTTAATTATAGACCTTGTTAATTATTTTATTTCCCTGAAATAATGGATTCTTGGTATGTCTGCATGACTTGGGCACTTACTAGGCTATTATAACTCATTCCTTTATTTGTTTTCCTTTACCCAGGTTTTTCTCACTCTTAAAGCTGGGAATGGCGAGTTTAATTATAATAGACATTTTTGTTCTTGTATTTTGGATAACCAAGCTGTTTGGTTACTATTGTAAATAATATGTATATTTTGGGCATGTAAACTTTTAGTACTTGGCATGTAAACTTTTAGTGACTTATGTACCTTAAGTTGAGCTATGTGAAAGTATACTATTTTGGGTTAACTGTGCGTGAATGTTCCGAGTACGTGCTTGAGTGAGTCCTGGCGAGAGCTAGGCAGGCAGTCCACTAAGCCCTTTGGTGAGCCTCTGGGTAAGGTGGGGCTGTCACAAACACGCAGTAGGTTCACTCACACATTCACACATATTCACAGTCACAGCATGCACAAACACATGCTCATTTGCACACACATACACAGTTCAACAGATCACCACCCTTCGTGTGACAGCCCCACCTTACCCAGAGACGCACCAAAGGGCTTAGCAGACTGCCTGCCTGGCTCTCGCCAGGACTCAAATCACGCACTCACTCAAACATCCGAGCGTACTTAACCAAAATAAAATACATTCATTTAATTCATTCGAAAGTACAAGTATCACAAGAAGTTTACATCTCAAAATATACATAGTATTTACAATAAAAGCCTACACAGTTAGGCTATCAAAATACATGAACAAAACATTTACTATATCCAAAAGCAGCTTTTCAAGCTTTAGTATTTTGGAAAAACCTGGTTAAAGAAAACAAATAAACGGGATGAGCTATAATAGCCCAGTGAGTGCCCAAGTCATGCAACCATACCAAGAATTCATTATTATATAGAACAAGATAATTGACAAGGTAAATAGGCAGGTTATGAACAATTTAATTAACAAGTAGTCAATGGCGGATACAAGGCTCAACTACGGGAGCAAGCTCAACCACAGGAGAAGCAAGTACTGTTCATGTAACCATGATGTTAGGACCGAGATAATAGCTCAGGTCTTTATCAAAGAACATGCCAGTATTATCACGCAAGCCCTAACCACCGTTCACCTTATAACCTCCGTACAGGCTACCACATCCAGGGAGTAATCTCAACCTTGGAGGGCCAACACACAAGAAAGTTCAATCCGGAGTTGGCCTCTTTGAGGATTCACAACTCAAAAGGGAAAGAACAACACGCCCTAAAACACCTAGCACCCTATATCCTCCCAAGCCTGTATAGGTTGACTATCTGTGAAGTAACGGTAAAGTTAGTCATGGAAGTCTCACGCACAAGTAACACATTGGATAGTGAAAGCATGTAACACATTGCGGAATAGATGCGATAAAGTACACATCTTTCCTCAAGTAACACATTTCATTAGATAATCATGTCAAGTATAACATATCATTTCATGCATCGAAATAATAACGTCAAGTATTACATGGCATTTCATGCATCGAAATAATAACGTCAAGTATTACATGGCATTTCATGCATTATGCACACATAAGAAGAAAATATTTCGTAATATGGTCGGGTTTCACTTACGGAGCCTGAAATTCAAAAGAAAATAGTCGTATAAAAACTGGATAAAAATCTAAGTAATTCGATAAGAAAATTTGAGAAATACCTCAAGTCTTTCTAGGGTTTAATTTCTAGGGTTTTGGAGTTTAGGGTTTTACTCTAGGGTTTAGGGTTTTCGAAGTTAGGGTTTTTCTAACTTTTAGGGTTTTGATCGGAAAGGTTCAATTCACTAATAGCTAATCTACAAAAATTTTTGCACATTCTAATCACTAAATTACAGCTTATAAGCTTTAAATCATAGCCTAATCACTTTATTTCTTAGGTTTTACCGAAATTTCGGCAGCACTTCCCCTATAATCGGACTAACCTAAAATTTTTAACCTGCAAGAAAAACATCCAAAAAACCCAATCTCAAGTAGTTCTACCAATTTCACATCAAACTCACTTCAATTTCACCCAAATTCATCACAAAAACACCTAAACTTCTCCAAGTTTCTTCAACTAAATCATCCTTAATTCATGCCATTTCAAGTTTAAATCACTATGTACAAGCATACAAGTCCATAAACCTTATATTCATGGAATAAAACTTCATATTTCAAGGCTAAAATAAGTCATACTTAACAATAAAGACATGGCTTAGAAGCTAGAAAACTATGATCTTTTACTTGAAATAAAAAGAGAAGTTCTTGGGAAATACCTTTAATAAGGCAAGATTGTTGCTTAGGAGGAAGATTAACTCAATTTCTATGGATGAAAAGTGATCAAATAGAAGCAAAAGCTCCAAGAAAATGAAAGCAAATGGAGAGAAAAGAGAGAAGAGACAAACCGGCCAAGTGGAGAAAAGAGAGAAAAAAATAAGTTAAGCTAAGTGAAAAAGAATTGAAGGAAAATTGGAAAAGTGGTGACCAATCAAAGCATGACAAAACCAAAAGTAAAGCTTGACTTTCTTGCAAATAAAGCTCCACTTGGCCAAGTATAATTTGAAGAGATTTTTGTCATTTATCCTACACTTAATCTTGCAAGACATTCTAGGTACAAATCTTAAGGGTAATGGTACAACATGTTAGTAAAATAGAATATCATTCCTTATTATTTTTTTCCACTAATTCGACCCTTCTTTTTTTTTTTTCTAATGAACATAATACCAAATAAATGGTTTTGGCATGAATTTCTAGGGTGTTACACTTCGAACCACACTCACAATCCAAATGCCATCACACGACCACCAGATTTCACCATCCACCATTGCTACTTCCCAATTCAGCAACAATTATCCACAAACACAAACCACCAATTTTTTTGTTGCCAGAAATCCACCTGAACCAACACCCTGCCTCCTCTGCTCATAGACTACCAACCAAGTCAGTTCCAAAAGCCAAAGTCAAAGTACACAACCACCTGCCCAACCCTAGGCCACCACATCCAAACCAATTGCCACCCAAAAGCAGCCCCCAACAACCCTCTAAACCACCAGAAATCATCCAAAGACCACCCTTCTTCAACCGAAGAAATCACTACCAAAAAAAAAAAGAAGAACCTGCAAAAACAGTTCAACAAATGACCCAATAAACAAACTCAAACATCCAAAATCCACTAAATTGACCCAGATTCATCATCACCACCATGTTCCAACTATTAGACACCCAAAACACAAGCCTCCACCATCCAAGCAGCAATGCCAGTCACCAATTTGCAGAACCACCAAAGTCTCTGTTTCAATTCCATCCCTGCCCAACCAGAAAGTCTTACCATCACAACTCCCTCATCCGCAAACATCATTCACAACAACCAAAACAACCAATCATCACCCAATTCATCAGCTCCAACCACTATCATCCAATTCACCACCCTTATTGCCATCACACAGCCACAAACAACAAAACAACTACCCGTCCACAGCCACCGCCACCAGTCATCTCCTCCATCACCTCAATTCCTCTGCCAGCCAGATCCAAATTCAACCACATAAAGCCCCAATTGCCATCATTTTCAACTGCCATTTTCAATTACCTCTGCCGCCCAATAATCTCAAGCAACTCATTAGCTACAGCCAAACGAGTCTGCCCCAACAAAATCATCAGACACTGCCAGTAAGAAGCCCCACCAGGAGCCATCTCATTTCCACCATTGTCATGTCTATCGCGCTATAAACGAGGAAAAATTTTCACACCCTCTTTTAATTTTTGGTATATAAACTAAATTTATTCTTGAATGTTTGTGTGGTTTAGTGATGAATTGAGCAAAGGGGGTGAGGTTAGTAGTTGGATTTTGAGAGAGTGATATTTGCTGCTTCTGGGTTAAAAATCGATTGGGAAGGAGGGGCCAAATGATGAGAGTAATTAAGAGCAAGCGAGGGAATGAGGATAATTAGAGAGAGGAAGAAGAGAGAACATTGAGAAAATCTAAGAGAGACGAGAGAGAAATGGAAAGAGAGAGCGAACAGAGATCAGAAAGAGAAAAGAGAGAAGAGGAAGGGGAAAAAAGAAAGAAAAGAGAGTAGAGTAGGGAGAAACAAAGAGAGAAGAGAAAGAAAGAGAGAAGGGGAGAAAGAACAAGAAGAGAGAAGAGAGGAAAGTGAGAGAGAGAGGAAGACAGATACGAGAGAGAACAGAAAGAATAGGGAGGAAATCAGGAGATTGAAGAAACAGAAAGAGAGTGAGAGAAGACTGGAAGAGCCTGGAGAGAGAACCAAAACAAAAGAAAAAGCAGACGGAGAAGAAAAGAGAATAAGAGAAATCAGAGAAGGAAAATCGGAAAAGAAAGGAAAGATTAAAACAAAGAAAACAATCACAGAGGAACGGAGAGAGTGAAGGGAGAAAGAAGCTGGGAGTTTGGTGAAGAAGGAGACTGATTAGAGTTTGATTGTCTAAATCATTTAAGTCGTTTAGTTAATTTCTGTTGCTTGTTTTTTTATTTGTTTAACTTTTAGCTTAATTGATTAAGTTTGCTAACTAAGTTCAGCTAGGTAATTAATTTTAGTCTTTTGTTTTCCTGGTTATTTCCCCTTTTTATCTTCCATTTGTTTAGCTGTTATTTTTAGTTAATTGATTATGTCAATTAAGTTCTTTTAATTAATTAGTTAGCTCTAGTTTTCTTGCTTATTTTAGTTTAGCATTTTGTTTTGGTGGTTTTTGTAATTAAGTGAATGTTACGTTTTTCTTTAGTCTTATTTTTGAGTTATTAGTAATACCAATATGCCTTTTAACACTTTTAGTTGGTTTCATTTAAGTCCACCCATGATTGTAGATTGAGATCCAGATTTTATATTTCTTTCAATTAGGTCCCACTATTTGCAAACTTATTCCTCAATTGATGAAATTTATAATTTTACCCTCTTGGTTAGTTAGAATTTATTTATTCATTTATTTTATTATTTCTCCCTCCTTAAGCTTTATAAACATTTGTTTTAGTCCCCTTAGCTGCTAGGCTTTACATTTTATCCCCAATTTTAAGTGTTTCATATTTTTTTGCGTTAAATAGTGGTACCTTGACTTATTTATTCATTTTGATAGTATTTTTAGTACCAGGGTCTTCGAGAAGAGGTATTTCTCGTCACCTTTAATTGCTTCTTTATGTGCTCCAATGTGATATCCCACATTGGTGGGAGTAAGAAAAAAGAATAGTATATAACATCCTACATTTGGGCTACTAAATAACTTGGCTTAAGCATTTTGAGCCAGTGGTTTAAAGCTCAAAAGTTATTGGGCCAGCCCAGACGCGGGATGTTACAAATTGGTATTAGAGCGAATCTCGTGTGGTCTCTGCACGGGGTGAGACTGGGCCTATGGTATTGGGCCAGACTACGCAATGAAGTGAAGGAACTAAGTGCTGTGCGGGGCCAAGTGCTACGTCGATCTAAGGGCGGGAGCCACCTCTAGAGCCCATACGAGCCACCTCTAGAATCCAACACAACCGAGTGGACAGTCCGGAAATGAATTAGGCTTTGTAAGGACGCAAAGGCCTAAAGTAGGGGTGAATGTGATATCCCACATCGGTGGGAGTAAGAAAAAAAGAATAGTATATAACATCCTACGTTTGGGCTACTAAATAACTTGGCTTAAGCATTTTGAGCCCGTGGTTTAGAGCTCAAAAGTTATTGGGCCAGTCCAGATGCGGGATGTTACATCCAATGTGCTCATATGTGATTTTTTATGCATTTCCTTCACGTATTTCTTATTTTTATTTACATTTTGTGTATTTATTTGCTTTATGTTATTTAACTTCAAATTTTATTATTTTGGCAAAAATGTAATATTTTGTATTTAGCTAGTCACTGTAATAGATAGAGTATTTTTCTCATATTTCTAGCAAAAATTTTGTATTTAGATAGCAAGTGTAATAAATAGCTCGTTTTTCACTTTTTCCCTCATTGAATTGTAAGCTAAATCCCCCGGTGTAATAGTTAGGCCTTGTGTGTTTTTCCCTACTTACGTGCTTATTTGTTTTATCGCTTTCCTTAGGACTTGCATTTAGATATCATGCTTACGTATTATGTGCTCCTATGTGCTCTTATATGTCTTTACGTGTTTATTTGCTTTCGATTCATGCTTTATTGCTTTGTTCATGTTTTACCAGTTTTTATTATTCCGTCACCACACTAGTCCAACACTGGTTGTGGTTTTTTCTTGTTTCCCCACTAGTCCAATGCTAGCGGGGCATTCCTAGAACGGGCTAGTCCAACGCTAGACCCTTAGAGCATGTTAGTGCTAGGTGCACTCGTGTGCATTTCATATCATTTCACACACTAATTTTTTAGGAAAATTTTCATTTTTGCATGATTTGTATATATTTTATTATCTATTATCTATTTTTGACAAAAATTCAGTGCATGACATTTAGGTTCCAGTTTTACTTAGAAGTTAAGTCATCTTGTGTGCTCCGACTAGAAATAGTCGTCTATTCACGTGGGAAGCGGTGGCGTACATGTCGTTCCCCCCTCGGTGAGTAGGAATATTCAGTCATGAGTTATTAGTTCCCCGTACCCGTTATGTTGCATTTCCACTTTCTTCGGCCACTTATTATCTATATTACTATTTTTCTTTTTCGTTTTGCATTTCATTTTGCATTCACACTCGTGACTCTCTCGAGGTCTCGACTCGATTTTCGCAATTAATGGGATAATTTCGAGCAAGCCTCAACGGAACATTTCGACCCTCTCGATACTCACATTTAGATTTAGATTTGCATTTATATAGACACATCCAAATGCGATAGACTCTAGGGTTAACTTAGGAAATTTGATTAAGCTTTGTAACTCGTTTCGGCTAGGTTGAAAGGGTGCCTTAGGCGCCAGTCTATGCCTTCCCTTTCTTCAAATGTGACTCCCAAACCCTTTTCTCTCATTTTTTCATAGACCTAAGTCGGAAAAGGGTTTTAAATGATTTTTTCTAAAATTTTACTTTTGTTTTGTTAAATGATTTTTTCGGGTGACTTGGTACACCCTAACTCAATACCAAGTGGCGACTCCATTTTTTTAAAATAAAACCCTTTTTCAAAAATCAGTTGGCCAAAACTATCGCACTTCTAGTCCTGGCCTTGCTTTCTTTTAAAATATCATTTTTCCTAAAAAACACATTTTTTACTAAAAACTCGATTTTTATCACACACGCACAGTTTTTGTAAGGTAATAGCATAGGTAACGCAACGGAAAAATAAAAATTTATTACCTTAACCATGGATCTCTTTGACATATCTATATGATTAGCAAGGGGGTTTGCATGAAAATTACCTTAAGCACAGAAGATTTCTATGCTTCTAGGCAAAGATCCTTCGAAGAAGATGTTAGATCTACCACGAAAAGCCCTCCAAGCGTAGAGCCTCTAACGATATCCACACGAACAACTTCTTTGGGAACCTTATAGGCTTGCTTGCTTTGACTTTTGAGTGCTAGCTCCCTTGAATTATTAAGAACACAAGAAGAAGAAAAACCTAACCCTTAGGAGAGAGAGAGAGAGACGCCTAGAGAGAGAAAGAGGCGTGACTTTTCTCTTCAATTTTTCTCTCACTAGTTTTCTTTTGTGCTGCAATAATAATAATTCAAGAGTCAAAGCATGAACCTATTTATAGAGGAAGTATTCTAGTCTTTTAGGAAATAAAGCTAATTAGAAACCAAGAAGGTTTAGGCAACTTACTTTAAGCTAATCCTTCTCCTTTAGGAAATCTATTCCATAAGGAAACCAATTAGTTACTTTATTTCTTTTAGGAAACTAATTTCCTACAAGACTTAGAATATTTATAAATAAGTCCTTTAAGTTAATTTATCTCATAAATTAACCCCATAAGTATCTCATACTTATCTTAATTACATTTTAACCCAAAGATTTTGTTCTTTATGTGTGTGACCCATTAGGTTCCATTCACGTTGGCAATAAGTATAAATTATAACTCATTAATTGAGCTAGATAAATTAAACACTTTTAATTTATCATTAATTCACTAATTAATCAATTCATACTTATAGATCATGAGTGGCGTCTAGCAATGCATCATGACCACCCAAGTGAATAGGAAAGTCATATGGTAGACCATACCCTTCAATGACAATGTTACCGTGTAATTAATATCCTTTCACCACACTATATCCCAATTAGTCTAAAAGTATAGTGCATACTTTTAAATGACTAATTTATATTTTCTTGTTCCAGAAATATAACTCTCCATGATGTATAACCTTGAAACTACTTCCAAGTTATACTATCACTTCTGCAGAAGATTTATGAGTTAATATTTCCAACAAGTGGCCATTAAGGGATATACTCTCCTATTAAGGAGTGGTGAATCCTATATTGATTACTCACTATCTTTCCATGCTTCAAACTATACCCAATCTCTAACCTATGAGCTACCCTTTTACGGGCACCGAGGAATAGAGTCAAAGTATAGCAATCCACACTCAAGATACTATGGTAATCTCAAGTCAAAGGATCACTTACACCATTGCCATTAAGAGTTCAACTATTGGCACTATAGTTGAAACTCTTGGCGGATCAATCCAATGAACTTGTTCTCAAACAAGCATCCACATACTAGCTTAAGTGTCACGCACACCATAGTCAATGAGATCAACTACTACTTACCATAAGTAGAGGCAAAGTATGTGCTAGTCTATCCGTATTAATGATGTCCAATCTCATTAATACTATGACTAGGGATATTTAAGAATATGACTTTATGTATTAGAGTCTCATAATTGTAACCCTTACAATCTCTAATACACAGTCAATATTCTAAGGACTTTATCAATCAAACAAGTAACATGGAAATACAAGTATAGATGATAAAGAAAAATACCACATGGATAAATATAACATAAATAAGTGTAAAACAAAACACCTTTAAACCATCTTGGTTTTAGGGCATACACTAACAAACTCCCACTTGCACTAAAACCAATCACTCATTTGTTTTAGGCCAAAAGCATTTACATGAGCATCATGCTTTTTCTGGGACAAGGCCTTAGTGAGATGATCAGCTATATTGTCATCAGTGGGAACCTTTTCTATCTTTACATCATTCCTACCAACTATTTCTCTAATAAGATGGTAGCGCCTAAGTACGTGTTTGGATCGTTGATGAGACCTAGGTTCCTTTGCTTGGGCTATGGCACCATTGTTGTCACAATACAAAGGTATAGGATCAACAATGGAAGGAACCACTCCTAGCTCGTTGACGAACTTCTTGATCCAAACAGCCTCTTTTGCAGCTTCGGAAGCAGCAATGTACTCGGCTTCAGTTGTAGAATCAGCGGTAGTTTCTTGCTTCGAACTCTTCCAGCTCACAGCACCACCATTTAACGTGAATATAAATCCAGATTGCGACTTACTATCATCCTTGTCTGACTGAAAACTAGCATCAGTGAAACCACACACTTCTAAAGTGTGTCCTCCATAAACCAAGAATAATTCTTTAGTTCTTCTCAAGTACTTAAGAATACTCTTGACAGCTACCCAGTGACCCTCACCAGGGTTAGCTTGGAATCTGCTCGTAACACTTAGAGCATAGGAGACGTCGGGTCTCGTACATAGCATAGCATACATAATGGATCCTATTGCCGAGGCATAAGGAACCTTTTGCATGCTATCAATCTCGACAGGTGTCTTAGGACACATGTCTCTCGAAAGAGTAATCCCATGTCTCATAGGTAAGTACCCTTTTTTCGATTGCTCCATGCTAAACCTCTTTAGCATCTTGTCTATGTATGTCGATTGACTGAGACCAAGCAACCTCTTGGATCTATCTCTATAGATCCTAATTCCCAGAATATAGGTTGCCTCTCCTAAATCTTTCATGGAGAAACTCTTGGACAGCCATACCTTTACGGTTTGTAGTGAAGGTATGTCATTTCCCATCAACAATATGTCATCCACATAAAGTATTAAGAAAACGACAGCGCTCCCACTCACCTTCTTGTATACACAAGGCTCGTCTTCATTCTTAAGAAAACCAAACTCTTTGATTGTCTCATCAAAACGAATGTTCCAACTCCTTGAAGCTTGCTTGAGTCCATAAATAGACTTTTGTAGCTTGCATACCTTATGACTATCAATGGAGTCAAAACCCTCAGGTTGTGTCATGTACACATCCTCTTGCAAATTCCCGTTAAGGAATGCAGTCTTGACATCCATTTGCCAAATCTCATAGTCATAATAAGCAGCTATGGCAAGCAAAATCCTTATAGATTTAAGCATAGCTACCGGCGAAAAAGTTTCTTCAAAGTCAATTCCTTGCCTTTGTTTATAACCTTTTGCCACTAACCTTGCTTTATAGGTAACAATATTACCATCCATGTCAGTCTTTCTTTTAAAGACCCACTTGCACCCTATGGGTTTTATTCCTTCAGGTGGCTCGACCAAGGTCCATACCTTGTTCTCGTACATGGAATCCATTTCGGATTTCATGGCTTTGCGCCATTTCAAAGAGTCTACATTAGACATAGCTTCTTCGTAGCTAGTAGGGTCATCATCATCTATGACCAACACATCATTGCTCTCGCTAATGAGAAATCCATATCTCTCAGGAGGATAACGTGTTCTACTAGATCTTCGAAGTTCTTGTGTAACTTGAGCTTCCGACTGCGCCTCATCAACATGTGGCATAAGCTCTTGTTCCAACTGTTGACTACTTTGTGGTTCTTGAATTTCTTCAAGTTCTATTTTGCTCCCACTACTTCTTTCAAGAATAAACAATTTTTCTAGAAAAGTAGCATGTCTTGAAACAAACACCTTTTGCTCAAGAGGATTGTAGAAGTAGTATCCACGACTCTCTCTAGGATACCCCACAAACAAGCATTTGTCAGACTTAGCCTCTAGCTTGTCTGACATGTTCCGCTTCACATAAGCAGAACATCCCCAAATCTTTAAATGATTAAGATTTGGTTTCTTACCATACCAAATCTCATAAGGTGTGGTATCAACAGATTTTGATGGAACACGGTTGAGTATATAGGAGGCGGAATCTAAGGCATATCCCAAAACGAACTAGGAAGTGATGCATGGCCCATCATTGAACGTACCATATCTAATAAAGTACGATTTCTCCTTTCAGACACACCATTTAGTTGTGGCGTGTATGGAGGAGTCCATTGAGGAATAATCCCATTTTCCTCTAGATATAGTTGGAACTCTTGACTTAAGTATTCTCCACCTCGATCAGATCTAAGTGTTTTGATACTCTTGCCAAGTTGTTTCTCAACTTCAACTTTAAAGACTTTGAACTTTTCAAAGGCCTCGGATTTGTGCTTCATTAGAAACACATAACCATATCTAGAATGGTCATCCGTGAAAGTGATGAAGTAGGAGAAACCACCTCTAGCATGGATCGACATTGGGCCACAAACATCAGTATGTATAAGCCCAAGAAGATCACTAGCACGTTCACCCTTTCCAGAAAAAGGTGTCTTGGTCATCTTACCAAGTAAACAAGATTCGCATGTCCCAAATGATTCATAATCAAATGAGTCCAAGTATCCATTTTTATGTAACTTGGATATGCGTTTCTCATTTACATGACCAAGTCTACAATGCCAAAGGTATGTTTGGTTAACAATATCTAATTTTTGTTTCTTGGTGTTTATGTTGAGAATGGACTTTTGTTCATCTAGAATATATAAACCATTAATTAATGTACCAGTACCATAAGTAATACCATCACGTGAAAAAGAACAACTTTTATTCCTTTGAATGATGGTAAAACCATCCAAATCTAACAATGAGATAGAAATGATGTTCTTTGTAAGTACGGGAACAAAATAACAGTTTCTCAATTCTAAAATAAGCCCAGTGGGCAAAGAGAGTACATAGGTTCCTACGGCTAATGCAGCAACTCTTGCTCCATTCCCTACGCGTAGCTCGACCTCTCCCTTTGCCAGGAATCTACTATCTTTAAGACCCTGCATATTATTACAAATATGAGATCCAGATCCGGTATCTAATACCCATGAGTCTTGGTTAGTAGACAAATTAATCTCAATCATAAACATACCAGAGGTTGAAGCTTCACCAAGCTTCTTTGACTTTAGAGAGTCAAGGTAGGCCTTGCAATTCCTCTTCCAATGCCCATCTTGTCCGCAATGGAAGCATGTGCCTTTGGGTTTGTCCTTTTTAACCCCACCCTTAGGCTTGGTTCTCTTCTTCTTGGACTTCTTAAGCCCAGAATTGGGCTTCTTTTTCTTGGAGCCCGAGACAAGCATAACGGTGCCCTTCTCCTTCTTAAGATTAGGCTCAGCAGTCTTGAGCATGTTCATCAATTCAGTCAACGTGCACTCAACTTTTCGCATGTTGAAGTGCAGGATGAATTGTGAATAGCTCTCAGGGAGGGACTGAAGAATTAAGTCAATACTTAACTCATTGTCAGAAACGTGTCCCAGATCAGCTAATTTTTCAATTAGCCCAATCATCTTCAGTACATGGGTAGTCACTGAAGATCCCTCTGCCATCTTGCATTGATAAAGCTCCCTTGAGGTCTCATACCTCTCAGTCCTAGCTTGTGCATCGAACATTTCTTTTAAGTGCACAATCATGGACGGAGCATCCATCTTAAGATGTTGCTTTTGCAATGCAGGGGACATAGCAGCTAACATGATACATGTTGCAGCATCATTGTCGGCTTTGTGCATCTCATATGCATCTATGTCCTCTTGTGATGCATTAGTGGGTGGAGGAGGGGGCATGGTTTTATCGAGGACATACTCAATTTTTTCATGTTTGAGAACAATTCTCAAATTGATATTCCAGTCCTCAAAGTTGGTTTCATTGAGTTTGTTGTCAAGAATCGGTCGCAAATTCACGTTAGACATTCTACAAAAAGTAAAGACAGAAAATAAGTATTTGTTTTATGTTATATGCAAACCAAAAATGTGGATTCGTAAATTTATTTGGTTTGCTCCCACTATTTTACTTCAAATCAATAACCCTCAATGTTGATTCGGAAATCCGTTGGAGATTTCTAGTGGGCTAGGATCCCATCTAATTAGCTTTGGGTTTGACGGAGGCCAATGCCCCAAAGATAAATTCGATTAGGTAGATAACTATTTATCAATCACAACCCTTGTGACTCCTAGATAGTTGGGTATCAACTCTTTGAAATTTACATCTTATGTATTACCCAACATTGCCTCAAAAATATCATAACATTGACGGAGGCCAAACTCGTTATGTAATTTTTGTTAAGTCAAACCCATTATTCAGAGATCACATCTCATAACAAAAACATATTCCGAGTAAGGTGACCTTGACGGAGGCCAACTGTGTCAACCTTAATAGGAACTCATCGTTTTTGTTATAATAATGGAAGGCAACTAAATAGATGACTTAATATTTAAATTTGAGGGATTTTAGTTTAAATAATGTCTCATCATATTATGCAATTAAAATATATCAATCATATAAAATAAAAGCATAATAAACGTGGATGATTATGGACTTTAACTAGTAATATTTCCTTCGAGCCTTGAAGAAAATATTTGGTTAAAATTCCTAGGGGACGTTTCAACTCCTTGATGCGCCTCCTTGGTTACTCCTTGGTACCACCTCCATCTTCTTGTACATTACATATGTAATTCTAGTCTAAACAATTTAAATAAACCTATTCCTAACCTATACTTTGTACATTACAAGTATTGATCAAGAAACCTCGAGTTACATTCGAGGGGAGTTTAGATGAGAAGAGAATTACATCAGAAAATAGAGAGGGAAGGACACGCAGGCCCTATTTATAAAACCAATACAAGCCAACCATAAAAGAAGTAATAACCATTCAATCGCATTGGTCTAGTCCATAATCATCCACCATGCCATCATACTATTTAACAATTAAATAAATTAATTTATTTAATTCTAGTCATAAATCATATGGTCTAAATAGTATAGATTAATGCTCTTGAAATTTATTTGTCTCAAAAATATAGTTATAGAAGGTATAGGTTTCCAAATTTTAACTTTCCAAATCTTAACAATTAAAATTGGAAAGTGTTTTATTTGAGAAATTATCAAAATTCGCGTTCTTTCAAAAAATAGGAAAAATCCCGCTAGGTTTCTGCCTACAAACCGCGCGACAAAACGTGCACGGGTTCCTCCGCGGTTTGTAACCCACGCGACAAACCGTGCGAGGTTTCATTCGCGGTTTGTGGATAGAAGTTACGGGATTTTGACCGCGGGTCAAAACGCGCGCGAGTTTTCGCGCGGTTTGTGTCCAGAAAATACGATCTTTGAAATTCTTTGGCGTTTTTCAAAACTCTTTTGAATCAAAACATGTTAAAACCCTTTTAGCATGTAAAGAAAACAATTTAGAAACCATAAAAACAACCTTAAGAACTTATCTTAATTATTTAAAACACCTTTTAAACAATCAAGAACTTTTCTTAAAAATCAAACTCTTGATTTTCCTATAATTCTTTTGAGACAAATTTCATCAAGAACAAACCATCCATATTTGTGACAATTAAATAAACACAAATCATATAGATATAATCAAAGAAGGCTCTGATACCACTGTAAGGTAATAGCATAGGTAACGCAGCGGAAAAATAAAAATTTATTACCTTAACCATGGATCTCTTTGACATATCTATATGATTAGCAAGGGGGTTTGCATGAAAATTACCTTAAGCACAGAAGATTTCTATGCTTCTAGGCAAAGATCCTTCGAAGAAGATGTTAGATCTACCACGAAAAGCCCTCCAAGCATAGAGCCTCTAACGATATCCACACGAACAACTTCTTTGGGAACCTTATAGGCTTGCTTGCTTTGACTTTTGAGTGCTAGCTCCCTTGAATTATTAAGAACACAAGAAGAAGAAAAACCTAACCCTTAGGAGAGAGAGAGAGACGCCTAGAGAGAGAAAGAGGCGTGACTTTTTCTCTTCAATTTTTCTCTCACTAGTTTTCTTTTGTGCTGCAATAATAATAATTCAAGAGTCAAAGCATGAACCTATTTATAGAGGAAGTAATCTAGTCTTTTAGGAAATAAAGCTAATTAGAAACCAAGAAGGTTTAGGCAACTTACTTTAAGCTAATCCTTCTCCTTTAGGAAATCTATTCCATAAGGAAACCAATTAGTTACTTTATTTCTTTTAGGAAACTAATTTCCTGCAAGACTTAGAATATTTATAAATAAGTCCTTTAAGTTAATTTATCTCATAAATTAACCCCATAAGTATCTCATACTTATCTTAATTACATTTTAACCCAAAGATTTTGTTCTTTATGTGTGTGACCTATTAGGTTCCATTCACGTTGGCAATAAGTATAAATTATAACTCATTAATTGAGCTAGATAAATTAAACACTTTTAATTTATCATTAATTCACTAATTAATCAATTCATACTTATAGATCATGAGTGGCGTCTAGCAATGCATCATGACCACCCAAGTGAATAGGAAAGTCATATGGTAGACCATACCCTTCAATGACAATGTTACCGTGTAATTAATATCCTTTCACCACACTATATCCCAATTAGTCTAAAAGTATAGTGCATACTTTTAAATGACTAATTTATATTTTCTTGTTCCAGAAATATAACTCTCCATGATGTATAACCTTGAAACTACTTCCAAGTTATACTATCACTTCTGCAGAAGATTTATGAGTTAATATTTCCAACAAGTGGCCATTAAGGGATATACTCTCCTATTAAGGAGTGGTGAATCCTATATTGATTACTCACTATCTTTCCATGCTTCAAACTATACCCAATCTCTAACCTATGAGCTACCCTTTTACGGGCACCGAGGAATAGAGTCAAAGTATAGCAATCCACACTCAAGATACTATGGTAATCTCAAGTCAAAGGATCACTTACACCATTGCCATTAAGAGTTCAACTATTGGCACTATAGTTGAAACTCTTGGCAGATCAATCCAATGAACTTGTTCTCAAACAAGCATCCACATACTAGCTTAAGTGTCACGCACACCATAGTCAATGAGATCAACTACTACTTACCATAAGTAGAGGCAAAGTATGTGCTAGTCTATCCGTATTAATGATGTCCAATCTCATTAATACTATGACTAGGGATATTTAAGAATATGACTTTATGTATTAGAGTCTCATAATTGTAACCCTTACAATCTCTAATACACAGTCAATATTCTAAGGACTTTATCAATCAAACAAGTAACATGGAAATACAAGTATAGATGATAAAGAAAAATACCACATGGATAAATATAACATAAATAAGTGTAAAACAAAACACCTTTAAACCATCTTGGTTTTAGGGCATACACTAACAGTTTTGTCAAAACTTTCTTTTCAAAATGGATCACCAGACCGGACGACCTTTTCGGGGCGCAACAGTCAATGACCCCACATTGTACCTCATCGATTTTCAAACTTGACAAGGGGAAAGCAGAGATGAGATAATAAAGAAGAGTAATTAGGAAGAAGAGAAGAGAAGAGATGAAAAAGAGAGAAGAAGAGAAAAGAAAAAAAAGAGAGAAAAAAAAGAAATAATTGAGGATGAGAGATTGTGTTTGGGGGAATTGATCTGAAATTTTGATGTTTTTATCATAAAACCCGTTTTTATAGAATTGGGTTTAGGTCTATTTGTTTAGTATTTTGTATCTGATTTGTTTTGGTTTTTGTTAATCTTGTCAATTTTGATTTATTGTATTGCTTTAGTTTAATTCAATTCTTCATTTAGTTAATTAATTATTTGCAATTAGTTAATTAGTTTGGTTTTAAGCTAGCATTTTTTTTCTTTCATTTTTTTAACTTTTATTTTAAGCGAATATTCACATTTCAATCCTTCAAATTTGCGTAGTCTTAAGTGAGTCTTGTAATATTTTGCATGACTGCATTTAAGTCCCTCATAATTACAAATTCACCCCTCTGGTCTCATCATTTTTCAATTAAGTCTTAACGAATTGCAATTGTGTCTTGTGGTTGCTGGAATTTGTGTCTTATGCCTCATACTTGCTGAAATTTTATTTTTGCCCCCTTTACTTAGCTTCAATTTTCAAATTGTGCCCCATGCTTGCTTAAATTTGTGATTTGGCTCCTAAATTTGCTTGGACCAAAATAGTGGTACCTTGACTTATTTGTTCATTTTGATTAGCATTTATACCGGGTCTTCGAAGGTACCCCTATCACCTGTTTATTTCTCCTTATGTGCCCCACTGTGCCTCTATGTGAATTTTTATGCATTTTCTTTCTATATTTCTTATTTTACAGACTTTTTGCGTATTCATTTACTTTATGCTATTTAGTTTTGAATTTTATTATTTGGCAAAAAATGTAATCCATAGAGCACAATTTCCTTTATTTTAGCTCATTTTTGTATTTAGTTAGTCAATGTAACAATTAGTTTATATTTCTTATATTTTTTTTATAAATATTTGTATATTTAGATAGCAAGTGTAATAGATAGATTATTTTAATTTTCCCTGTTTTAAAATGTAATTCAATCCCCCGGTGTAATAATTAGGGCTTGTGTGCTTTTGCGTGCTTATGTGCTTATAGGTTTTACCACTTTCCTTAGGGTTTTGCATCTAGATATCATGCCTACGTGTTATGTGCTCCTACATGCTCTTATATGTCTTTAATGTTTATTTGCTTTCAATTCATGCTTGATTATTTCTTCAATTCATGTTTTATCAGTTTTGTTATTCCGTCACCACACTAGTCCAACGCTAGTTGTGGCTTTATTGCCTTCCCGCTAGTCCAACGCTAGTGAGGAATCCCTAGAAAGGGTTAGTCCAACGCTAGACTCTTAGGGCATTTTAGTGTTAGTTTCGCTCTGTGTGTGCATTTTCATATCATTTCACACAACTATTTCTCCACTTTTAGTTTTCTTTCCATTTTGCATGATTATTATTATTATTATTATTATTATTATTTATTTATTTTGACACATTTTCAAGTGCATGACATTTAGATTGTATTTCACTTAGAAATTAGGTCATTTGTGTCATCTGACTAGAAATAGTAGCTTGCTCACGTGAGAAGCGGTGGCGTACATGCCGTTCACCCCTCCGTGAGTAGGAACATTCAGTTATGAGTTATTAGTCCCCCATACCCGTTGTGACAGCCCCACCTTATCCAGAGGCGCACCAAAGGGCTTAGCGGACTGCCTGCCTAGCTCTCGCCAGGACTCAAATCACGCACTCACTCAAACATCCAAGCGTACTTAACCCAAAAATAAAATACATTCATAAAGAAATACATTCATTTAATTCATTTGAAAATACAAATATCACAAGAGGTTTTACATCCCAAAATATACATAGTATTTACACTAATAGCCTAAACAATTGGGCTATCAAAATACATGAAACAAAACATTTACTACGTCCAAAATCAGCTTTTCCAGCTTTAATATTTTGGAAAACCTAGTTAAAGAAAACAAATAAACGGGATGAGCTATAATAGCCCAGTGAGTGCTCAAGTCATGCAGCATACCAATAACAAATAAACCTTTAAGGATAATAATTAACAAATTCAATAAATGATGAACAAGCAATGTGAAGTGTCATATAATCAATGGCGGATACAGGCTCACTACTGGGAGCAAGCTCAACCGCAGGAGTATCAATCATGATCAAGATAACATGAGCTATCGGGACCGAGGTAAAAGCTCAGGTCCGAGATACTTGTAAAAATTCAATCCAGAGTTACCCTCTTTGAGGAATGAAACTCATATAGGAAAGAATATCACGCACCTATAACCCCCAGCACCTTATATCACCCCAAACACACCAAGGTTGACTAACTGTGGAGTAACAGTGAAGTTAGCCACGGAAGTCCAAGATCAAGCATAAAATTCAATCATGAGTTAGCCTTTTCCAGGACTTTACTCAGATATGAAAATTAACACGCACCGAATAACGCCCTAGCACCTTATATCTCTCCCATACACACCCAATTTGACTAACCGTGGAAAACAGTGAAGTTAACCACGGAAGTCACAAGCACAAATAACATATTGGATAGTGAAAGCACTGTAACACATTGCGGAATAGATGCGATAAAGTACACATCTTTCCTCAAGTAGCACATTTCATTAGATAATCATGTCAAGTATAACATATCATTTCATGCATCATGCACACATAGAAACACTCACCTGAAGTGCCTAAGAAAATATTTCGTAAAAGGGTCACGGATTCACTTCCGGATGCCTGAAATTCAAAAGAAAATAATCGTATAAAAATCGGATTAAAATCTAAGTAATTCGATAACAAAATTCGAGAAATACCCCAAGTCTTTCTAGGGTTTAATTTCTAGGGTTTTGGAGTTCAGGGTTTTACCCTAGGGTTTAGGGTTCTCAAAATTAGGGTTTTCTAACTTTTAGGGTTTTGCTCGGAAAGATTCAATTCACTAATAGCTCATCTACGAAAATTTTTGCACGTTCAAATCACTAAATTACAGCTTATATAACTTTAAATCATGGCCTAATCACTTTTACTTCTTAGGTTTTACCAAAACTTTCGGCAGCATTTCCCCTATAATCGGACTAACCCAAAATTTTTAACCTGCAAAGAAAACAGCCAAACAACCCAATTTCAAGTAGTTCTACCATTTCCATATCAAAATCAATTCAATTTCACCCAAATTTGTCATAGAAACACTTGAACCTCTCCAAGGTTCTTCAACCAAATCATACTTAAATTATGTCATTTCAAGATTCAATCACTATCTACAAGTCATACAAGCCATAAACCTCATATCCATGGAATAAAACTTCATTTTCATGGCTCAAATAAATCATGCTTAACTTTAAAGACATGGGTAAAAAGCTATAAACCTACAACTCATACTTGAAAGAATAAGAAAAGTTCATGGTGAATACCTTTAACAAGTCAAGATCTTTGCTTAGGAGGAAGATTAACTCACTTGCAATCGAAGAAAAGTGATCAAATTGAAGAGAAAAGCTCTAAGAAAATGAAAGGAAAAGAGAGGAAAAGAGGGAATAGGGGCGGGCCAAGATGAAGAGGAAAAGAGATAAAAATGGCTAAGTAAAATGGAAAAGAATTGAAGAAAGAATTGGAAAAAACATTGACCAATCAAAGCAAGACAAAACTAAATGTAGAGCTTGACTTTCTTGCAACTTTAGACTCCACTTGGCTAGGCTTAATTAGAAGAGATGTTTAACATTTATCCTACCATTAAATCTTGCAAGACTTCTAGGTACAACTCCTAAAGAAAGAAGGTACAACATGCTACTAAAAATAGAAATCATTTTCCTTATTTCTTTCAACTAATTTTGGCCCTCTTTTTTTTTTTCTAACTAATGGACATAATACAAAATAAATGATTTTGCATGAATTTCTAGCGTGTTACACCGGTTATGTTGCATGCCCACTTTTTTTTATCACTTATTATCTATATTACTATTTTTCTTTTATTTTTTGGATTCATTTTGCATCCATACTCATGACTCCCTCAAGATCTCGACTGAGGTTTCGTAATCAATGAGATAATCTCGACCAAGCTTCGACGGAACATTTTGACCCTCCCGATACCCATTCAGATTTAAGATTTGTATTCATATAGACACATCCAAAGACGATAGAATTTAGGGTTATTTTAGGAAAATTTGATTAAACCTCGCAACTAGCCTCGGCTAGGCAAAAAGGGTGCCTTAGGCGCGAGCCTTTGCCTTCCCTTTCTTTAAATGTGACTCCTGAACCTTCTTCTCTTGTTTTTTCATAGACTGGAGTTGAAAAAGGTTTTTTAAATGTTTTTTTTAAAATTTTATTTTTGTTTTTGTTAAGCGATTTTTCGGGTGACTTAGTACATCTTAAGTAAATACCAAGTGGCGACTCTATTTTCAAGAAAAACCTTTTTTCAAAATATTTGACCAAAACTATCACATTTTTAAGTGTTGGCCTTGTTTTATTTTTTAAAATACCATTTTTTTCACAAAATACACTTTTTCACCAAAAATCGATTTTATCACACACATATGGTTTTCAAAATCAAAAAAATTATTTTCCAAAAAGGATTACCCCGGACCGCCTCTTCGGGGTGCGATAGTCACAGACCCCACCTTGCTCATCGATTCTGGACGCGACAGATTTTGGCAACTCCATTGGGGATCACTATTGAGTCTGAGCACTGGGCTTAATCACTTTTTCCTTCCTTAGCCCTTCTATTCCATCGCGTTTGGATGTTAGGATTGCATTTTTGTTTTTTTAGGTTTTAAGGTTTTATTTTTGCATTTCACACACCTCGTCTCTCGTCCATCTATGTGATGTATGTTTACTTATCTTGCTCCATTAGACTGTGCTTGCATTTAGGGAGAGGGTCAGTCACCCTTAGAGCCCACACGTGCTAGTATTATCATTCCCTCCTCTCATAAGGAACACTTCACACGTGCATTCGATATATTTTTATCCTTTTTCTATTTTTTGGTGGTTGACTCCCACCCATTTCGATTAGGAATAGGATTGATCTACTTGGATATATGATCCTGAAACGATGTGTATATGACCATGTTTAGGAGATCACCCGAATTCTTGGCTCAAGTCCATAAGTCTAGAGCTTCAGGACTTTAAGAATAGATCCACTCAGACATGTGGCCGGGGTACGATGTGCACATAGCAGTGTCTAAGGGATCACTCGAGCCACCGACCAAAGGCTTTGGGATTAATGACCCTTACCCTTAGGTCTGAAGGCTTGGGAACCGACAGCCTAATTGAGTCTAGATGCATTAGTGATCCCAACCTTTTGGATCCATGTAGAAGAACCTAAGATAGAGTCTACTTTACCTTGTTAGCTACACCAGGCACGAGAGGAGGGGACCCACCTCCTTTATTTTCCTTGTTATGCTATTTACTGCTATGTACATGTATTATTTGTTTTTGTCAATGTGCTATGTGATATCTGTTGAATAAACTAACACAATCTCTTTCTTTCTTTGACTCATTCACAACCATAGAATAAAGAGCCCTGGCACGATGCTCTCATAGGAAGCTAAGCCCCCTTTTGGCATGTTTAAATTTTGTTTTCATAATTAATTTCTTTGTGAAAGATGGAAATGAAATTTCATAAATTTTTTGCAAATTGCACTTTGTTGTAAACAAAATACCCAATGCCCCAATCGTTGTAAATTTATAAAGTTTCAAAAATCTAATTTTTCAACTTGCACCTTTTTGAATAAGAGTTGTAATTTTCAGACCTTTTTCAAAATTTACTTATCCTTGTTATACTTATCAGTTTTTATTTGAACTAAGTTTTCTCAGAGTCAATAATGTACCCAAGTGGTCAAACTTTTGCACAGTTCGTATTTATCATTTTTTTCAAAGAAATTAGTGCATCATTTTTTGCCTTATTCCCCACCCTCTCGTCCCACACTACACAAAAGGGGATTTTAACCCATATTGCATTCTACTTTAATAAACTAGCATTTTGGAGTTCTATGTTCAATGTTGTATCCTATAGCCTCATGGAGGCTCGATTTTTCAAATCAAATAAATTAAGTCAATATTTTTTTGTACAGTGCATGGTCCATCTTTCAAATCAAATAAATTAAGTCAAGAATTGATAGTGCCTAGAAACTAGATAGCTGAGTTTGGTTAGGATAAGCAGTGTGATAAATGAAATTGTATTTCATAGCCAGACAATTGTTCATTTTAGACGTAATAAGAATCGGAATAATTTGGATGCTAATAATGGCTTTCTTCCTATGAATTTAAGATTGCCTTGTGCCCAAAATTCTTTCTTAGATGAAACGCTAAACAAGTTGTTTTCTCAAAACTGTTTGTGGCATCAGATTTTCCCTTCATGTTTGGCATCTAGCTTTTAGAGAGAGTTTTCTTCAAAATCTTTTTAAGCAAATAATTCTTTGATGAGGTCTCGAAATAAATTGCATTTTTTTCAAAGCCTAATGCTAAGTTTTTGTAAGGCTTTCTCTTTCGATAAGTTAAGGCAAATTCAAATTCAGTGAAAATAAAACATTTTCCTTTATGTTTTGATGGCAAAAAAATAAATGCTCGTGATCTTTGGATGTCACCTTACTTGAAATTGATGATTGCCACAATGGTATCTTTTTTATTTTGAAATAAAGCAAACTGTTTGGGAGAATTGGAGTGATAACAAAGAGGATCAATATTAAGGATTCTGAACAATACAAAAAGGAACCCAAGCTTAAATTGAAAGAGACAGAAGCTACAAGTATCGGCCTCAAGACATTGGTTAGGGAGTTAAGTCAAGAGCTACTTTTGCTTTGAAAACCTAGAATTTTGCAAGTTTCTAATGTATGATTAGAAGATTTGAGCACGACAAAGGAACGGACATGCAGGGAATAAAATTTCAACCAATTCACAAGGGGAGTTTTATTGTTTCATCTCCCTAATTTCTCATTTACATCTTTGAAATGTGTTGTATAAGTTATTATCAGATTAAGATAGGGGATGTCACATGCTTGTGAGTTTCGGCTTGCAATCTTGATTTTTGTTTAAATTCCCCTATTGGTTGAAATTACTTTATGTGCTTTGGCAAATGCTTTCTTCAAGTACTAAGAAATAATTATTATGTGGTTTGGAGTTTTGTTCTTATAGAAAGTATATCGTGTAAAGTGTTTAAAATTACATCTAAATTTTACATGTTCAATGAAAATTTCTCTTTTTTACTCAATTTCATATGTTAAATGTTGGTTATGGTCAATTAGCGCAATCATGTGATTTGTGATGTAAAATCTATTATGAGGGATTTTTATGCTGCAAAAAAAAAAAAAAAAAAAGAGAGAAAGAAAAAGAAGAAGAAAAAATTTGTGGCTTTTCTACTCCAATGGTTCTTGTACTTAGTAACCAAAAGTCTTCATCCCAAAATGTTGAGTTTTGTGTCAAACAGTACCTAAATTATGAGTAGTGCATTGCAAATTTGAGTAAGTAAATTGTTGAGTAACCAGGGGTCGTTATTTAATTAATGTCGATGCTTGCGTGAAAAGACAATTTTACTTCTCAAATACAGTTTTTGCTACCTGCTTAAAGATTGAGGTGTTGAGTAACCGAGAACCTTCATCACCAATGTCAGTTTTTGCATCAAAAGACACTCATATTTGGAGTGATTAGTTCACTAGAATAAAAATCCCATCAAGTGAAAAATGAAACTGATCATAGACATGTGTTGTTCTTTGATTTATCATATGATTCGTTTACTTGTGAGATTCAGTAAGGTGAAGAAATTAAGTTGAACTTGTTTAATTGTGATATAATTCCTTCCCCTCTGCTTGATATTATGAGTATTAAAAACAAGATGATAAATTGCATAATGGTTATTTACTCGGTCTTGAGGAAATACATTTTTAGCATGCACATGTGTGATTTCAATGCTTGAATCGTAGTTGATCTCGCCCTTTCTATTTGCTTGAGGACAAACGATGATTCAAGTATGGAGGAATAGGCAACTGTCAAAATAATGCATTCTAGTACATTCGTTGATTCAAATTTGGAATTTTTTGAGATAGCAATAATTTTGAGAAGATTGACACACAAGTTTTTGGATTGCAGATTAATGACATTCAAACAGATTGGATTAATTGGAGCATGATTTCCCTCATCAGAAAGGAAAAGAAAAAAAACATTACTCAAGGGACCCTGTTCTAGTAGAAATGAATGATCAGATATTTTTCTGGAACATTAATTTAGACAAAAAGAGTTTTTCGATTATGTAAATCTCCTTTTATAATTACTGCAAAGGAGGACGGGTCAAAGGCGGGCCTTCTTTCTTTTCCTTTAAACATTTTCTTTCCCTAGTTTTTCCTTTTTAGAGCCTTTAGAATCTTTGATTTTTCATTTCACAACCCATTTGAAGGTCGGATCCCACACTGAGGCAATTTTATCATAATTTCATCCCACAATGGGGCAAATTTTATTTTGACTTGTGTTTCCAAACAAAAAAAAGAAAAAAGAAAAAAGAAAAGTAAAAAAAGAAAAGAAAGGGAAAAGGAGACAACTGAAAAAGAAAGCCCGGAGAAAGTAATAAAACTAGGGCAAATATTTTAGAAAAAAAAAGAACCCTAAGAACCCATAGCAAAACTGGGGTGAAAATTTTGTAAGAAAATAGAAACTGTCAAAATTGGAGCAAATTTCTTTGCAAATGCAGTACAAATGTGCTTCAGTTACTTGGAATTTTGACCATCGAAACGTTTGAACTGGACTTTGATGTCTGCATATGAATTGTAGATCGTTGTCTTAGTTTCAAAATGCTTCAAGAATTACTTTAAGTCCAATATCTCTAGCTCAAGTTATCACCAAATCACTAAAATATGTCCCGGCTGCCGAACCGTTTCTTTTCCAATTCTTCTTCCCCTATTGCTTCTTTGCACCACTTCGAGGGTTTCTTAACTTTAACTCATGACCAACTTCAAATCATCTCAAAATATCATCCAATTGCTATCCAAATTGATCCAAATTGGTGATGCAATGTGCAAACCCTACGAAAATGACACAAAATCACATGTAAATCTGACCTTTACACAATTTGGCATTTAAATTTGAAATGCAAAGAAATAGCAAAGAAATAAAAGAAAACTCATGGAAAAACCCTAAAAACCTACTTAAAGGCCTACTAAAAGCTAGTGCACTTTAGCATTTATCATGGGTCCTCCATGGCAGTTCCACCAAACTGCTCTTGTTGGACCATTTGAATCAAGACTGGCTTGATTTCAAAATTGTTGGTATTGATTGTAGGTCTTGCAATGCTTGATTGTGCACCGGTCCCATCAGGTAAAACAAAATCCCTCAATGCCCTCTGTTCAGCCATTTGCACCTAGGAGAAATTACACTCAGAGTTTTCTCCTTTGGATTCTAGATCTAGTCCTAAACTTCTATCTTTCTCCACTTCTTCCACTACTAGTTCTGTTCATTTATTCCTAAGCTTCCTAGTAGTACGTTTTATCTCAAGGTCAAGAGTAAGCACTGGCTTTAAAGCTCTATGCATATACTACCCTGCTCACATAAAAATTACACCTAATTAGGCAAAGAAAAGACTCTAGATGCGGTTGACCTACCAAATTAAAATTGCCTAATTACCCTATATTTGCAAGAGGACAGATCGCTATCAAGCATAGGGAACTAGGATAGAGCCCACACGGAATGGTGAAGAAGTACTAGACTTTTATAAATCCCTCTACTATCTAGACACCCAATTAAAGTGATTAAAACTAAAACTACCTTGTTAACACTTAAACCTAAAATGCAGGAGTAGATGTTGAGAGGAAACTGATGAGCGGAGTATCCAGGACTTAGAATCCCTTATGACTTAAGATGAGTAGCAATTGTTTCCACTATACCATTTCATTACCTTGTCTAGAGCCCAATTCCAAATGTACCTAGCTTTCACTCTCGTGACAAACTAGCAATTACCTCCCTACTAGTTCCTTCCTACTTTCATGGCAGAGACACTAGTATTGGTTAATTTAGCCTTATGAATTGACTAAGACTCACCTAGGAGTACCACTGCTCTCATGTGAAATACTACCTATATTTCAATTGTTTTTTTCCCACTACTACTATCAACTCTCGTTGCATAATAGTAATTAAGAAATTATAATTGGTGATCAAGCAATTACAATTCAATTAACCAAAATAATGAATAAACAAAGTAATTCAACAGTATAATATCACCAATTACTCCATATCCCTAACAATCATAAGTTCATCTAAACCCTAGATATGCAAATTAAGTACTCATATAAAAAGCAATAAAAGTAATTTCTTTGCAATCAATTGACATAAATATCAAAGACAAGAAATTAAATAGAAAACTTATTGTCTTTATTGTCAATAGAAACCACAAGTTGCTGCAATTCTCCCCGTTGAGTTGTACAAATGATCTCCTTCAAAGTTTTCTCTCTACTCTTATCTATCCTATGCTACTCTTTCCAAATCTATGGAGTTAGGGCTTGAGAACCCTCTCTTTGGTGTTTTTCCTACTCTAAAGCTCTCTAAGGAAGTGTATGAGTCATCCTTAAAGAGTACAAGTTATCCCCTTTTTAGATATCCCCGAAATGCCTAAAAAACATACATTTGTGGCCCCAATTCGCGGCTGTACCTGCGGTGCAGATTCGGGCTGCAGATTCAATAGGTGGGCTTTTTGACGTACCCACAATGCGGCTATTGCCGCGGGTACGGTCAGAAACTTCATTCTTGCGATCTTCAATCTTGCTTCTAACTCCACTCTTGCACCAACTCTTTGGCCCCGGCACACCTTCGTCTATGTTCAATTTCTTCACTTTTAATCATCCATTTGAGCACTTTGGTTACTTCTAAAACTCCATACCTCATCTGTTGTGGATTCTTCAACAACAAATCACCTCCTTCTTTTTCCACATTCTGACTAGATAATAAATAGCAACAACCATCTGCAGGATCACATAAGTAACACATATGAGTAGCTTTTATC
Organism: Mitragyna speciosa; assembly: GCA_024721245.1. Taxonomy (NCBI): domain Eukaryota; kingdom Viridiplantae; phylum Streptophyta; class Magnoliopsida; order Gentianales; family Rubiaceae; genus Mitragyna; species Mitragyna speciosa. Next base: position 12,305,000 of record CM045559.1, read on the forward strand.
CTAAAATAACCTGACTACTCAAAAGTAAGAGAAATTGCACCACAAATAAATAAAAAACTAATGTAAAAATGCTAAAAACCTCTGTTAAACTCTACTTAAACCTACTTCACTTTGGCAGTGTCGCGTCAAAAAAATCAATGAACACGGGTAGGGTCGGGATTCTCACGCCCCGAAAGGCGGTCTAGTCTAGTGACCCTTTTAGGAAAGATAAGTTTTAAAAAAAACTATGTGTGTGTGTGTGAAAAAATTGAGTTTTTAGTAAAAAAGTGTTATTTTGGAAAAATGCTATTTTAAAAGAAAATAAGGCTGGGATTAAAAGTGCGACAGTTTTGGCCATCTAATTTTGAAAAAGGGTTTTATTTTAAAAATGGAGTCGCCACTTGGTATCGAGTAGGAGTGTACCAAGTCACCTGAAAAATCATTTAACAAAGAAAAAATAAAATTTTTAGAAAAATATTAAAAATCCTTTTTCAACTCCGGTCTACGAAAAATGAGAGAAAAAGATTCGAGAGTCACATTTGAAGAAAGGGAAGGCAAAGGCTCACCCCTAAGGCACCCTTTCAACCTAGCCGAGACTAGTTGCGAGGTTTAATCAAAATTTTCTAAATTAACCTTAAGTTCTGTCACGTTTGGATGTGTCTATATGAATGGAAATCCTAAATCTAAATGGGTATCGGGAGGGTCGAAATGTTCCGTCGGGGCTTGGTCTAGATTATCGCATTAATTGTAAAACCAGAGTCGAGACTTCGAGGGAGTCACGAGTGTATATGCAAAATGAAATGCAAAAGGAAAAGAAAAATAGTAATATAGATAATAAGTGGTCAAAAAAATAGCAATGCAACATAACGGGTACAGGGTACTAATATCTCATGACTGAATATTCCTACTCACAAAGGGGGGAACGGCATGTACGCCACCGCTTCCCACATAAGTAGGTGACTATTTCTAGTCGGATCACACAAATGGCCTAAATTTTATGTGTAATGCAATCTAGATTTCACGCGCTGAGTATTTGTCAAAATAGATAGATAGATAATAAAATATACAAAAATCATGTAGAAAATGAAATTTCCTAAAAAAATTAGTGTGTGAAATGATATGAAATGCACACGAGTGAAACTATGACTAAAATACCTTAAGGGCCTAGCGTTGGACTAGCCCATTCTAGGGATTTTCCACTAACATTGGACTTGCAGGGAAGCGAGAAAAATCACAACTAGCGTTGGACTAGTGTGGCGACGGAATAGCATAAAACATGATTTAAAATAGTAAAATATGAATGAAAAAGCAATAACATATAAAGACATATAAGAGCATGTAGGAGCACATAACACACAAACATGATATCTAGATACAATGTCCTAAGGAAAGCGAGTAAAACACATAAGCACATAGACACATAGCATGCAAAAGCCCTAACTATTACATCGGGGGAATTTAGCTTACAGTTTAAGGGGTGAAAACGTAAAACGACTTATCTATTACACTTGCTATTTAAATACAAAAATGTTTGCAAAAATAAAAAAAATCTAATTATTACATTGGCTAGGTAAATACAAAAATATTACATTTTTGTCAAAATAATAAAATTTGAAATTAAATAACAAAAAATAAATAAATACGCAAAAAGTGCATAAAATAAGAAACGCATGAAAAAAAATTGATACGAACCAAGTGACGAAAGCCCAAGTAGATAGGGGTATTCGAGTCATCCATAGTGCATCACCAATGCATAGGGGCTTAATTACCCAAAATGGAGGTTTAGATGTGTCAAGGATGGTCAAAAGGAGCAAGAGGAAGAGGCCATCCAAGGCTGGGACGAGTACACCTGCAAAAGTTCAAAAGAAGACCCGTAGAAAAGGCCATCAGAAAGTTTCTGATGAAGGCCGCAGGCAAGGCCGCACCACGGCCTTCCCCACGGCCTCCGTCAGAAACTTTGCCAAAGACGAGATGATGTTCTGATGAAGGCTGCATAGAAGGCCGTCCCGTAGCCTCCCCCGCGGCCTTAGTCCGTAACTTTACGATTTTATTTATTTTTTGCGTTTTTACTTAGTTTTTAACGTGTAATAAACTAGTTACTTTCTATATTGGTTATTTAGGGTGTTTTTGCCTATATAAGGCTAATTATTATTATTGTTTAGATAGATTATTAAAGTTGAATAAAATTATGAGGGTTTTTCCTCTCTGATTCTCTTTGTGAGACTTGTGAGTTCCACGAGTGATTCGTGAATTCCTTTGATATCTTTGAGTTCTAACCAACATGTGGGATCCTCTTCAAACTAGTTTCAATTCTCGGGTAGAATTAGAGTTAGGTTGTCCGTTGATACACAAGAACGATCCTTTGGGAAGGGTTGTCCTATGGATTGCGTTCTTCACAAAGGTTCCTGTTGGGTGGTTAACGAGGGGTCTTGGACGGATCGCATCAATTGGTATTCGAGCTCTTTGGGTTCTTGGTTTCAGGTCTCCCTAATCCATCTCTTGAATTTCGATTCTTCAGGATTGGATATATCTTTTCCCTTTTATTTTTGTCAAATTTTTGCAGTATTTCTTGTGATTGCCTATTTTTCTTGAGCAATTTTATTCCTAGAATTTTCTTTTGTTGTGGGTTTCGTGCTTGTTGTTTTCGTGATTGGGAATTGTTGGTTTGCATAATTCCTAGTGTTTTAATCAATTTTCCTACAATTTTCTGCTAGTTTCTACAATTTATTGCAATTTTTCTGTGCCTCTTTAGTGTTGTCCTTGCTTCAAGGCGTCTAAAAAACCTAGAATATTCGTGTCTTTTGTGCTTTTGTTGATTGGGTTATTGGTTATTGGTGATTTGTTAACTATTCGTTAACAAAAATCATCAAAAGTCTTATCCCATTGTTCAAAAAAAAAAAAAATTGTGTCACTATAGTGTCACTGTTCACTCGGTACTATTCATAGGTACTGTTCATCTGAGTTACTGCTCACCTGAAATTTTCTGTCCAATTTCTTGTCTTGGGTTGTGAGTGTTAGTCTTGGGTAGTGTTCTCTTTATAGAAATTCCTACCTTAGTGAAATCTTTACCCATTTTTTTTCCTTTAAATCCCTTTTATTTGTTCAAAATTCATCATGTCTAATGAAAGAGAATCTAAGGCATTTGACCTTAGGGATTTTCCTGAGACCATGAATGCTAGTATCCAGGGTACGAGTTAGATCATGGAAGCTATGTGTGAGCGACTAGAGAGGCGAGGTCATTCACACTCTAGGTCAAGGAGCAGCCATAGAAGTTACCGGAGAAGATCACCATTGGCTGAGTCTGGGGATTCTAATGATGAGATGGGGGCTGATAGGAGGCCTAGAAGAGGAGAGCAAGCTCGTGATGGCAACATTGGGAGTATTAAAATGAAGATTCCTAACTTCCAAGGTCGAAGTGATCCAGAGCTCTACCTGGAGTGGGAGCAGAAAGTGGAGCACGTATTTGATTGTCACCACTACTCCAAGGAGAAAAAGGTAAAACTAGTTGTTGTGGAGTTTTTAGATTACGCAAGTGTGTGGTGTGTCGCGTCCCAAAAATCGTGAGGAAAGGGTGTAAGTGGGGTCGTTGACTGTCGCGTCCCGGAAAGGATGGTTCGGTCTAATGACCCTTTCGAAAATAAAGGTTTTTTGGAAAACCGTGCGTGTGTGAGAAAAATGTATTTTAAGAAAAATGGTATTTTAAAAGAAAACAAGGTCGGGACTAAAAGTACGATAGGTTTGGCCCAAATAATTTTTGAAAAAGGGTATTATTTTAGAAAATGGAGTCGCCACCTGGTACTGAGTTAGGGTGTACCAAGTCACCCGAAAAATCGTTTAACAAAATAAAAATAAAATTCTTAGAAAAATATTTTAAAACCCTTTTTCGACTTTGGTCTACGAAAAAACAAGTAAAAAAGGTCCGGGAGTCACATTTGAAGAAAGGGAAGGCAAAGGCTTGCGCCTAAGGCACCCTTTCAATCTAGCCGAGGCAAGTTGCGAGGTTTAATCAAAATTTTCTAAATTAACCCTAGATTCTATCGCGTTTTGGATGTGTCTAAATGAATGCAAATCCTAGGTCTAAATGTGGGTGTCGGGAGGATCGAAATGTCTCGTCAAGGCTTGGTCGAAATTATCGCATTAATTGCGAAACCCGAGTCGAGACCTCGAGGGAGTCACGAGTTTTTATGCAAAAAGAAAAGAAAATAATAATATATAGTAAGTGTAGAAAGAAGGTGGGTATGCAACATGACGGGTACGGGGGACTAGTATCTCGTGACTGAATCTTTCTACTCACGGAGAGGGGAACGGCATGTGCGCCACCGCTTCCCACGTGAGTAGACGACTATTTCTAGTCGAATCACGCAAATGTCCTAATTTCTAAGTGAGATGAAACCTAAATGTCATGCATTTTGAAAATGTTGTCAAAATAATAATAGTAAATAATAATAATAATAATAATAATAATAATAAAATCATGTCAAATGGAAAGAAAACTAAAAGTGTGTGACATGTGAAATGCACACGAATGATCCTAACACTCAATGTCCTAAGGGTCTAGCGTTGGACTAGCCCGTTCTAAAAATCTCACTAACGTTAGACTAACGGAAAAGAATGAAGCCACAACTAGCATTGGACTAGTGTGGTGACGGAATACCATAAATCATGAATTAAATATTAAAGCATGAATTAAAAGCAAATTAAACATATTAAAACATATAAAGATCACATAGGAGCACATAACACATAAGCATAATATTCTAGATGCAAAAAATCCTAAGGAAAGCAGTAAAAGAAATAAACACATAAGCACGCAAAAACAAATAAACCCTAACTATTACACCGGGGGGCTTAGTTTACAATTTAAGGGGGAAATTAAAAATGCCCTATCTATTACATTCTCTATCTAATTACACAACTTCTTGTTAGAATATGAGAAAAATAATCTAACTATTACATTGACTAGCTAAATACAAGAATATTACATTTTTCGTCAAAAATAATAAAATTAAGTAACACGAAATAAATAAATATGCAAAAAGTGCATAAAATAAGAAACGCATGAAAGATTGCATAAAGTATCACATTAGAGCACGTTGGAGCACATAAAGAAAGAAATAATGAGAGATCGGAATACCTCTTTGAAGACCCGGTACTAATACTAATCAAAATAAACAAACAAGTCAAGGCACCTTGATATAAACAAACAAAACCGAGATACTAATAAATTGAGAGTAAAATGCAAAGTTTAGCAACCAAGGAGACTAAAATAAAGCTCCACAAAACTTAAAGGGTAAAATTGAAAGTTAAAGCAAATTTAAGGGGCTAAGGTACAAATTGAAGTAAAATGGAGGGGCAAACAATAAACTTCAATAAAAATGGACCAAATTGCAAATTGAGGGACCTAATTGTAAGAAATATAAAATTTAGGGAGGTCAATTTAAAATTATGGATGACTTAGTTGCATAAAACAGAAGTATAGAGGGGCTACACTAGCGCAATTCAAAGAAACCTAAAGGCCGAAATGTAAATACCTATCTTATACTAATACTAATAAAAATTAAATCAAAGAACTAAAATCAATTAATTAAACTAAACTTAAGCTAAAGACTAAAGCACAACCAGAAAAACAAATAAAGGAATTAACTAAAAGTAAAACTAAACCAAAAATAACAAACCCCAAACCAGCATTCATCAAAGACATAATTGAGGTGAGGCTTGAATCAATCCAAATAATCTAAGCCAGTTATTTAAACCAGAAGAAACTAAATTAAAACCAAAATCAGGAGCCAAACCACAAATTAAATTAATATAACATTAATAAAAGAAAGGAAAAGAATAAAATCTAAAATTAAAACCCATTCCCAATTTCTAAATTTCTATCATCTTTTTTCTCTCTTCTCTCTCTCTCTCCTCCCGTCTTCTTCTTCCCTCTTCTCTCTTCTCTTTTTCTTCCCCGTCACTGCTCCCTCCTCTCTCTCTGTTCTTTGATTTTCTCCTGGTTCTTCTCTCTCACATTTTCTCGTTTCTCTGATCTCTGCCCGTTTTTCTATTCTCTCTTTATCTCATCTCTCGCATCTCTCTGTTCTTCCCCTGACTTTCTGTCTCTGGCTTTCCCTAATTCCCTCTTCCCCAACTTCGTTTCTTTTTCCTCTTCTATTCCTCACTTTCTATTTCCATCTCTAATTCTATCTTCTCACTCTCTCACTCTCTCTCACTTTGTGTCTCCTTTACCCAAAAAATAACAATTTCAATTGACCTTTCATTCAGAATTGGGGACATAGGGATGCGGTGATGGTAAAGTGAGCTGGGAACTGGTGGTGTTGGGACACAGCGAGGGACTGAGATGACTGGGTAGATGATGGCGCTGATTGCACAGGTGGCGTTTGGGAGAAGCAGTTTGTTTGTGTTGTTCTGTACAGGCTTGTAAGGGTTCGGACTAGGTCAGGTAGTGGAGATTTTGACAATTGGAAAATGGTGGTGGATGGGTGGTAATTGACCTTGTTGCTGTGATGGTTTGGTATTTTGACAATGGCTTTTGTGATATCTTGGTGATTGGGCAATTTTTCCTTTTGGCGATTTGTTAATGACAGTGGAAATTTGCAGAGGATCGGGCGTGGATTTTGGGTAGTTTTGCAGCTGCAGTTGATGGTGAAGATTTTGGGTTGCTGACTAGGGTGGTGGTGAATTGATTATGGTGGGCCGAAGTGATTTTGGGGTTTGGTTGTTCAGGGCTTTGTTTTGTGGAACTTTTTGTGCCTGTTTTTTATTGGCTTTTCTTTGTAGGTTGTGTGATTTTTTCGTGAAGGTTTTCTAGTTGTCAATGATGGTTTGGGAGATTGATTTTTGGCAAAACGCAAATGACGAAGGAATTGGGTAATTGCTGGGTTGTTGTTGAGGTTGAGAATGGTGGAGATTGGGCTATTAGCAGGTGACTGTTTGGTGGGAATTGTTGACCAGACAAGCAGTAAGTGCTGAGGGGCTAGCAGTTTGAAAGGGACTTGGTTGTTTGTTGCAGGTTATGGTTCTGGCTTTTGGTTGCGAACTGGGCAGAGGTGGAGGTGACGAGATGAGACAGGGCGAGAGGGTGGGAGTTTGGGATAGCTGACTGGGTAATTTGGCTACTATTGATGGACTATTTGTAGGGAAGGGTGGCTCCGGTGAATTCCATGGTGGTAGATGTGTGAGATAGTTGTGAAGGGGAAGGTGGAGGCTAAAGGTGGGGCTTTTGGGTGGTTCAGGCGGTGGTCTGAGGGAGGAGGAATGGTGGTGAGGCGGTGGAAATGAGGGAGGAGATGGTGGAGGTCAGAGTGTTTTCAAAAAATAAAGATAAACGAAACCAGAAACCATATGCAAACCAAAAAAAGAATAATCCGGTAGACTTAAACAAAGTTTCAAACAACTGGCCAAAGAAAATCATATTTACATGAAGAGAAATGAAATAATAAGTGAATCAATTAAGTAAGAACTCACCTTTTTGATCCTGCAAGGTGGACCGGAGAAAACTGGTAACTTTTATCTTGCTAATGAACAGTAAACAAAACTTTGAAGACGCCGGTAGAAATTATGTCTGTTTCTTTTTGTGTGTTGAGTGTGTTTTAATCCAAAAAATCACACAAGAAATAGTCTTTTAGGGTTTTCTCTCTTTTCTCCCTTTTTAAAATTCCTAAGTGAGGTATTTATACAGCACAAGTCTTAACCTCCAAGAAATGATTAAAAGACCAAAATACCCTTGACTACAAAAATGACAACTTTATCATTTAAAAATTTATTCTTTCACAATAATAAAAAAAAATCAAGAAAAATGTAAATAATAAATTCATTAACACTAATTCACTTCGAAAAAAAATTAGAAACTTAGAAACATGTTTAAAATCTAAAAAAGAATTTGGGACCAAAAAACTGGTGAAAAATGAGTTTGGGAATGTGAAATGACAATTTTGCCCTTGTATGACAAAAATTCATAGAAAAATAGTTATTGTCCTCAGAAAAATTATCAAAAATTACAAATAAGCTTAAAACATTAGAAAAATGCATTTTTGACTCAAAATTGATGAAAAATGAATTTAATTTGTAAAATGACGATTTTGCCCCTGGGCAATGAAAATTCCCAGAAAAATAGTTATTATCCTCAGAAAATTATCAAAAATTACAAATAAGCTTAAAACATTAGAAAATGCATTTTTGACTCAAAATTGATGAAAAATTAATTTAATTTGTAAAATGACAATTTTGCTCCTGGGTAATGAAAATTCACAGAAAAATAGTTATTGTCCTCAGAAAATTATCAAAAATTACAAATAAGCTTAAAACATTAGAAAATGCATTTTTGACTCAAAATTGATGAAAAATTAATTTAATTTGTAAAATGATGATTTTGCCCTTAGGCAATGAAAATTCACAGAAAAATAGTTATTATCCTTAGAAAATTATCAAAAATTACAAATAAGCTTAAAACACTAGAAAATACATTTTTAACTCAATATTGATGAAAAATGAATTTAATTTGTAAACTGACAATTTTGCCCTTGGGCAATGAAAATTCACAGAAAAATAATTATTGACCTCAAAAAATTACCAAAAACTAAAAATAAGCTTAAAACACTGGAAAATACATTTTTGACTCAAAATTGGTGAAAAATGAATTTAATTTGTAAAATGACGATTTTGCCCTTGGGCAATGAAAATTAGCAGAAAAATAGCTATTGACCTCAAAAAATTAAAAAAATTTAGAAACATGCCTCAAGAATTTGAAAAATGAATTTGGAACTTAAATGAGCTAAAATGGTATTCGCGAGACGAAATTACCATTTTGCCCTTATGCTGGTAAAAATATAAAAAATACTAATTAAATCTAGAAAAATCATAAGAAATTAATAAATTCATATAAAAGTAAAAATATGAATTTAAACCCCCAAAAGTTGATTAGAAAAATATTTACAGATAAAATTACTATTTTGCCCCCTTGAGATTATTAAAATTTAAAATTTGTCCTAAAAAAGTGCAAACATGCCCCCCGGTGTTTGAAAATAAATGGTGTGTCAAAATTTGGTGTCTACAGTTTGCCCCTCTTTGTCGGGAATCTCGTAGAGATTTCAGACAAAGACGTAGACAACACCAAATTTTGACTCACCTAAATATGAAAACAGACATTGCTATAAACAAAACACTTAATCATGCATAGTACAAAAATGTGATGAGATGTAACTAATGACCAGAGAACAAATATATAAATATGTGACCGAGCTCTCTAGGAGCTGCCTACGTATTCCCAGTAAAGGGAATCAGGTCGAACGTAGTTCAGATACAGGTAGACGGTGGATGCGAAACATAATTACAAATGGTAACATAAGAGTTCAGATGTGTGATCAAAAGAAAGAAATGCAACATTCGAATTGCTAAGTAAAGATAACATAGATTGGTACGAGATTGCAAGACAAAGCAAAGTGCTTAAACTAAAAGACAAAAGAATGAGTTCAGGTTGCTAAACGAAATAAATACTAGTAAGTTAAATGCAATGTCTGGGCTGCCAGACTTGAAAATGTAAAAAGATATATGCCGACCAGGCTGCTGGATGGATGCATGACCTTGGGCTGCCAAGGTTGATGAATGCAAAGTTTGGGCTACCAAACTTAAAAAGTAAATAAACAGATGCCGACCAGGCTGCTGGACGGATGCATGACCTTGGGCTGCCAAGGTTGATGAATGCAAAGTTTGGGCTGCCAAACTTAAAAAGTAAATGAATGATCCTGGGCTTGCCAAACTTGGAAACATAAATAAAAGATGCCGACCTAGGCTGCTGGACTGGATGCATGATCCTTGGGCTGCCAAGGTTGATGAATGCAAAGTTGGGCTGTCCAACTTGAAAAAGTAAATAAATGATACTGGGCTGCCAGGAATCATGAAATGCAAGGTCTGGGCTTGCCAGACTTGGAAACATAAATAAAAGATGCCGACCAGGCTGCTGGACGGATGCATGACCTTGGGCTGCCAAGGTTGATGAATGCAAAGTTGGGCTGCCAACTTGAAAAAGTAAATAAATGATCTTGGGACTGCCAGGAATCATAAATGCAAGGTCTAGGCTACCAGACTTAGAAACATAAATAAAAGATGCCGACCAGGCTGCTGGACGGGATGCATGACCTTGGACTGCCAAGGTTGATGAATGCAAAGTTGGGCTGCCAACTTGAAAAAGTAAATAAATGATCCTGGGCTGCTCAGGAATCATAAATGCAAGAAGTCTTGGCTGCCAGACTTGGCAACGTAAATAAAAGATGCCGACCAGGCTACTGGACAAATGCATGACCTTGGGCTGCCAAGGTTGATGAATGCAAAGTTGGGTTGCCAACTTGAAAAAGTAAATAAATGATCCTGAGCTGCTAGAAATCATAAAATGCAATGCACGGTTTGGGCTACCAGACTTGGAAACGTAAATAAACAGATGTCGACCAGGCTGCTGGACGGATGCATGACCTTGCGCTGCCAAGGTTGATAAATGCAAAGTTGGGCTACCAACTTGAAAAAGTAAATAAATGATCCTGGGCTGCTAGGAATCATAAAATGCAAGGTCTGGGCTGCCAGACTTGGAAACATAAATAAAAGATGCCGACCAGGCTGCTGGACGGATGCATGACAAAGTTAAGACATTGAGAAACTTAAAAGTCATCGTCAAATGTTGCATCCAAATCAACACAACTTGTCAAAATTTTTCCAAAAAATTTTGCCCCAGTGTAGGGCGTCAAAACCCTTTGAAATCACTCTTTTCAATGTTTAGATGCCAAATGAAAACATTGAAATCTTATTTGATTTAAACCTTCCGACTACCCACCTCGATATAGAACATTCTTTTCAAAATTTGCTGCAAACATGAATTATCATGACTAACCCAAAATTTTCATTTTTTTTGTGCCCTTGATCAAACTGTCATTGACTTAGCAAAATTGCCTCAGTTGTTATTTTTGTCAAAGATCTCAATTGAAGATGGTGTAACCATATCTACAAAAGAGAAAAAGATAAAGATAATTGCAAAAGTTATGCCACCACTTGACAGTCCCCCGATCCACTATTGCATATAAACATGAGTATCACAATCCAGGATCCTGAATTGGTCTCCGGCCCTTGCTTCATGACATTTTCTGATTCCTAAATTCTCTGATCCATGATTTGTGATAAATGCCCTGTGTGCTCTATCATATGCCTCTCGGGATCTCGATAAATTTAGGATCACTTTTGCTTATATTGCACACTAAGACACAAAAAATGTCATGTTTTCGAAAAAGATGAAAAATGAATATATCACCGAAAAATCTGACAGATGCAACGACAAAAGAAATTCTGTACACTAAATATTTTCGTATATGTATATATAAAACTTTCAATAACAACTAATCATTATGTTCGAATGAAAAATTAATTTCCAGCGACGACTCCGAAGAAATCTGCCATTTTGATCCTCTGGATGTCATTCCACTTTGAATTCTGAGATTGCTCCAAGATGATCAATACAGAAGAAAATTCTCAAGTAACCAAGGTCACCAGCTTTTGCAAAGAATTCCACATCTATCCACAGGTGTATTCTACTTCCTCACTTGTGAGCCTTTGGCTTGTAATCTTCCCGACCTCAGCGCCCTTTCAGGTTTTCACCGAGGTTTCCCCTTCCCCTTTTTCTTTTTTTTCTTTTTTCTTTTTTTCTTTTTTCTTTTTTTCTTTTTTTTTTTTTTTTGTGAAGCGCCCTTTCGGGTTTTCGCTTTTGTAGAGAGAAAAGAGAACAATCAACATTCAAAGTCCTGGCCGATCATTTCCATTTCATAAAAGTCAGACTAGTATAAAAATATTTGGCATCAGTAAGACAATCCTTCCCTTGATGGATTAGGGATAGATATATTAACATCATATGCCTTATTGATTTGCAAATTTTCATTTCAAAATTATCACAAAATAAAGACGGAGGTCGGTAACATTCTCGGTTTTTGTAACGGGGTCAGGTAAGTGCTTGAAAGGTTAAGGTCAGGAAAGCAGAATTCATGAAAAGGTTGATTATCTTGAGGTCGCATTTTCAAAAATACTTATCCTAACTTTATTCTTTGCCCTTTTGGGTTTTACTCTTTTTTTTTTTCCCCAGTTTATTACTTTCCATGGGGTTTTCTTTTGTATCATTTTTCATTTCATTTTTCATTCATTTTCTTTCTATCATTTTTTTTTACGCAACAGCCAATAGATAAAAATTGCCCCAGTATAGGGTGCGACCATCAAGTGGGTTATGAAACGAAATTCATAGATTCTGAAGGCTCAAATGGGAAAACTAAGGAAAAATGTTTAAGGGAAAAGAAAGAAGGCCCGCCTTTGATCCGTCCTCTTTTGCAACTAATTTTAAAAGAAAACTTACCAATCAAATGTAAAACCTTTTTACCATGTCTGAATTGATGATCTGGGGAAACACTTGACCATCCATTTCTGTCAGAACAAGGCCTCCTCCTGATAGTACCTTTTTCACGATGAATGGACCTTGCCAATTTGGAGCAAATTTGCCCTTAGCTTCTTCTTGATTTGGAAGGATTTGCTTCAAGACTTTATCTCCCACCTCAAACAGACGCTGATCTGACTTTCTTATTGTAAGCTCGAGCCATTCGTCGTTGGTAACATTGTCCATGACAAACAGCATTCAACCTCTTCTCATCAATGAGTGCCAACTGTTCATGGCGTTCCCTTAACCACTCGGCCTCTTCCAATTGGGCTTCCATTAGAATGCGTAAAGAAGGAATTTCTACCTCTGCAGGTAAAACTGCCTCCATTCCATACATAAGAGAATAAGGAGTTGTCCCAGTTGAAGTTCTAATTGCTGTCCTAGTAGGCCAAAAGTGCAAAGGGTAACTTCTCGTGCCAATCTCGATAAGTATCAATCATCTTTCGAATGATTTTCTTCAAATTCTTATTGGCGGCTTCAACGGCACCATTAGCCTTAGGTCTGTAGATAGCAGAGTTTCTGTGCTTGATCTTGAATAGACCACACAATCCATCTACCATGTCATTATTGAGATTCCTTGCATTGTCGGTGATCAAAGTTTCGGGTACACCAAAACGACAAATGATATGGTTCTTGAGAAAATCTGCTACCACTTTCTTGGTCACTTGCTTGTAAGATTCTGCTTCTACCCATTTGGTGAAATACTCAATTGCCACAAGGATGAATTTGTGCCCATTTGAAGCAGGAGGATCAATTACCCCAATGACATCCATTCCCCACATTGAGCATAGGCCAAGGAGCAGTCATACTGTGGAGTTCCGAAGGAGGAGCATGTATCACATCACCATGCATTTGACACTTAACGCACTTTCTGACGAACTCAACACAGTCATGCTCCATGGTGAGCCAAAAATGTCCGGTTCTCATTATCTTTTTGGCCAGCAAGTGTCCATTCATATGTGGCCCGCACACGCCGCTGTGTACTTCCTCATCAAATATTCAGCTTTCCTTTTCATCTACACATCTCAAAAGGCCCAGATCGCTTGACCTTTTATACAATACTTCTCCGTTCAAGAAAAATCTCGTAGACATCCTTCGAAGAAAATTCTTATCTCTTTGTACTGATGCCTGAGGGATAGAATCCATTCTTTAAATACTCTTTCAAATCATGAAACCATGGAAGACCATCGGACTCCCGCTCAATGCGCAGACAGTGAGCTGGTTCTTCTTGAATCTTGATGGAGATGGGTTCGATCACCATATCATCAGGGTGACTGATCATGGAAGACAAAGTTGCTAAAGCATCTGCGAATATATTTCGAGTACGCGGAATGTGAGTGAATTCAAAGGTTTTGAATTGTCTGGCAAGAGTGAGTAAGCAACAATGATACGGAATGATTTTAGAATCCCGAGTTATCCATTTTCTCAATGTTTGATGAACTAACAAGTCAGAATCACTGAACACTGCTAACTCTCTAATATCCATATCCAATGCCATTTTCAAACCCAAAATGCAAGCTTCATACTTCGGCCATGTTATTAGTGCAATCAAATTTCAACTTAGCTGTAGCAGGATAATGTTTTCCATGAGGTGATATCAGAACTGCACCTATTCCTGCTCCGCACGAATTTGAGGCACCGTCAAAAAATAACCTCCATCCTGAAGATTCCTCATTTGCATGATCTACTGCTCCCACAAACAATATCTCTTCATCTGGAAAATAAGTGTGCAAGGGTGTATAATCATCTTCCAGGGGATTTCCTGCCAAATGATCTGCAATAGCTTGACCCTTGACTGCCTTCTGAGTTGTGAATACAATGTCAAACTGACTGAGAATCATCTGCCATTTAGCCATGCGTCCAGTGGGCATCGGTTTCTCAAGTAAATACCTCAAAGGATCTGATCGAGATATAAGGTAGGTGGTGTGATCAAGAAGATAATGTCTGAGTTTCTGAGCAGCCTAAGCTAATGCACAACACAACCTTTCCAGGAACGAATAGTTCGCCTCATAAGCCGTGAACTTCTTACTCAAGTAATAGATTGCTTGCTCTTTCTTCCCTGAATCATCATGCTGACCCAAGACACAACCCATCGCTCCGTCCAGAACTGAGATATACATGATGAGTGGTCGACCTGGCTTTGGCGGCACTAAGACAGGGGGATTCAACAGATAATCTTTAATCTTATCAAAAGCCTGCTGACAGTCCTCGTTCCAATCCATTGGAGCATTCTTCCTTAACAACTTAAACTAGTGGCTCACAAGTGAGAGGTTAACTGAGCGATAAATCTGCCGATGAAATTTATCTTTCCCAAAAAGCTTTTCACGTCCTTCTGTGTCTTCGAATTGGCATTTCCCGTATAGCTTTTATCTTTGTGGGATCTATCTCGATACCCTTCTTGCTAACAATAAATCCCAATAACTTTCCAGTAGGAGATCTGAAAGCACATTTTGCAGGATTCAATCTCAGACTATATTTCCTCAACCTTTCAAACAGTTTTCTCAAATCTACCAAATGGTCTTCGACCTCTTAGACTTGACTATGATGTCATCCACATAAACTTCTATCTCCTTGTGGATCATGTCGTGAAACAACGTAGTCATAGTCCTTTGATAAGTGGCCCCAGCATTCTTCAGTCCAAAAGGCATGACTCTATAACAGAATGTACCCCATGGAGTGATGAATGACTGTTTTCTCCCTATCTTCTTCTGCTACCAAGAGCTGATGGTACCCAGCGAAACAATCAATGAACGAATCCATTTCATGTCCTGCTGTGTTGTCCAACAAAATGTGAATATTGGGTAAAGGAAAATCATCCTTTGGACTAGCTTTGTTTAAATCCTGATAATCCACACAAACTCGCACTTCTCCCGACTTTTTGAGAACCGGAACCATATTCGATAGCCAAACGGGATAGTGGGACACAACAATGATATTGGCATTGAATTGCTTGACTATCTGCTCTTTAATCTTAAGGCTCATTTCGAGTTTGAATTTACGAGGTTTTTGTTTTACTGGAGGAAAGTTTGGATCAGTGGGTAATCGGTGAACTACTATATCAGTAGAAACTCCAGGCATATCATCATATGACCATGCGAACACATCTTGAAACTGTGTGAGGAATTCAATCATTTCATTTCTCTGCTTCTTGTTTAAATGCACACTGATTTTAACTTCTTTCACCTCTGTCCTCAGTGCCAATATTAATAGTTTCTGTTTCTTCCAGGTTCGGCTTGAGTTTTTCTTCGTATTGTTCAAGATTTTTAAGTACGGAATCATAATCTTCTTCGATATCACTCTCATTCTCATCAGCGGCTTGCACTATTTCAGAATTCAGAGAGATATCGAAATTGCAATCATTGGTTTCAAGTAAAGTGACATCTAAAGGATCATAAGCAGTTATTTTCGGCCATCTGAAAAAATAGAAGTAAAGAATACATAAATAAATAGACAAAAAACATAATCTTCATCTCATTAAAACTCAGAATGCATTAATTTAAAAAAGTGGAATATGTACAACCACAGAAGTGTGGCACTATCCTTCAAGGAAAATATAAAGACGCAATTCAACTTTAAAGAAAGGTTTAAAAACCATTTTCATTGAAAAGTAAAATGCAAAACATGATATGAGCCTGACTCTATTAACATAAAAGAAAAGTTCACTCTAGGGCTCTGTCTAGATATGGACATTAGCAGAAGTGATTCCAAATTTACCGAAACTCCCTTTGCATAGGGAGATAATCGGCAATCCAGTTGTCAATGCCCCTTCCTTAATTTCATTGAAACTGGCAGTGTCAGATGCTTCCTCAATATCAGTCATTCCGATGAACAGGCGGCTCATTCCTTCTTCGACATCATCATCCTCATTACAGATTTCAGAGATAGTAACACCAGATGACCTCGGAAAGCTATGATAAAGTGGGGGGATATAGAGTGGGACGTGCCAGTCCTTCCTTCTCAGCTCTCTTCTTCTCTTTCATCTCTTTCACATCCTTACCTAGTTGGGTGAAAATCCAAGCCCAAAGGTATCCTTCTACTCTATCAGCTGAATGGGTTCTACCACTCCTTGTAGCATCCTTCAAATGCCCTTACCTGGTTGGTAATCAGCCCTGATTAATTCTTTGGCAATCATGATACTGGCATCAGATAACATCGGTTCCACAGGCTGGCTTTTCTTCAGGGATCCAATTAATCGATACAATGTCAGAAGCGCGAAAACTTTGATCCAATGGCAACTTGTCTTTTGCTTTTTCCGAAGATTCACGGTTTATCATCATGGTGCAGTCGTCCTCAGCAAAGATAGTGATCTGTTTATCATCCATAATGAATTTTACTAACTGGTGCAAGGATGATGGTATCGATCCTGAAGAGTGAATCCATGGTCGTCCCTAGTAGCACATTGTAGATTCCCGAAAAATCCATGACTTGACAGGTAACCTGATATTGGGCTGGACCCATTTCAAGCACTAAATCGATCTCTCCCATAGTCTCTTTCCTTGATCCATCGAATCCTCTGACTATAGTTGGCGATTGACAGGACTTGTGATTTCAAGTATCCCAATTTTTACAGAGTGCCCCAGGGACAGATATTCAGAGCAGACCCATTATCAATCAAAACCCTAGGCAGATGTTTCCCATTGCATCGCACGGATATGTACAGAGCTTTGTTGTGCCCCTTCCCTTCGGGCGTCAGCTCATCCTCAGAAAAGGTGATCTGGTTAGATGCCAAAATATTTCCTACTATTCCAGCCAATTTTTCAGTGGGAATATCTTGGGAACATGAGACTCATTGAGAATCTTTAAGAGGGCATCCCGATGCAACTCAGATGTTAATAGGAGGTTGAGAATCGAAATCTGCACCGGCATTCGGCTCAACTGTTCCACTACCTTGTATTCACTTCTCTTTAAGATCCTTAAAAAATCTTCAGCGTCCTTCTCACTAACAGGGTGGTTTGGGTGGCAGAGTGCTCTCCTTCCCCTTAGCTGGAACCATAATCTCTGGTTCAGCCATCACTCTTCCAGACCTCAAAACTGTTGTAACATCACCATCGTATTCAGAGCCTTCATAATTCCAAGGCACTTGTTGTAAGTCCTCGATTGGCAACTGTTCTGGCAAATCAATGATCTCGGGTTCAAAGACTTCCAACTCAAAAGGTGAAACATCTAGGACAAATGGCTGACTTGATGAATTGACAGGCTGATAGTATTTCTTCTGACATGAATGGTTCTTTTGGTTGGGTTACAGGTGATGCCAATTTTTCAGTAAAAATATCATCCATATATTGACTCATGAATTCCTTTCCAGATAACATCGTTCTAGCTCGCCTGTCATCCCCATCAATAATCGCCCACTATCTCTTCAACTGCAACTATCATTTCAGAAGGGTCAGCAAACTCTTCATCTAAGGTAATCATCCCAACTGTAGGCCCGTGCTGAGGCAAAGGGTTATTGTCTACATTGGGTGCCTGTCCTCTCCCTCTTCTCAATACTATTTCTCCATCATCAATCATGTCCTGAATCTTGTGTTTCAAAGCCCAACAGTTAGCTGTGGGTGTCCCCGACCTCCAGAATGGTAAGCACAAATGGCTTGATAATCATAGTCATGGGGTAATCCGTTAAGAAAAGTTTTCTGTGGTATTGTGCCAATCTTGCCCGCTGCTCTCAATTGGTCATATATCTAATCTAAAGGACGACCAAGGGGAGTGAAAGCCCTAGGCCGCCTCTGTGGAGGGTTAGCTGGACCTGTTGTATTTTGAGGCTGATTAGGGTGGAGCGTAATTGTTAGGATAAACAAGTCTCGGGCGATTCTGAATAGGTGGGCGAAAGTTATTTTGTGTGGGTCGAGGATTTTGGAACAATGGTTGAGTGTTTGGGTAGAATAGGTTGAACTATTTACTGGTTGAGATTGGGTGTTGAAAACGGGTTGAGGATATTGAGGGTAAACAGGTGGCGAGGTGCTGACTAGGGATACTGTAGTGTGTTGAGTCGGGTAGTTTGATCGGTTGTTGAATCTAGGTTTAGGATTGGGACCTTGGTTTATGACAAAAGCTGCTTCTCCTTCCTTCTTCTCGGGCTTCTTCCCAATGGCCTTTTTCACATTGTTCATGTTTTGCAAAGACTCAACTTGCATTTTTACAGCCGCCATATCCACTACTTTTCCTTTCTTCACACCTCTCTCTATGGCTTCTAGCTTGTTCAATGACCTGAGCAAAAGACTTTCCAATGGAACCAACAATCGCCTGGTAGTACGGTGGGTCTTGGGCATCAATAAACAGCTTTCACCATTTCGTTCTCATCGATCGGCGGGCTCACCTTGGCTGCGACGCTTCGCCACCTCTGACCATAGGCTACATAGCTTTCCGAAGGTTTCTTTTTCAATTCTACCAAAGAGAATCTATCAGGTACTAGATCACAGTTAAACTCATACTGCTTAATAAAAGCTCTAGAGAGATCCGTCCAGTTTCAGGATTTTCGAAAAGTCCAACTTCAAATACCACTCCAACGCATCCTTTTCCAAACTTTCACCAAATAACCTCATCGGCAATTTATCATCTTCAGTCGGCTTTCCCAGCTTGTTACAGAACATCTTGAGATGAACCACAGGGTCCCCATTGCCATTGTACTTAGAAAACTCTGGAATTTTGAACTTTGGTGGCAATTGGGTATCTGGAAACATACAAAAGTCTTCATAGTCCAATCCTCCATATTTGTCGAATCCCTGACTTTCTTTGATAAAGTCATCAAACCTATCCAACCTCCTTAACAAAGCCTTCTCCATCATATTGGGATTCTCTTCTCTGGCATAAGGCTCTGCATCCGCTCCTCCTTGAAATCCGGAATCCAGCACAAATTGGCTCGCAGTATGGACTGGCAAGGGTTGGTTGTTCAGAGTGAAGTGGGTGGTTTGCTGAGGGTATTGAGGTTGTTCCAGGGTGTTTTGAGTTTGTTTAGGGCTGGGAGGAATTGGAATGGGCATTGATTGGTTCTGGATGATTGGAGGTGGAGGAGGCATTTGGGTATTTTGATTATCCAGGGTCAGAGTCTGTTGGGCAATCGGGACAGTATTGTTCACATCTGTTGTGTTCCCTCCTGTATTGGGTCGGGTCTGCAAAGTTCCCTGAGTAGCTGGTGCGTTAGAGGTAGAGCCACCATTGTTCATGTTGCTAATGAAATGTGCAATAATTTGACTGTGAGAAGACACCTCCTGAGTCATATCGTTCATTTTGGACAGCATTTCGTTCATCTGGACCCTCAGTGCTGTCACCTCAGATAACTGATTTTCCTGTGGGCACTTCGGGAGACTCCGGCGGTTACTCATGTTTATATGCAATAATCTGGCACGAGACCGCGTGTAAATGGGCTTCGGTAGAATGAAGCTATGATTAAGAGTACCTGAAATACATGTTAGAGAGGAAACTGATTCAGTCATCCTTTCATTATTGGTGCTGTCTTCATTGCTCAAAAAGAAAAAGAAAAAGAAAAATACTGAAGTTAGTAAGTGTGTGAATAATTTCAATGCATGTCCTAGGGGGAGCCCTTATTATGCCAAGGGTAGGCCTAGCATGAAATGCAATCCTCTCGAAGTAGGGCCTGTTTACCAAACCTGTACTTTGAATCATAACGTCTTGAAATGAAACACTTTCATTGATAAAGTTAAAGTTTAAATACATTGTTTACATCATTTCTCGAAGATGACTTTGTACAAGATCATTAAACTTCTTCAACCTATCTATCGTAGCATCTTTTTGATTCTCTAAAGTATGGGTTCTTCATGCGTTCTGCTTGATCGTACAATTCACTGCATTTCCTCTTCATCTCCTAGGTTTTTCTCTCTAGCATTCTCATACAACTCTTTGTTCTGTTCTGCCATTTCCTTATTCCGTTCCACTGATTGCCTCAATTGCAAGTTTTCCTTATCCTTCGTCCTCGATGATAGCCATTAACTTCCTCACCTCCTCGGATTGTGTTTCTTGCGGTCTATTCTCTTTGCGTCTCTGAAACCAATCTTCGTACTGATGGGTCACCAAACCCTTTTGCTTAGACTGTGGATCATAGATAATGCTGTCATCATTGGATAGTGTGCCCCAAGCCTAAATGATTTGGGTCTTCATTGGAATAGAGTTCGGACAAACCCCTTTATCGAAACTGATGGTGAAACTGGCTAGATCTGGCGTGGGTGGCAGACCTTGAATACGTCCAAACTGTCTGAGGAACCTTTTCGGTGTGTAAGCAGCAATACCCTGAGTCCCTAACAAAGGTATGAAGTCTGACGACTTGGTACGTAGAGCTGGATTTAGACAATCGGTCCAATCTAAGACCCATCTGACATTCTTGTCTGGCAATGTCTCTAAAAAACCCAAATATTCAGATGCATTCATCAGTCTGTCGTTCTTGTCAATTCTCTTGTGATGAGTGACTATCCAATTATATCCGATCAATGGCAAACTATTAGAAGTGAGTGAACGCCTCTTGAAGTGTTCCATAGCCCATATGTATAAAATCTGATTTGATCCATGAAAGAAATTTTCCCCTCTTTGACAATTTGTACATGAGACAAATATATCTGCCAATACAGTCGGCACTATAGATGCTCTTCGACCCCCGATCCCAAAAAATAAATCAGTCATAAGCTTGGTGGTCCTGAACCCGATCTTTTTGTCTCTCCTAGGGAAAAAATAAATGCCGGCCATCACGAACCCATACACCATCGGTCGTTTATGCTCCCATATCGTCTTGGATACAAATGTGAAGTCCTCCATGTGTCGGTCAAACCCATCTTTTGCTGCGAATCGATCGAATAGGAATTTCACATCTATGCTCTGATCTGATTCTTTCATTACAGATTCCTTTAACCCAGTGAAATGACAAAACTCGGTCTTCCTGAAACAGTTGGAAACACTGGCATTGTATGTTCTATTGTTAAATTTAACAACCCGGCAACCTCCTCGACAGTAATAGTCATCTCTCGACCTCCAACCCTAAATGTCGAACAGCTAGAATCCCATAGGTGAACCAAAGCTTCTACCATGCGTCCATCTACCTCTATGTCTTTAAAATCACCAATCGGTCCTAGAAAAGCTGCCACTTGATTGATTTCACTGCAGGAGAGAAGTGTCGGCCATTTCTTGACTTCTGGCGGGACTGCTAACATTTGATAGATGCGTCGAGGGCCTGTCCATCTGATGCACATTATCATGTCAGATACCTTACCTACAGGCCCTACTTCTCGAGTTTTACAGAAATGTAAACGTGCAATTCCCATGACAAGGGTTATGTACCCACAGGGAAACAGGGTTGGCTTATTCCTACCATGGGGTTCCCTAAATGGCGTCCCCTTCTAAGGCTAATGCTATGATGCCAGTTTATTGAAACAAGTTAAAACTATGCAAAAATATAAGGTTTGAAAATGTTGCAGAATTTCTTTGAGAAAAATGGAACATGAATTGTACAAAAGATTATTGAATTGAAATTTATTTTCTTGAAAAATTGAGCCTCTATAAGACTACAGGACACAACATTAAAAGAAAATCACAACTTTGTCTAGAAATATACAAGTCAAAATGTCAGTTTATTAAAATCAAATGAAATATGTGCTAAAATCATTCTTGTGAAATGTGGGATGGGCGGGCGGGGGATACAACAAAAATGACATGTTAATTTTTGAAAAAGGATAAATACAAGTTGTGCAAAAAAAAATTGACCACCCGCGTGCATTTATTGACTCTAAGAAAATTTGGTTCGAATAAAACTGACAAGTACAACAAGAATGAATAATCATTGAAAAAGATTTAAAAACTAAGGATTTAAAAAAACTACAATTTTATTCAAGAATATACAAGATGAAAAATCGAATTTTCAGGATTTTTACGAAATTCACAATGATTGATCCCTTGGGTATTTATAACAAAACGCAATTTGCAAAAAATTTATGAAATTCCATTTCTATCTTTCTCGAAAAAATTAATTATGAAAATAAATTTAAATGTGCCAAAAGAAGGTTAGTTTTCTACGAGAGCACCATGCCAGGGGTCTTTATTCTATGGTTGTGAATGCAATCAAAATAAGAAGGAAATTGTGTTAGCTTATTCAACAAATAACACATAACACATTGGCAAAATAAATAATACACATAGATAACAATAAATGGCATAACAAGAATAAAGGACGGTTGGTTCCCTCCTCTCATGCCTTAGCGTACCTGATAGGGTAAGGCTGATTCTACTTTAGGTTATTCTACATGGATGCATGAGGTTGGGCTCACTAATGCATCTAGACTCAATTAGGCTGTCGGTTCCCAAGCCTTCAGACCTAAGGGTAAGGGTTATCAATCCCAAAACCCTTGGTCGGTGGCTTGAGTGATTCCTCAGACACTGCTACGTGCACATCGTGCCCCGGCCACGTGTCCAAGTGGATCTTAAAAGTCCCCGAATCTCTAGACTTATGGACTTAAGTCGAGAGTTCGGGTGATCTCCCAAACATGATTACGTGCACATCGTGCCCCGCGCACATGCCTAAGTAGATCAATCATATTCCTAACCGGGATGGGTGGGTGACAACCACAAAAAGAGAAAAAGGGTAAAAAAACATCGAATGCACGTATGAAGTGCTCCTTATGAGAGGAGGGAATGATAAAGCGTGGGCTCTAAGGGTGACTGACCCCCTCCCAAATGCCAGCACGGTCGAATAAAGCAATAATAAGTAAATAAATCATGCATACATCACATAAGTAGCCGAGAGACGGGAAGTGTGTGAGATGCAAAAAGAAAAACCTAAAAACCTAAGAAAGAAAAATGCAATCCTAACATCCAAACGCGATGGAATAAAGGGTTAAATAAGGAAAAGATGATTAAGCCTAGTGCTCGGACTCACTAGTGATCCCCAGTGGAGTCGCCAAAATCCTGTCACGTCCCAAAAATCGTGAGGAAAGGGTGTAAGTGGGGTCATTGACTGTGCGTCTCGGAAAGGATGGTTCGGTCTAATGACCCTTTCGAAAATAAAGATTTTTTGGAAAACCGTGCATGTGTGAGAAAAATGTATTTTAAGAAAAATGGTATTTTAAAAGAAAACAAGGCCGGGACTAAAAGTGCGACAGGTTTGGCCAACTAATTTTGAAAAAGGGTTTTATTTTATTTTAAAAAAATGGAGTCGCCACTTGGTACTGAGTTAGGGTGTACCAAGTCACCCGAAAAATCGTTTAATAAAACAAAAATAAAAATTTTAAAAAAATCATTTAAAACCCCTTTTCGACTCCAGTCTACGAAAAAACGAGAGAAAAAGGTTCGGGAGTCACATTTGAAGAAAGGGAAGGCAAAGGCTCACGCCTAAGGCACCCTTTCAACCTAGTTGAAGCTAGTTGCAAGGCTTAATCAAAATTTCCTAAATTAACCCTAAATTCTAACGTGTTCGGATGTATCTAAATGAATGCAAATCCTAAGTCTAAATGTGGGTATCAAGAGGGTCAAAATGTTCCGTCGAGGCTTGATCGGAATTATCGAATTAATTGCGAAACCCGAGTCGAGACCTCGAGGGAGTCACGAGTTTTTATGCAAAATAAAATGCAAAAAGAAAAGAAAATAATAATATATAGTAAGTGTAGAAAGAAGGTGGGTATGCAACATGACGGGTACGGGGGATTAGTATCTCGTGACTGAATCTTTCTACTCACGGAGGGGGGAACGGCATGTGTGCCACTGCTTCCCACGTGAGTAGATGACTATTTCTAGTCGAATCACGCAAATGTCCTAATTTCTAAGTGAGATGCAACCTAAATGTCATGCATTTTGAAAATGTTGTCAAAATAATAATAGTAAATAATAATAATAATAGTAATAACAAAATCATGTCAAATGGAAAGAAAACTAAAAGTGTGTGAAATGTGAAATGCACACGAATGATCCTAACACTACAATGTCCTAAGGGTCTAGCGTTGGACTAACCCGTTCTAAAATCTCACTAACGTTAGACTAACGGAAAAGAATGAAGCCACAACTAGCATTGGACTAGTGTGGTGACGGAATACCATAAATCATGAATTAAATATTAAAGCATGAATTAAAAGCAAATTAAACGTATTAAAACATATAAAATCAAATAGGAGCACATAACACATAGGCATAATATCTAGATGCAAAAAACCTAAGGAAAGCGGTAAAAGAAACAAACACATAAGCACACAAAAAGCAAATAAATCCTAGCTATTACACCGGGGGGGCTTGATTTACAATTTAAGGGGGGAAAATTAAAAATGTCCTATCCATTACACTTTCTATCTAATTACACAATTCTTGCCAAAATATGAGAAAAACAATCTAACTATTACATTGACTATCTAAATACAAAAATATTACATTTTTCATCAAAAATAATAAAATTAAGTAACACGAAATAAATAAATATGCAAAAAGTGCATAAAATAAGAAACGCATGAAATATTGCATAAAATATCACATTAGAGCACGTTGGAGCACATAAAGAAAGAAATAATGAGAGATCGGTATACCTCTTTAAAGACCCGGTACTAATACTAATCAAAATAAACAAACAAATCAAGGCACCTTGATATAAACAAACAAAATTGAGATACTAATAAATTGAGAGTAAAATGCAAAGTTTAGCAACCAAGGAGACTAAAATAAAGCTCCACAAAACTTAAAGGGTAAAATTGAAGGTTAAAGCAAATTTAAGGGGCTAAGGTACAAATTAAGTAAAATGGAGGGGCAAAACAATAAACTTCAATAAAAATAGACCAAATTGCAATTGAGGGACCTAATTGTAAGAAATATAAAATTTAGGGAGGTCAATTTAAAATTATGGATGACTTAGTTGCATAAAACAGAAGTATAGAGGGGCACACTAGCGCAATTCAAAGAAACCTAAAGGCCAAAATGTAAATACCTATCTTATACTAATACTAATAAAAATTAAATCAAAGAACTAAAATCAATTAATTAAACTAAACTTAAGCTAAAGATAAAGCACACCCAGAAAAACAAATAAAGGAATTAACTAAAAGTAAAACTAAACCAAAAATAACAAACTCCAAACCAGCATTCATCAAAGACATAATTGAGGTGAGGCTTAAATCAATCCAAATAACTAAGCCAGTTATTTAAACCAGAAGAAACTAAATTAAAACCAAAATCAGGAGCCAAACCACAAATTAAATTAATATAACGTTAATAAAAGAAAGGAAAAGAATAAAATCTAAAATTAAAACCCATTCCCAATTTCTAAATTTCTATCATCTTTTTTTCTCTTTCTCTCTCTCTCCTCCCGTCTTCTTTTTTTCTTCTTCTTCCCTCTTCTCTCTTCTCTTTTTCTTTCCCGTCACTGCTCCCTCCTCTCTCTCTGTTCTTTGATTTTCTCCTGGTTCTTCTCTCTCACATTTTCTCTTTTCTCTGGTCTCTGCCCGTTTTCTATTCTCTCTTTATCTCATCTCTCGCATCTCTCTGTTCTTCCCCTGACTTTCTATCTCTGGCTTTCTCTAATTCCCTCTTCCCCAACTTCGTTCCTTTTTCCTCTTCTTCTCCTCACTTTCTATTTCCATCTCTAATTCTGTCTTCTCACTCTCTCACTCTTTCTCACTTTGTTTCTCCTTTACCCAAAAAATAACAATTTCAATTGACCTTTCATTCAGAATTAGGGACATAGGGATGCAGTGATGGTAAAGTGAGCTGGGAACTGGTGGTGTTGGGACACAGCGAGAGACTGAGATGACTGGGTAGATGATGGCGCTGATTGCACAGGTGGCGTTTGGGAGAAGTAGTTTGTTTGTGTTGTTCTGTACAGGCTTGTAGGGGTTCGGACTGGGTCAGGTAGTGGAGATTTTGACAATTGGAAAATGGTGGTGTGTGACAGCCCCACCTTACCCAGAGGCACACCAAAGGGCTTAGCGGACTACCTGCCTAGCTCTCGCCAGGACTCGAATCACGCACTCACGCAAACGTCCGAGCGTAATTAACTCAAAATAAATAAAAAAATAAAATGAAATAAAATAAAATACGCTCATATTATTTACTTGAAGGTACAAGTCACACCAAAAGTTTGCATGTCATAATATACATGATTTTCACAAAGATAGCCTAACACAGTTTGGCTATTACAATAACTAAAACATCTATAATAATCAAAACCAGTCGTTCCAGCTTTAATTTTTCAGGAAACCTGAGTAAAGGAAAACAAATAAAAGGAATGAGCTATAATAGCCCAGTGAATGTCCAAGTCATGCAATCATATCAAGAACTCATTATTTTAGTAAATAAAATAATCGATAAGTTAAATAAACAAGATATGAACAATTTAATTATCAAGTAGTCAAGGGCGGATACAAGGCTCAACTACGGGAGCAAGCTCAACCGCAAGAAAAGCAAGTACTGATCATGTAACCATGACATTTAGACCGAGATAATAGCTCAGGTCTTTTATCAAAGAACATGCCAGTTTTAATCACGCAAGCCCTAACCACCATTCACCTTATAACCTCCGTACAAGCTACCACATCTAGGCAGTACTCTCAACCTGGGAGGGCCAACACGCAAGAAAGTTCAATCCGGAGTTGGCCTCTTTGAGGATTCACAACTCAAAAGGGAAAGAACGTCACGCCCTAAAACACCCAGCACCTTATAACCTCCCAAGCCTGTCCTAGTTGACTATCTGTGAAGTAACGATAAAGTTAGTCACGGAAGTCTCACGCACAAGTAACACGTTGAATAGTGAAAGCATATAACACATTACGAAATAGATGCGATAAAGTACACATCTTTCCTCAAGTAGCACATTTTATCACATAATATTTGCAAGTGTAACATAATATTTACAAGTAAAACATAACATTTCATGCATCATGCACACATAAAGACACTCACCTGGAATGCCTAAGAAAATATCTCGTAAAATAGTCATGATGCGTTTTCGGACCCTGAAATTTAAAAGAAATAATATAATGAAAATCCAAGTAAAACCCTAGTAAATTTAGTAAGAAAAATTCAAGAAAACACCCCACTTATTTCTAGGGTTTTGGTTTTAGGGTTTCTAGGGTTTAGGGTTTACTTATTCTAAGAAAAATTTAATCTATCACTAGATCATTTCTAAAATTTCTACACTTCAATTTCCTTCAATTGAACCTATTCTAGGCTTAAAATCTCACTTATCAATTTTTCTTCTTTTAATTCTACAAAAATTTCGGCAGCATTTCCCCTTAAAATCGGACTAACCCAAATTTTTTTCTTAGCAAGAAAATTCAACAATCCAACCCAATTCAACAAGTTCTACAACTTTTATGTTCAACTCAAGTTCAAATTCAATCAAAATTCCACTAAATTCCAAGAATTCTACTCCAAGAATCTTCAACCAAACAACACATAACACATGAAATTTCAAGGTTTAAAGGCCATATACTAGTCTATCTAACCACAAGAACACTTTATCTAGCAAGTAAATCTCAAATTCTAACTAATTTCTCCAAGTAGTATCAACAAGAATCTTAGTCTTAAACTTGCATAAAAACTAATTAAAACATGAAATTAATAGGAAAAGTTCATAGTAAATACCTTAGATATGCTTAGAACTTTGCTTAGAAAGGAAAGAAGCTCACTTCCTATAGTGGATTTGCCCAAACTTAAGAGAGAAAACTTGAAGAAGTTGAGAGTAAAATGAGAGAAGAAGAGAAAGGAGATGGCCGGCCAAGAGGGAGAAGAAAGAGAAAGAAATAGTCTACGAAAAAATGGAGAAGAAATGAAGAAAAGGTGAGAAAATGATTAACCAATTAAAACCTCACAAGAGTAAAGTAAAAAGGTGGTCTTTTAATGCAAGAGGTGCTAACTTGGATTAATTTGATTGGTGGAGCTCAATACCCTCTTATCACTTAATACTAACAATAATAAAAACACAAATTATTAAAGCAAAAATAGAGTAAAATTGGAAGAGAAAATCCGGCCATAAAGAAGAAAGAAAAAGAAAAAGAATTTCGGCCAAAAAAAGAAAAGAGAAGAGAGAAGAATTTTCGGCCAAGAGAAAAAGAAAAGAAAGAGAAAAATTTCAGCCAAGGGAAAAGAAAATAAAGAAAGAAAATAAGTGAAATTTTTTAGTAAACTTGAGCTAAAATTCAAGTAGTCAAAAGACTAGAAAATAGTAAAATGAGCTAATCAAAATTTAAACACTAATATAATTTAAATGGTCAAGTAAAATTATTCTAACTTTAGTACTTAAGTGTTCTTGCTTAAAATGAAAATCTTAACTAATTAACCTAATTAACTCAAGAAATCTTCCAACTAATAAATCAAGGTTTAACACTTAACCCTAAATAAGAAAAATGTCTTTTGTAAGTGCATTTCTAGGGTGTTACATGGTGGATGGGTGGTAATTGACCTTGTTGCTATGATGGTTTGGTATTTTGACAATGGCTTTTGTGATATCTTGGTGATTGGGCAATTTTTCCTTTTGGCGATTTGTTAATGACAGTGGAAATTTGCAGAGGATCGGGCGTGGATTTTGGGTGGTTTTGCAGCTGCAGTTGATGGTGAAGATTTTGGGTTGCTGACTAGGGTGGTGGTGAATTGATTATGGTGGGCCGAGGTGATTTTGGGGTTTGGTTGTGCAGGGCTTTGTTCTGTGGAACTTTTTGTGCCTGTTTTTTATTGGCTTTTCTTTGCAGGTTGTGTGATTTTTTCGTGAAGGTTTTCTAGTTGTCAATGATGGTTTGGGAGATTGATTTTTGGCAGAGCGCAGGTGACGAAGGAATTGGGTAATTGCTGGGTTGTTGTTGAGGTTGAGAATGGTGGAGATTGGGCTATTAGTAGGCGGCTGTTTGGTGGGAATTGTTGACCAGACAAGCAGTAAGTGCTGAGGGGCTAGCAGTTTGAAGGGGACTTGGTTGTTTGTTGCAGGTTATGGTTCTGGCTTTTGGTTGCGAACTGGGCAGAGGTGGAGGTGACGAGATGAGACAGGGCGAGAGGGTGGGAGTTTGGGATAGCTGACTGGGTAATTTGGCTACTATTGATGGACTATTTGTAGGGAAGGGTGGCTCCGGTGAATTCCATGGTGGTAGATGTGTGAGATAGTTGTGAAGGGGAAGGTGGAGGCTAAAGGTGGGGCTTTTGGGTGGTTCAGGCGGTGGTCTGAGGGAGGAGGAATGGTGGTGAGGCGGTGGAAATGAGGGAGGAGATGGTGGAGGTCAGAGTGTTTTCAAAAAATAAAGATAAACGAAACCAGAAACCATATGCAAACCAAAAAAAGAATAATCCGGTAGACTTAAACAAAGTTTCAAACAACTGGCCAAAGAAAATCATATTTACATGAAGAGAAATGAAATAATAAGTGAATCAATTAAGTAAGAACTCACCTTTTTGATCCTGCAAGGTGGACCGGAGAAAACTGGTAACTTTTATCTTGCTAATGAACAGTAAACAAAACTTTGAAGACGCCGGTAGAAATTCTGTCTGTTTCTTTTTGTGTGTTGAGTGTGTTTTAATCCAAAAAATCACACAAGAAATAGTCTTTTAGGGTTTTCTCTCTTTTCTCCCTTTTTAAAATTCCTAAGTGAGGTATTTATACAGCACAAGTCTTAACCTCCAAGAAATGATTAAAAGACCAAAATACCCTTGACTACAAAAATGACAACTTTATCATTTAAAAATTTATTCTTTCACAATAATAAAAAAAAATCAAGAAAAATGTAAATAATAAATTCATTAACACTAATTCACTCCGAAAAAAATTAGAAACTTAGAAACATGTTTAAAATCTAAAAAAGAATTTGGGACCAAAAAACTGGTGAAAAATGAGTTTGGAATGTGAAATGACAATTTTGCCCTTGGATGACAAAAATTCACAGAAAAATAGTTATTGTCCTCAGAAAATTATCAAAAATTACAAATAAGCTTAAAACATTAGAAAATGCATTTTTGACTCAAAATTGATGAAAAATGAATTTAATTTGTAAAATGACGATTTTGCCCTTGGGCAATGAAAATTCACAGAAAAATAGTTATTGTCCTCAGAAAATTATCAAAAATTGCAAATAAGCTTAAAACACTAGAAAATGCATTTTTTACTCAAAATTGATGAAAAATGAATTTAATTTGTAAAATGATGATATTGCCCTTGGGCAATGAAAATTCACAGAAAAATAATTATTGGCCTCAAAAAATTACCAAAAACTAAAAATAAGCTTAAAACACTGGAAAATACATTTTTGACTCAAAATTGGTGAAAAATGAATTTAATTTGTAAAATAACAATTTTGCCCTTGAGCAATGAAAATTAGTAGAAAAATAGCTATTGACCTCAAAAAATTAAGAAAATTCAGAAACATGCCTCAAGAATTTGAAAAATGAATTTGGAATTTAAAATGAGCTAAAATGGTATTTGCGAGACGAAATTAACATTTTGCCCTTATGCTGGTAAAAATATAAAAAATACTAATTAAATTTGAAAAAATCATAAGAAATTAATAAATTCATATAAAAGTAAAAATATGAATTTAAAACCCCCAAAAATTGTTAGAAAAATATTTATAGATAAAATTACTATTTTGCCACCCTGAGATTATTAAAAATTTAAAATTTGTCCTAAAAAATGCAAACATGCCCTCCGGTGTTTGAAAATAAATGGTGTGTTAAAATTTGGTGTCTACATGGTGGGACTAGTTGGCTACTACTAGGAGAAGATGTGGAGACCGACCTGTCTGCACATAGGAAGAAATGAAGACAATCATGAGGTGGAGGTTCGTACCTGGCCACTACTACAGAGAGCTGCACCAGAGGTTACAATCCATGTCACAAGGTGGTCGTACAGTGGATGATTACTACAAAGATATGGAGTTGGCAATGATTCATGCTAATATAGTAGAAGACCGTGAGGTTACAATGGCTAGATTCCTAGCTGGTCTAAATCAAGATATTCGAGACAATGTGGAGTTGCAGTCTTATGTGGACATTGATGACCTGATTCAAAAGCTGAGATAGTGGAGAAGCAGCTCAAGGCTAGGAGGAGAGATGGTATAGGCTCCTCCTATGGGAGGTCAAGATGGCAGGATAGACCATCCATGGGACGAGAGGATCGAGGTGACATGAGGCCAAGAGATGTTGTCAGGCCAGAGGGCATGATTGATGGCAAAGGGCAGATAAAGGCATCTATGAGGACTCGTGACATCCAGTGCTTCAAGTGCCAGGGACGTGGTCACGTGGCATCCCAGTGTCCTAACACTAGGACCATGATCATGTTGGATGGAGGAGACATAGAAAGTGCTTCTTCAAATAATGAGAATATGCCACCATTGGAGGGAGAAAGCAATAGTGAAGGTCCTATTAGTTGCGAACTTGACAAAGGAGAGCTTCTTTTCACAAGGAAAATTTCAGATGAGCACCCTAAGGAAGCTGGACCTAATTTGCAAAAAGAATCAATCTTTCATACTCGGTGTTTCATTGGGGACAAGGTATGTGGTATTGCCGTTGACTCTGGTAGTTGCACTAACCTTGTAAATTCATTGTTGGTAGATGAGCTTGGTTTGAGAACAATGAAGCATCCCAAGCCTTATAAACTACAGTGGATGAGAGATAGTGGCGAATTGAGGGTGACCAAGCAAGTCGAGGTTGAGTTCACCATTGGAGCCTATAAAGATAAAGTTATCTATGACGTGCCATCGATGGGAGCGTGTCATTTGTTATTGGGTTGTCCGTGGCAATTTGATTGCAAGGTGATGTATGATGGGTTCCGCAATTAGTACTTGTTCACTTGGCATGGGAAGGACATTACGCTTGTGCCATTGACACCGTTGGAGGCTCATAGTGACTATGTGAAGATGTCCAAGGAGCTTGAGGTTGCGAAGGGGAAGAAGAAGATGATGAAAGCACCTTCTACTAATTCTCATTCTTCTCTTCCACATATTTCTCCTGTGCAGGTAGACAATGTTCCCTCAGTTGGAGTCATTAAGAAGCAAGATTCGAGGACGAATCTTCTTGAATAGGAGGGGAATGATACGAACCAAGTGACAAAAGCCCAAGTAGATGGGGGTATTCGAGTCATCCATAGTGCATCACCAATGCATAGGGGCTTAATCACCTAAAATGGAGGTTTAGAGGTGTCAAGGATGGTCAAAAGGAGCAAGAGGAAGAGGCCATCCAAGGCTGGGACGAGTACACCTGCAAAAGTTCAGAAGAAGACGCGTAGAAAAGGCCATCAAAAAGTTTCTGATGAAAGCCATAGGCAAGGCTGCGCCACGGCCTTCCCCACGGCCTCCGTCAGAAACTTTGCTAAAGACGAGATTATGTTCTGATGAAGGCCGCACAGAAGGCCGTCTCGCGGCCTACCCCGCGGCCTTAGTCCGTAACTTTACGATTTTATTTTATTTTTACGTTTTTACTTAGTTTTTAACGTGTAATAGACTAGTTACTTTCTATATTGGTTATTTAGGGTGTTTTTGCCTAAATAAGGCTAATTATTATTATTGTTGAGACAGATTATTGAAGTTGAATAAAATTACAAGGGTTTTTCCTCTCTGATTCTCTTTGTGAGACTTGTGAGTTCTACGAGTGATTCGTGAATTCCTTTGATATCATTGAGTTCTAACCAACGTGTGGGGTTAGGGTTTGGGATCCTCTTCAAACTAGTTTTAATTCTCGGGTGGAATTGGGGTTAGGTTGTCCGTTGATACGTAAGAACGATCCTTTGGGGAGGGTTGTCCTGTGGATTGCGTTCTTCACGAAGGTTCCCGTTAGGTGGTTAACAAGGGGTCTTGGGACGGATCGCATAAAAAATGCATAAAAGTCACATAAGGCACATTGGAGCACATAAAGAAAGATTAACGAGGAATAGGGATTGTAGACACCAAATTTTGACACACCATTTATTTTCAAACACTAGGGGGGCATGTTTGCACTTTTTGGAATAAATTTCAATTTTTAGTTTTTAATTTTCAATAATTTGGGGGGGCAAAATAGTAATTTTATCTGTAAATATTTTTCTATCAGCTTTTGGGGGTTTTTAAATTCATATTTTTACTTTTATGTAAATTTATTAATTTCTTATGATTTTTTTGGATTTAATTGGTATTCTTTATATTTTTACCAGTACAAGAGTAAAATGGTAATTTTGCCTCACGAATACCATTTTAGCTCATTTTTAGTTTTAAATTTATTTTTCTAATTCTTTAAGCATGTTTTTGAATTTTCTTGATTTTTTCAGAGACGATTACTATTTTTTCTGTAAATACCTCATTTAAGCGCAAAATCGTCATTCTACAGTTTAAATTCATTTTTCAACAATTTTTGAGTCACAAATGCATTTCTTAGTGTTTTAAGCTTATTTTTAATTTTTGGTAATTTTTCGAAATCAATAGCTTTTTTTTATATATTTTCATTATCCAAGGACAAAATTGTCGTTTTACATTCCAAATTCATTTTTAACCAATTTTTGGGTCCCAAATTCGTTTTTAAGTTTTAAGCATGTTTTTAAGTTTTTTCTAATTTTTTTTAGGGTGAATTTTTATTAACAAATTTGTTATTTACATTTTTCTTAATTTTTTTTTATTTTTGTAAGAGAAAATAGATTTTAAAGATAAAGTTGTAATTTTGGTAATCAAGGGCGTTTTGGTCTTTTAGCCATTTCTTGGAGGTTAAGACTTGTGCACTATAAATACCCCACTTGGGGATTTTAAAAAGAGAAGAGAGAAAAATAAAAAGTCTACGGAGAGTCTTTAGTTTTTTTTTTTAGTTTTTGAGTTTTTTTTTAGTTTTTCCATTTCACCAAGAACACCAAGAACACACTTCTTTTTTACACACATCTTCAAATTTTCACACACCACACCAAGAACACACACTTTTTTCTACACACATCTTCAAGTTTTTACCTAGAACACCAAGAACACACTTTTTTCTACACACATCTTCAAGTTCTCACCTAGAACACCAAGAACACACACTACTCACATTCTCTCTCACACATTACACACACTACTCACATTCTCTCTCACACATTACACATACCACTCACATTCTCTCTCACACACTACACAAACTACTCACATTCTCTCTCATGTACTACACACACTACTCACTCTCTCACACACACTACACAGTAAATTCACACACTTCACACTTTTCACTCTCACTCTCTCACACATTACACACACTACTCACTCTCTCTCACACACTCACACACAATAATCCACGCCCGCGTGCACACACACACACATCAGGCAGATACATAATTTCACAGACAATTCACTCACATCTGCACACACAAACTTATCACACACTTCACACACCTCACATACAGTCGCACACACAGTACACACAGTAACAACACACAGATTCACACACTTGCACTCTTACAATCACACACACTAGCTCACACAGATTTCACGCACAAGTCCACGCAGTAAGTTCACACACAACACACAAAACGCACACAAACACAATCACACAAACACACACAATCCAAAGATTCATAGGTTCATAAACATCCACTCAAGCACAACCTTACACTGCACACACAGTTCACAGGCCAGTTTCCCATTCCAATCTCACACACCAAACACACATTCATACACACAGTCACAAGCAGACACAATATTCACATACTATCTCATGTATAATCACACCGGATTCACACATAGAAACACACTGTCACACACAGACACACACACTCATCACCACCCAAACAAATATCCAAAAATCATGCCAACAGCCTCCCAATTCCAACGAATCACCCACTGGCGCCACTCCAAACAGAGCAACCAGTTCCAATCTCTACAACCATAACCCAATTCACTAACAAACAACAATCTTTAGCCCCATCCAACCACCACCTAAAATCACCACCCCCTCACTGCCTCCCCCTAATTCCATCATCGCAGTAGCCAACCTGTAACAAACAATCACCCAATGCACCGCAAAAAACAGCCCATAAACATTCAAAAAAAAAAAGTCACCAAACATCTACAAAAAAACTGCTCTAAATTAGACCCGAATCATCCCCCAAAATTCTGTAATTTCAGCCCCAAGTTTCTGCAAAAACAGCTCTACATTAATCAATTGCCAGTCCAAACCAGCCCCTACCATCACCAATTGCAACCGACTATCCACAGCTCACAGACCACCTCCATAGCCCGCGGCTGGCTCTCCACCGCCAGCAATCAAATTCTAACCCCACGCCCAATTCCAAATCAGTTGCCCAATTCCAATCACCACCTACAGAACCAGCTAGTTGATCACCACCATTGCTCACAGCCTGCAAGAACAAACAAAAACAAACACCCAAACCCAAACAGGCCACTAACGGCCACAATCCCACACATGGCATCTAAGTTTTACCCATGTCAAACCCGAAATACAACCAATCCCCTGCAGGATAATCACATTTCATCTCTTCAATTCCTCAATCCAAGCCCTCAAATCACCTGCAGAACCTCCCTCTGCCCACTGCAGAACCTCCCTCCCTCTGACCACCCAACATCAAACCACCACTCACAACCCCAAAATTCACCACCGTCTCCAAAGCCCAGGCGCACTAGAGTAACGACCAAGCCACCACAGCTAGTCAAAGCCACAAATGCCGTCACCAAACCACATCACGCTGCCAGTATAATCCACCGGCAACCCATCACCATAGCCTACACCTCCATCACCTCTCGCGCTAGGTAATCTCGTAGCTCCCTTTTCTTAATCCGCTGTTACTTTGCATTGAATGGATGAAATTGTATAGAGATTTGATGTAATGAGTATGGATTAGAAGAACTTGAGTTTGGTTATTTTTATTTGAGAAATTTGAAGAAGGGAATGTCTTATTTGGAGAAACGACTGGGGAATTAGGGATATGAAGAGGAGTAATGTTTCTGGGCATAGAAACAAAGAGGGAAGGAAGAAGGGAGCAAGAGAGAAAAGCGATAGAGAAAGAAGATGTGCGATAGGAAAAGAGAGAGAGAGTGAGAGATTACGAAGAGAACAGAGGGAGAAGGTGATCAGCAGAAGTGAGAAAATTTTTAGAAAAAGGGGAATCTGTTAGAGGAATCCGAGAGAGGAGAAGCAAAGAGAGAATGGAGGTAGAGAGATTTGGGTGAGAGCCAGAAAGAAAGGGAACTAAAAGAGGGAAGAAGAAAGAATCAGGGGAGAGAAAAATAGAGCTGGGGAGAGAAAAACAACGCTGGAGAAAAATCGGTGAGGAAGAAGAGAAGAAAGAGAGAGAATGAGAAGAACGAGAGGAGAGAGAGAGAGTGAGAGTAGAAGAAAGAGAGGGAATTTTGGGAAAAAATTAGAAAGGAAATTTAGGGATTTAGTTTTATGATTTCTTAGTTTTTTTTTTAGTTTATGTAATTTCCTAATTAGTTGTGATTTTATTTTAATTTTCGTTTAGATTAAGTTTAGTTATTGATTAATTTTCTAGCTTGATTAAGTAGTTTCAGATAATTAATCTAGTTTAGTCTTACTTATTCCTACATAAAATAATATTTATGTTAAAGTCCCCTTTTCCTTTTGTATTGACAATTTTGCCTCTAAAGATTTATTACTTTATGCAATTGAGTCCTTGCCTTTTATAAATTGACCCCCCTAATTCTAATTTCTTTCAATCAAGTTTTTTTATTAATTGGAATTAAGCCCATTAGTTGCTGAAATTTATATTTTTGTGCCCTTTTACTTGCTTAAATTTACATTTTGCCCCCCGTTTATGTGAAGCTTTTTTTAGTTTTACCCCTTGAATTTTATTTTTAGCCTCATAGTTGCTAGAATTCATTCTTATTTCAATTCGTTAGTAGTTATATATTTTAGATTTTATTTGATTATACCGAGGTGCTTTGACTTGTTTGTTCATTTTGAATAGTATTTGTACCGGGTCTTCAAAAAGGTATTTTCGTTACCTATTAATTGCTTCTTTATGTGCTCCAATGTGCTCTAATGTGATATTTTATGTAATTTTTATGCGTTTCTTATTTTATGCACTTTTTGCGTATTTACTTATTTTGTGTTATTTTTAAATCTTATTATTTTGACAAAAAATGTAATATTCTTGTATTTAGCTAGTCAATGTAATAGTTAGATTATTTTTCTCATATTTAAGCAAAAAATGTGTAATTAGGTAGAAAATGTAATAGATAGGGCATTTTTAGTTTCTCCCTTTAAATTGTAAATCAAGTTCCCCGGTGTAATAGTTAGGATTTATTTGCTTTTGTGTGATTATGTGTTTATTTCTTTTACCACTTTCCTTAGGATTTTTGCATCTAGAATATTATGCTTGTGTGTTATGTGCTCCTATGTGATCTTATATATTTTTATACGTTTAATTTGCTTTCAATTCATGCTTTAATATTTAATTCATGTTTTATTGTTATTCCCTCACCACATTAGTCTAACGCTAATTGTGGCTTATCTTTTTCCCACTAGTCCAAAGCTAGTGGGATTTTTAGAATGGGCTAGTCCAACGCTGGACCCTTAGGACATTTTAGTGATTAGGTTCATTCGTGTGCATTTTTCATTTCACACACTTTTAGTTTTTCTTTCCATTTTGGCATGATTTTATTATTACTATTTATTACCATTATTATTATTATTATTATTATTATTATTATTATTATTATTATTGACACGTTTTTCAAATGCATGACATCTAGGTTGCATTTCACTTAGATTTTAGGACATTTGTGTGATTTGATTAGAAATAGTCGCCTACTCACGCGGGAAACGGTGGCGTACAGGCCGTTTCCCCCTCCGTGAGTAGAAAGATCCAGTCACGAGTTATTAGTCCCCCGTACCCATCATGTTGCATACCCACCTTCTTTCTTCACTTACTATATATTATTATTTTCTTGTCTTTTTACATTTCATTTTGCATAGACACTCGTGACTCCCTCGAGGTCTCGACTCGGGTTTCGCAATTAATGCGATAATTCCGACCAAGATTCGACGGGACATTCCGACCCTCCCGATACCCACATTTAGACTTAGGATTTGCATTCATTTAGATACATCCATACGCGATAGAATCTAGTGTTAATTTAGGAAATTTTTATTAAACCTCGCAACTAGCCTCGGCTAGGTTGAAAGGGTTCCTTAGGCACAAGCCTTTGCCTTCCCTTTCTTCAAATGTGACTCCCGGACCTTTTTTTTCTTGTTTTTCGTAGACCGGAGTCGAAAAAGGGTTTTAAATTATTTTTTTCTCTAAAAAATTTTACCTTTTGTTTTGTTTAAACAATTTTTTCGGGTGACTTGGTACACCCTAACTCAGTACCAAGTGGCGACTCCATTTTAAAAATAAAACCCTTTTTCAAAAATTATTTGGCCAAACCTGTCGCATTTTTAGTCCCAGCCTTGTTTTCTTTTAAAATACCATTTTTCTTAAAATACACTTTTTTACTAAAAATTTGATTTTTCTTACACACGCACGGTTTTTTCAAAAACCTTTATTTTCGAAAGGGTCACCTAGACCGAACCATCTTGTCGGGACGCGACAGTCAACGACCCCACTAGCACCCTTTCACCCACGATTTTTTGGGTCGCGATAGGGATATCTCTCGAAAATCCATTACAAATACTAATCAAAATGAACAAACAAGTCAAGATACCTCGATATAAACAAACAAAACCTAGAATTAAGATAAAAAAACAAATTCTAGCAACTAAGGGGGCTAAAAAACAAATTACAGCTTTAAGGGGCTCAGGGGTAAAATTAGAAATTCAACTACTCAAAGGAGGTCATGATGCAAAATAAAGCAAATTAGGGGCAAAACAATAATTCACACAAGTAAGGGGTGAATCTGAAATTTAAGGACCTAATTGAAAGGAAACAGAAATTTGGGGGTCAATCTATAAATCAGGAGGGATTCAATTGCAGAAATTAAAAGATGCTAGTGACTTAGTAAATAAAATAAAAAAACTAAGGATTAAGCACAAATGGATATCTATTATACAATAAAGTGACCAAAACAAAATTAGACCACTAATTAACTAACTTAATCAATTAACTAACTGATAAGATGAATTAAAAAACAGAATTAGGACAAAACATAATAATAAAATGAAAAAAAATATCTTTCTTTTTCTCTCATTTTTTCTTTCCATTTCTCTTACTCCCACCGTCTACCATGTCTCTCTCACTCTCTCTCTGTTGCTGCTTTCTTTCTCTAATTTTTTCGGTTCTTTCTCTCAATTTGTTCCCTCTATTCT
The DNA here is from genome assembly GCA_024721245.1 of Mitragyna speciosa. Classification (NCBI taxonomy): domain Eukaryota; kingdom Viridiplantae; phylum Streptophyta; class Magnoliopsida; order Gentianales; family Rubiaceae; genus Mitragyna; species Mitragyna speciosa. The sequence continues at coordinate 12,344,592 of CM045559.1, forward strand.
CTTATTTCTCTCATCTTCTCTTTCTCTTTCTTTCTCCCCTGCTCTTTAACTTTTTGATCTTGGTTCTCTCACTCTCTCTTTGCGTTGTATATTTCCCCTTCTCCATCTCTTCTAGACTTCCTCTCTCTTCTTCTCCTCCAACTCTCTTCTCTCACTCTCTCTTTGCGTTGTATATTTCCCTCCTCTATCTCTCTCTCTCTCTTTCCCGTCTTCTCATTCTCTCTCTTTCTCACTCTACCTTCATCTCTGTTCTCTTGATTCCCAGCTTTCTTCTCCCTTTTCTCCTCTGTTTTTCTTTCTCTTCCTCACTCTACCTTCATCTCTCTTCTCTTGATTCCTAGCTTCTCTTCTCCCTTTTCTCTGTTCTTCTTTCTCTTCCTCCCCCCAGTTCTTGTTATCTCTCTGTTTACTTTTTTATTTCCTCTATTCTATTTCCTTCTTTTTCTCTCATTTCCTTCTCTTCTTCCCCTGATCACTCCCTCTCTGTCTGCATATCTCTCCCCAATCTCACTTCTCTCTCTAGTCCTTTCCATCATCTTCACTCTCTATTCTCTTTTTCTCTCTGTCTTTTCTTTGGTTCTGAGGCTGTATGGCGATAGGAATCAGTTGTGGAGGGTGGATGAAATGGGAATTTGGGGCTGCAGTGAAGTTGATTTGTGGTGGATTGAGGAGGTTCTGTGGTGGTGGAGAAGCTACTCTTGTGGCTATGGTAATTTTGGGGGAATTGTGGTGGAAATTATGGTGGTTGTATGTTGGTGATGTTTGGGTGGAAGATGGAGAGGATGGCTGATGATGGATTGTCTTGGCAGGGCTTTGGTGGAGGTTGTCTATAGTGGTCTTCGGTTTGGGCGATGGTGGATTTAGCATCTTCCTTGGGCTTTTTGGTGATTGTTTTTGGTAGGTGGTGGAGCAGATGAGAGGACACGACAATTGGGGATAGTGGTGTTGTTGGCGTTGGGATTGGGGCTGCTGAGGTGGTTTAGAGTCACTAACTGGTAGGTTGGAGTGGTGCTTGGGCTTTGTTTTGGTTGATTTTTCTTGTTGTTTGGCGGTGTTTTCCTTTGCAGGTGATGGGTTATTGTGATTGTGCTTAGTTGTGGCTTCGATGGAGGTTGTAGTGGTTGTCATGGAGTTTTATTGCTTGATGGAGGTTCATTGATTTGGGGCTGTGATGTTTGGTGATTTCTTAACTAATAGCGGATGGACATGACAATTTGTGGTGGTGCTTGTGACTGGCGTTAATGGAGGTTGAAGGGATGGCAGGGATGACTAGCTATTGATCGTTTGGTTGTGATTTGTGGGCGTGAACGGGCACAATGACTGGTGTTTTGGCAACTGCGAATGAAGATTATTTTGTGATTTTTCTTATGTAGAATTTGGTGGTAGTTGGGGCCATCATGGTTATGCTTTGAACATATTTGAGGGGATGTCATGGGAAGGCATGGTGGTTGCTGTTTAGTGGGTTTTGGTGGTGAGAAAGGCTTGTAAAGGAGGAGAGAAATGGTGGTTAGTGGGGGTTGAGGATGATGGATTAGATGGGAAAGGAAGGAGACAGTGGCTTTGGGAGGAGATAGAGATGAAGGGAGGAATTTGGTCTAGTTGTTGACAGCAGAGACAGGAGAGTTTCTATAGTCAGGGATGAAGAAATGGGAGAAGAGAAACCATTCAAACCTACATAATGTCCCTAGAAAGATAACATCAAAAAAATGAAAGAAAAACCCAGAAAATTAATAGAACAAAAACACAAAATATTCATATCAGATCACATTAAAAAAAATGCCTATAAATTGAAAATTAAATTCTAGAGCACTACCTCTTTAATCCTGCTATTTTGAGGATGAACAGTCGACTTAGTTGAAGGGCTGATGAACCGTGATGAACAATGGATGATGATAGGACCAACGGCTATAGTGTGTATGTTTGTAGGGTTTTTCTATGTGTTTTGATCTTTTAAATAGATAAAAGTGTATTGTTTAAAGTTTTTTCATTTTCTTCTCCTTTTTTTGATTTTAATGGGGGATATTTATAGAGTTAGTTGTCTTCGCCACCAAGAATACTACAAAATAGTAAAAATGTCACCGGTAATAAAAATTCTAATTTTATTTTAAAAAAATATTTTTTAACTCAAAAAAATCAAAAATTAATACAAAGAGATGACAGTAAACTCTAAAATTTGCCAAAAAATTCAAAGTAGATTTCAAAATAAAGGTTAAAGCTTAAAACTGATCAAAAACGCGTTTGGGGTGTGAAATGACGATTTTGCCCATGGAGAACGAAAATACACAAAAAATAGCTATTGGTCTCAAAAAATTGTCAAAAATTAAATATAAGTTTAAAACCCTAGAAAATGCATTTATGACTCAAAAATTGGTGAAGAATACATTTAAAATGTGAAATGATGATTTTGCCACTAGACAACGAAAATACACAGAAAATAGCTATTGGCCTCAAAAAATTGTTAAAAATTAAAAATAAGCTTAAAACCCTAGGAAATGCATTTATGACTCAAAAATTGGTGAAAAATGCATTTAAAATGTGAAATGACGATTTTACCCCTGGACGCGGTATTTACAGAAAAAATAGCAATCGTCCCCAAAAAAATCAAGAAAATTTAGAAACATGCTTGAAAAATTAGAAAAATAAATTTGGGACCTGAAATGAGCGAAAATGGTGTTCGTGAGGTGAAATTACCAGTTTGCCCTTGTGCTGGTAAAATATAAAAAGAATACCAATTAAATCTGAAAAAATCACAGAAAATTAAAAAAAACACATATGAAAGTAAAAATATGAATTTAAAACCCCCAAAGCTAATGAAAAAATTTTACAGATAAAAATTACTCTTTTACCCTCAAAATTATTGAAAAATTAGAATTTCACCCCAAAAAATATAGAAGTGGCCCAAATGTTTGAAAAATGATCAGTGTGTCAAAATTTGGTGTCTACAGGCGATTATCAGGTGACTCGAGCAAAATCCATACCTTGTTCTTGTACATGGAATCTGTAACACCCTAGAAAATGCACATATAAGAGACATTTTTTTTCTTATTTAGGGTTAAGTGTTAATCCTAGATTTATTAGTTGGAAGATTTCTTGAGTTAATTAGGTTAATTAGTTAAGATTTTCATTTTAAGCAAGAACACTTAAGTACTACATTTAGAATAATTTTACTTGCCCATTTAATTTATATTAGAGTTTAAATTTTGCTGAATTTATTCTACTATTTTCTAGCCTTTTACTACTTGAATTTTAGCTCAATTTTACTCAAAAATTTCACTTATTTTCTTGCTTTATTTTCTTTTCCCTTAGCTGAAATTTTTCTCTTTCTTTTTCATTTTCTCTTTTGGCCGAAAATTCTTTTCTTTTTCTTTCCCCTTAGGGCCGGTTTCTCTCTCTCCCTAATTTACTCTAATTGTGCTTTAATAATTTATGTCTCTTTATTGTTTAAATTAAGTGATAAGAGTTGAAAATTTTAACCAATTAAATTCAACCAAGTTACCACACTTTGCATAAAAATCTCACTTTTTACTTTACTCTTGTTATGATATTATTGGTCAATTATTTTCTCACCTTTTCTTCAATTCTTTTTCATTTTTCCTAGCCTATTTCTCTCTCTTTTTCTCTCCCCTTGGCCGGCCATCATCTTTCTCTCTTCTTCCCTCATTTTTGCTCTCAACTTCTTGGACTTTCATCTCTCAAGTTGACACAAATCAACCATAGGAAGTGGGCTACTATCTTTTCTAAGCAAAGTTCTAAGCCTATCTAAGGTATTTACCATGAACTTACCTTATTAATTTCATGTTTTAATTAGTTTTTATGCAAGTTTAATACCAAGTTTCTTGTTAATACTACTTGAAGAAATTAGTTAGAACTTGATATATACTTGCTATATAAAGTGTTCTTGTGATTAGATAGACTAGTATATGGCCTTTAAACCTTGGAAATTTATGTTTTATATGTGGTTTAGTTGAAGAATTAAGTTGGAACTCAAGAACACTTAAAACAGTCATGCTGGACCAGTTTTAGTAAAACTTTCATAACTTGGTATAGACAACTTGGATTCGAGTGATTCTTGTTGTTTTAGAAACTAGATTGATAGGGCTTTCCAACGGTATAAGGCCTTGCACTGTGATTCATTGTATATTAATCGCAGAAAGTTTGCAAAGTTGGCTGAAAATTTGATTCTGCGTAAAACAGTTTTGATGATGAGCCAAATTGAGGGATGATTTTGAACCGGTTCTAGTTGGAATTTGGATTGATGATCTTCACGAAAGTTGTAGCCCTATAAACGTACTTTAAAACCATGTAATCAGAATTCCTTAGTTCTTAATGGATTGACCCCAGAAATGGCACGAAGTTGGCTGAAAACCAACCCTGTGCAGAGTTGAGTGATGATTCTTGGAGTAGGAATTTTGAATTTGAGTGAAATCTTGATTGAATTTGAGTTTAAAGTGAACATGAAAGTTGTAGTACATGTTGAATGGATTGGGTTGTTGAATTTTCTTGCAGGTTTAAAAATTTTGGTTAGTTCGATTTTAAGGGGAAATGCTGCCGAAATTTTGGTAGAATTAAAACAAGAAAAATGGATAAGTGAAATGTTAAGCTTAGAATATGTTCAATTGAGGGAAATTTAAGTGTAGGAATTTTTAGAAATGATCTAGTGATAGACTAGACTTTCTTAGAATAAGTAAACCCTAAACCCTAGAAACCCTAAAACCAAAACCCTAGAAGTAAGTGGGGTATTTTCTTGACTTTTTCTTACTAAATTTACTAGGATTTTAATTGAGTTTTTATGTTATTATTTCTTTTAAATTTCAGGGTCCGAAAACGCATCACGACCATTTTACGAGATATTTTCTTAGGCTTTCAAGGTGAGTGTCTTTATGTGTGCATGATGCATGAAATGTGATATTTATTTGATAAATATTATGCGCAAATTTGCAAGTACTATGTGAATACCTGTGCTACTTGAGGAAAGATGTGTACTTTATCACATCTATTCCGCAATGTGTTACTTGTTTTCATTGACCAATGTGTTATTTGTGTGTGCGTGAGACTACCGTGACTAACTTCACCGTTATTTCACGGATGGTCAACCCGGCTGCACGTGGGAGGACATAAGGTGTTGGGTGTTTTAGGGCTTGATGTTCTTTCCCTTTCGAGTTGTGAATCCTCAAAGAGGCCAACTCCGGATCGAACCTGTTTGCTTGTTGGCCCTCCAGGGTTGAGAATATCTCCCTGGATGTGGTAGCTTGTACGGAGGTTATAAGGTGATTGGCGGTTAGGGTTTGTGCTTGATAAAACTGATATGTTATTTGATAAAGACCTGAGCTATTATCTCGGTCCAAATATCGTGACTACATGATCAGTACTTGCTCTTTCTGCGGTTAAGCTTGCTTCCGTAGTTGAGCCCTGTATCCTCCTTTGACTACATGTTAAATTAAATTGTTCATATCTTGATTTATTAATTAATTGCTCGATTATTTTATTTACTAAAATAATGAGTTCTTGATTTGATTGCATGACTTGGACATTCACTGGGCTATTATAGCTCATTCCGTTTTATTTGTTTTCCTTACTCAGGTTTCCTGAAAAATTAAAGCTGGAACGACTGATTTTGAGTATGCTAGATGTCTTCGTTAATGTAATAGCCAAACTGTGTTAGACTATCTTTGTGAAAAATCATTTATGTTATGACGTGTAAACTTTTGATGTGAATTGTACCTTATGTTAAATAAAATGAGTATATTTTATTTTATTCCATTTTATTTTAGTTTACTTTATTTTAAGTTAAGTACGCTCGGACGTTTGCGTGAGTGTGTGAATCGAGACCTGGCGAGAGCTAGGCAGGCAGTTCGCTAAGCCCTTTGGTGCGCCTCTGGGTAAGGTGGGGCTGTCACAGGTGGTATCAGAGCTTAGGTTATGATCAGTGGAGTTTTAAGTTATGATTAGATCATTTGAGATTAGGTTTATGATTTTCTGCATTTAAGAGCTTAGGACATGATTGTTAAAAATTAGGTTATGATCATCAGAGCTTAAATTATGACTATTAGAGTTTCGGTGATGATTATCAGAGCCTAGGTTTGAAATCCTATCAGAGTTAAGTGTGAATCTTTGAAAAGTTTAAGTTTGACTCTTGTTAGATCTTAAGTTTAAATATTATTTTATATCAGCTTGTTAGGATCCAAAAGTACGAGCTGGTTAGTAATAAGTGAACTTCTAGTTGTAATTGGGATATATAGAATGTTTTCTTTTGTGATTGGTTTTGGTATCGGTAGATATTGATTCTATTATTTAAGGTGAATTATATTAACAAGTGGTGACATTAAGTACTTGAAGTGTTATCGAATGGTTAGTTGATATGCTATGGATGTTTTGATATACGTTGTAAGTGATTAATTATTTGTACTTATCCAATTGGAAATAGCTAGTGTTTAAATGAAATTTTAAGTTTGCATTTTTACTTGTGAATCATTAGTTACGAATATTTGTAGATTCTTTTGGGTGATTAGTGTGTGCATTGGATAGGATCGTCAGGGCTAGTTGATTCACACTTCGGGGTGGCCAACCTTAGTGTGGGTTGACTTAGCTTTGAGATCCGTGTGCGAGTTACTTATAATTGGTGATTGAGGAATTTCGTAGTTCTTCTGTATGGGTTTAGTTTTACTTTGAGAATTGGAAAGTAGTAATTATCCCCTCTATCGTGTTTCTTAGGCCTGAAAACCTCCATGAATATAATTGGAAATAGTTTAGTTTATTCTCTAAGCTGGATTTTGAGGTGTGATGCTTAAGTATTGTTTATTAATAAGTTTTTCTGGGTTTAGATGTGAGTGATTTATTTTCTTTAAAACATGTAGGTATGTCAGAGAGTGACCGAAAGGAGGGACCAGGACATCCCTTACCGTACCTTTTCACCTTGGAGCTTCCGTTGCACCTCATCAACATATGGCGAAAGTCCTAGTTCCAATTATTGATCTTTGTCACTTTGCGGTTCTTAACCTTTTCAAGTTCTATCTTGCTCCCACTTTCTATTTTAAGAATAAACTATTTTTCTAGAAAAAGACATATATTGAGACAAACATTTTGCTCAAGGGAATTATAGAAGTGGTGTCCATTGTTTTTACAAGGATACCCTACAAATAGACATTTGTCAGTACATGATTGAGTGTATGGGAGTCAGTGTCTAAGGCAAAAACCCCAAAAATGAGGTTAGGAATTATAGTTTGGCTCATCATAGTTTGCGCCATATCTCATAGGGTACAACTTCTCCTCTTAGACACATCATCAACTATGGCATGTGGAGAGGAGGCCTTTGAGGAAGAATCATATTCTCCTTTAAACATTTTGAAACACTTGACTTTAAGTATTATCCACCTCAATCAAATCTTGGTGTCTTAATACTCTTGTCAATTTGTTTTTCTTACTTCAACCCTCATGATTTTGAACACTGCAAAGGCCACGGATTTTTATATCATATGATACACGCAATCATATCCTATATAATCATCCATGAAAGTGATGAAGTATGATAAAAAACTTCTAGCATAGATAGACATTGGGCCAAAAACATCTATATGTTAAAGCCCTATGAAGAAGCACATTCACCTTTTATGATAAAAGGTGTTTTGATCATCTCTCAAAGTAAATGAGAATCGCATGTCTCAAACGATTCATAATTGAATGAGTCCAAGTACACATCAATTATGTGATTTGGAAGTGTGTTTCTCATTCACATGACCAAGTCTATAATGCCAGAAGGATAGCTTGTTTAAAAAATATAGAGTTTTTGTCTATGTTTGAGAATGGACTTGTTAAGATCTAGAATTTGTAAAAGCGTTGTTTTAATGATCCAATACCACAAAGAACACCATTGCATAGAAGAACAATATATATTCTCTTTTGTAATGGTAAATATTTCCACATTTGATGTGAATTGATTTCATTTTCTTTTGTAAGTATCAAAACATAATAACAATGCTTTAAATTCTAGAACAAGCCTAGTTGGTAAAGAGTATATAAGTGTCTCTAGCAACTCTTGCTCCATTCATCGCACGTAGTTGACTTTCTTTTTGCCTGTTGTTTACTATGCTTAAGACCTTGCATATTTTGCAAATATGGGATCTATATCTGGTATCTAATACCTAATGATCATGTTAGCAGATCGTTTTATCTAAGATATAAACGTACTAGAAGTTGAAGCTTCACTAAGCTTCTTTATCTTTTTAGTATTGCAATGAGCCTTACAATTCCCTTTCCAATAGAATTGAAAATATGTGTCCTTAGACTTGTCAATTTTGATCACATCTTTAAACTTTGTCATAGCTACTTAGGCCTTCTCAAAGCCATGCTTGTGTTTCTCCTTGACAAGCTATAAGGTGCCCCTTTTCTTCCTTGACAGACTACTCTTTAGATATATCATATCTAATGGTCTTCGATTGTGTATCAACAACTCCCTGAGATGCACAATCACGAACAAGTGGAAGTGGGTATCAAGGACATATCCAATTTATACACTTGAGAACTATTCTCAATTTTATGCTAGTCCAATAAATTAATATTTAAATGGAGATATAGGGTGATAAGTGTGTTCATGTGAACATGCATTCTACAACAAACGTAAAGATAGTACAAGTATTTGTTTCATGTTATAATTGTTGTCGCGTCCTAAAAAACGCAAAAGGGTACTAGTGGGGTCGTTGATTGTCGCGCCCTGAGAAGAGACGGTTCAGTCTCGAGACCCTTTTTGAAAAGATAGGTTTTGGAAAAATCGTGCGTGTGTGATAAAAATCGATTTCTTTTAGTAAAAATGTGTTTTTTAGAAAGAATGGTATTTTAAAAGAAAGTAAGGCCGGGACTAAGAGTGCGACAGTTTTGGCCAACTGATTTTTAAAAAAGGGTTTTATTTTAAAATGGAGTCACCACTTGGTATGGAGTTAGGATGTACCAAGTCACCTGAAAATTCATTTAACAAAACAAAAGTAAAATCTTTTTTTCTAAAAGGCATTTAAAACCCTTTTCCGACTCCGGTGTACGCAAAAAAGAGAGAAAAAGGTCCAGGAGTCACATTTGAAGAAAGGGAAGGCAAAGGCTTGCGCCTAAGGCACCCTTTCTACCTAGCCAAGGCTAGTTGCGAGGTTTAATCAAAATTTCCTAAATTAACCCTAAGTTCTATTGCGTTTGGATGTATCTAAATGAATGCAAATCCTAAGTCTAAATGTGAATATCGGGAGGTTCGAAATGTCCCGTCAGAGGCTGGGTCGAGATTATTGCATTAATTGCGAAATCTGAGTTGAGACCTCGAGGGAGTCACGAGTGTCTATGCAAAATGTGATGCAAAAAGAAAAAAAAAATAATAATAATATATATTAAGTGAAGAAAGAAAGTGGGTATGCAACATGATGGTACGGGGACTCATATCTCGTGACTGAATATTCTTACTCACGAGAGGGGAACGGCATGTACGCCACCACTTCCTATGTGAGTAGACGACTATTTTTAGTTGGATCACACAAATGTCCTAAATTCTAAGTAAAAGCAACCTAGATGTCATACATTTTAAAGATGTGTCAAAATAATAATATAATAATAATAAGAATAATAATAATAAAAATCATACCAAATGGAAAGAAAACTAAAAGTGTATGAAGTGTGATGTAAAATGCACACGAATGCACCTAACACTAAAATGCCCTAAGGGTCTAGCGTTGGACTAGCCCGTTCTAAGAATGTCCCACTAGTGTTGGATTAGCGGGGAAGCGAGAAAACCACAACTAGCATTGGACTAGTGTGGTGACGGAACAATAAAGTTGACAAAAGCATGCATTAAAATAGTAAAGCATTAATCAAAGCAAATAAACATATAAAGACAGACAAGATCACATAGGAGTACATAACACGTAATCATGCTATTCTAGATGCAAAAATCCTAATTAAAATACGGTAAAACAAGTAAGCGCATAAGCATGCAAAAACAAATAACCCTAACTATTACACCGGGGAATTTAGCTTACAATTCAAGGGGAAAAAAGTAAAAAAATTTACATTTGCTATCTAAATACATAATTTTGCTCAAATATGAGAAATGTAACCTAATTATTACATTGACTAGCTAAATACAAAAAATATTACACTTTTGCCAAAATAATAATGAAGAAATAATAAAACTTAAAATTTTAAATAGCATAAAAGAAATAAATACACAAAGAGCATGCAACATAGGAAATATATGAATAAAAATGAATAAAAATCACGTAAGGCACATTGGAGCACATAAAGAAAATTAACGAAAAGTAGGAATACCTCTTTGAAGACCCAGTATCAATACTAATCAAAATTAACAAACAAGTCAAGGAACCTTGATATAAAGAAATAAAGACTAAAATATGTAAGTATTAACAAATTGGAAAAAATGTAAAGTCTAACAACAAAGTGGACTAAAAATAAAATTCTAGAAAACTTAAGGGGTAAAAATAAAAAATTCACACAAGTCTAAGGAGGTAGAAATGAAAACTAATCAAATGGTCATGAATGCAAAATAAAGCAACTTAGGAGGCAAAATAGTAAATTGCAGCAAAATAAGGGGTACAAAATGCAAATTTCAGCCATCACTAAACTTAATTGTAATTAATTAGGACTTAACTGAAAGAAACTAAAGCTAAGGGGCCAATCTAATATTATAAGGGACTTAAATGCATGTTGTAGAACAATTTTGGGACCATTTGATGATACTCAAGAAAAGCAAAGACTAAAGCATAACTATTTAATTTATTATAAAATAACTAAAAAGGAAATTACACTAATCTAAAATACTTCTTGAAACTAAACTAAACAAAATTAAAAAATGCCAAAACATGAATTAAATTAACTTAATTAACTAAAATCTTACTTATCCAGATTAATCACTAATTCAGGCATAGAGTAAAACAAAATCTTAAATAGATTAAAATACATGTAAACTAGAACTAAAACTAACAAAAGAAAAACATGTCAATAAAAATTCCCCTCCCCAATCGGTTCTTTCTTCCAGAAAATAGAACTCCCTCTCTCTATCTCTCTCTCTCTCTCTTCTTCCCTCTTCCCCAACTTTCTTTCTCTCGCTTTTATTGCTCTCTTTCTGTTCCCTCTCTGTCTCTTGAATTTTCTGATTCTTTCTCTTGCGTTCTTCTTCTCCCTCCTCCCTTTCTCTATTTCTTCTATTTCTCCAATGGCTCTCCTTCCCCCGTTTCTGTTTTCTCTCTTTGTAATTGTCTTTCTCTTTCACCTCTTCTGTTCCTCTCTGCTACTCACTCTTTTCCTTTGTTGTTCGATCTCCCTCTCTCTTTTTCATTTCTTTCTCTCCGGTCTCTCTTCTCTCGGTCTGCTTTTCCCTCTCGTTCTCAGCTTCTCTCGGTCTGCTTTTCCCTCTCGTTCTCAGCTTCTCTCTCCCTATTCTCTATTTTCTTCTTTCCCTCCAGCTTCTCCAACTGAAAACTCCAGCACTAAACTTCCCCATCCTCTCACTTACTCACACACTCTCTCTCTCTCTCTATATATATATATATTTACTCTCTGTCTCAAAACCAAAACTAATTTTCCAATCATCTCTTCTATCGTAACAAGCAAGGGGAAGGTGTGGTGGAGGAGGGCAGAGATGCGACGGTGGGGGGTTTTCTGGCAGCTGAAGGTGTAAGTGGGGATGGTTTGGCAAAATTGGTGGTTTGTGGCTTTGAGAAGCTGCGATGGCCGATTGGGAGTCGATGGGTGGTAACGACAGTGTCTGATTAGGGGGTTGTGAGGTGGGTTTTGGTGGGATTTTGAACTAATTGCAGTTGGGGTGGAATGTGGCGGTGGATGTTGGGCTAGCAGGGGAATTGCTGGTTGCTTTTGGGTGTCTTGAACCGGCAGTGATGGTGGTGAAAATTGGATGGAGCAGGGGTAACTGATGGTGGTTTTTGTTACTGCTGGTTTGTAGGTTATGGGCAATTGGAGAGTATATGGGTTCACAACTTTTAGGGCTATTTTTCTTATTGACATGGTAGTGATCGAACTGGTTACAGGGGATGTCTATGTGGGTTATGTTTGACTAATTGTGTTGGTATGTGTATGTGCAATTGCTTGTGTGTGCGTGTGATTGATTGTGAACATGTGTGTGAGTTGCTGGGTATGTGAATCTGGGTCGGCTATTTGAGATGGAAATGGCATGGCAGTGATGTTTGCTGGTGCTTGTTGTCTATAACCGGTTGTATGTGCCAATTGTGTTGGGACGGGCTTTCTATAGGGGAAATTGGGGTTGCCTAATTGAACTTTTTTCTACAGGTATTGATGGAGTTTGAGTTGCTGTGGGTTCAGGAGAGACTGTGAAACTGGCAATTGGGGCTGAAGCTGGGTGTTTGGTTCAAGTAGGGAACTGGGAGTTTGTGGTTGAGTTTTTGGTATTTTCTGGTGATTGAAGAAGTGGTGATTCATGGTGGTTGGGGAGAGGTTGGGGTGGCTTGCTGGAAGAGCCAATTGGAGGATGAGGTGGGGGTTAACGATGAATTGGTGGCTTTTGTAATGAAATTGTTTCCGGTGAATATGAGATTTTGAGTTGGACTGGGGAAGTTGCTGATGACGATGAGTGGTTTGGTGTGGTAGGGGAGACAGTAGTGAAACCTTGATGGGTAGAGCTCCGGTGGAAGAAAACTCAAAAAAGAAGAAATGAAAGAAACCCAGAACACAAACAAGACCTCAAAAAAGAAAATCCCAGAAAAAAATGTAAAACAAATTCCTAGAAAATTGAAAACAATCTTACCAAGAAAAAATCTATGACACAAATATATTTCTTATTAAAACATGAATTAAAACAAAGGATTTAGGATGAAGAATTACCTCAGGATTCTTGTTGCTTAATGATGAACAGTAATTGATATTTGAAGATGACGAACAGTAGCTTTTAAAGCTTCAATATGAGCCGATGATGAACTTGATGATGAATAGGAACCTTGAAGGAAATGACGGCTAAGTGTGTGTAGTGTGTGTTTTGATGCTAAGTGGATAAAAAAATGTGTGTTTTTAGGGTTTTGGACTTTTCTTCTTTTTTTTCTGACTTAAGGGGGGGTATTTATAGGGCTAGTTATCTTGGTCACCAAGAATACTACAAAATAACAAAAACACCACCGGTAATAAAAATTCTAATTTTATTTAAAAAAAATATTTTCAACCCCAAAAAATTATAAATTAATACAAAGAAATGACAGAAATCTCTAAAATTTTCAAAAAAATTCAAAGTAGATTTCAAAAATAAAAGTTAGAGCTTAAAGCTGATAAAACGCGCTTGGGGTGTGAAATGACGATTTTGCCCGTGGACAATGAAAATTCACAGAAAAATGGCTATTGACCTCAAAAAATTACCAAAAATTAAAATAAGCTTGAAACCCTAGAAAATACATTTATGACTAAAAAATTGACAAAAAATAAATTTAAACTACAAAATAATGATTTTGCCCTTGGACAATGAAAATTCATAAAAAAATAGCTATTGACCTCGAAAAATTACCAAAAATTAAAAATAAGATTAAAACTCTAGGAAATGCATTTATGACTCAAAAATTGACAAAAACTGAATTTAAACTATAAAGTGATGATTTTGCCCTTGAATGCAGCATTTGCAGAAGAAATAGCAATCGTCTTCGAAAAATCAAAAAAATTTAGAAACTTGTTTAAAGAATTAGAAAAATAACTTTGAAACCTAAAATGAGCTAAAATGGTGTTCGTGAGGTGAAATTACCATTTTGCCCTTGTGCTGGTAAACATATAAAAAAATACCAATTAAATCTGAAAACATCATAAAAAATTAACAAATTCGTATGAAAGTAAAAAAATATGAACCTAAAACCCCCAAAGCTAATGGAAAAAATATTTACAGAGAAAAATTACTATTTTACTTTGAGATTTTTGAAAAATTAAAATTTGACCCAAAAAATATAAACATGCCCTCCAATGTTTGAAAAATAAATAGTGTGTCAAAATTTGGTGTCTACAATTGCAAACCAAAAATGTGGGCTTGGAATTTATTTAGTTTGCTCCCACTATTTTACTTCAAATTAATAACCCTCAAAATATTGATCAGGAATCCGTTGGAGATTCCTAGTTGGCTAGGATCCCATCTAATTAACTTTGGATTGACGGAAGCCAATGTCCCAAATGTAACTTCGATTAGGTTGATAACTTTTATCAATCATAACTCTTGTGACTTGTAGATAGTTGGGTATCAACTCTGGATATTCACATCTTATGTGTTGCCCAACATTGCCTCAAAAATATCATAACATTGACGGAGGCCAAATTCGTTTTGTATTTTTGTTAAGTCATACCCATTATTCACAGATCACATCTCATAGCAAAAACATATTCCGAGTAAGATGACCTTGACGGAGGCCAACATGTCAACACTTAATAGGAACTCTTCGTTTTTGCTATAATAATGGAAGGCAACTTGTATATTGACTTAATATCGCCTCAAAAAATATTATAACATTGACGGAGGCCAAACTCAGGATGTATATTTTGTTAAGCTAGACCCATTATTTGGAGATCATATCTCATAGTAAAAAAATGCTCTAGGTAAGGTGACCTTGACGGAGGCCAATGTGACAACACTTAACAAGAACTATAATTTTTACTATAATAATGGAAGGCAAGCGGCTTAATATTTTATTTGAGGGATTTTATTTTAATTATTCAATATATAGTCTCATCAAAGCATGTAATTAATATATATCGACATATAAAAAAAACATTCATAATAAACCATGGATGATTATGGACTTTACTAAAATACTTTCCTTGAGCCTTAAGGAAAATAAATGGTCAAATTCCTAAGAGGCGTGATCAACTCCTTGATGCGTTCTTTGGGAGGTCTTCAACTCTTGATGAGCCTCCATGGTTGCTCCTTGGTGCCATCTCCATCTTCTTTGTACATTACATATGTAATTCTAATCTAAACAATTTAGAAAATAAAACCTAACCCTAACCTACACTATGTACATAACATGCATTGATTAAGAAACCTCGAGTTACATTCGAGGGGAGTCAGGTGAGAAGAGAATTACAAGAGAATAATAGAGAAGGCAGGACATGCAAGCCCTAGTTAAAAACCAATACAAGTCAACCATCAAAATAATAAAAATTTAACTATTCAATCACATTGGTCGTAGTCCGTAATCATCCACTATGCCATCTAACATATTTAACAATTAAATAATATAAAATTTTATTTAATTCAAATCATAAATCACATAGTCTAATCAAATTAGATTAATATCCTTGAATTATTTGTTTCAAAAATATTAAAGAAGTTTTAGGGTTTCCAAAATTGTCTTTCCAAATTTTAACACTTAAAACTGGAAAGAGTTTTTCTAAAATTAACCTTCCAAATTTTAACAATTAAAATTAGAAAGAGTTTTTCACAAAAATTCACACAAAGTCACATTTTTTCAAAAAATCAAAATTTTCTTGCTAGGGTTCTACCTTGAGCCGTGGGTGTAAGCCATGGGTAAATCACCCGCGGCTCGTGCCCATGGCTCGCGGACAAAACCTTCTATCCTTGAGTTGTGGGTGTGAGCCGTCAGTGAAGCACCCATGGCTCGCGAGCCGTGGGCAAAGTGCCCACAACTCAGTTTTGAAATATACAATCTTTGAGCCGCGGGTTTAGCCTCGGGCAAACACCCACGGCTTAGCCTACAGCTGACCTTTTGGAATTTGCGAAAAACAATTTTTCTTGATGCTTTTTCAAAACTCTTTTGAACCAAAACGTGTTAAAACCCTTTTAGCACTTAAAATTAGTTTGGAAACCTCAAAGTAAACCATAAGAACTTATCTTAATCATCAAAAACAATTTTAAACAATTAAAATCTTTTCTTAGAAATCAAACTCTTTGATTTTTCTAAAACGTTTTTGAGACAAATTGATATCAAGAATAAACCATCAATATTTATGACAATTAAATAAACATAAATCATATAGATATAATCAAAGTAGGCCCTGATACCATTGTAAGATAATAAGGGGAGTAACGCAGTAAAAAAATTTAAAAATTTATTACCTTAGCCATGGATCTTTTTGATATAATCTATACGATTTAAAGGTGTTTAGCACAAATACCTCAAGCATAGAAGATTTCTACGCTTCAAAGGGCATGATCCTATTCGATGAAGGTGTTGATCTATCATGAAAAACCCTCCAAGTGTTGAGCCTCCAATGGTATCCACACGAACACAATCTTTAGGAACCTTTGGGCTTGCTTGCCTTGCTTTTTGAGTGCTAGCTCCCTTGAATATCATGAATAACACAAGAAGAAGAAAGAGGAAGAAGATGAAACCCTAACCCTTAGGGAGAAGAGGGTGTGGCAGTTTTCTTGGGAGAAAAACACGCATCTCTCAATTTTTCTCTCTCTAAATTTTATCTTGTGTTTCATCAATCTTTCAAGTGTTAAGGCATGGACTTATTTATAGATTTAGCATCCTAGACTTTAAGGAAACAAGAGCAATAGGAAACCAAGAAGGTTAAGGAAGCTGACCTTAAGCTAATCCTATTCCTTAAGGAAACCTATTCCAAAAGGAAACCAAATAGCTCTTTAATTCTTTTTAGGAAACTAATTTCCAGCAACACTCAGATATTTAAAAATAAGTCATTTAAGCCAATTTATCACATAAATTAACCCCATAAGTATCATATAATTATCTTAATAACAATTTAACCCAAAGACCATGTTCTTATTGTGTGTGACCCATTAGGTTCCATTCACGTTGGCAATAAGTACAAATTATAATCATTAATTAATTAATTAAGAGCTAGATAAATTGAATGCTTAAATTTATCATTAATTCGCTAATTAATTAATTTTCACTTATAGATCATGAGTGGCGTCTAGCAATGCATCACGACCACCCAAGTGAATAGGAAAGTCATATGGTAGACTACACCTATCAATGACAATGTTGCCATGTAATTAATATCTTTCACCACACTATATCCCAATTAGTCTAAGAGTGTAGTGTGCAATCTTTGAATAACTAATTAATGATTTCTTGTTCCCAAAATATAACTTGGCATAAAAGTATAACCTTGGAACACTTTCAAGTCATACTTTCACTTTTGCACAAAAGATTCTTTAAGTTATATTTCAACAAGTGGCCAATCCGAGATATACTCTCCTAAAATAAGGAGTGGTGAATCCTATATCGATTACTCACTATCCTTCCGTACTTCATATTATACCCAATCTCTACCGCATGGGCTACTCTTTTACGAGCACCGAGCAATAGAGTCAAAGCATAGCAATCCACACTCAAGATACCATGGTAATCTCAAGTCTAAGGATTACTTACACCATTGCCATTAAGAGTACAATTCATTAGCACTATGAATGGTGACTCTTGGTAGATCAATCCAATGAACTTGTTCTCTAACAAGCATCCACATACCAGCTTAGTTGTCACACACCATAGTTGATGAGATCAACTACTAATTACTATAAGTAGAGGCAAAGTATGTGCTAATCTTTCCATATTAATGATGTCAACTCTCGTTAATACTACGACTAGAGATATTTAAGAATATAACTTTGTATGTAATAAGAGTCTCATCATTGTAACTCCTACAATCTCTTATACACAGTTAATATTCTATGGACTTTATCAACTAAACAAGTAACATAAATAACAAGTATTTGATGACAAAGAAAATACCACATAAATAAGTATATCATGAAATAAGCATAATATATAAATCCCAAAAATTGACTTGGTTCTAGGGCATACACTAACAAATACCTCACCCACTCTTCCTCACTAATGTTCTCTCTACTCTTGTGTATCACTCAAATACTCTATTGCACTCGCCACATCTCAATTGGCCTTTGTTTGCTCCCCTTGAAGAAATTAGGATCCCTTCAAACATACCCAAGCACTCACCAATTTAAGAATTCACCAACATGTGGCAAGAGGATGGAGTGGATACAAAGAAGTAGACTCAAGTAGGACAACCAAAAAGGGAGACTAGGACACGTGGATTTTCTCAAGGACGCATTCAAATGAAGACCCGAAACAGCCCCACAAGGTGATTTAAGGGAATTTCCTACGATAAAATGAAATTGGCTTCACTTTCTTCCCCCTTTGGGTTTCACTTCAACGTCTTTGCCTTTTTTTTTAAACTATTTTCTGCACTTTCTTCTTTCCTTTAACCATTTCTTTTATTCCAAACAACCAATATTAAATAACCCACAAGAAGGTAGGACCTTTGAAACCAAATATCAAGATAATGGAAGATTGATAAAACTAACTAAAAGATACTTGTTTTAGGTCCCTTTTTGTTCTAGAAACAATATAATATCATAAAGATAGGAACTTGATGACAAAAGGTTGAAGCTTTGAAATGAAAACCTAAACTAGTCAAAAACTAGAGTTTTCAAGACCCATGAAGAAAACTCAATTAAGATCACAAAAGATAGACTAAATCTGGAACTTTTAAATGTTTTTGACTCAAAGAAACAAGACCCAACACAAAAGAAAGGCTAAGACTCAATCTTTTTGGATTTTTGGACTAAAGGAAGCATAAAAACAACAAAAGCAAAGAAGAACCCTAGTAGGAATTTTCTAAAGACTCAAACAAACACCAAGAACAAAAGAAAATAAAGGATACAACTTAGGTAAAGACACTAGCTCTGATACCAAAGGATGTAGATTATGCGATCTAGCTGATAACTAAGCTTGGATGGTGACCCCTCTAACTCCTGGGACGGTGAACCTAGATATAATCTCAACCCCGGTCCAACAAGCTAGCGAACCAAGTTTGGAAGAAGGATGGCACCACAACCAAGGTGAATACTTGGATTAATAAGCCAAGAACACTTAGAGAAACCTTAAACTATTCAAAGAGACCTTACAAGAAGCTAAAGGGGAGAAACCCTCAATTTTCTTAAACATTCAAAAACTAATAAAGTCTTACAATAGAGTAGCATACTTATACTTAGGGACAAAGCTTAATAACTAAAAGGCCCTTAATCAAAGTCCTAAGGTATTACAACTTGAAAACAGGAAAATATAAAAGACATAGTAAAACTCGCTACTATTCTGGAGATGAATTGCGGGACAATCCGCGAGAGGGGTAGTCCGTGGTTTGTGCCGTGAATGATATCATTAAAAGAGTCATAGGGTGAACTATGGAAAGAGTTATCCGCAATTGTGTCTAGGAATCTTTTGGATACGAACCAGGGAGAAACCACGTGAAAGGGTATCTGCAGTTCATGCCACTGTTTCTTTCGGGGCTTGATCAAAGTCTCTAGATGTGAACCTGTAGATACCAAATTTTGACACACCGTTCATTTTCTAACGTTGGAGGACCTTTTCCTTCTATTTGGAGTCAAATCCTGATTTTTGAGTAAAAATGGGAAAGTCAGCAATTTTGGGGGCAAAACAGTATTTTTTTTAATCATAAATATTTTTCATTAGTTTTGAGGGGTTTAAATTCATTTTTTGTACTTTTATACGCATTTTCAAATTTTGTGATTTTTTTTCGGATTTAATTGATATTTATCTGTATATTTTTTATAATACAGTGGCAAAACAGTTATTTTGCCTCCTAAACATTTTTTTCGCCATTTTTGGGTCCCAAATTCCTTTTAGGGTTTTAAGAATGTTTCTAAGTTTTTCTAACTTTTTTTAGGATGAATTGCTTATTTACATTTTTCTTAATTTGTTCTATTTTGTGTTTTTTGGGAGAGAACATAAATTTTTATTTTTAATTTTTTTTGTAGGGGTAAAGTTGTGGTCTTTTATTCATTTCTTGGAAGATAATTCTTTTATGTACTATAAATAGCCCATTTTTGGGATAAAAAAAGGAGGGAAAAAAAAACCTAGAGAGAGTTTTAATTTTTTAATTTTTATTTTTATCTATTACACCAAGAACACCAAAAACACACACTTTTTCTTATGTTTATCTTCAAGTTTTCACCAAGAACACCTTAAACACACACTAGTGTATCTTCAAGTTTTCACCTAGAACACCTAGAACACACACTAGTATATCTTCACGCCTACACCTAGGACACCTAGAACACACACTAGTACATCTTCAAGCCTACACCTAGAACACCTAGAACACACACTAATTTATCTTCATACTCTACACCTAGTACCCCAAGAACACACACTAGCTAATCTCACACACTTATTCACTTTCTCTCTCACGCACTACACACACTCTACCATACACTTCTTACACCTTCTCTCTCGTACACATACACACGGTCATTCACATTACACTCACAGCACGAACAGACAATACACACACAAACTCACACCTTCATACATACACCAAACACACACACACTAGATCCACTTAGTTAACACACAATCATACCATTTTCAAGCACAGTCATTAAACACTCTATGCACATCTTCATACAAACACACACCACACCAAGAACGCACACTATACATCTTCAAACAAACACACACCACACACCAAGAACACACATTCACAAACGCACTATCAGACTCACACACACAACACTCACATTCAGTCACAAATATACACATAATCACTCAAACGTACAGTTCACAAATGGACATTCAATCACGTAGTCACACATACTGCACACACTCACATTACACCAGAAACACGCACCAGATTCATTCACTTCACACACAACCCAAACGCACTAACACACATTCACAAACACAGTCAATAAATCACACACACATACACGCATAATCACATAAAAATCCCAATTCACACACTCGCACACCATCCAAATACACACACCACACTCCTTTCTCCTCCCTACTGCTTTCTTTCCCTATTTTTATCAATAGAAGGAACCCTTTTTCCCAAGAACACCTAGCCAACATTTCCAGCCCAGCATGCAAAATCCACAAGATCACCAATTTGTTTAACCCTCTAACATAATAGAAATCAAAATGACTCCTCTTTCCTCAAGCCATCCCAAACCAAAACCACCAAAACACCATATAACCACCCAAGTCATCCACCAAATAGCCACAGACAGCCATCAAACATTCATCATTCTCCTCCCTTCATCCTCAAATTCCTAGTTTCCATCAGACAAAAACAAGAAGCCAAACCAATACTACAACCCACCACCACCACTTGCTAACTTGCAAAGACAATCACCACATCAATTAAGCCAGTCCAAACTAGACCACTACTTGCAACAACCCAAAAGCCAAACCACCAGAACACAGACCATAGTAGCCTTAAATTAGCACCATAACAGTACAAATCACCGAATGATAAAAATTTCAATCACACCCATTGTCACAGCCACCTCAACCCTCAGCAAACTCCATAGTTAGTCACTGAATTTTGCCAAAATATAGCCCCATCTGACACCCAAAATCACAACAAACAACATCATGCAGCTCCAATCCTCCAAGCCTCTCCCCTTAAACCAATCATTGTCACTTGAACCTACAAAACCCATTACACGAACAACCCTAATTTTCCAATCAATTGGCCGACAATCATCGGTAGTCAACCTCTCAAGCTAGAACCCAACTCCACAATACGTCCATCTTCTTCCTCCATTAAAACCAAAACCACACCAATTAGTCCAACTCAATCAATACCACAATCGCAGAACCTCAATACTCAATTATCATGACAATCAGTTCATATCCCATCTCCACCATCACCTATTCAGCCCCAAATTCCCCAAAGCACCATCGCAATTCGTCAGCTCCACCTTCATTCATTGCCAAATCTCAACCCATAGACCATCTAGCGATAACAGTCCCACCATTACTCCGCCAGTATCCCTCAACTACCCAAGCCATCAGAACCTATAACCATCACTCACAGGCTCACCCCATCACCCAAATTTTCATCAAAAAATCACAAACCAACAGTCAATTACATTCAACCATCGGACTCACCATCCCACTACCGGAGCTCCACCACAGAACCACCACATACATAACCACCACAACAACAACCCTAAATTAATCACTTCACCATCAACAACCTGCAAAACAACAGCAAAAACCACCACTCAAAATAGAACCAAGACCGCCCATCTTCAACCCACACTCTCATCACCAGTGGCTCCACTTCCAGGTCCCATCCACCACCTCTTCCACTAGCAAACTGCAACCAAGAAACACAGACAATAGCCCAGGCAGACAACCCATTAACCACCAGTTCTTCTCAGCACCTTTACCACTCTAGTCATAACGGCACCAGCAACTGGACCAACAATCGATGAGGCTGCTCCACCAATGATGCCTCCATACCCTCAACCACCATCACTAAGAGCCTCTAGCGACATCAATAGCTCCACCAACGACGCATCCATACCCTTAACCACCATCACCAAGAGCCTCCAGCAACATCACCAGCTCCACCATCGACGCCATCAACTGGCAACCCACTTCCATGCTCCTTTGAACACAGGTAAATCTCTGCTCTTTTCTTTTAGTACTTTTTGTTTATTTTTTAATCAATTAAATTGACTGTTGAATGTTATTTGATAGAAAGAATTCGGGTCACGATTCTGGGCAATTTTAGTTTGGTTTGAGGGATTGAAGAGTAGGGATTTGGGAGGGTGAGCTTATTTCTATCCGGTTTGGGAAGAATTGAAAAGAAACTGATTTTGGAATTTTGGAGATCTTTTCTCATGAAAACCGATTGAATGATTAGGAGGTTGAGAACCAAGAGAGAAGAAGAATATGATAGAAGTGAGGTTGGAGAAAGGAGAGGCGAGGGAAAATCGAAGAGAAAGAAAGGGCCAGAGAAGAGGAGAGATTCGGACAAAGGAAAAAGAGAAGAAATAGAGCCAAGAGAAAAGAAAAATGAGAGAGAAAAGGGGTTTCAGAAATGAGAAAAAGGGGAAGAGAGAAACGGTAAAGAAAGAAGCAGATTGAAGAGAAATGGGAATCGGGGGGAAGAAAGAAGAAGACAATTGGGGGAATTTGGGAAATCATTAAAGTGTTAATTTTAAGGAGAGATTAATTTAGGATTAGTTTGTGTTTTTTCTTTTGGTTAATTATTTTTGTTTGATTCTGATTTTGAATTAGTTTACTTTTAATTTAAACTAGTAATTAATTTATGTAAATCAAGGTGTTTTAGTTAATTAATTCAATTTTAATGCAGTCTGACATTTGTATCCTCCTGAGCATTTTATTCCAAAATAGACATTTATGTTTTACTCCCCAAGGTTTAGTTTAGTATCACTGCGCCCCCTAGTACTTTTTGTTTTGTGCAATTAAGTCCTAATATTTTTAGATTGTTCCCCTAGATTTTTATATTTCTTTCAATTAGGGCCCACTATTTGCAAATTCCCCCCAATTGCTGAAATTTATGTTTTACCCCCCATGCTTGTTGGAATTTAGTATTTCGGCCCCCCAATTTACTTTAATTTGCATTTTTGCCCCTAGACTTGTGTAAATTTTAATTTTACCCCTTAAGTCTTATATAATTTTATTTTAGTCCCCTTAGTTGTTAGGCTTTACATTTTTACCCCAACTTGTCAATATTTACATATTTCTAGGTTTTATTTGTTTATATTGAGGTACATTAATGTGTTTATTTGTGTTTTTCAGCATTAGTACCTGATCTTCAAAGAGGTATTCCTATTTCTCGTTAATTTCTCTTTATGTGCTCCAATGTGTCTCTATATGATTTTTTATGCATTTTCTTCATATAATTCTTATTTTACATGCTTTTGCGCATTTATTTACTGTATGCTATTTATTTTTCAAATTTTATTATTTGGCAAATATTTTGTATTTAGCTAGTCAATGTAATAGCTAGATAATATTCCTCATATTTTTAGCAAAAAATTTTTTTTTTTGTATTTAGATACCAAGTGTAATAGATAGGTCATTTTTACTTTTTCACCCCTAAAATTGTAGCTAATTTCCCCAATGTAATAGTTAGGTCTTATGTGCTTTTGTGTGCTTATATGCTTATTTGCTTTGTTGCTTTCCTTAGGATTTGGCATCTAGATATCTTACATACGTGCTATGTGCTCCTATATGTCTTTATATGTTTATTTGTTTACAATTCATGCTTTATTGCTTTAATTCATGTTTTATCAGTTTCATTGTTCCGTCACCACGCTAGTCCAACATTAGTTGCGGTTTTATCGCTTCCCGCTAGTCCAACGCTAGTGAGGAATTTCTAGAAAGGGCTAGTCCAATGCTAGACCCTTAGGTCATTTTAGTGTTAGTATCACTATTTGTGTGCATTTCACATCCCATTTCACACACTTTTAGTTTTCTTTCCATTTTGCATGATTTTTATTATTTATTTATTTATTTATTTTGACACATCTTCAAGTGCATGACATTTAGGTTGTATTTCACTTAGAAATTAGGTTATTTGTCTGATCCAACTAGAAATAGTCGCCTACTTACGTGGGAAGCGATGGCGTACATGCCATTCCCCCCTCCGTGAGTAGGAATATTCAGTCACGAGTTATTAGTCCCCCGTACCCGTTATGCTACATCCCCACTTTCTTCGATCACTTACTATCTATATTACCAATTTTCTTTTCTTTTTGCATCGCATCTTGCATTCTACACTCGTGACTCCCTCGGGGCCTCATTCTGGGTTTCGCAATTAATGCAATAATCCCGATCAAGCCTTGATGGGACGTTCCAACCCTCCCGATACCCATTTAGATTTAGAATTTGCATTTATTTAGATACATCCACACGCGATAGAATCTAGGGTTAATTTAGGAAAATTTGATTAAATCTCGCAACTAGCTTCGGCTAGGTAGAAAGGGTGCCTTAGGCCTGAGCCTTTGCCTTCCCTTTCTTCAAATGTGACTCTTGAACCTTCTTCTCTTGTTTTTTTCGTAAATCGAAGTAAAAAATGGGTTTTAAATATTTTTTCTAAAATTTTTTTATTTTATTTTGTAAAATGATTTTTCCGGTGACTTGGTACACCCTAACTCAATACCAAGTGGCGACTCCATTTTTTTAAATAAAACCCTTTTTCAAAATTTAGTTGGCCAAAACTATCACACTTTCAGTCCCGGCCTTATTTTTTAGATACCATTTTTCCTAAAATACACTTTTTCACTAGAAATATGATTTTTCATCACACACGCATGGTTTTTCCAAAACTCTATCTTTTCGAAATGAGTCACCAGACTGGACTGCCTTTTCGGGGCACGACAGTCAAGGACCCCATGCTCTATCGATTTTTGGACGTGACAAATTTTGGCGACTCCACTGGGGATCACTAGTGAGTCCAAGCACTAGGCTTAATCACTTTTTCTTTTTTTAACCCGTTTATTTTATCACGTTTGGATATTAGGATTGCATTTTAGTTTTTTTAGGTTTTTAGGTTTTGTTTTTACATTTCACACACCTCATCTCTCGTCTATCTATATGATGTATGTTTTATTTATATTTGCTTTATTCAACCGCGCTTGCATTTGGGGAGAGGGTCAATCACCCTTAGAGCCCCATGTGTGTTAGCATTATCATTCCCTCCTCTAATAAGGAGCACTCCATACGTGCATTCAATATATTTTGCCCTTTTTCTATTTTTGGTGGTCATCATCCACCCATCCCGATTAGGAATAGGATTGATCTACTTAGGTATGTGAGCGTGGCATGATGTGCACGTAACCATGTTTAGGAGATCACCCGAACTCTCGGCTTAAGTCCATAACTCTAGAGATTTGGAAACTTTAAGATCCACTCAGACATGTGGCCGGGGCACGATGTGCACGTAGTAGTGTCTGAGGGATCACTCGAGCCACCGACCAAGGGCTTTGGAATTGTTGACCCTTACTCTTAGGTTTGAAGGCTGGGGAACTGACAGTCTAATCGAGTCTAGATGCATTAGTGAGCCCAACCTCATGCATCCATGTAGAATAAGCCTAGGATAGAGTCAACCTTATCCTATCAGGTACACCAGGCACGAGAGAAGGGGACCCACCTCCTTTATTTTCCTGTTGTATCATTTACTGCTATTTGTTTTGTAAATGTGTTATGTGATATTTGTTGAATAAAGTAACGCAATTTCTTTCTTTCTTTGATTGCATTCACAACCATAAAATAAAGAGCCTTGGCAGGGTGCTTTCGTATTAAGCCAACCCTCTTTTAGCACGTTTAAATTTTGCTTTCATAATTAATTTTTCTAAGAAAGATGAAAATGAGATTTTCATAAAATTTTAGAAATTACATTTTGTTGTCAACAAAGCACCCCAAGGGTTCAATCATTGTAAATTTGTAAAATCTTGAAAATCTAATCTTTTAACTTGAGTATCTTTAAATAAGAGCTATAGTTTCAGACCTTTTTCAAAATTTACCCATCCTTCTTGTACTTGTCAATTTTATTCGAACCAAATTTTCTCATAGTCAATAAATTTTCCCAATTGGTCAAACTTTTGCACAGTTCGCATTTATCCTTTTTTTAAAGAAATTAATATGCCATTTGCCTTATTCCCCACCCTTCCATCCCACATTACTCAAAAAGTGATTTTAACATATATTTCATTCTACTTTAATAAATTGACATTTTTGACTTGTATGTTCCTAGATAAAGTCATAATTTTTTATTTCTTTCAATATTGTGTCCCCTAACCTCATGGAGACTCGATTTTTCAATCAAATATATTTGGAGTCAATAATTTCTTTTGTACAGTTTATGGCCCATCTTTCTCGAAGAAATTTTGCATCATTATTAGATAAAAATCCTTTAGGACATTTATCAAATTTTGCATTTTCTCATATTTTAACTTGCTTTAATAATTGGCATCACGCATAAACCCTAGAGGGAATGCCATTTCGAGAATCCCATGATAGGAAAGTTGCCCTTTTGTCTTGGGTATGTAACCCTAAAAGACGTGCACGTTTGTATTTTTAATAAATCCTGGCGAGTGAGACCCTAGGTAAGGTAATACGAGCAGAATGGAGGCGTTTCTTCCCGGTGGATCTGGCCTATCTTCAATTAAAAGGGAGGTCTCACTCTAAAGGATTGTATTTTATTCTAGGCATACCCTTGGTGCGATAAGGGCTCCCCCTAGGACATGCATCCGTTTTTGCTTTTACTTATACTAATTTTGATTTTTTTAAAATTTTTACAGGTCCTCTAACAGAGGTAGTAAAATAAGAAAAGCATCTTATATATACTTGGTCTTATGTTCAAGTATTTTTAAATCATGGTGTAGATACCAAATTTTGACACACGATTGTTTTTCCAACATTTGTGGCACTTTTATATTTTTTGGGATCAAATTCTAATTTTTTAATAATCTTGGGGGGAAAAATTGTAATTTTATTTGTAAATATTTTTATTAGCTTTGGAGGTTTTAAATTCATATTTTTACTTTCATACATATTTTTTTAATTTTCTGTGATTTTTTCGAATTTAATTGGTATTTTTTTTATATTTTACCAGCACAAGAATAAAATGGTAATTTTACCTCATGAACCCTATTTTTGCTCATTTCAGGTCCCAAATTTATTTTTCTAATTCTTTAATCATGTTTCTAAATTTTCTTTATTTTTTCGGGAACGCTTGCTTTTTTTTTCTGTAAATATTGCATGCAGGGGCAAAATTATCATTTCACATTTTAAACGCATTTTTCACCAATTTCTGAGTCATAAATGCATTTCCTAGGGTTTTAAGCTTATTTTTAATTTTTGATAATTTTTTGAGGCCAATAGCCATTTTTCTGTGTATTTTCGTTGTCCAGGGGCAAGATCGTCATTTCACACTCCAAACGCGTTTTTGATGAGTTTTGAACTCTAACCTTTATTTTGAAATCTACTTTGAATTTTTTGACAAATTTTGGAGTTTACTATCATTTCTTTGTATTAATTTTGTTATTTTTTTGGTTAAAAATATTTTTTTAATAAAATTAGAATTTTTTTTACTGGTGGCATTTTTGTTATTTTGTCGTAATCTTGGAGGCCAAGACAACTAATTCTATAAATACTCCCCATAAAAATTAGAAAAAAGAGAGAAAAAAAAAGAAAACCCTAAAAAACACTTTCTTATACAAGGAATTAAAGATCAAACACACACTCAATCACCATAAAAACACACATATCAGCCGTTTTCTCTCAAGAAGGTTACTGCTCATCTTCAACCTCAAGTTTCATCACTGTTCATCCTCCACTATTCATCTGGTCTTTAAGCTCCAAAAAGTCCGTTCTTGGTTTCTTTCTTTTTGTTTTGATTTATTTTCCTTCTATTTTTCTCTGTGAGTTTAATTAATTTATTATTGGGATTTTAGTTGAATTTTTTGAGATTTTCCTTTTGCAAGTTTCTGGGTATATTTATGTTTCTGGTTCATACTTCTTTTCCTTTTTTTTTTTTCATTCCACCGTTCAATGTTCCCATCCCCTTCTCCACCACCTGCAACCTCTCCTCCACCTTCCTCCACCCTTTAATCTCCAATAAACAACCACCAAAACCATCAGACCACCTTCAACCTGCACACAAAAACAAACACAAGCAAACTGCCAGAATCACTGGTCAGCCCCCTAAACCACCAAAAATGACCCCAGAACCATTATCCCTTCCTTCATCAACCTTTGCTCACCATCCCCCTCACTAGTCCCAAAATCAGAACCGCACACCAGCACAGTCCCTACAACTCCACTTCGCCACCAAACCTGCAAAGAAAATAGACCAGTAGACCAATTTCAAAATCCTCCCTCCACTAGTCTTTAACTCCACTCTCAAACCCCCACAAATGGCAATCAAGCAACCAAACCAGTGCTCAACTCCACAAATCACTTGTCTATTAGTCACAGCCCCCAAACCAGAAAATTAGTTCCAAATTCCCAAACACAACTTCACCAAACCACCTGTCACCACAATACTCAGCCACCCAATCCTGTTTATCTCCGCTCCGTAGCCCCAATCCCACCACAGTCACCCTCATTCCACAGCCCAATCGTCAATCACCCAAATCTCCCCTACTATCCGTCACTCTTCTTCAACCGAAGCCTCATCAGTTCCAGCTTGATGCACTAACTATGGCCACCACAATGAAGCCAGTAGCTCCACTGTCTACCTGAATCGACAGCCCGATACCTCCATCACTCCCTAACTCAATCCACCATCCCCCCAACATCTAGCCCAAGTCGCCTGGCAATCACACAACCACCACCACAGCAAGAGTACTGCCCCATCACCAGGCCACCAGGCTCTTACTCCTGCACTTCACAGCCACAATCAACAAAGCAGAGCCCAACAATTACCACCACCACCTTTACCGGTAAAAGCCAAGTCCCTCCCCTGTCTACACCAGTCGTCCCGAGTCCCACCAAATCTCACTGCCATTCTCACCATAGAAGCCCAATTTCCATCTCCATTACCACCAAATACAACACCACAAACACTCCCAAACAGCCCACAAAAGTGCTAATTTCAACAACACACTTCCCACAATCACAGCAATTTCACCTCCAGCCCCACAATTCCACCATCCACTAGCACAATACCAGTGGCCCCAAAACCCCTAGGCTGTCACTAAAACAGAAAGAAGAGAGGTGACAAGAAGAACAGAAGGAGGGGCTTGATGGTGATAATCGCCAAGAGTGAGAAAGCAACGGGAATGAGGAAAATAGAGAAAGGAGAAGGAGGGAGTAGAAAAGAGAATAGAGACGGTGAGGAAGAGAAAATAGAGTGAGGAAGAAAAATAGAGAAAAGGATAAAGAGAAGAACAGAAAATAGAGAGATTGAGAGAGAGAAATCAACGAAGAAATCAGAGAAGACATGAGAAGGGAGGAAGAGAAGAGAGAAAGAAGAAAGAAAAGAGAAAGAGTCAGGGCAAGGCAGAGAAAAAAAAGGAAACCAGAAGTAAAGAGAGAAAAGAGAGAGAAAGATGAGAGAAATTTGGAAATTGGTTTTTTTTTTTTAAGATTTTAATTACTTAAGGTCTAAATCATTTGATTCATCTTTCATTTGGTAAATTACTTTTAATTTTTCTTGGTTTGGTTTATTTTAGTTTAATTTGGTAATTAACCTAGTAAATTAGGTTAATTTAATTAGTCAATTTAGTTTTTATTTAGTTTGGCATTAACAATTTGTTTTGGTACTTTATTATAAAAGTGGATGTTTTTCTTTAAACTCCCCAAGAATGTGATTGTTTTCACAATGCCTTTTGAGTTCCTTTTGTCTTATGCAATTAAGTCCTCATTTATTATAGAAGCCCCCTCTATGTTTAGCTTCTTTCAGTTAGGTCGTATAAATTGCAACTTGACTAGTCCTTGCTGAAATTTGTTGTTTTGCCCCCCAATTTACTTTAATTTTGCATTTCTACCCTTTAGAGTTGTGAGATTTTTTTATTTTTACCTCTTAATTAGTTATAAATTCTAATTTTACCCTTGGGCCCCTTAGAACTACATTTTTTGTTTCTAGCCTTTTTACCTTCATGGAAATTGCATTTGCACCCCTAATTCGTTAGCATTTTATATTTTGCACTTTATTTATTTGTTACGATGCCTTGACGTGTTTACTTGCGTTTTTAAGCATTAGTACCCGGTCTTCAAAAAGAGGTATTTTCATTACCTTTTAATTTGTTCTTTATGTGCTCCAAGGTGCCCTATGTGATTTATTATGCATTTTCTTCACATTTTTTATTTTTACATGCTTATTGCGTATTTTATTTACTTTATGTTATTTAATTTTGAGTTTTATTATTTTGGCAAAAATGTAATATTTTTTGTATTTAGCCAGCAAATGTGATAATTAGGCTACACTTCTTACATTTTAGTAAATTTTGTATTTTAGATAGCAAATGTAATAGATAGGCCGTTTTTACTTTTTCCCTCTAAAAATTGTAGTTAATTCCCCGATGTAATAGTATGTGTTTTTGCGTGCTTGTGTGCTTATTTGTTTTTACCACTTTCCTTAGGGTTTGCATCTAGATATCATGTCTACGTGTTATGTGCTCCTATGTGCCCTTATATGTCTTTATATGTTTATTTGCTTTTGATTCATGCTTTATTGCTTTAATTCATGTTTCACCAATTTTATTGTTCTGTTACTACACTAGTCCAACGCTAGTGGGAGATTCCTAGAACGAGCTAGTCCAATGCTAGACCCTTAGGGTATTTTAATACTGGGTGCATTCGTGTGCATTTTACATCATTTCACACACTATTCCATTTTAATTTTTCATCGTTTTGCATGATTTTTATATGTATATAATCATCGTTATTATCTATTTTTAAGTATTTGACAGTGTATAACATTTAGGTTGCATTTTCACTTAGACTTTTAGGACATTTGTGTGATTTGACTAGAAATAGTCATCTACTCACGTGGGAAGCGGTGGATTGACGGGCTGTTCCCCCCTCCGTGAGTAGAAAGATATTAGTCACGAGTTATTTGTCCCCCGTACCTGTTATACTGCATCCCCACTTTCTTTGACCACTTATTATCTATATTACTATTTTTCTTTTCTTTTTGCATTTTATTTTGCATATACACTCGTGACTCCCTCGAGGTCTCGACCCGGGTTTCGCAATTAATGCGATAATCTCGACCAAGCCTCGACAGAACATTTCGACCCTCTCGATACTCACATTTAGATTTAGGATTTGCATTCATTTAGACACATCCAAACGCAATAGAATTTAGGGTTAACTTAAGAAATTTTGATTAAACCTCACAACTAGCTTCGGCTAGGTTGAAAGGGTGCCTTAGGCGCGAGCCTTTGCCTTCCCTTTCTTCAAATGTGACTCCCGGACCTTTTTCTCTCGTTTTTTCGTAAATCAGAGTCGAAAAAGGGTTGAAAATATGTTTTTCTAAAATTTTTTGTTTTTGTGAAATTATTTTTGGGTGACTTGGTACACCCTAACTCAATACCAAGTGGCGACTCCATTTTTAAAATAAAATAAAATAAAACCCTTTTTCAAAATTAGTTGGCCAAATCTATCGCTTCTTTAGCCTCGACCTTCTTTTGTTTTCAAAAATACTATTTTTTCTAAATAACAATTTTAACTAAAAATTGATTTTTCCTCACACACACACATTATTTCCAAAGGTTTTTCTTTTTCAAAAAGGATCACTAGGTCGAACCGTCTTTCTAGGGCACCACAGTCAACGACCCCACACGTGCCTCGTCGATTTTTGAATGAGACAGAATTTTGGCGACTCCACTGGGGATCAGTAGTGAGTCCGAGCACAAGGCTTAATCACCTTTTCCTTCTTTAACCCTTCTATTCTATCGCATTTGGATATTAGGATTGCATTTTTTGGTTTTTAGGTTTTAGGGCTTGTTTTTGCATTTCACACACTTCGTCTCTCGTCTATGTGATGTATGGTTTAATTATCTTTGTTATTCGAACGCGCTTGCATTTGAGGAGGGGTTCAGTCACCCTTAGAGCCCACGCATGTTAATATTACATTCTTTCCTCTCACAAGGAGCACTCCATATATGCATTCGATGTTTTTTACCCTTTTTCTCTTTTTGGTGTTTGCCACCCACCCATCCCTTTAGGACTAGGACCGATCTACCTAGACTTGCGGCCATCGCATTCATGCAGGTAGCGGTGTCTAGGGGATCACTCGAACCACCGACCTGGAATCTTTGGAATTGACGGACTTGTTACTTTTTGGATCCCTTAGTTTGAAGGTTCAAGAACTGAAGCCTTAATCGAGTCTAGATGCATTAGTGAGCTCAACCTCATGCATCCATTTAGAATAACATAGATTAGAGTCAGCCTTACCCTATTAGGCACACTAGGCACGAGAGGAGGGAACCCACCTCCTTTACTTTCCTTGTTATGCCATTTATTGTTATCTATGTGTTATGTGATATTTGTTGAATAAACTAACATGCTATCTTTCATTCTTTGATTACATTCACAACCATAGAATAAAGAGCCCTGGCATGGTGCTCTTGTAGGAAGCCAACCCTCTTTTGGCACGTTTAAATTTCATTTTTATAAATAATTTCTTTGAGAAAGATGCAAATGAGATTTTCATAAAATTTTAGAAAAGTACAAGGGTTCAACTATTGTAGGTTTTAAAAATGTGCTCGAAAATCTAATTTTTTGGCTTGTATATTTCTAAATAAGAGGTGTAATTTCAGGTCTTTTCCAAAGTTTACACATCCTTGTTGTACTTGTCATTTTATCCGAACCAAAGTTTCTCAGATTCAATAAATGTACCCAAGTGGTCAAATTTTTGCATAGTTTGCATTTATCATTTGTTTTTCAAAGAAATTAGTGCATCATTTTTGCTGTATCCCCCACCCTCCCATCCCACATTACACAAAAAGTGATTTTAACACATATTTCATTCTATTTTAATAAACTGACATTTGACTTGTATATTTCTTGATAAAGTCATGATTTTTGTTTTCTTTCAATGTTGTGTTCTATAACCTCATGGAGGCTCGATTTTTCAATCAAATATTTATTTTTTGAAGTCAATCATTTCTTTTGTACAATTCATGTTCCATCTTTCTTAAAGAAATTCTGTATCATTTATTAAATTAAAAATCTTTAAGACATTTTTTAAATTTTGGCATTTTGCATATTTTAACTTACTTTAATAAATTGGAATCATGCATAAACCCTAGAGGGAATGCCATTTCGGGAATCCCATGATAGGAAAGCCGTCCTTTTGTCCTGGGTATTTAACCTTAAAAGACATGCATGTTTATATTTTCAATAAATCCTGGCAGGTGAGACCCTAGGTAAGGTAATATGAGTAGAATGGAGGCATCTCTTCCTGACGGATCTGGCCCATCTTCGATTAAAAGGGGGGTCTCACCCTTGTTGTGCCCCGAAATGACACACAGTGTGGTCGTTGACTGTCGCGTCCCAAAAAGACAGTTCGATCCGAGGCCCTTTTGAAAAGATAGGTTTTGGAAAAATTGTGCTTGTGTGAGAAAAAATCGGGTTTTAGTGAAAAAGTGTTATTTAGTAGAAAAATGGTATTTTAAAAGAAAATAAGGTCAGGACTAAAAGTGCGACAGTTTTGGCCAACTATTTTTGAAAAAGGGTTTTATTTTGAAAATGGAGTCGCTACTTGGTATTGAGTTAGGGTGTCCTAAGTCACCCGAAAAATCACTTAACAAAACAAAAATAAAATTTTAATAAAAATTATTTAAAACCCCTTTTTGACTCCAGTCTACAAAAAACAAGAGAAAAAGGTTCGGGAGTCACATTTGAAGAAAGGGAAGGCAAAGGCTTGCACCTAAGGCACCCTTTCTACCTAGCCGAAGCTAGTTGCGAGGTTTAATCAAAATTTTCTAAATTAACCCTAAGTTCTATTGCGTTTGGATGTGACAAGTGAAAATTTTGCCTATATTAATATATATATTAGTTGGTATTTTTAGTGTATTTTTAGTTAAGTTATTAGACTTTTTGACTTTGAATGACATGTTTTCATTTAGTAGGGTTTATTTTCTAGAATTAGGATTTTTGTGTCTAAACCTATTATTTTAAATATTTAATTTACAAACTAATATCTATTTTTGCAGAAACATCAAGTAAGGCCAAGATCAAGGTGATAAAGTGAAAAAAGCAAAAGAATTACCTTGAAAGAAGAAATGAGCAAAGTGAGGCAAAATAGAAAAAATCAACAAAAATTCTAAGGAAGTCATGAAAAAGGGATCAGGACACTTGGAGGGACAATTCAGCAAAAATTTACACAAGTGGGGCCAAAAAATGCGATTCGCGGCTAACGATATACGGACGACCAGCCGCGTATCGCCACCGACTTGCCAAATTTCGACTATTGCAACTTGCTTCATTCTCTAGCTATTTTTGTAGACTTTTGAACTGTACACAGGTTTTGTAAGTTGAAGATTACATTGGAAGTACAAATGAAGACTTTTAGGCTTTCAACTAGGGTTTTCATCATTCCAATTCATTAAATGTAAATGGCAAGTTGGAAAATGACTTGTAGGATCCATGTCTATAAATAGAAGTCATTTGTGAAGAGTTTAAGGTATGCTAGGCTAGAGAATTTGTAGAGAATTGCTAGAATTCTCTAAGCCATAATAGAGATATTGTGAGTTAAGAGCGTTTCTTGTTCAAAAACCCTTATAGCAACTCTTGTGGAAGAAATACAAGTTCTTGAAGCCATTTCTATATTGAATAAGCTTTCTTTAACTTTGTATTATTCATTTATCTTGATTGCTATGGCTAGTTGCATTCAATTCATATGTTTTGATTTGGAGACAACTATGTTGAGCTAAAGTCCTATTTCTAGGGTTTTGATGCAACTAATGCATCTATATTAAGGCTGTAGTGGTGATTAAACTTGCCATTTCTTGCTTTTGTTTCTTCAATTATTCAAGTTTTAACCTTTGTATATGAAAGGCCATCACATGCAAAGCATCTTAGTTATTAGGATTCAATTAAGTTTGTTCTTAATAATAGAAAATGAATAATTGAGCTTAAGTACTAACACATGAAAATAGTGTTATGCTTATGAGGACTTAATGAAGCAATTCATGCATATAAAAGCAAATCTATCATGGTAGTAGGTAGGTTGAATCAATTCATTGTGAAAACAAGTTTTGATACAAATGGAATTGCATTCCTAAACAAGGTAAGTTCAACTTGGCAAGTGTTAATCTATACAACTTAATGTAGATCATTAGTGGATTCATTACCCTAGAACTCATTCATAAATATTTTTCTACAAGAATTCTTGCATTCTATACAAGTTTCTCCTAGTTAATTAGATTCTATCAAACCAAACTTGTTCAAATTTAATCATTGCTTAGATAATAAAGAAAGTGATAAAACTCTAGTAATTGCATCTTTTTGGTTCCTTGAGGGATTCGACCCTAATTTCCTATACCTACAACAATCCATATACTTCGCGGTAAAAGTTGGGAGATTAGGTTTTATTACTTGACTTTTGTGTGTATACTTGACTTGATTTCTATACCTAATCTACACCACGTCAAGTTTTTGGTGCCGTTGCCAGGGAACCACGGCAATATTAGAGTAAAAACCAACTTTATTAATCTAAGCTTACTTTGTTCTAATAATTATTTTGATCTTTTGTTTTTTTAGTGCATGCATAGATCCTTGAGGGTTTTGGTAGCCATTTGATCTGAAATCGAAAGAACCGCAAGGAAGGCTAGGCGACAAGCTCAAAATCAAGCAAGGGTGGAGGAAGCAATAGGAGATACTTCGGAGGTAAGATCACCAAGAGACATCATGGACAGAGGTAAATCCTAGAATTCTACGTGATTATGCTTTATCGGATAACACCGGTTCCCAAACAAGCATATCACGACCACCGGTAAATACCAATAATTTTGAGCTCAAACCGCTTTAATTCAAATGTTAAGACAAGAGCAATTTGGAGGTAATGCAACAGGAAGATCCTAACTCACACTTGGCAAGCTTTTTACAAATATGTGATACGATTAAATATAATGGAGTAAGAGATGATGCAATTAAGTTAAGATTGTTTCCATTTTCACTAAGGGACAAAGCAAAACAATGGCTTGATTCATATGCACCTAATACTTTCACAACTTGGGCCGAATTATCCCGAGCATTCTTGAATAAATACTTCCCACCAGGAAAAACTACACGATTGAGAATGGACATAACCAGTTTTACCCAAAGCGAAGGAGAATCATTATATGAGGCATGGGAAAGATTCAAAGAACTATTAAGAAGATGCCCTCACCATGGCCTCCCGGACTGGTTAATTGTACAGACATTCTATAATGGACTTAATTACTCCTACAAAAATAAATATTGATGCAGCTGCAAGTGGAGCACTTATGGGGAAATCGACCGAAGAAGCTCAAGCTTTAATTGAAGATATGGCGTCTAAATCACTACCAATGGGCAAATGAAAGAGGTAACTCTAAAAGAGTTGCAGGTATGTATGAACTTGATGCCATTAGTATGTTAAGTGCTAAAGTTGATTCAGTTTTTAACATGCTTAACAAATCAAATGGTTCTAGCTCTCATGTAAGTGTTGCATGTTGTACTACTTGTGGTGGAAATCATGATGCAAGCGAGTGTTATGAGCAAGTACAATATGTTAACAATTACAATCGTCCATCTCAAAGTAATCCTTATTCTAATACTTATAATCAAGGATGGAGAAATCACCCTAATTTTGGGTGGAAAGAACAAAGACCTGCTAATCCACCAGGTTTTCCTTCACGTAATAATGCTTCCGAAATCTAAATCTTCTTTGCAATTAGCAATGGAAAAGTTTGTTAATGATACTCATGAAAGATTTCATAAACATGATGTAGAAAATTCAGAGAGGTTTAGAAAGTTAGAAGAAAAATGGATACTGAGGTTTAGAGAGCTTGATTTCAAAATAGGACAATTAGCGGAAAATATGAACACTAGGAATCCTGGGGGAATTACTAAGCAAAATAGAAATAAATCCTAGAGGAACATGTTCAAGCAATTACCCTTAGAAGTGGAAAAGAGTTAAATGAACCAAGTGTTGAGAGAGGAAAAGAAATTGAGAAAAATAAGGAAGAAAAGGAAAAAGGAATAGAACTTAAGGAAAAAGAACAAAATGAATCCATTGAATCGGTTCCTATTCCACCTAAAGTCCCATTCCCACAAAGATTGAAAAATGAAAGACTAGATAAAGAATTTGAAAAGTTTGCTAAGGGTCTTAAGCAACTTCACATTAACATTCCTTCTATAGATTATATCTTGCAGGTTCCAAAATATGCAAAATTTCTCAAAGATTTGATGTCAAGGAAGAGGAAGTTGCATGATTATGAAACCATAGCTTTGATGGAGGAATGTAGCGAACAAATTCAAAATAAGTTGCCACCTAAGTTGAAAGATCCTTGGTAGCTTCTCAATTCCATGTACAATTGGTAAGGTAGATTTTTCAAAAGCTTTGTGTGACTTGGGGGCTAGTGTTTCATTAATTCCTCTATCAGTTGCAAGACAATTAGAATTAAATGAGCTAAAAAGTACTCATATTACCTTGCAATTAGCAGATAGGTCTATTAGACATCCATTAGGAATGTTAGAAAATGTGTTGATCAAAGTACAAAAATTTTACATTCTGGTAGATTTTGTGGTGTTAGACATGGAAGAAGATATCTCTATGCCAATTATTCTTGGTAGACCATTTTTAGCTACTGTAGGTACTATTATTGATGTCAAAAATGGGAAGCTCAAATTTCAAGTGGGAGATGAGGAAATAGAGTTTAATTTGAATGAAATGGAAAGATATCCTTCTTTCACTAATCAAGTCTATTCAATAATAACAAAAGAGGAATCAATCCAAGAAGACACACAAGTCTATCTTGAAGATGATGCTCTAGAAATGTGTTTGTCTTTGGCAGGAAAATTCATTGAAGAAAATGAAGAAATTTGAAGAAGTAGCAAATTACTTGAATGCTCAAGTACCTTACAAAAGGAAAGAAGTCTTTGAGGGCTTTGGACTAAGCAAGGAGTTTCTACCAACTTCAAATTGAACAAGCACCAAAATTGGAGCTTAAACC
Organism: Mitragyna speciosa; assembly: GCA_024721245.1. Classification (NCBI taxonomy): domain Eukaryota; kingdom Viridiplantae; phylum Streptophyta; class Magnoliopsida; order Gentianales; family Rubiaceae; genus Mitragyna; species Mitragyna speciosa. The sequence continues at coordinate 12,383,023 of CM045559.1, forward strand.
ACTTCCTAGCCACCTCAGGCATGTATTTCTTGGAGAAAATGAAACATTACCTGTTATTGTTAATGCTAACCTTGATTGTGAGCAACTAGACAAATTACTAAGAGTTCTAAGGCAGCATAAAAGGGCAATAGGATGGACTATTTCCGACTTAAAAGGAATAAGTCCCTCCGTATGCATGCATTGCATTCTATTGGAAGAAAATTGCAAACCAGTTGTAGAAATGCAAAGGAGACTTAATCCAAACATGAAAAAGGTGGTAAGAAAAGAAATTCTTAAGTGGCTCGATGCAGGTATTATCTTCCCTATCTCTGATAGTGCATGGATTAGTCCAATACATGTGGTACCAAAGAAAGGTGGAATGACTATCATAACAGGGAAAAATGATGAACAAGTTCCATCTAGAATTATAAACGGTTGGAGAGTGTGTATAGATTATAGGAAATTAAATGCAGCAACTAGAAAAGACCACTTTCCTTTACCATTTCTTGATCAAATGTTAGAAGAGTAGCGAGACATGAGTATTATTGTTTTCTTGATGGCTATTCCGGTTATAATCAAATTGTCCATAGCACTCGAGGACCAAGAAAAGATAACTTTTACGTGTCCATATGGTACATTTGCATTTAGAAGAATGCCATTTGGTTTGTGTAATGCACCTTCTACTTTTCAACATTTGATGATGGCATTATTTTCAGATTATATTGAAAAGATTATGGAAATATTTATGGATGACTTTTCGGTGTTTGGTTCATCTTATGATAAATGTTTGCATAATCTTGAACTAGTTTTGCAAAGGAGTGAACAAACTAACCTTGTTCTTAACTAGGAAAAATGTCATTTCATGGTTAGAGAAGGCATAGTCTTGGGGCACAAAATTTCCACTAATGGAATTGAAGTAGATAAAGCAAAAATTGAAACAATTGAACAATTGCCCCCACCAAGTAACATAAAAGGGATACGAAGTTTTGTTGTACATGTAGGCTTCTATAGAAGATTCATCAAAGATTTCTCCAAAATAGCAAAGCCATTATGTGATTTATTATGCAAAGAAAACCGTTTTAATTTTGATGATAGGTGCTTGGATGCTTTCAAAAGATTGAAGAAAGAATTAGTGTCAACTCCTATCATTACTTCACTGGATTGGTCACTACCATTTGAATTGATGTGTGATGCAAGTGACTATGCGGTTGGAGCAGTTTTAGGACAAAGAAAAGACAAAAAGCTGCATGTTATTTCTTATGCTAGCAAGGTCTTGAATAATGCACAAATTAACTATGCAACTACCGAGAAAGAATTGTTAGTAGTCATTTTTGCATTCGATAAATTTATATCTTATCTAATAGGATCTAAAGTTATTGTATATACGGATCATGCAGCTCTCAAATATTTGTTAAATAAGAAGGATGCAAAACCCAAACTAATTAGATGGATTTTATTATTGCAGGAATTTGATTTGGAGATTAAAGACAAAAAGGGATCCGAAAATGCGGTGGTGGACAATTTATCAAGACTTGAGTACATCCCTACCAACAATCAAGTTCCAATCAAAGATGATTTTTCCGACGAATGGGTAATGGCTATTACACAATCTCCATGGTACGCCGATATTGTAAATTATATAGTAGGAAGCATAATAACTAAGGATTTAAATCATCATAAAAAGAAAAAGTTCATGCATGATGTTAAAAGTTATTTTTGGATTGAACCACTTTTGTACAAACATTGTGCGGATGGCATGATAAGAAGATGTGTAACCGAACATGAAGTAAATGGCATTTTATATCACTGTTATAATTTAGAAACCGGAGGACATTTTAGTACATCTAAAACGGTAGCTAAAATATGGCAATCGGGATTTTATTGGCCTTCTATGTATCATGATGCTAGAGAATATGTAAAACAATGTGATACATGTCAAAGAACTGGTAACATCTCTAGAAAACAAGAAATGCCACTTACTACATTTATGGAAGTGGAATTATTTGATGTTTGGGGAATTGATTTTATGGGACCATTCCCTAGTTCTTTTAATAATTAGTATATCTTAATTGCAGTTGATTATGTTTCTAAATGGGTGGAAGCCATTGCTTCACCTACCAATGATTCTAAAGTTGTACTTAGATTCCTTAAAAAGAACATTTTCACAAGGTTTGGAGTCCCAAAGGCAATCGTGAGTGATGAAGGAAAACATTTTTGTAACTAAGCAAGTTGACTCACTCTTGTCTAAGTATGGTTGCAGGCACAAAACTTCATTACCCTATCATCCTCAAGCAAACGGACAAGCCGAATTAGCTAATCGGGAGTTAAAGCTCATATTGGAGAAAACAGTGAATAAATCAAGAAAAGATTGGGCAAAGAAGCTCGATGATGCTTTATGGGCATATAGAACAGCCTATAAAACACCATTGGGAATGTCTCCATACCAGCTAGTTTTTAGGAAAGCATGCCACATTCCAGTAGAAATTGAATACAAATCATATTGGGCCATAAAGTCTATTAATTGTGATTTAAATCTTGCAGGTAGGAAGCGATTGTTGGAGTTAAGTGAATTGGAGGAAGTCCAAAGAAGATTTTTGCTTCACATAAGTAGGTTGAATTGGTTGATTCCATTGTTTATTCCAATCATAACTAGAATGATTTATTCACTCGTCATTATCATTATAAGGATAATAATCACATTGAGGTGCATAAGTGCAATTGTTTCCATATTGTACGTAATTATTATAACCACATTCGTGATATGCATGATTTCCTCTACAAGTGGTACAAGAAGGAAAATTTTCACTAGGATCATAACCAATTCTCTTCTTAAGCAATCATTCCAATGTATCTAATTGAGATATTAACACTTGCAACTTATCATTAGAAGACATACCTTCATGAATACTAGATTTGTATTCATTATAAGGCCAATAATTATTCCATTGAGAATTGCCTTCCATGTGTTCGATGAAATGCTTGAATGACTTCTAACCTTTAAATGCTTCCCTTCACCTTAGATTCAATTAGTACCTACAAAAACACAACACAAGAGACATCAAACAAAGAAAAACAAAAACGTCTAGAGTAATAAAGCTTGTATTTGCCTTGATATTGCCAAAGTTTCTTTGTTTCCCCGGCAACGGCGCCAAAAACTTGATGTGGTGTAGATTAGGTATAGAAAAGTTAGTCAAATACACACAAAGGTCAAGTAATAAAACCTAATCTCCAACTTTTACTGCAAGTATACGGGTTGTTGTAGTAATGGAAATTAGGGTCGAATCCCACAAGGAACCACTAACGTGCAATTACTAGAGTTTTGTCACTTTCTTTATTATCTAAGCAATCATAAATTTGAACAAGTTTGTATTTCTAGTATCTATTGAACTAGGAGAAACTTGTACGAATGCAAGAATTTTTGTAGAAAAATATGCAGGAAGAAGTTCTAGGGTAATGACTTGACTAATGATCTAAATTAAGGTGCAGAGATTAACTCTTGCCAATTTGAACTTACTTTGTTTAGGGAGTGCAATTCCATTTGTATCAAAACTTGTTTTCACAATGAATTGATTCAATCTACCTACTACCATGATAGAATTGCTTTTGTATGCATGAATTGCTTCATTAAGTCCTCATAAGCATAACACTATTTACATGCATTAGTACTTAAGTTCAATTATTCATTTTCTATTATTAAGATCAAACATAGTTGTATCCTAATAACTAGGATGCTTTGCATGTGATGGCCTTTCATATACAAAGATTAAAACTTGAATAATTGAAGAAATACAAGCAAGAAATGGCAAGTTTAACCAACCACAAGCCATAATATAGATGCATTAGTGTCATCAAAACCCTAGAAATAAGAATTTAGCTCAACATAGTTGTTTCCAAATCAAAACATATGAATTGAAAACAACTAGCCATAGAAATCAAGATAAATGATTGATACAAAGTTAAAGAAAGTTTACTCAAAATAGGAATGGCTTCAAGAACTTGTATTCCTTCCACAAGAGTTGCTACAAGAGTTTTTGAATAAGAAACACTCTTAACTCACAATATCTCTATTATGACTTAAGAGAATTCTAGCAGTTCTCTACAAAATCTCTAACCTAGCATATCTATAACTCTTCACAAATGACTTCTATTTATAGACATGGATACTACAAGTCATTTTCCAACTTGCAATTTACATTTAATGAGTTGGAATGATGAAAACCCTAGTTGAAGTCCTAAAAATCTCCATTTGCTCTTCCAATGCAATCTTCAACTTGCAAAACCTGGGTACAGTTCAAAAGTGTACAAGAATAGTTGGAGGATGAAGCAAGTTGCAACAGCCGAAATTTGGCAAGTCAGTTGCGATACGCGGTTAGTGATACGAGGCTGGTTGTCCGTGTATCGTCAGCCGCGGATCGCATTTCTTGGTCCCACTTGTGTAAATTTTTGCTGAGTTGTCCCTCCAAGTGTCCTGATCCCTTTTTCATGACTTCTTTAGAATCTTTGTTGATTTTTTCTATTTTTCCTCACTTTGCTCATTTCTTCTTTCAAGGTAATTCTTTTGCCTTTTTCACTTTATCACCTTGATCTTGGCCTTACTTGATGTTTCTATAAAAATAGATAATAGTTTGTCAATTAAATACTCAAAATAATAGTTTTAGATGCAAAAATCCTAATTTTAGAAAATAAACCTTACTGAATGAAAACATGTCATTCAAAGTCAAAAAGTATAATAACGTAACTAAAAAATACACTAAAATTACCAACTAATATATATATATTAATATAGGCAAATTTTTCACTTGTCAAACTCCCCCACACTTGAATCATTGCTTGTCCTCAAGCAATCTTGAAAATCAAGAGATCAACAACATGATTCAAGCCTTGAAGTAAATCATGTATGTTTTCCAAATAATTTTGTCCAAAAGTTATTCAAGTAAATAATCATTATGTAACAGCTTATTTTTCTAGTACTTATAATATTAAGTAAAGGAAAAGTAATCATATCATAAATTCCACTTGTTTGGAGTAAGTTTCTTTGCCTTACTAAGTTTTACAAACAAGAACGCATATAGAGAATCAAGTAGTCTTTACACCTTAAGATTATGTCATAGAAGAGGGATAATTCACATGCGCTTTGCACAATATCAAGTTTTCTTTTTACGCGAAGATCGACAATTTTAGATGAAGACCCCCGGTTACTCAACACTTCATTTATTCTTCCTTTTATTCAATTGCTTTCTTGGGAGTGGAAAATCATCTTTTGACTCGAAGATCGACATTTTTAGATGAAGACCCCCGGTTACTCAATAATTTTTTTTCTTTTCTCAAGTTGCTTTTGCTTTTTTTTCTTTTCTAAGTACCGTTTGACGCGAAAATCGACATTTTTAGATGAAAATTCCCGGTTACTAAGTACTTGATTTCAATTGTTTTCTTCAGCACATTTTTTTGATTGTTTTCCCTCTTAAATTAATAATCATAAAGCATTTGGACCCCTCAACCTTCTATATTCCTTGTTTCTTTTGTAAGACCGAATAAAGAAAAGAATCTCAACATAAACTTGTGTCTTTTTAGGCATAATCACTTCTACCCTTCCTATTATACTTTCCTTAAAACAAGAATTTTTATTACATAATAATTACTACTCTTTATTTGGATCAAACTATTTTCAGGAAATACATGTAATTAGTTCAATAAATAGAAGATGTTGTTTAACAAGCTAACTTTTTTCCAAAAACAAATTTAAGTCATGATGGCTTCCTAAACTTTGGAATTGTTTTTGTGAAAATTGGTGAAAAATAACTAGATTGGAAAGATTTTAAGAAATTTTGATGGAGTTTCCCTTATAAATGGATTAAACTCTTTGTCAAACACAAGAACATACCAATTTTCCAACCAATTCTTTTTCCACACCCTATGTTCTACATTGTCAAACACATGAGTATAACTTCCAAAAATTTTTTCCCCCACGCTTATATTACACAATATGCTTAATGTAAGATAGGTGAAACAGAAATATGAAAGCAATTAAAACTCCCTTGTTCATACGTTTGATCAGTTTGAACAAGCTATCACGGATTTTGAGTAGTTCACTAGCACGAATAATATCAAAGAAAACATATTAGTTAATGTATCATTCACATTAAAACTAAACTGAAATGTTTTGACAAACATTAAAGGAAATGTCCTAAACGGCTAAGAAGGTAGAGGTTGGTCATGTTGTTCTCCCCATCTTTGCTCTAAAGTGTGCAGTCATCCATCAGTGGTGTCAAGTCGTTGTGTGATGGATTGGAAGGATTCTCTTTGGTCATTGCGAATGTTTTGCATTTCTTCCATCAATTGCTGCCATGGAGTTGTGCCTCACCTAGGACGAGCTGCGGTAGAAGGGCTCGCTTGTGTAGATGAGGAAGGCTTGGCATGGTAGGAAGATGCCTTAACATCCTCTTGATGCTCCCAGGTTGTGCTCCTGCTTGCTGTCCTGGAATTTGCTCCAATACGCTTGGATCCTTCAAATGAATGCAATGGAGGGCGGAGATGGTGATGATGTTTGCTTTGGGAATTAGTTGGGGAGCCTCTCCTTGGGTGTTGACTTTGTAGAACTCAAAGACCCTAGTCAACAACCTGGGAAAACCAAAACAAGTTTCCGGAACCCAAGCTCATGCAATAGTGCGCATGTAATTGATAATGATACTAGGCAAGGGAATTCAACGAAGGTCGTTTTGTTGCCCGTTTACCATTTTGTTCAACAGATACAAGTCGACATTCCTAACTTCATTTTTGCTACTTCTTTTAGGCATAACATTATGAGCAAAGATGAAAATGCAAATATGATAAGCATTGTCAAACCGTTTGGTAAAGAGTCCTGTCCGTTCATAATCGCCATGGCGGGTTATTTCATCTTGGACCCCGAACCATCTTTTGGCTGCTTGAATGTTCCATGTTTGCTCGTCCCACTTGAATTCCTTCTTGTAGTCTACATTCATCCCCTCATTTCTACAATGGAGCATCTCCATAATACTGGACCGTAGCAACACAATCCTTTTTCTACGGACTAAGGTTTGTAGGTAGGATGTGCTATGTGCTTCCTTGTCATTAATGTTGGCATAAAAATCACGCACCAAATTTGGGTAGATTAGCTCCGGTAGATTTAGGATTGGGTCCCATCCCATTCGTGCAAATAGGGAACTTATATCGAAGAATTGATCCACCTCGTTGTCCAAGCTTTTCTCCTTGATCAATTCTTTATGTACTCAGACGTTGTACCATTCTTCATTCTCCAAGGATGTGAAACTCCGAGTGTCAAATTGGGGTACGAGTTCCTCCTCTTTTTGTTGTGCAACTCGTGCTCTACCGTGTCTTCGAGACATTTTTTCCTAAAAACAACAAGTAAAGTTAGCTCATGATTAATGAATGAATGCAAGCCTTGAAATTGCTTATATTTCTTTCCAAGTTAGCATGAATCTTTGTATGTCTTCTAATCCTTACTTTTATCACCCCACTTCTTATGCTTAAAATGTTACTTTATTCCTCTATGGTAGTTTTACATCTTTTCATGCCCTTTATGCATTAGGTTCAAAATATCCTCACTTAGTATAATTTAGTTTAAGATGATTGTCTATGTTCCTCTTTGAATTTTCTTATGTCAAATTGTGTTAGTGTATGCCCTAAAACCAAGATGGTTTAAGGTGTTTTGTGTTACACTTATTTATGTTATATTTATCCATGTGGTATTTTTCTTTATCATCTATACTTGTATTTCCATGTTACTTGTTTGATTGATAAAGTCCTTAGAATATTGACTGTGTATTAGAGATTGTAAGGGTTACAATTATGAGACTCTAATACATAAAGTCATATTCTTAAATATCCCTAGTCATAGTATTAATGAGATTGGGCATCATTAATGCGGATAGACTAGCACATACTTTGCCTCTACTTATGGTAAGTAGTAGTTGATCTCATTGACTATGGTGTGCGTGACACTTAAGTTGGTATGTGGATGCTTGTTTGAGAACAAGTTCATTGGATTGATCCACCAAGAGTTTCAACTGTAGTGCCAATGGTTGAATTCTTAATGGCAATAGTGAAAGTGATCCTTTGACTTGAGATTACCATAGTATCTTGAGTGTGGATTGCTATACTTTGACTCTATTCCTCGGTGCCCGTAAAAGGGTAGCTCATAGGTTAGAGATTGGGTATAGTTTGAAGCATGGAAAGATAGTGAGTACTCAATATAGGATTCCCGTACTTACAAAGAACATCATTTCTATCTCATTGTTAGATTTGGATGGTTTTACCATCATTCAAAGGAATAAAAGTTGTTCTTTTTCACGTGATGGTATTACTTATGGTACTGGTATATTAATTAATGGTTTATATATTCTAGATGAGCAAAAGTCCATTCTCAACATAAACACCAAGAAACAAAAATTAGATATTGTTAACCAAACATACCTTTGGCATTGTAGACTTGGTCATATGAATGAGAAACGCATATCCAAGTTACATAAAAATGGATACTTGGACTCATTTGATTATGAATCATTTGGGACATGCGAATCTTGTTTACTTGGCAAGATGACCAAGACACCTTTTACTAGAAAGGCTGAACATGCTAGTGATCTTCTTGGGCTTATACATACTGATGTTTGTGGTCCAATGTCGATCCATGCTAGAGGTGGTTTCTCTTACTTCATTACTTTCACGGATGACCATTCAAGATATGGTTATGTGTTTCTTATGAAGCACAAATCCATAGCTTTTAAAAAGTTCAAAGTCTTTAAAGCTGAAGTTGAGAAACAACTTGGCAAGAGTATTAAAACACTTAGATCTTATCGAGGTGGAGAATACTTAAGTCAAGAGTTCCAATAATATCTAGGGGAAAATGGGATTATTCCTCAATGCACTCCTCCATACACGCTACAACTAAATGGTGTGTCTGAAAGGAGAAATCGTATTTTATTAGATATGGTACATTCCATGATGGGCCATGCATCACTTCCTAGTTCGTTTTGGGGATATGCCTTAGATTCTGCCTCCTATATACTTAACCGTGTTCCATCAAAATCTGTTGATACCACACCTTATGAGATTTGGTATGGTAAGAAACCAAATCTTAATCATTTAAAGGTTTGGGGTTGTTCTGCTTATGTGAAGCGGAACATGTCAAACAAGCTAGAGGCTAAGTCTGACAAATGCTTGTTTGTGGGGTATCCTAGAGAGAGTCGTGGATACTACTTCTACAATCCCCTTGAGCAAAAGGTGTTTGTTTCAAGACATGCTACTTTTCTAGAAAAATCGTTTATTCTTGAATGAAGTAGTGGGAGCAAGGTAGAACTTGAAGAAATTCATGAACCACAAAGTAGTCAATAGATGGAACAAGAGCTTACACCACATATTGATGAGGCGCAGTCGGAAGCTCAAGTTACACAAGAACTTCGTAGATCTAGTAGAACACGTTATGCTCTTGAGAGATATGGATTTCTCATTAGTGAGAGCAATGATGTGTTAATTATAGATGATGACGACCCTACTAGCTACGAAGAAGCTATGTCTAATATAGACTCTTTGAAGTGGCACGAAGCCATGAAATCCGAAATAGATTCCATGTATGAGAACAAGGTATGGACCTTGGTCGAGCCACCTGAAGGGATAAAACCCATAGGGTGCAAGTGGATCTTTAAAAGAAAGACTGACATGGATGGTAACATTGTTACCTATAAAGCAAGGTTAGTGGCAAAAGGTTATAAACAAAGGCAAGGAATTGACTTTGAAGAAACCTTTTCGCCGGTAGCTATGCTTAAATCCATAAGGATTTTGCTTGCCATAGCTGCTTATTATGACTACGAGATTTGGCAAATGGATGTCAAGACTGCTTTCCTTAACGGGAATTTGCAAGAGGATCTGTACATGACACAACCTGAGGGTTTTGACTCTATTGATAGTCATAAGGTATGCAAGCTGCAAAAGTCCATTTATGGACTCAAGCAAGGTTCAAGGAGTTGGAATATTCATTTTGATGAGACAATCAAAGAGTTTGGTTTTCTTAAGAACGGAGATGAGCCTTGTGTATACAAGAAGGTGAGTGGGAGCGCTGTCATTTTCTTAATACTTTATGCGAATGACATATTGCTAATGGGAAACGACATACCTTTACTACAAACTGTAAAGGTATGGCTGTCCAAAAGTTTCTCCATGAAAGATTTAGGAGAAGCAACCTATATTCTGGGAATTAGGATCTATAGAGATAGATCTAAGAGGTTGCTTGGTCTCAATCAATCGACATACATAGACAAGATGCTAAAGAGGTTTAGCATGGAATAATCGAAGAAAGGGTATTTACCTATGAGATATGGGATTACTCTTTCGAGAGACATGTGTCCTAAGACACCTGTCGAAATTGATAGCATGCAAAAGGTTCCTTATGCTTCGGCAATAGGATCCATTATGTATGCTATGCTATGTATGAGACCCGACGTCTCCTATGCTCTAAGTGTTACGAGCAGATTCCAAGCTAACCCTGGTGAGGGTCACTGGGTAGCTGTCAAGAGTCTTCTTAAGTACTTAAGAAGAACTAAAGAATTATTCTTGGTTTATGCAGGACACACTTTAGAAGTGTGTGGCTTCACTGATGCGAGTTTTAAGTCTGACAAGGATGATAGTAAGTCGCAGTCTGGATTTATATTCATGTTAAATGGTGGTGCTGTGAGCTGGAAGAGTTCAAAGCAAGAAACTACCGCTGATTCTACAACTGAAGCCGAGTACATTGCTACTTCTGAAGCTGCAAAAGAGCCTGCTTGGATCAAGAAGTTCGTCACCGAGCTAGGAGTGGTTCCTTCCATTGTTGATCCTATACCTTTGTATTGTGACAACAATGGTGCCATCACCCAAGCAAAGGAACCTAGGTCTCATCAACGATCCAAACACATACTTAGGCGCTACCATCTTATTAGAGAAATAGTTGGTAGGAATGATGTAAAGATAGAAAAGGTTCCCACTGATGACAATATAGCTGATCATCTCACTAAGGCCTTGTCCCAAAAAAAGCATGATGCTCATGTAAATGCTTTTGGCCTAAAACAAATGAGTGATTGGTTTTAGTGCAAGTGGGAGTTTGTTAGTGTATGCCCTAAAACCAAGATGGTTTAAGGTGTATTGTGTTACACTTATTTATGTTATATTTATCCATGTGGTATTTTTCTTTATCATCTATATTTGTATTTCCATGTTACTTATTTGATTGATAAAGTCCTTTGAATATTGACTGTGTATTAAAGATTGTAAGGGTTACAATTATGAGACTCTAATACATAAAGTCATATTCTTAAATATCCCTAGTCATAGTATTAATGAGATTGGACATTATTAATGCGGATAGACTAGCACATACTTTGCCTCTACTTATGGTAAGTAGTAGTTGATCTCATTGGACTATGGTGTGCGTGACACTTAAGCTGGTATGTGGATGCTTGTTTGAGAACAAGTTCATTGGATTGATCCGCCAAGAGTTTCAACTATAGTACCAATGGTTGAACTCTTAATGGCAATGGTGTAAGTGATCCTTTGACTTGAGATTACCACATAGTATCTTGAGTGTGGATTGTTATACTTTGACTCTATTCTTCAGTGCTCGTAAAAGGGTAGCTCATAGGTTAGAGATTGGGTATAGTTTGAAGCATGGAAAGATAGTGAGTAATCAATATAGGATTCACCACTCCTTAATAGGAGAGTATATCCCTTTATGGCCACTTGTTAGAAATATTAACTCATAAATCTTCTGCAGAAGTGATAGTATAACTTGGAAGTAGTTTCAAGGTTATACATCATGGAGAGTTATATTTCTAGAACAAGAAAATATAAATTAGTCAATTTTAAAGTATGCACTATACTTTTAGACTAATTGGGATATAGTGTGGTGAAAGGATATTAATTACACAGTAACATTGTCATTGAAGGGTATGGTCTACCATATGACTTTCTTATTCACTTGGGTGGTCATGATGCATTGCTAGACGCCACTCATGATCTATAAGTATGAATTGATTAATTAGTGAATTAATGATAAATTAAAAGTGTTTAATTTATCTAGCTCAATTAATGAGTTATAATTTATACTTATTGCCAACGTGAATGGAACCTAATGGGTTACACACATAAAGAACAAAATCTTTGGGTTAAAATGTAATTAAGATAAGTATGAGATACTTATGGGTTTAATTTATGAGATAAATTAACTTAAAGGACTTATTTATAAATATTCTAAGTCTTGCAGGAAATTGGTTTCCTAAAAGAAATAAAGTAACTAATTGGTTTCCTTATGGAATAGATTTCCTAAAGGAGAAGGATTAGCTTAAAGTAAGTTACCTAAACCTTCTTGGTTTCCAATTAGCTTTATTTCCTAAAAGACTAGGAATACTTCCTCTATAAATAGGTTCATGCTTTGACTCTTGAATTATTATTGCAACACAAAAAGAAAACTAGTGAGAGAAAATTGAAAGAAGAAGACACGCCTCATTCTCTCTCTAGGCGTCTCTCTCTCTCTCTCTCTCCTAATTGTTAGGTTTTTCTTCTTCTTGTGTTCTTAAATAATTCAAAGGCGCTAGCACTCAAAAGTCAAAGCAAGCAAGCCTACAAGGTTCCCAAAGAAGTTGTTCGTGTGGATATCGTTAAAGGCTCTACGCTTGGAGGGCTTTTTCGTGGTAGATCTAACATCTTCTTCGAAGATCTTTGCCTAGTAGCATAGAAATCTTCTGTGCTTAAGGTAATCTTCATGCAAACCCCCTTGTTAATCAATATAGATATGTCAAAGAGATCCATGGTTAAGGTAATAAATTTTTGTTTTTCTGCTGCGTTACCTATGCTATTACCTTACAAATTGGACATGCTGACTTAATTTAGCTAAATTTTACTCTTTGTACATGTTAACAATGTCCTTATATGAAGGAATTAAGCCTTAGTTCCATTCAAATGCATGTAGTGATTTCATCCTTTTTATTTCGCAAAAATTCATTGTTCTATTCAAAGTTCTCATGTTCATGCTCCACATCACTCTAAACAAGTGTTACCCATGCTCAATCTAGTGCAAATAAGGCATCTATATCTTTAAAATTAACATAGCATAATACAAATTCAATGTCTCCAAATTTTTGCATATAAACACCAAAGTGGAATTTGAAGACTTTAAATTGAGTTGTAATGATGAAAGATTACCTTGAATGTGAAGCAAATGCTTCAATGATGTGTTAAGGGTGGAAATTTGTCCACGAATGGCATTGAATTGACACCATAGTGAAAAGGGGGATTCGGGATCTTGGAGAATTTTTGTGAATTCGTCCCCTTTTTGTGCAGATTTGATGGAAAATCTTGAATAGAGTGTGTTGTTTGTGGTGTTTATGGTGAGGTTTTGTGGTTAATTTGAAGAAGAAGGGATGCAGATGGAATTGGGATGGGGAATTGAAGGAGTTTTGCAAAAAAGAGGGAAGAAGCATACCTGTTTGGTTCCCTGTTATTTGCCAAAAATTTCAGTCGATACGCACCTGATAGTCCGCGTATCCTGTTGAGTTGCCGTGTATCACTATTGACGCATATCTACCACACCTCTCAGAACCTGATACGCGGATGGCGATATGCAGCTACCATTCGCGTATCGCTGGTAACACGTACCGTGATGAGTCACTAGAACCTTATACGCGGTCAGTGATACGCGGCTGCCATTCCCGTATCTCTGCTGGCGCATATTTGGTTATGTTCTTGATGTTCAGGTTGGTTTTTCAGCCATTTTTATGAGTAAATTTGTTCCATTTATACTTCTTCTTTTTTGGCCAAACTTTTGTAAACATGTAAACATATCTTCCATAGTTTGATTCATGCTTTAAAGTCAATATAAACATGATCATTCAGCATATGAGAAGTGATTTAAAATAGCTTCACACAAATTCTGCAACTTGAGTTTTATCTTAAATCCCTAAAACTAAAGTTTTTGATTTCAAGTTTTTGACTATCTTAATGCTGCAAACATGCGTTAGTGATGAAAACAAAGTTGTCCACATGCTTTTTATGCATAAAAAATGTCAAATTTTCAAACTTATGAACAAAATCATAAAGAGTTTCTTTTGGAATTTCATCATCCAATGGAATAGTTACTTTTTCCTCAAAAAGCTCAATTTGATTTTTATCATATTTTGAACTTCAAAATCATTTTGCACAAGTTTCAATTGATAAAACTATGTTGCTCAAAGCCATTTGATACATCAAAATTGCATGAATTGCAAAATAAGCATCATTATTCTCAATCAAAATTGGCTTATGAATAGTAACCAATGGAATAGTATTTTGCATTTTCATGCTTCAAATTAGTTTATTTGTTCTTTTCAACTTCTAAACCACTTTAAACAATCTTCAAATGATACAACTAAGATGTTTAAACCAAATGTACTTTTGAAACACAAGAGAAATGAGAATTTGGCATTTATCATCCAAGTTTTAAACATGAAACCTCATAGATTGCATCAAAATGCTTCAAACTCAAAGTCAAACTAAACTAATTAAACAAACTAACTATAAAACACACTTAAAACATAAATCACACTAGAGCAACTTAAAATACCAAAACATTGGGTTGCCTCCCAACAAGCGCTTCATTTAAAGTCTAGAGCTAGACTTTCCTCCAACTTTCTCTCATGTAATTGGAGTGTCCCACAAGGGATTTAATACACCTTTAGTGCTCAATTAATTGAGCAGGCAAAGATGCATCCTTTGCCTCAAAATGAGTGCTCCAATGTCCATAATCCCTTGTGCAATTGTACCTATCACAAAAGAACACTTTGCAAACATTTCAGAGCCAAAATTGGCTATACCTTTCTCTTGTGTTAGCATCCTTTCAATACCAATAAAATCAATGTTACAAGTGAAAGGAATATCATTAAACTCTTCATTTTCTACCTTTGAATTTTCAATTTCTTCATCAGGAACAAGTTCATTATTGAGATTTGTGTGTTCAAAAATAGTAAAAACAACTATTTTATCATTTTCCACATTTTCAATTACTTTCTCACACACACATGCATTATCCTTATTTACTTGCCCTTGTTCAAGTACAAAGGTAGAATCATCTAGGATTTCTTCATCATTTTCACATTCATTTTCATGAAATTCATGCATAATTGGACAAGTGGGAGGTTCTAGATGTTGAGCTTCATATTTCATTTCCACATTTTTAACATTTTCCTCACATGCATGTTCAAGAATTTCGTTTTCATGTTCAAAATCATTATTATGCATAGATTTGTCATTATGAAAATGTAGTGGATTATCGTAAGATTCTAAATGTGGTTGAATTAGTCCACAATTATATACCTCATGATTTCCACCACACATGGAACAATTACAAAAAGACTCATAAACCTTATATTGATCCATGTTTTTCAATTCATTCTCACAAGCACCTCTTTGAACTTTAACTTCGTTTTCATCAAAAGTAAGATTATTTATGATTTGATCATTGATTTCCTCATTCCTACATTCAACTACTTGATCTTGAACATGTATTTCAACACATGGTGACTTTAGGTTAGTTTCATTTTCGTTTTTCATTATTTCCTCATTCCTAGAGTTCAAGGCTTCTTTAATTCTAGCCATATGGCCATCAATATTCCTACTTATTTCATCAAATACATCATCTTTTTCATATTTTTCACAATTTGAACTAGTCATATTCCTAGTTTCATTAGCAAATTTTTCAATGGCTAAGTCCAAAGAAGATTTTTGATTCACATAAGTAGGTTGAATTGGTTGATTCCATTGTTTATTCCAATCATAACTAGAAAAATTTATCCACTCGTCATTATCATTATAAGGATAATAATCACATTGAGGTGCATAAGTGCAATTGTTTCCATATTGTACGTAATTATTATAACCACATTCATGGTATGCATGATTTCCTCAATTGTTTCCATATTTGAGATATTAACATTTGCAACTTGTCATTAGAAGACATACCTTCATGAATACTAGATTTGTATTCATTATAAGGCCAATAATTAATCAATCGAGAATTGCCTTCCATGTGTCCGATGAAATGCTTGAATGACTTCTAACCTTTAAATGCTTCCCTTCACCTTAGATTCAATTAGTACCTACAAAAACACAACACAAGAGATATCAAACAAAGAAAAACAAAAACGTCTAGAGTAATAAAGCTTCTATTTGCCTTGATATTGCCAAAGTTTCTTTGTTTCCTCAGCAACGGCGTCAAAAACTTGACGTGGTGTATATTTGGTATAGAAAAGTAAGTCAAATACACACAAAGGTCAAGTAATAAAACCTAATCTCCAACTTTTACCGCAAGTATACAGGTTGTTGTAGTAACGGAAATTAGGGTCGAATCCCACAAGGAACCACTAACGTGCAATTACTAGAGTTTTGTCACTTTCTTTATTATCTAAGCAATCATAAATTTGTACAAGTTTGCATTGCTAGTATCTATTGAACTAGGAGAAACTTGTACGAATGCAAGAATGTTTGTAGAAAAATATGCAGGAAGAAGTTCTAGGGTAATGATTTCACTAATGATCTAAATTAAGGTGTAGAGATTAACTCTTGCCAATTTGAACTTACCTTGTTTAGGAGTGCAATCCCATTTGTATCAAAACTTGTTTTCACAATGAATTGATTCAATCTACCTACTACCATGATAGAATTGCTTTTGTATGCATGAATTGCTTCATTAAGTCCTCATAAGCATAACACTATTTACATGCGTTAGTACTTAAGTTCAATTATTCATTTTCTATTATTAAGATCAAACTTAATTGTATCCTAATAACTAGGATGCTTTGCATGTGATGGCCTTTCATATACAAAGATTAAAACTTGAATAATTGAAGAAACACAAGTAAGAAATGGCAAGTTTAACCAACTACAAGCCTTAATATAGATGCATTAGTGTCATCAAAACCCTAGAAATAAGAACTTAGCTCAACATAGTTGTTTCCAAATCAAAAC
This sequence comes from Mitragyna speciosa, assembly GCA_024721245.1. NCBI lineage: Eukaryota > Viridiplantae > Streptophyta > Magnoliopsida > Gentianales > Rubiaceae > Mitragyna > Mitragyna speciosa. Next base: position 12,400,003 of record CM045559.1, read on the forward strand.
ATATGAATTGAAAACAACTAGCCCTAGCAATCAAGATAAATGAATGATACAAAGTTAAAAAAAGCTTATTCAATATAGGAATGGCTTCAAGAACTCGTATTCCTTCCACAAGAGTTGTTACAAGGGTTTTTGAATAAGAAACACTCTTAACTTACAATATCTCTATTTTGACCTAAGAGAATTCTAGCAATTCTCTACAAAATCTCTAACCTAGCATATCTCTAACTCTTAACAAATGACTTCTATTTATAGACATGGATACTACAAGTCATTTTTCAACTGTGCAATTTACATTTAATGAGTTGGAATGATGAAAACCCTAGTTGAAGGCCTAAAAGTCTCCATTTGCTCTTCCAATGCAATCTTCAACTTGCAAAACCTAGGTACAGTTCAAAAGTGTACAATAACAGCTGGAGGATGAAACAAGTTGCAAAAGCCGAAATTTGGCAAGTCGGTGGTGATATGCGGCTAACGATACGCGGCTGGTCGTCCGCGTATCGTCAGCCGCGGATCGCATTTCCTGGTCCCACTTGTATAAATTTTTGCTGAGTTGTCCCTCCAAGTGTTCTGATCCCTTTTTCATGACTTTCTTAGAATTTTTGCTGATTTTTTCTATTTTTCCTCACTTTGCTCATTTCTTCTTTCAAGGTAATTATTTTGCCTTTTTCACTTTATCACCTTGATCTTGGCCTTACTTGATGTTTCTGCAAAAATAGATATTAGTTTGTAATTTAAATACTCAAAATAATAGTTTTAGATGCAAAAATACTAATTCTAGAAAATAAACCCTACTGAATGAAAACATGTCATTCAAAGTCAAAAAGTATAATAACTTAACTAAAAATACACTAAAAATACCAACTAATATATATCTTAATATAGGCAAAATTTTCACTTTTTAGACAGTTTTCAACGTTTTAATATTTTTCATGTATTTGTCTAGCAAACTGGACATTTCACATTGATTTGTGGACTGCTTTTTAACATTAAAAAAAAATCTTTTTCATACAATTGTCCCGCAAACTGGACCTTCATGTTTAATTTTCTTGCATTCATCCCAGAAAAACTAGGTGCATGTCCAGCAAATTGGACCTTCACGTTTAATTTTTTTGCATTCACCCAGCAAACTAGGTGCATGTCCAGCAAACTGGACCTTCATGTTTGTTTTTGAGTTGGGCAAACCAAACTTTGCATTGCATCTCACCCCAGCAAACTGGGTGCATGTCTAGCAAACTAGACCTTCATGTTTAATTTTCTTGCATTCACCCCAGCAAACTGGGTGCATGTCCAATAAACTGGACCTTCACGTTTAACTTCCTTGTACTCACCCTAGCAAACTGGGTGCATGTCCAGCAAACTGGACCTTTATGTTTATTTTTCAAGTTTGGCAAACCAAACTTTGCATTGCATCTCACTCCAGCAAATTGGGTACATGTCCAGCAAACTGGACTTTCACGTTTATTTTTCAAGTTTGGCAAACCAAACTTTGCATTGCATCTCACTCCAGCAAATTGGGTGCATGTCCAGCAAACTGGACCTTCACATTTGATTTCCTTGCATTTCACCCTAGCAAACTGGACCTTCATGTTTAATTTCTTGCATTCACCCCAGCAAACTGGGTGCATGTCTAGCAAATTGGACCTTCACGTTTATTTTTTAAGTTTTTTCCAAAACTCTATCTTTTCGAAATAGGTCACCGGACCGGACCGGACTGCCTTTTTGGGGCACGATAGTCACAGACCGCACCCGTGCTCTATTGATTTTTGGACGTGATGGAACCACGGGAGAAACTGTAGGGAGGTCATCCACGTTCATGGTGCGATTTTTCTCATTCCTTCAACACTTGTATTTTGATAGTCTTGTTCCGCTTGAATGAGTGTTCAATCCATTGTTTCTTCCTTAGCCCTTCTTCAATGGTTTTTGAGGCACCCACCTGTTCTTGGATTGCACGAATGAATACTTGAAGCGCAACTAGGAACTCCTTAGCTTGAGCTCTTGTTATTGGCCTACTAGGCACCTAAGCTTCGCCACCTTGATTGTCACGAGTGATCACCATGTCCTCATTATGAATGCAATGTAAAGTTTGGTTTACCAAACTTGACAAAGTAAATGTGAAATGTCCAGTTTGCTGGGGTGAATGAAAGGAAAATAAACGTGAAACATCCAGTTTCTAGACATGCAATCCCAGTTTGCTAGGGGTGAATGCAATGCAAAGTTTGGTTTGACAAACTTGAAAAAGTAAACATGGAATGTCCAGTGATAAGTTTTAAAGTGAACTAGTTTTTTAGGTTAGGTTTTTAGGGTTTTTCTCTAGTTCTTAGCTATTTCTTCTCTTTTATGATTTTAATGCCAAATTGTGTAAATGTATGATTTAAAAGTGTTTTTACACCATTTTGTAGGGTTTTGATAGCTTCAACTCGATTTCAATTGATTGGAGTGCAATGAAGAAATAGGCGAAGAAGAATTGGAATGGAAACAGTTTGGCAGCTTGGACATATTTCAGTGTTTTGGTCATATCTAGAGCTAGAGACATTGGATTGGGATGACTCTTGAGGTATTTTGAAGTTAAGACAATTTTCTACAATTCATACGAAGACATAAAGTCCAGTTCTCACGTTTCAATGGTCAAAATCCCAAGTTACTGAGAACATTTGCACTGCGAGGCTGTTCCGACTAGTTCTTAGTATTTTGAGTACATCTCTGGCCACAGACCTCTAAATGATGTGATTTTTGATGTTTTGGAAATCTATCTCAAGGGGCTACAACGTTTGTGTTTTAAGGAAAAGCTAATTTGGCTGCCTTTGAGGCCAAATCTGACGTAGACAAACCGCGCGATAACCCAAGCGTGATTTGTGCTGCGGTTTCTATTCAGAAGTTAAGTGAACAAACCGCGCTACAACCCGCGCGCGGTTTATGCCGCGGTTTCTTCACAGAATGTGTAGCGTATTTAGCAGCTAAACTGGCCATTTGACGAGGGGGAGAACCCTAACTCGGGAAAAAACACACACACGCCACAGACACCTCAAAAAACACACATTTGGCACATCTAGAGTGATGTAGGGAGGAGAAAGCAAGAGTAGAGGGACAACTCAAGGGCTTCAATGGTGAAAGCAAGAAGATTTTATCAAGATGCAAGGGAGGATTCAAGGGGGCTGCATGAGAATGAGCTTTCTCTTTCTTTCTTGTCTTTTGTTAATTTTATTCTTGTAATTATGAATTGAGTTTATGATTTAGATGGGATGAACCCTAAATTCTTATGTCTATAATTTTATTCTTGGCTTAATGAAAGACCGACTTTGTTCTTAGATTTATTCATGAGTTTATTTGTGTTTTGGATTGGGATTTGCATGCATCCTTCAATTCAAGTATTGATTTTGTATGGGTATATCGAGAGATTGCACATATTATTAGATCACTTTATGAATAGAGAGAACTTGAATAAATTGCTAGAGATAGGATTACATGAGTTCTTCCTAAGTTGAGTTTTAGGATTAAAGCTCAACCACAAATAGAGTCCATTGATTAGAAATTGCATCTTTTAGGGGTTTTAATTGAGAAGAGATTCCAATTAATCAACCGAGAAGGTAGGAATTGTTTCACTTGAGAAAGGATATAATTCACATTAGGGATTCTAGGGTCTAAGCAATTGGGTTAATCATTAATCAAGTTAGAGTCTTGGCATGTTGGTTTAGGGGAATTCTTCATCTAAATTCACCTCTACTTTTGACCATTCTCTCTACTGAATTCTAGATTGTGCTTTAATTAGGTAATTAGTTTAGTTAATTTGTATTTCCAATAAATTCGTCATTCGCTTTGTGAGGTTAGATAATAACAGGAAGGTTAGTACTAGTACTCACATAGTCCCTGTGGGATCGACACTCGGTACTCCTATACACTGTACTACTCGAAACGATAGGTACACTTGCCTAAGTATCCATAGTATAGCGAAACGGATATCAAGATTAAGCCAAGAATAAAATTATAGACATAAGAATTTAGGGTTCATCCCATCTAAATCATAAACTCAATTCATAATTACAAGAATAAAATTAACAAAAGACAAGAAAGAAAGAGAAAGCTCATTCTCATGCAGCCCCCTTGAATCCTCCCTTGCATCTTGATAAAATCTTCTTGCTTTCACCATTGAAGCCCTTGAGTTGTCCCTCTACTCTTGCTTTCTCCTCCCTACATCACTCTAGATGTGCCAAATGTGTGTTTTTTGAGGTGTCTGCGGCGTGTGTGTGTTTTTTCCCGAGTTAGGGTTCTCCCCCTCGTCAAATGGCCAGTTTAGCTGCTAAATACACTTCAGATTCTGTGAAGAAACCGCGGCATAAACCGCGCGCGGGTTGTAGCGCGGTTTGTTCACTTAACTTCTGAATGGAAACTGCAGCACAAATCGCGCGTGGGTTGTTGCGCGGTTTGTCTACGTCAGATTTGGCCTCAAAGGAAGCCGAATTAGCTTTTCCTTAAAACACAAAAGTTGTAGCCCCTTGAGATAGATTTCCAAAACATCAAAAATCACATCATTTAGAGGTCTGTGGCCAGAGATGTACTCAAAATACTAAGAACTGGTCGGAACAGCCTCGCAGTGCAAATGTTCTTCAGTAACTTGGGATTTTGACCATTGAAACGTGAGAACTGGACTTTAATGTCTCTGTATGAATTGTAGAAAATTGTCTTAGCTTCAAAATACCTCAAGAGTCATCTCAATCCAATGTCTCTAGCTCTAGATATGACCAAAACACTGAAATATGTCCAAGCTGCCAAACTGTTTCCATTCCAATTCTTCTTCGCCTATTTCTTCATTGCACTCCAATCAATTGAAATCGAGTTGAAGCTATCATCCAGTTTACTGGACATGGAATCCTAGTTTGCTGGGTTGAATGTAAGGAAAATAAACATGAAACGTCCAGTTGCTAGAATTGCAATCCCAGTTTGCTCAGGTGTATGCAATGCAAGGTCTGGTTTGCCAGACTTGAAATAGTAAACGTGAACAATTGTTGAATGCAAGTGGATTTTCACACTGAAATACAAGGCTGATGGGTCCCTTGAGAGATATAAAGCAAGATTGGTAGCCAAAAGGTACACTCAGACTTATGAGGTAGATTATCAGGAGACTTTTGCTCCAGTTGCAACAATGAATACTGTGAGAATTCTATTGTATTGGCTGCTCATTTCAATTGGCAACTCTTACAGTATGACGTTAAGAATGCATTTCTCCATGGTGACTTAGATGAAGAAATCTACTTGAATATCCGACCGGGATTTGAGGGGAACACAAGTAGCATGGTGTGCAAGATGAGAAAGGCTCTTTATGGGTTAAAATAATCCCCTAGAGCATGGTTTGGAAGATTTGCAAAAGTCATGAAGGAATCTGGGTATAAGCAAAGCCAAGGTGACCACACCCTTTTTATTAAGTGTAAACATCAAATTTTGACACACCATTTATTTTCAAACATTGGAAGGATATGTTTGTACTTTTTGGGACAAATTTTAATTTTTCAATAATTTGGGGGGGCAAAATAGTAATTTTATCTGTAAATATTTTTCTATCAACTTTTGGAGGTTTTAAATTCATATTTTTACTTTTATGTGAATTATGTTAATTTCTTATGATTTTTCTAGATTTAACTGGTATTCTTTATATTTTTACCAACACAAGGGAAAAATTGTAACAACCCAGAAATTCATGCCAAGACCATTCATTTTGTATTACATTCATTAGGAAAAAAAAAAGTGGTGGCCGAAATTGTGGAAAAAAAAAATGAGCATGTTGTACTTAGTTTCTTAAGAGTTGTACCTAGGAAATCTTGCAAGAATTATGTGAAGATAAATAACAAAATTTCTTTCTAATTAGCTCATGCCAAGTGTGGTCTTTCATGGAGAGAAAAGTCAAGACTTCTTTATCTTTGTCTTGTTTTAATTGGTCCATTTTTTTTTCAATTCTTTTCCATTTCTTTTCTTCCTACTTAACCAATTTTTCTCTTCTTTTTCCTTCTTGCTGGCCGGCTGCTTGCTTCCCTCTTTTCTCTCCATTTTCTTTCAATTTTCTTGGATCTTTTACTTCCATTTAATCATTTTTCAACCATAGAAATTGAGTGGAACTTCCTCCTAAGCAACAATCTTGTCTACCTAGAGGTATTTCCCATGAATTTCTCTTTTAATTTCAAGTGTAAGATTATAGTTTTTAGCTCTTAAGTTATGTTTTTTTTTGGTTAAGTAAGATTGATTTTTGGCCATGAAAAGTGAAGTTTTATTCCATGAATGTGAAGCTTATGGACTTGTATGCCTTGTAGATAGTAAATTAAACTTGAAAAGTCATGATCTAGGTTTGATTTGCTTGAAGAACTTGGAGTAGGTTATGCATTTTTGTGATAAATTTGAATGGAATTGAATTGAGTTTGATGTGAGATTAGTAGAACTACTTGAAATTGGGTTGTTGGACATTTTCTTGCAGGTTTAAAATTTTTGGGTTAGTCCGATTATAGGGGAAGTGCTGCCGAAATTTCGGTAAAACCTAGGCAATAAAAGTGATTAGGCTATGATTTAAGGCTTTATAAGCTGTAATTTAGTGATTTAAGCGTGCAGAAATTTTCGTAGATTAGCTATTAGTGAATTAAACCTTTCCGAACAAAACCCTAGAAAGTTAGAAAACCCTAAATTTGAAAACCCTAAACCCTAGAGTAAAACCCTAAGCTCCAAAACCCTAGAAATTAAACCCTAGAAAGACTTGGGGTATTTCTTGAATTTCCTTATGAAATTTCTTAGATTTTAGTCAGGGTTTTTATACGATTATTTTCTCGTGAATTTCAGGATCCGGAAGTGAGACCCGACCGTATTACGAGATATTTTCTTAGACATTCAGGTGAGTGTTCTTATGTGTGCATGATGCATGAAATTCCATGTAATACTTGATATTATTATTTCGATGCATAAAATGATATGTTATGTTTGACATGATTATTTAATAAAATGTGTTACTTGAGGAAAGATGTGTACTTTATCGCATCTATTCCGCAATGTGTTACATGCTTTCACTATCCAACGTGTTATTTGTGCATGTGACTTCCGTGGTTGAGTATGGGAGAGATATAAGGTGATGGGCGTTATTCGGTGCGTGTTAATTTTATATTTGAGTAAAGTCCTGAAAAAGGCTAACTCAGGATTAAATTTTATGCTTGATCTTGGACTTCCGGGGCTAACTTCACCGTTACTCCTCGGTTAGTCAACCTGGTGAGTTTGGGGTGATATAAGGTGCTGTGGGTTATAGGTGCGTGATATTCTTTCCTATATGAGTTTCATTCCTCTAAGAGGGTAACTCTGGATTGAATTTTTTTCAAGTGTCGCAGACCTGAGCTATTATCTCAGTCCCGATATCCTTGTTATCTTGTTCGTGATTGATATTCCTGCGATTAAGCTTGCTCCCGTAGTGAGCCAGTATCCGCCATTGATTATATGACACTTCACTTTGCTTGTTCATTTTTATTGAAATCGTTAATTATTATCTTTAAAGGTTATTTGTTATTGGTATGCCGCATGTCTTGAACACTCACTGGGCTATTATAGCTCATCCCATGTATTTGTTTTCTTTAACCAGGTTTCCAAAACTATCAAAGCTGAAGGAGCTGATTTGAACCTTGTACATGTTTTGTTTCGGTATTTTGATAGCTTAAATGTGTTGGCTTTTATTATAAATATTATTTACATTCTGGGATGTAAAACTCTTGTAATATTTATATTTTCAAGTAAATACTATGAATGTATTTATTTATGAGTGCATTTTATTTTAAGTGAAGTACGGAGGGATGTTTAAGCGAGTGCATGTTTGAGTCTTGGCGAGAGCTAGGCAGGCAATCCGCTAAGCCCTTTGGTGCGCCTCTAGGTAAGGTGGGGCTGTCACAAAAATGGTAATTTCACCTCACGAGTACCATTTTAGCTCATTTTTAGTTCCAAATCCATTTTTATAATTGTTTAAGCATGTTTCTAAATTTTCTTGATTTTTTCTGGGACGAATACTATTTTTTTTCTTTGAATTTTCATTGCCCAAGGGCAAAATCATCAGTTTACAAATTAAATTTATTTTTTACCAATTTTGAGTCAAAAATGCATTTTCTAGTGTTTTAAGCTTATTTGTAATTTTTGATAATTTTTTTAGAGACGATTACTATTTTTTTTTGTGAATTTTCATTGCCCAAGGGCAAAATCGTTATTTTATAAATTAAATTCATTTTTCACCAATTTTGAGTCAAAAATGCATTTTCTAGTGTTTTAAGCTTATTTTTAATTTTTGGTAATTTTTTGAGGTCAATAGCTATTTTTTTGTAAATTTTCATTGTCTAAAGGCAAAATCGTCATTTTACAGATTAAATTCATTTTTTGTCAAATTTTGAGTCAAAAAGGCATTTTCTAATGTTTTAAGCTTATTTTAATTTTTTGAGGCTAATATCTATTTTTTGTGTATTTTCATTGTCTAGGGGCAAATTCGTCATTTTACACCCCGAGCACATTTTTATCAATTTCGAACTCTAGTTTTTATTTTGAAATCTACTGTGAATTTTTTTAAAATTTAGAGATTTTTGTCAGATTCTTTGTATTAATTTTTAAATTTTGAGGTTAAAAAATATTTTTTTAATAAAATTAGCATTTTTAATACCGGTGGCGTTTTCGTCATTTTATAGCATTCTTGGCCAACAAGACAAATGGCCTATAAATACCCTTTCTTAATCAGCAGAAGAAGAAGAAGAGAAAGAAAAAAGCAAACCCTAAAAACACAAATCTTTTTATCCATTAAGAATCAAAACACACACCAAACCACCAAAAATACACACACAATTTTTCAATCGTTTTCTTCACTGTTGCAGTACTATTCATCTTCATCCAAGGTATATCACTATTCATTAGATTCTTACCATATTTCAAAAGGTAGTTTCTTATCTCTTTCCTTTTTATTTTAATTTTTTTTATTGTGTAAATTCGATTTTGTTATGTTTTAATGGATTGAAATTTGATTGAACTTTGTTATTGTTTCTTCTTCAATTTTTCTGGTCTTTTCTCGGATGATTCTATTGGTTTTAGTTGCTTGAAATTTGGATGAATTTTGCTGTTGGTTTTTGTTTTTCTCTTCTTCTTCAGCTTTCTCTGGGTTTATATTTCTCCACCGTCTCTCCCTCCTCCTTATTACACTGCCAGAAGAATCAAGCTCCTCCACCCCATAACCACTGTAAACTGCCCAAAATCCAAATTTCCACCCCAAGCCTGCAAGGACTATACACGACCCTCTCTATAATCAAAACTATTTGCATAGCCAAGCTCCACCCATCTAAACCCATTACCATCACCACCACAAAGTGACCCCCAATCCTGTGCCCTCAACATCTAATACCTGCAAACAAAAACATAGAAACAATCTCTCAGCCAGAAAACAATAACCATCCATCAGGTACCTGTCACTCCAAACCACGCCTAAACCTCCAATTTTTAGAAACATTAATAATTCACAACCATCACCCTACAGACCACCAATCCTCCTCCATACCACCACCAGTTCAACCATAAACGTGTTCACCAAATCAGCCCCCCTCACCATAGCACCACTCTCGCACCATCAGCAACCATACCGTGACCAACTCACCATCACCAAAACCACAATTTTTCACTACCCTCCAGACTCTCCCGAACCACCACCGGAAAGCACAAGACCACTAGTCACCAATCCATGCCACTCGTTCCAACTAAATTGCAGCTATCTCTACCAAATCAACACAGTCAGCAAATAGACACGCGCACACAGAGTCACCACAAATCACTCAAACACCACCATAACAGCCTCCCCAAACCTGCAAATAAAACAACCATACAACCAATTTCAATCGAATTTCCCACTTGCAAGAAACAGCAAAACTAGACCCAAAGCCATCTGTGCACCCCACGTTCCCACTTCCACAATCGGCCATCAACAGTTACCAACAACACAACCCCAATTTTCAGTCAATAATCACACCAAAAAACCAACAACCCATCACTCCCGTCATCTCTTGAAACCCCAGTCAACCCCTCCTCTGTGATTTAGCAATCACCACTACACCGAATACAAAACTACTTCCCAGTAGTAGCCATGAATAAACATCATAAAAAACTCACCAATTCCCCTTCATCCAAAGCCACCATCACAATCCCAATTTCATCGAACCTACCTCCAATCTCACCCCTGAGCACCATAGAAACAGAGAGAGACGCGAGGGATATGAGGAGAAGAAAGTAAAAAAAAAAAAGTGAGAAAAGAGAGAAGCCGGCGAATTGAGAGAGAAAATATGAGAGAAAACAGAGAGGAGAAAGGGAAATAGGGGAGATGGGGAACAAAAGAGAGAAGACAAAAGGGAGAGAAGAAATCGGGAAAGAACACAGAAGGAGAGAGCTAGATCGAACACAGAGAGAAAGGGGACAGCGAGAGGGAAGAACAGAGAAGACAAACAGGAAGAAATTGAAAAACAAAGCTGGGGAGAGAAAAATGAAGCTGGGAAAAAGAAAGAAAAGAAGAACAGATAGAATGGGGGAGAAAAAGAAGAAAAGAAAGAACAGAACCAGAGAAAGAAGGGAGACGGAGGAATTAAGGGAAAGCGTAAAGAAAATTGAGAGGGAGAGGAGAAAGAGATAGAGAAATTCGACCAGAAATTGGAAAATTTGGGGTTTAGTATTTTATTCTATTTTCATTTATTTACTGTTTTTGTTTGTTTTGCTCATTCAATTTTGGTTTTCTGATTATGTTTATTTGAGCTTAATCTAACAATCAATTTGATTAGTTGCATTAACTTAATTAATTAATCTAGTTTTGATTAAACATCCACTTTTAATATTTCTGGTTGTTCAAAAAAAAAAAGAAGAAGAGAGATTTACTTTTCAGCCCTCGTCATCTTTAAGTATTGTGGTTGTGCCTCCAAAGTTTTCTTATTATCTGCATTTAAGTCCCTAACAATTACAAATTGATCCCTTTAGTTTTAGTTTCTTTCAATTAAGCCATGTAGCTTACAATCAAGCCCTTTAAGTTGCTGGGATTTGTATTTCATGCCCCATACTTGCTGAATTTATTATTTTGCTCCTCCCAATTTACCTTTTGCATTTGCACCCCCTTAGACTTATGAGAATTTCTTATTTTTTTATTTTTATCCCTTAAGCTTCATAGAGATTTATTTTAGTGCTTTTAATTTCTAGACTTTACATTCTTAGCCCAATTTGTCAACACTTATATGATTTAGACTTTATTTCTTTATATCGAGATACCTTGACTCGTTTGTTAATTTTTATAGTATTTAAGTACCGGGTCTTCGAGAGGTATCCCTATCCCTTATTAATCTCTCTTTTATGTGCTCCAATGTGCCTTACGTGATTTTTATGCATTTTATTCACATATTTCCTATTGGCATGCTTTTTGCGTATTTATTCCTTTCACGCGATTGCATTTTAAATCTTATTATTTCTTAATTATTATTTTGATAAAAATATAATATTTTGTATTTAGCTAATCAATGTAATAGTTAGATTATTTTTCTCATGTTTTAGCAAAAATTGTGTAATTAGATAGAAAGTGTAATAGATAGGGGTATTTTTTTAATTTCCCCCCTTTTTAAATTATAAATTAAACCCCCGGTGTAATAGTTAGGGTTTATTTGCTTTTACATGCTTATGTGTTTATTTCTTTTACCGCTTTCCTTAGGATTTTTGCATCTAGAATTTTATGCTTACGTGTTATGTGCTCCTATGTGATCTTATATGTTTTTATATGTTTAATTTGCTTTTTGCTTTAATGGTTAATTCATAATTTATGATATGCCGTCACCACACTAGTCCAATGCTAGTTGTGGCTTCATTCTTTTTCACTAGTCCAACGCTAGTGGGATTTTTAGAATGGGCTAGTCCAACGCTAGACCCATAGAACATTTTAGTGTTAGGTGCATTCGTATACATTTCGCACCACATTTCACACACTTTTAGTTTTCTTTCCATTTGACATGATTTTATTATTACTGTAGACACCAAATTTTGACACACCCTTTTTATAAAAATGTATCTTTACTTCATTTTGGGATTTTCTTTCTTTATTTTCGGGGTCGATAACAATTTTGTACATATTATGACTAATTCGTCACATCAGGGGCAAAATGATAATTTCACCACGTAAATATTATTATATTTTGTTTTATTTTCTAAATACATAATTTTACTATTTTTATCATTATTTATGATTTTTGGGAGTCATTTATTATTTATTTGAAATTTTTAGTATTTTAAACTTAATGTCACATTTTCCAATGCACCTTTGCTTAAGAATTTTTGTGTGTGAAATATTTTATATGTGCATTTAATATTTATAGATTTTATGTAAAAAACATTTAATAATTTTTAAAGACTATTTGGTACTTATTTCAAATTATGTCCTTTTTTTCATCTATGACATTTTTTTTAATGGTGAATTAATTTTTAAAATTTTAATTTATTATTGTTGAATTTCCTTTTCCAGTAATGCTAAATTTTAGTTTTAGTTCTATTTTATTTTATTTTTTTATTTTTATTTTTTTAAAATCCTAAGGAGTCCATATTTTTTATCTTATTTTATTTCATTTGTTTTTCTTTATGTCACTTACAAATTTCTTCCTTAAAAAAAAAAAAAAAAAGGGGGACTCAAACAGCAACAACGTTGGTTACTGCTGTTAGCTTTCTACCATGGCTAATGGCAGCCATACTTCTTCTCATCATAACCACCAACTCCACCCATATCTCAATTCAATTCACTCACGTCACCCCCTCCTACTTGCATTCATTTTTACCAGATTTTTTGGGATTTTTTATCATGTTTTTCTCCCTTATCCTCCTCACAAGACAACACACCATTTTGGACCCTTCTTCCCCATTCTTTCTCTCGGCACCCTCACAACAGAAGACACACTTCACTTCCCCCCTCAACCCCTCACCAACACAGGTCTCACTCACTGACAGACAACTCTCACATTTCCCTCTCTGCCTTCCCTCACAAAGCAGACACAATCCACACCCCAACTTCACCCACCCTCACTGCACACAACACTCATCTCTTCTGCAACTCACTCACACAAAAATTCACTCATCTCCCTCACTGCCTCTTCTTCACTAGAAACAACACTGCACTCACAATTCACAAACCTGCAAAAGCACGCACTTCCCTCAACTCTCTCTGCCTCCCCTCCCCCTGCAACACATGCACACTACACACACATCGTCCCTGCACACACACAATTCTCTCCCTCTCTTCACTCACAGACAACACAAAACACACCACACTCACATCTCACTCTCTCTGCCTTCCCTCACAAAGCACACACAATACACTCACAATTTGTACACACCCACACACAGAACTCACAAACACAGAACTCACAAAACGCACACTTGCAACCACTTTTATTCCCTGCATCACAAAACACACACAATTCACACCTGCAAAAACACTCACTAGCACACACGAGCACACAGCTCAATCTCCAGCATTCACAAAACACACAACACTCTTCTCTCTTGGATCCTCTCTACAACACAAAACAGACACACCTCTTCCCCTCACTACTCCTCCATTCACATAGACAAACCTCACACACTCCATTCACCCACACTCCCCTCTTTTCTCTCTCGGCAGAAACTCCCCTCACTCTCTTTGCCTCTGCTTCACCATAAACACACACAAGCACACTTGTCACAGGCACAGACACACAACTCATAGTCCAACATACACAACACACACACCAGTTCACACACACACACACACACACCAGTTCACTCACACAATTGCACACACCTGTCACAAACATACACACTTCACACACATACAAACATTCACAACACACAGGCACACACATTTCACCTGCAAACACACATACACATGCCCATTGGCACACACAGACATGCTAAACCATACTTCCCCTGCAAAAACACACACACCTGCAAAAAACACACACACAATTGCCTCTTTCACCACTTCAACCATCACATTCAAACGCCATCATCGAACTAGCCAAAGCCAAAAGCAACCACCGAGACAGCCCATAAGTCAACCAAATACACATACACAGTCAACAACTCCACTACCAATTATCTGAGCATACTCACAAAATACACACACAACACACACACGCCAACACACAATCAGCAAATACATGCACAACCACACAAAGCACACAAATTCCAGTTATCCAAAAATACACAGTCAATCAGACTACCCCCACTACCGGAAGTTGCAACCAGGGCAACCCAAAATCTCCACCAATCACCATCAGCAGCAGCAACAACTTCACCACCATCACCACCAACCCCCTCCACCCAAATCAGGTAAAATATTCTGGTCTCCTCCCCAATCTCTTATGCGTATGTGAAGTTATGCTTACCCATTTTCACTGCTTTGTGTGTTGAATTGGAATGAAAAGGGTTGGAATTTAAGTAGAATTTTGGGGAAAGAATAATTCGGTCAAGAGAGAGACAGAGAGAGATAGCCGGGCGGAAAGAGAAATCCGACGAGGCGAGAGAGAGAGAGAGAACAGAGGGAAATCGGGAGAAAAGAAGAAAAAAAAAGAAACAGAGAGATAGAAATCTGGAAAAGAAGAAGAAAGAAGAAAGAAGAAAAAGAAAGAAAAAGAAAAAAAAAAGAAAGAAAGAAAAAGAAAAAAAAAAGTTTTAGTGAAACTACGTCGTTTAGACGTAGTTTCACTCAAAACTACGTCGTTTTGTTAGTTTTTTTTTTAATTTGATTTTAATTAATAAGATGTATTTATTTTATAGTCCTTATACTTTTATTAATGTTACTGTGGCCCTGAGCATTCATGATTTGTGCATTTAGATTTCTATTTTTTGTAGATTGACCCCCATAATTTTATTTTCTTTTCAATTAGGTGCCAATTAATTGCATTTCGGTCCCCTAACTTTTATATAATTATAATTTTGGCCCCTACGTTTTTAATTTCCATTTTTTACCCCTATATTTTTCAGTAATTACATTTTGACCCCTATATTTTTTTAAAATTACATTTTTGACCCCTATAGTTTTCTGAAATAACCTTTTTGCCCTCCAATATTTTTGGAAATTTCATTTTTACTCCCCAAGTTTGCTGGAATTGTATTTTAGCCCTTGGATATTGCTGGAAATTGTAAATTTGGCCCCTCATGTTGCTGAAAATTGCATTCTTGCCCCCAAACCTTGCTGAAATTTTATTTTTGCCATTATATTTTGCTGGAATTACTTTATTGCCCTTCAATATTGCTGGAATTTATATTTTTGCCCCCCAAGTAGCTAGAATTTGAATTTTAGCCTTTGAATGTTGCTAAAAATTATAATTTGTTGTTTAATACTTGTTGGAATTTACAAATTAGGGCTTATTGTTGCTGTAAAGCTCATTTTTATCCTTGAATAATTGCTGGAAATTGTAATTTAGTTCTTAAGTTGCTGGAATTTCACTTTGATCCTCAAATGTTGCTGGAAATTTGATTTTTACTTCATCAAGCTTGCTGAAATTACATTTTTTGCCTTTAAATGTTGCTGTAAATTATGTATTATTTAATGACTTTGCTGAAATTATATTCTTGGCCTTAAGTATCGCTAGAAATTTTTATTTTGGCATTATACTTGCTGGAATTTATATTTTAGCCCATTTAAATTTGTTGTAAATCATGTTATTACCTTAACTATGGTTTTTTTTTTGGCTAACCCCGTACACGGGGAAGGGCGCCACTCCTCATTTTATTAAATTATGAGTAAAGGAGGACATAAACCTTACCTTTACCATAGCTACAATTATTAAATAAAGCCAAGAAATAAGGAGTACTACTCCCTTACAAAAACTGAAAAGACTAATAAGCTATATTTTCTTTTTACATTTCCGAATGGATGGGAAACCTAGTCTATCAACTCTCAATTCGCCTTTCGCTGATTTTGACAAATCGTTCTCATTATAAAAGATAGTCATATGTCGATTGGAGCAACCTTCATTTGCCAAAATGTCTGCTAATCTGTTTGCCTGTCTATAACAATGTTTAATTAGAGGAAAAGAAATGTATAAGCTGTTGGAGCTCACCAAATTCCTTGGAAATAGGACCGAGGGATAGTCCTTCTTCTGAGTCAGTAACACAGTAAGAAAATTAGAATCACACTCTACATGAAATTTCACCTGACCCAAGGAAAGACATTGTTTAACTCCAAATAATAAAGCTCGAGCTTCTGCTTGTAAACTGGTGCCATCTCCTAAAAAGCATGAAAATGCAAATATTAGATTACCCATATCATCTCTTAAAACACCTCCACCCCCACATGGTCCAGGATTACCTCTCGAACAACCATCAGTATTCAATTTAAGCTCCAATTTAGGAGGCTTAACCCATTGAATCCATTTTTATGATGTATGGTCTATTCATTCTACAAACAGATGCCATGAAAGACGACCAAGCTCTGTCGGTCCACCATCACCTTTCTGAACCTAAACAAGAAAATATCCTGAATGTCTGCTGTAATAGATGAAACCACTGATAGCAAAGGGTATTAATTTTCCCTTGTAATCTAGCAACATTCCTCCACTTCCATATATGCCAACATATCAACATAGGAAGACATTGTAGAATGAATAACAAATATGGGTTCTTCGAATCTGTAAACCACCAAGAAGCCAAAAGAGGTCGAATAGAAACATAAGAACTTCTCACTCCACACTCTCCTGAAAAGAACAACCATAACTTCCTTGCATGGTCACCGGTAACAAAAAGATGATCAATGGTCTCTTCCTGCGAGCTTATACAACATTCACATCTAGACGGACCATAAAAGCCAAAAACTCGCATGGTATCATCCAAAGGAATCTTGCCATTAATAAGACGTAACATAAAAAAAGAAATCTTCAAAGGAATCACCGAATCCCATATTCTACTACACATAAAAGAGCTACTATGTTTAGACCGAATAAGGTCAAAGGCCGACGCCAAAGTGAAATTACCTGAGGAAGAAAGATCCCAAATGCTCATATCAGGTATATCCAGATCCTTTGGAGGCGCACACTGAAGAACCTTCGCTACACCTTGCTGGTCTAAGATTTGTTCGAGATCAACTTTGTTCCATTGACCTTCTACCACCAAGTCCCTCACCAAAACATCTTGAGGACACGAACCCTGATTAGCCAGACAACCTGTTCCTATCCAATTATCAAACCAGAAATTGGAGCTTCCATTATTAAGTTGCCAATGCACATGAGGTTCAGCCATGTCTCTAACCCTCAACATTCTTTTCCAAGTGAGAGATGCAATCAGGGGCAAGTTTCACTTTAGTCGGATAGCTATTTTGACAATATTTTGAGAACATAAAAGTAGCCCAAAGAGATTTTTGTTGTCTAAATAACCACCATAATTTAATGGAAAAAGCCTCATATACCTCCCAAAGTGATCGAATACCTATCCCACCTTCTTCAAATGGAACACATAAATCAGACCATTTAATCCAATGAAACTTCAGTTTCCCTTCTGAGTTGCCCCACAAAAAATCAGCCATATTCCTTTCAATCAATTTCAAAACACCTTTGGTAGGGTTAGCAGCAGTCAGGATGTGAATGGGAATAGAAGCCAACACATGCTTCATAAGTGTTATTCGACCACCACTAGATAAAAGTCGATTTTGCCAAGAAGCAATCCTTGAAATAATAGCTTGGCAAAGATCATTAAAATATTCAGATTTTCTCCTCCCCGAGAACAATGGACACCCCAAATATCGTACAGGAAAATTCTTACTTTGAAAGCCAGTTACCTGCCCAATTAGAAACTTCTTCTGAGGATGAATCTTCTGATGAGTAAGGAAACAACTTTTATTGGAATTAATTTTTTGGCCTGAAACTTCCTGATACTCCTGTAGGATCTTCATCAGCCTCCTCAATGATCTGACTCCACCATTACAAAAAATCAAAATGTCATCTGCATAAGCCAAATGAGAAACCATAGGACAACCTCGTGGAGTAGCGAAACACATTGTTGGATGATTCTGAAATAATACATTCAAACGACGAGAGAGAACTTCAGCACCAATAATAAACAAAGCAGGAGAGATAGGGTCACCTTGGCGTAAACCGCGTGTGGATTTAAAAAAACCATGACTAGTTCCATTCAAGATTACTGAAAACCATGAATTGGAAATCAATCTCCAAATCATGTCTATAAAACGTTCCCCAAAACCGAAAGCTCTCAATACCTGCAGAAGAAACATCCACGAAACCCGATCATAAGCCTTCTCCATGTCTAGTTTCAAAGCCACATTACTACCTCTTATTTTCTTCCCAATACCCGTAACCATTTCTTGAGCCAGAAGAAAATTCTCTGAAATCAACCTCTCCTTGACAAACCCACATTGATTAGGAGAAATAATACTTGGCAAAATTCTAGCCAACCTATTAGCAAGAATCTTAGATATAACCTTATTAATAAAGTTACATACACTAATAGGTCGAAACTGAGAAAAGTCTTGCGGATGCTGCACTTTCGGTATTAACACTATCGATGTAGCTGTCATACTTCTAGGAATTTTCAACCCACAGAAAAAATCCAACAATTAGCATTAAACACATCCTGACAAACAATCTCCCACGAACAATGTAAAGAATTTACCTGAAAATCCATCGGGACCAGCCGAACTATCACTATCCATTGCAAAAATAGTCTCCCGAATCTCCTCCATAGTAGGATCGTCCTCCAAAATATGGTTGTCCTCCCGAGAAACCAACTTAGGAATAATACTGAGAGAATCAAAAGAAGAAGCTGAACCCTCATCTGAAAACAAGGATTGAAAATATTCCACAGCTTCCCTCCCAATGTCATCTTCAGACTCCAACCAAGATCCTGAAGCCGCTTTGATTCTATGCACCACCGCCTGGGCCCTCCTTTGCTTTACAACAGAATGAAAAAATTTTGAGTTGCGATCACCATCTTGTAACCACTTCACTCTGGCCTTTTGTCTCCAAAAAGCTCCTCCACCGAAAGATGATATTGCAATGACGCCCTAGCCTGGCCAAGTTCCTCAAAAGCTTCCTGAGACTCATCTTCCTCAACTTTGTTTTCCGCCAATTGTAATTTCTTCTCAGCCTCTTTAACATTGTGAAAAAAATCCCCAAGCTTAACTCTACTCCACTGCCGCAATGAAGCTTTTAAACATTTTAACTTAGCTGACAAAACCATCAATGGATCTCCACGTTGAGGTTGCTGCCAAGATTCACGAACTACATCCAGAAAATCCTTTTGCCAGGTCCATATGTTTAGAAACCGAAATGGTTTCGGTTTGTCATCCAAACGAGTGGAAGACCTTAGCAAGATAGGAGAATGATCTGATGGAGCTCTCCCCAAAGTTTGTAACCGCAATGGATATTTTTTCTGTAGCCTCCAAATTCATGCACAATCTGTCCAAACGTTTCCAAATCTTTCTCCTTCCAAGCTGATTGTTGCACCACGTAAACCTTGGACCTGTGAAACCAGCATCAAACAACCCAGAAGAACCTAAAAACTCCAAAAAATCAGCTGCTTCAGCTGGATGAAAAGGCCTGCCTCCTTTTTTCTCCGACGGATCAACCACCAAATTTAAATCTCCACACAACAGCCACGGAACACTCGTCAATTTGTCCTTAAGTAAGGAAGACCATAAACTCTTTCGTTCCTCCTGGGAACATTTAGCATGCACCATGGAGATGATATGAGAAGAAGAAAGCTGAATATGGTGCACTTCTACAGACATGTGTTGAGAGCTTTGTCCAATCATTGAGCAAGTGAAAGGATGATTATAGAATAACCATAAGGAACCACACGCATTTGATATAGCACAATCAAAATGAAGTCTTATTCTGAACCACTCCAACTTGGCAACATCTTGTTTTGATTCACAAATCATCAAGAATTGAATCTTATAGATTTTAATTAAGTACTTTAACCTTTTAAAATTAGGGGCTCTACCTATACCCCTTATATTCCAAAACATGGATTGAATCATTGGGAATGTGAAGGAAAGGAAGTTTGAGAAGTTTTTACCGACGACCGAAGTTCTCTATCAGAGTCAAACTTTGCTCTCAAACCTCGTGATTTTTTTGGCACCAAAGAATCCAGATTTCCAGCTATTTTTGAATGGTCAATCTCCTGAGTTTTGCACTCCATCCTCTCCAATCTCCGTCGGAGAAAGATTGCCAGCTAATCGAGGAAGTTCATCCTGGTCAATGTCCTGGACTTCAACCTCAACAAGTCCTACATCAAACTGCCTTTCAGCTGCTGTTTCAATCTACTCCTGCTACAAGTACGACTTCAGATTGCCCTTCAGTTTCAGCTCCATGCACTACTAATTCAGTATTCCCAACTTTTTCCTGAACAGTATTCACAACAGTTTCATGCACGATCTACTTCAGTACCCTCACTTTGTTGCTGTCGATCTAATGCCCGCGGCTCCCCAATAATCTGTACCGTAATATTTCTTTCCTTTATGTCCCCATTTGATCTGCACTCCAGTATGTTGAAGGATAACCTTTATCCTCCAAAGCAGATAATCCCTTCTGCTGAGCCTCCAGGAAGTTGCTGCCCATCCAATTCGTTAGCAGACTTTGATGAACAGTGCGGCATTTATATTTTGTTGAACAGGCTTCGAGTTTTGATTTTTTGGAATGTACTGCATCTTCCCTTTATTCTGGTGATTAACTTGCAACTCCTTTAAGCCGATCATCATTCTCTTTGGGTTGCACCAGACGGCATTGGTTCACATTGTGCCCTTGTTTAGAGCACTTCAGGCAATAAGAAGGCAAATCCTCATAAAATACATTCTGCCAAAAGCCTCCATCACCAATAGCAATCCATATACGATTCGGAAGAGACTTTTTCAGGTCCACATCGATGCACACTCTTGCTACATTCGGTCTTGCTAATGACAACGTTGCTGAATCAATTTTCAATGGGTTTCCCAGAACATTTGCAATGGAAAAGAGAGCCAGTTTATCAAAGAAGTGCACTGGAAGGCCTTCAAACGATACCCACACCGGAGCATGAGAGGATTCAACATCAATACGGAATTCGGGAGACCACTTGAAAACCCTCATGGGGAATTCCTGCAGAAACCATAATCCTTTCATCCAACACCTATGAAAATCTTCCTCCATATGAAACCGAATAAGAATGTGTCTCTGATCCAGTAAGCCGATTGAATAAGCACCCTTAAACCCAATTACAGCAAAAGCCTTTCTGATATATTCCATGCTAGGCCTTCCGTGAGAAAACTTCCCTACCAAAGCAAAATGAAAAGGAGCAGCCAACTTCTGAATATCACGATCAGAAGATGGCCAAAAATGACTACAAAAAATTCAAAATTCAAATTCCACAAGATGTGGAAGAAGAGAGAGAAGAGAGCTTTTTTTTGAACGAAAGATAATCGGTTACTTCATTAAGATCGTTACCTTAACTATGGTTTGAAATTGTAATTTCATCCTTTAATTTGTTGTAAATTATATTTTTATTCTAAGAATGTTGCCTAAATTTCCACTTTTAAGCCAAAACCTTGGAACATTTTTATTTTTGTCAAAAAAAAAAGAATTTAATTAATTCCTCAAGTTTTTTTTAAAATTATTTTCTTTTCATATTTTATTTTAGTTTAATGTTTCAAAATTTAGTCTTTTTTATCTAATTAATGCTCAAATTAGTTTCTTTATTTCTCTTTTAGTTATTTTGGTGATTCTTATTTGGATGCTAAAAGCTTAAGTATGTATTATTATATTTTATTATTCTATTTTCCTTATTTCATCTTGTTTATTTATGTATTTATTTTTTTCCTTAAACAATTTTCATTTTTCTTCCTAAATATTTAACTATTTTTTAATTTTTGCTTATTATTGCTATATTGTTTGAATTATTATGGCATGCTTATAGTGATTAGTATGAAATTATTTAATTAGTAGTTTATTTATTTAAATAATGGTACCTTGATAAGTTTGTTCATGTTGTTAGCATTTGGACCGAGTTTACGAATGGGAGGTACTTCTATTACCCTTTCAATGTCCCTTTACATGCTCCTATGTACTCCTATGTTTTTTTCTATATGTTTTTTGTTATCTGTCTCTTTGTGTTTATTATTTTTTTATTCATGTGTGAGTGTTTATTTATTTATGGCATGTTGTTTATTTGAGTTTAATTCTAATTATTCAAAGGAATGTAATAGATAAGTAATATTCCATTTAGCAAAATTTTTGTATTTAGATAGTTAATGTAATAGATAGTTTATATTTTATCTATTTAATAAAAGCCCATGTATTTAGATAGAAAATGTAATAGATAGGTTAGATAGGTTATCTTTTATTTTCTCTTTCTATTTTTAGATTGTAATTAGGCTTCCCCGGTGTAATAGTTAGGGCTTTTCGTGTGCTATGTGTGCTATGTGCTTATGTGTTTTATTCACTTTCTCTAGGACTTTGCATCTAGAATATCATGCTTATGTGTTATGTGCTCCTATGTGCTATTATGTGCTTTTATGTGATTATTGCTTTAATCTATGTTTTATTTATTTACTTGCTTTATTATTATATATTTGTATCGTCGCCCCACTAGTCCAACGCTAGTTGTGGTTAATTTCGTTTTCTTCGCTACTCCAACGCTAGTGGAGAATTTCTAGGAAATAGGGTAGTCCAATGCTAGGCCTTTAGGTCATTTTAGTATTAAAATCATTTCTTGTGTGCATTTCACTACATTTCACACACATTTTATCTTTTTTTAGGCCTTTTCCATTTTTGTATGATTTTTATATATACTTTATCACTTATTATCTATTTTTAACATCTATTTAGTGCATAACATTTAGATTCCGCTACACAAAGAATTTTAGGTCATTTGTGTGATTTTTGACTAAGAAATAGTCATCTACTCACGTGGGAAGCAGTGGCGTACATGCCGTTCCCCTCTCCGTGAGTAGGAATAGTTAGTCACGAGCCTATTAGTTTCCCGTACCCGTTATGTTGCATCCCTGCTTTCTTGGTTCACTTACTATCTATATTACTATTTTCCTTTCCTTTTGCATTCCATTTTGCATCTATACTCGTGACTCCATCGAGGTCAAGACTCGGGTTTCGCAATTAATGCGATAATCCTAATCAAACCTCAATGGAATATTTTGTCCCATAACGATATCCATTTTTTAGGACTAGATTTGCATTCATATAGTTGCATCCAAAATGTGATAAAATCTCAGGGTTTTATTAGGAAAATTTAGGCTAAACCTCACAACTAGTTTCGGCTAGGTTGAAAGGGTGCCTTAGGTGTAAGCCTTTGCCTTCCCTTTCTTCAACTGTGACTCCCGTACCTTTTTCTCTTGTTTTCAAAGATCTGGAGTCGTCTAAAAGGGTTTTTCTTGTTTTTTCCATATTTTTCCAAAAATCATCTTTTCTAAATAACTCATTCTCGATTTTCTTACCTTTGTAAAATATTTTCTGGTGACTTGGTACAACAAAACTCAATACCAAGTGGTGACTCCCTTTTTACTAAAAACCCTTTTTAGACTCTATTTTCAGGCCCAAAAACCGACTCATTTTCAAAGTCCCATTTTAGGTCCTTTTCTTTTGTTTTCAAAATAAAGCATTTGTTTGTCACATTTTTTGTCGAACTATCTTTTATAAAGCATTTTCTAAAAAAATTATTTTTACAAAAATTTATACTCTTTTTCCAATAAATAAACACAATCGAATATTAATTCTTCCTTTTTTCTGACTTTCGAACGAAAAATGCGGCGCGACAATTACTACTATTATTATTATTATTATTATTATTATTATTATTATTATTATTATCATTATTATTATTATTATTATTATTATTCTAACACATTTTTTAAAAATGCATGACATTTAAGGTTGCATTTCACTTAAGAATTAGAACATTTGTATGATTCGACTAGAAATAGTCGTTTACTCACGTGGGAAGCGGTGGCGTACCGGCTGTTCCCCCCTCGGTGAGTAGAAACATTCAGTCACGAGTTATTAGTCCCCAGTACCCGTCTTGTTGCATACCCACCTTCTTTCTTCACTTACTATATATTATTATTTTGTTTTATTTTTGCATCATATTTTGCATAAAAACTTGTGACTCCTTTGAGGTCTCGACTCGGGTTTCGCAATTAATGTGATAATTCCGACCCAGTCTCGACGGAACATTTTGACCCTCTCGATACCCACATTTAGACTTAGAATTTGCATTCATTCGGACACATCCAAAACGCGATAGAATTTAGGGTTAATTTAGGAAATTTTGATTAAACCTCACAACTAGCCTCGACTAGGTTGAAAGGGTGCCTTAGGCTCAAGCCTTTGCCTTCCCTTTCTTCAAATGTGACTCCCAGACTCGGACCTTTTTCTCTCATTTTTCGTAGACCGGAGTCGAAAAAGGGTTTTAAAATATTTTTCTAAAATTTTATTTTTATTTTTGTTAAACGATTTTTTGGGTGACTTGGTACACCTTAACTCAGTACCAAGTGGCGACTCCATTTTCTAAAATAAAACCCTTTTTCAAAAATTATTTGGCCAAATCTGTCGCACTTTTAGTCCCGACCTTGTTTTCTTTTAAAATACCATTTTTCTTAAAATACACTTTTTCTACTAAAATTTGATTTTTCTCACACACGCACGGTTTTTCCAAAAACTTTTATTTTCGAAAGGGTCACCGAGATCGGACCGTCTTTTCGAGACACGACAGTCAACGACCCCACTAGCACCCTTTGCCCACGATTTTTAGGACGCGACATTAAGTATTCAGCTACAGGGAGAGTAACTGCTCTTCTAGTCTATGTGGTTGATATCATAGTAACTAGAAATGATGGGAGAGAGAAGCATGGATTGAAGCAGAGGCTAGCAAAAGAGTTTGAGATAAAAGAATTAGAGAAACTGAAATACTTTCTCGGCATTGAGGTGGCATATTCTGCCCAAGGGATTTTCATATCTCAACAGAAATACATGATTGGCTTATTGATAGAAATAGGAAAAATTGGGTGTAAGCCAGTCTCTCCCCCAATAGACCCAAACCATAAGTTGCAAAAAGCTGACAAAGAACTTGCTGTAGATAAAAGAATGTATCAAAGATTGGTTGGTAGGCTTAACCAGACATAGCATACTCAATGAGCATGATTAGTCAATTCATGCATGATCCAAGAGAACCTCATCTTCAAGCTACTTATAGGGTGTTGCATTACTTGAAAGGCAATCTGGGGAAACGAATTTTGTTCAAGAAGAACAATAGCCTTGTTCTAGAAGCCTACACCGACGCTGATTATGCAGGTTCCCTAGTAGATAAAAGATCAACTATAGGGTATTGTACTTTTCTTGGAGGTAATCTGGTAACATGGAGGAGCAAGAAGTAGAATGTGGTGGCAAGGTCATCTGCAGAATCAAAATTCAGGGCCATTGCTCAAGGATTGTGTGAACTACTCTAGTTGAAAATTATCTTAAATGATTTGAAAATCAAATAGGAAGGTCCCATGAAGCTCTATTGTGACAACAAATCAGCTATTGATATTGCTTATAATCCTATTCAACACGATAGGACAAAGCATGTTGAAATTGACAGACATTTCATCAAAGAAAAATTGGAGGAAGGGTTAGTATATATGTCCTATGTTCCATATAAACGTCAATTAACTGATGTTTTAACAAAAAGGATGAGCAATTCGAGTTTTTGTGATATTTTATTCAAGCTAGGAATAGAAGATATATATTCCTCAGCTTGAGGGGGAGTGTGAAGATGTAGAGAAGTTGAACATAGATTAAGAGATTAAAATCCCTTAAATGGAGGGATTAGGTAAGATGTAGATAAGTTGTAAATTGATAAGGATAGCTAGTTTGAAATTCTTAAAATGAAGTAGATTAGGATAACTAGTTTGAAATTAGTAGATTAGGATAATTAGTTTGAAATTCAATTTTGTTTTCTATCCTTTTATCTTGTAATCTACTACAAATACTGGTGTACTATCAATTTGGTGAATAAGAAAAATGAGAAGTCTTTCATCATACATTTCTTTTTAGTTTGTGCATAATTTTTGGGGCAAGTTTTGCAGATATTTGGGACTGGAATTGCAGGTTGTTTGGAGCTTTTTGGGTAGGATTTTTGTGGCTATTTTTGCAGATATTTGGAGCTAGAATTGCAGGTTGTTTGGAGCTTTTTGTGTAGGATTGTTGGGGCTATTTTTGCATGTATTTGGGCTAGAATTGCAGGTTGTTTGGGGCTGTTGTTGCAGGCATTTGCGGCTGGAATTGCAAGTTGTTTGGAGCTGTTTGTGCCAGTTTTTTTGGGGCTATTTTTGCAAGTATTTGGGGCTAGAAGTTGTTTGGAGCTATTTTTGCAGGTTTTGGGGCTGTTTTTGCAGGTGTTTGGGGCTGGTATTGCAGGTTATTTGGGGCTATTTGTGTAAGATTTTTGCTGGTGGAAATTGGGGCTATTGTCGATTGTGTTTACATTTGTTTATGTATGAATGTTTTGGATATGTGTGAGTGATGTGTGTTTGTGTGTGTATGTGTATGTGTGTGAATTTGTGATTCGTGATTATGGCTGTGTGTGTATTTTACGTGACTTAGTGTGTGAAATCGTGTGAAATGTGTGCAATGTGTGTGAATTGTGTGTGAAGTGTGTGTGAAATTGTGTATGAAATGTGTGTGATTGTGTGTGAAGTTTGTGTGAAATTGTGCTTGAAGTGTATGAAATGGTATGTGTAGTGTGTGAGAGAGAAGCTGAAATTTGTTCTTGAAGTTATGAAACGGTGTGTTTAGTGTGTGAGAGAGAATATGAAATTTATGTGTGAAATGTACGAAATAGTGGTGTTCTTGGGGTAGTGTGTGTAATGTATAAAGATGAAATAAAATTTAGTAGGTGTTCTTGGGTAGTGTGTGTGGTGTATGAAGATAAACTAAAATTTAGTAGGTATTCTTGGTGTAGCCTGTGTAATGTAAAGACAAAAAAAATCTTTCTCAACTTTTCTTTTTTTCTCCCTCTTTTTTTCCTCGTAAAAAATGGGTATTTATAGGGTAAGATAATCTTATCCTCCAAAAATGGGTAGAAGACTAAAATACCTTTAATAACAAAATTACAATTTTACCCCTTAAAAAGTATTTTTTTGACATGCAAAAGTTAAAAAATCATTTTCTCTCCCAAAAACACCAAAAATGGAAAAACTAAGAAAAATATAAATAATAAATTTTATTAATAGCAATTGGTCCTAAAAAAGCCAAAAAAATTTATAAACATGCTTAAAAGCCTAAAAAATGAATCGGGACCCAAAATGGCAAAAAAAGATGTTCAGAAGGTGAAATGACTGTTTTGCCCATGTACTGACAAACAACAGAAAGGTAGCAATTAAACCCGAAAAAAATTACAAAATTTAGAAACATGTATGAAAGTACAAAAATATGCATTTAAAATTCAAAATTGATGAAAAAATATTTTCATGATAAAAATTACCATTTTGCCCTCTTGAAATTGCTAATTTTGCCCATTTTGCCCAATAATTGGAATTTGGCCCCAAAAGTAGATAAATGCCCCCAATATTAGAAAAGTAAATGGTGTGTCAAAATTTGACGTTTACATTAAACATCTTTATTAAAGGTTTGAACGCTATTTAATTGTTAATCTCTTAATCCAAACAATTATTACTCTTTTATCTGTTCAATCTTTTAAAGTAATGTACTTTAAAAAAAAAACTCTCTCCATGAACATTTTCCTCTTTATGGGGGTTTTTAAAATTTCAAACGTAACAAAATTTTTCAGCTACTACTGGCCGAAACTTCTACCTTTTACTCGCCTGTTTTTCTCATTTGCTTCTTCTGGTTCTGTCACTCCGTGCTTGGTCTGCAACCGGAGATAGACAAGCCACATCCAAACAAGTCTTTTCCTGAAATTTTGAAGGATGACTCTACTACATCGCCTGTTAAAATCAAGGCTACTTCTCATTTCTGTGGGCAGCCTGCTGTGGGTTTTACAGTAGAAGAAATCAATAAGATGGCCAGCCCTTTCAAGCATTCTCTGATTGGTAAATTTTCACAAGGGAGGCCAAGCTTGGACTCTATATGAAAAGCATTCCAGAAGATTGGTTTCAAGCTGAGTTTTCGATTAGATTACTAGATCAAAGGCACATCCTTATCAGGTCCACTCGTGAAGAGGACTATTTAAGGTGTTGGCTTAAGGGTTTATGGAGTATAGTAGATTTTTCTTTGAAAATCTTCAAATGGTCTCCTGATTTCAAACTTAATGTAGAGTCCACTCATGTCCTTGTATGGATTTTGTTCGAGCACCATCCTATCCATTTCTTTGGCAAGGCAACACTCTTCTCCATTGCCAACATGATTGGCAACCCTTTGAAACTAGATGCGGCAATAGTGAGTTTAAATAGGGCACATGTGGCGCGGATTTGTGTTGATTTGTACCTTACAAAGAACATCCTTCTAGACTATGGATTAGAGCTAGTCAAGATGACTTTTGGCAGAAGATTGGATATGATGACATGCCTCATTGTTGTACAATTTGCAATAGGCAAGGCTATGCCAACCCTGACCGCCAAAGGAACAAGCAAAACTGTGACAACCCCACCTTACCCTAAGGCGTACCAAAGGGCTCAGCAGACTGCCTACCTATCTTTTGCCAGGACTCGAGTCAAGCACGCACTAGATTCTATGAAACAATGATATATATGGAAAACTCGTAAATACATTCGTATGATTCAAACTTAAGAGTAAAGGCACTAGTTAAGTAGTTTACATCATAAACACATAGCTAATACAGTAAAATCTCAAACATCCTTTTACTAACAAAATCCTACCAAAAACTATTCTTGAATCCTCACCACCAGCCTTAATAATAGGAGCCTGTTTAAGGAGAACAAATAAAAGGGGTGAGCTATAATAGCCCAGTAAGGTTCCTACACATGCAATCACACAGGCAGACAGTTAGAAAAATAAACAAATAAATAACATGTGCCATAAAATAGTATCAAACCAAGTTAAGTAAACAATTGATCAAATAAAGAAGGATATATCTCAACCACGGGAGCAAGCTCAACCGCGGGAGTATCAAGTACATAATCATGTGGCAATAGTGTTCGGACCAATAGAGAACACCAGATCCTTGCTAATGATCTAGTAAATATCAGATAACAGTACTTGAAACCACCTATACACATTCACCTCCTCAATACCTCCACTATAAGGTGAGATCTCAACCCTGGAGGGTAAAACAATTTGTTCAGTCCAGAGTTGGCCTCTTTGAGGAATCTCAACTCAGAGGAAAGAACACAATCCCTAACGCCCAACACCTTATATCCTCCTCAATACCAGTATGACTAACTGTGACACCCTAGAAATTCATATGAAACTATTTTATTCATGTATGTTTATATGTAGCTCAAAATAATAATGATAATGGTAGAAAAAAAAACCCTAAAACGTACTTAAAAGAAAAATTCTTTCATTTCAAATCTAGCATTAACTCTTGATTTATTAGTTGGAGGATTTCTTAAGTTAATTAGGTTAATTAACTAAGTTTCTTTCCTCATTGAGTAGAAAACCTAAGAATTAAACTTGGATTAAATTCATTAGATCATTAGTTTTTTATAGTGTTTCATTTTAACTAGTTTATATTACTATTTCTAGTTTTTTTTTACTACTTAAACTTTAGCTCATTTTTCTCAAAAATTTCACTTATTCACTTGTTTTATTTTCTCTTCTTGGTAGAATTTTTATTTCTCTCTTTTCTTCTTCCTTGGCCGAAAATTCTTCTTTCTTTTCTTTTTTTCCCTTGGCCGAATTTTTCTCTCCTTTCTCTCCCTCATGGCCGGATGTCCCTTCTCTTTATTTCTTCTCTTTTTGCTTTAATATTTATGTCATAATATTATTAATTACTAGGTGGAAGAGATCTTTCTTGTGTCACCAATTAAATTAAAACAAGTTTACCACTAATGCCTACAAAGCCTAAAGCCTAACTTGCTTCTTGTAATATTTTTATTGGTTAATCTTTCTCCCAACTTTTCCATTATTTCTTCTCTATTTTCCTAGACTATTTCCTTCTCCTTTTCATTTTACTTGGCCGGCCTTGCTCTCTCTCTTTTCCTCTCATATTTCTTTCAACTTCTTGGAGCTTTTTCTTCCAACTTTGAGCAAATTTCACCATAGGAAGTGATCTTACCTCCCTTCTAAGCAAAGTTCTAGGCTTGTGGTAGGTATGTACTTCAAGCTTTAACCATTAATTTCAAGTTTAATTGGGTTTTTGTACTAGTTTAATCTTGACTTCTTATGATTTTAACTTGAAGATTTATGCTTGAATTGAAGTCTTACTTGTTAGAGATAGTGTTTTGTGGTTGGATTGAGTAGTAATTGGTATTTAAACCTTGAAAAATTTCATGGGGTATATGGTTTGGTTGAAGATTCTTGGAAGTGAATTCTTGAATTTTAGTGGAACTTTGATGGAATTTGAACTTGGATTGAACTTGGAAGTTGTAGAACTTGTGGAATTATGGATTTGATGATTGAAATCTTGGTGAAAAACCAAGTTGGAAGGGCCGAATTTAAGGGGAAATAATGCCAAAATTTTGTTTGAAAATCCTAAAATAAAAACCCTAAAATGAAAACCCTAGAATGGAAACCCTAAACCCTAAAACAAAAACCTTAGAAAAAAAAGGGATATTTCTTGATTTTTTCTTACTAAGCTAATTAGAGTTTAAATCTAGTTTTCATTAGATTATTTTTTTTATTTCAGGACCTGAAAGCGAGACCCGACCTTTTTACGAAATATTCTCATAGGCATTTCAGGTGAGTGTCTTTATGTGTGCATGATGCATGTAACGTGATATTTCATTTGTAAATATTATGCTTTGATTGCAAATATTATGCGATAAAAATGTGCTACTTGAGGAAAGATGTGTACTTTATCGCATCTATTCCACAATGTGCTACTTGTTTTCATGACTAAATGTGTTACTTGTGTTTGAGACTTCCGTGACTAATTTCACCGTTACTTCACGGATAGTCAACTTGAATGGGCGTGGGAGGATATAAGGTGCTGGGTGTTTTAGGGCGTGATGTTCATTCCCTCATGAGTTGTTAATCCTCTAAGAGGCCAACTCCGGGTTGAACTTTCTTGTGTGTTGGCCCTCCAAGGTCGAGGTTACTCCCTGGATGTGGTAGCATGTTAGGAGGTTATAAGGTGTGGTTAGGGTCTTGCTTGATAATACCGGTATGACTTTGGCACGGACCTGAGCTATTATCTCAGTCCCCATGCCTTGTTTATATAATCAGTACTTGTTTCTCCTGCGGTCGAGCTTGCTCCCGGGGTTGAACCCTGTATCCGCCATTGACTAATTGTTTAATTATTTGTTCATGTGCTGATTAAATATCTTGTTAGATTATTTTATTTTCCTGAAATAGTAGATTTTTGGCCTGCCTGCATGATTTGGACACTCATTGGGCTATTATAGCTCATTCCTTCATTTATTTTCTTTACTCAGGTATTTCTCACTCTTAAAGTTGGGAATGGCGAATTTAGTTATAGTAGACTTTTGTTTTGTATTTTGGTCAACCTAGTTGATTGGTTACCATTGTAAATAATATGTATATTTTGGACATGGAAACTTGTAGTACATGGCCTGGGCATTTTAGTGACATTTGTATTTTAAGTTGAACTATGTGAATGTATTTCCATTTTGGGTTAACTGTACGTGTATGTGCTGAGTGCGTGTTTGAGCGAGTCCTGGCGAGAGCTAGGCAGGCAGTCCGCTAAGCCCTTTGGTGCGCCTCTGGGTAAGATGGGGCTGTCACACTAACCGTGGTGTAACTAGTGAAGTATGACCACGAAAGTCTAGCCCAAAGGCTCAGTTCAGTTGAAAGTTCACAAACAAGTATATTCACATTTGATAGAAGTTGTGCATCTAACAAATTGCGGGATAGATGTGATAAAGTACACATCATACCCTCATACAGCACATTGTAGTAGCTAACAAGTATCAGGCATAAAATGGAATTAGCACTTAAACATGCATCAGGTGCACACAAGGAAAAACTCATCTAAAAATTTCAAGAAAGTGCCACGTAAAACGTGCGAGTTTCAAATTCAGATTTTGAAATTCAAAAGTGGCCTAATTAACCTACTAGATTTTCTTTTAAAAGAATTTTATAAAACATACCCAAGTTTAACTAGGGTTTTAAAATAAATGTAAATTGGTTATAAGGAAAATCCAAGAAGTTGTAATAAAGGAATCCAGGTAAAACCCTAAATCAACCAATAAAGAAATTTCAGAAATTCCCTTTCGAAGTAATTTGGTTCTGAGGGCAAATAATTCATTGAGTGTCAATATTAAGGTTAAATTCAAAAGAAATAATTAATACTAGAAATTCGCTACTAATTTCCGCTTTATTTACTATATTAGTTGCAAAACTTTAATAATTCGCTACAAATTTTGGACCAAAAGAAAATATTGCTAAATACTATGGACTAAAGAGATAGTTTAAATAAATATTGATTTGGGTTCAAGGTGTTGTAAGAAGAAATTTTGTCCAAAATAATTAATTTATAGGTAAACTAGCTTTTAAGGTCCAAAAAAGATTTATTGGTAATAGTCAAGTATAATTTAATGACTTAGCAAAATTAATATAGGTTAAAATGAGAAAACTCTGAAATATCATATACTTAGGTAAATTAATGGTTTTGAACTAATTAATATCAAACTAATGATATTTAATTAAATTAAGACTAGTTAAATAACAAATTAGGGTTATTTGGTGAAAACATACTAAATCAAATGTAAAGTTAAACTAGTCAAAATTTCACTTACACATTTAAAAGTCAAGTTTCTAACAATTTTAAATGTTCAAAAATTTATAAGAATTTCTTCTTAAAATTGATTAACAAGGTTCCAAAATCATTGTACAATATTTTTCTAAAAACCAGTTAAGTAGATTAAGTTTAAGGTGCTCAATATTTGGTATCACTTCAACCAATTCACAGGCTAAAATTTCCAGCGGTTTTTGTCATCAAAACTTGGCCAAAACAAGGTTAACATAGCTGGAAATATTAGGTTACCGAAGCTGAAATTTTGTAAACTAGTAAAGCTGAAATTTGTTCAAGGTTTTGGAACAAGGAAGTACCGGTTTGTAAGCTGAAATTGTAGTAACTTCAGCCCACTAAACAGGCCTTAAATACTGAAATTCGTCCAGAATTTTTCCTCTAACAAGACTAACCAACATGCCTTCTAACTCTAGTCAAAATTTCAGCCATAAATTCCAAGGTTTGCCACTCAAATAAAGCATCAATTTCCTATACAAGTCCATACTAGTCAAGTAGGTCATAACATAGTTAATCTACTATCAAGGAAAGGATCAAAACAAGGGAAGCCTCATAATCATGAGCATAAATATTCATATATATAACAAGAGAACAAAATATAACCATAAATCTTAAGTACTTAATGAAATCATAAGAAAAGCATAAGAAATCTTCTATTAAAACTTGAAAGAACTTAAAGTTTCTTGAAGAATTTACCTCAAAATAGGTAGGGTTTTAGTTGAAGGAGGGTGAATGATTAGTCCCTTAAGAACCTTCAACTTTGAGCAAGAACTTGAGCTTGAAACTTGGGGAGAATTTGATGAAATTTGAGGGGATTTCTTTTCTAGTTAGGTTAAGCTTTTGAGGAAAGATTAAGTTAGTCTTTTAAGTGTTTAAAATGGTTGAAATTGAAGAGAATTTTAGTATTATGGTGGCCGGCCAAAGAGAGAGAAAAGTGCAAGAAAATTTAAGCCAAAAGATTGAAAAGAATTGGTGGTAAAAGAAAAAGCCAATAATAGGTGTCCATTCATGGTCTAGGTGACATAATCTCCTAAATATCTAAGTAATAAGTGGCCTTACTTTTCTAAATATCTAAGCTTGGTTGGTAACATTTAATTGGTGAAAATTTTCCTATGATTATCATCAAACATGTATCAATAATAATTCAAGAAATCAAATCATAAAAGAAAATTATTCAATAACAACTAATAAGGAAATTTTACAATTAACATAGAAACTAAGTGGTTTTAAGCTTCTAGGGTTTTACAAAAACCAATTAGACAAGGCTCAAAAAACGAAAGGCTTTTCAATAACCTATGTACCTGTTAGCAAAGAAAATGAGCAACTGCAGGAGGTTAGAGGAGGATCCCAATGGAAAAAGATACACAAAAAAATTATTGCTAGTGAAGCAAAAACTGAACACATTCCCGCAGCAGTTGGTGTCAATGCTGCGCATCAGCAGCAGCCTGATGCAAGCAAGGAGAAGGAGATGGCAATGGTGTAGGTAGAAGAAGTCACTATGGCTTCTAAAGTTGATGCATATGTTTGTTGTGCAAAGGAGAGGCCTTCTAATATGAACCTAGGGGTGCCTTCAGTCTTGATGCATGAGCATACTTGTGGTGAGCTAGGATTTCTACCCGTTGAGCATGGGTTAAGAGCTTGATTGGCTCAAGATGAGCTCAAGTCTTGGTTGGTCAGGAAGGGGACATTCAAACCATGTTGCTACTATGAAGGAATGCATGTTTTTGGGTTGCTCAAGTGGATATGTGGAGCATAAAGTTCAGCCATCCAGTCTATGCCTTGTTGGATCAGTGGGAGAAGCTCAATTTAGTTGATGAGGAGGCATTTGACTACTTGGGCTTAGAAGCTTTGGATGTCCATCCCAAGCTCAAATTTGGGACCTTATTTTGTTATTTTAGAACTTAGTTTTACTCATTGTTTGGGCTTGCATTATAGTTACAAGTGTTTCTAATTAAGTGTTTTAATTAGCTAATGTTTAGCTTTAGTAGTTACTTACTATTCTAAGTCCTAGGGTTACCTTTGTAAGCCTATAAAAGGCTATGGTACTGTTCATCCGAATTATGTGTGTTGATTGTTCATGATATTGAGTGTTCTCTTAATTGAGAGTTTTCTTAGTTCTTTGTTGATTAAGAAGTGCCCATGATCTTGTTGAGTGATTCCAAGATCAAATCCTTAGCTTAGAATTATTTCATTCTTGTTGATTAAGGTGCTATATGTTTGCTTAGTCCCCTATAGGGCTGATTTCATTGAAGAAAGGTATAATTCAAGGTAGGCAATTCCACGTCTTGATCATTTTGGTCCAAGGATCAAATTCTGTCCAGAGTTCAACGAGTTGAACACTTGGTTTTCAAGAGTCTTGGTGCCGTTCACAACTCCACGTGCATCAATTGGTATCAGAGCATTGGCTCATCTTGAAATTCAAATTTTCTAAGCCAAATTTTCCTTTGGAAGGTTTCGGTTATATCCCTTTTTCTTGCTTCTTGAATTCTTTTGTGTTTTGTTCTTGTTCTTGTGGTGCCCTTTTGTGTTGTTCTTGCTGTCCAATCTGTCCAGATTTGTTTGTCCATGTTTCTTATCACTTTAACTCGTGTTTTGTGTCTTTTGTTCGTGCTTTAGGGTAGTCCTAGTCTATAGAGTCGTTCTTGATGTTTGCATATCAAGAATTCTGGGTTTGTGTGCTTTAAACTTGTTTTCTTGACTATTTTTAATTGCTCTTTGGTGTTTTAATTGTTCTTGTGTTAAAAATTTTGAGAAAATTGAATCTTGGCCTAAATAAGAACCTTGAAACAATTTTTCTTGAAGGTTTAGTCATGGTTTCTAGTTTTAAAAAAAAAAGAGAAACAAAAAAAAGAAGAAAAGAAAAGTCTTGCACAGAGAAAAGTCATGCAACAAAAAGAGTAAAAGAGGCGTGCCAAGTGAAAAAGCCGAGCACAAAATTGAATTACAGAATATTTGTTGAAGTTTTTGGTACATTCTTGGTGTGTTTACACGTTCAAATTGAATTTGGAACATACCTACATTGTTTCTTGAACTATACAACCTGTTTTGGTAACTTTCTTGAAGTCTTGAAGTTGTTCTTGAAGATTTTGGACGAATTTCTTGAGTTCTTGAATTTTCCAGCTTGTGTGCATCTTGATCTTGAGATTTCTTGACGTTTCTTGGAGTCCTTGACTCGTGTTTGGTGGTTCTTGAACCAGTTCTTGGTCTAAAATTTCAGTTCTTGCACTTCTTGAAAGCTGAAACTTGGTTTCTTTGCAATTTTTCTTGAATCTGTCTTGGGAAAACTTGACTGTCCACCTTGATATTCTTGTTTCTTGAAGTCTTAAACATAAAATCTTGGAGTTCTTGACTCAGTTCTTGAGCTTCTTGAGGGGCTTCTTGAAGATCTTTTCCATTGGGTTTAGGGTTTTGGCAAGACTAGGGTTTTTTCCTTTGATCTTGCAATTTTGTTGTTGCTGGAAATTCTTTTGTTTGCAGCTGTTGGTTGAGTTACGAATTTTACCATCTTGAAACTGGTTCAAATAAGGTGTTTTAGGTCTGATATTGTGCTTATATAAGGGAGGAAACAATCAAATCCTAGGGGGGAAAGGGTTTCCCAACGGATAGAAAGGAAATAAGGAAACTAGTGTGCTTGTGTGCATGTGCAGCCTTCAAACAGCTTTCTTTTGCACGAGCAACATCTGATTTTGTTTCCTTTTTGATAGATTCTGGTTGTTTTAGTTGCCTAAAATTGTTTTCAAGTGTTCACATTACAATTTGGCAATATTCTTGAATCCTTTTTTATTAGGGTCTTTACTACACCTTAACACCAATAAGGAAACTTCCATTTTTCCGTTTGAACAAAGTGCATTAAAGCTATTAAGGGACATTTGAAAATCAAGACTTTCATAAGGAAAGCCACACACTACGGGTGTCAAACATGCTTCTTAAATCTGAAATTTTGTGCATCTTTATTTTTTGAATTCTAGTAGTTCAAACCTTACTCTAAGCTTTCTCTTTTGACTACTCTTATTATTACTATTGGATTTTGGTTACTTGGAGCCTTGACAAGGGTCAGCAAGAGACTAACAAGAAAGCTACTCAAGAGTGGTAAAAGGCTAAGGTGTGAGCTCATTATTGGGTAAAAGCCAAGTCTAATTGGTGTGATACACAAGTGAAGTGTGAAAGACGTAAGGGAGTGAGTGAGGATAATTTTCTTTATTTTCTTGTGCTACTAACCATATTGTGCAAGTTTACACATACCATGGGAGGAAAGATAGCTCAAGAAGAAAGTGAGCTTAAATTGTTCATAAGGGCCATGCAAGAGACACAAAGGCAAAACAATGAGAATTTCAACACCATCATGCAGCAACGTCAAAGGGTGTCTCTAAGAGTTGACAATATGGAGAATACTTCAAAGGGCCGTGAGGAGTTGAATGAGAACTTGGGAATCGGTGGAGCTTCCTCTCACACTAGGGTGACTAGAAACCCTACTTATGAGGATGAGTTAGGGGTCGAATCTGATTTTGAAGAAGTAGGTCCGAGAAGAGAAAGGAGGGTGGCACACTGTCAAGATGACAATCTTGGAAGTATTAAGATGAAGATTCCATCATTCTAAGGGAAGCTTGATCCCGAGGCTTACATTGAGTAGGAATGCAAGGTAGAAGGAGTCTTCACCTGCCACAACTATTCTGAGGCTAAGAAAGTCCAGCTTGCTACGGTCAAATTCACAGATTGTGCAAGTGTTTGGTGGGACAAACTTCACAAGGACCGTGCTAGATTTGGTGAGGAGCTCGTGCGCACATGCGGCGAAATGAAGAGGCTCATGCAAAAGAGGTAATCTCAAACTACTACATTCATGATCTCCACTGGAAGCTACAAACCTTGAGGCAAGGTACCATATCCGTGGATGACTATTACAAAGAGATGGAAATCTTGATGATGAGGGCCAACTTGGAAGAAGAGAGTGAGGCACTAATGGCAAGATTTATGGATGGACTTAACACTGATATTAGGCAACGTGTGGAGTTGCAACATTACCTTGACATAGGCGACTTGGTGGATGTGGCAATCAAGGAAGAGAGGCAACTTAAGGCATCGAAGCCCAGGGTAATGGCTACACCATCTCCTCGGCCAACATGGAGAGATATGAATGATAGAGGGGCTGATGCGTTCAATGGAAGAAATGACGGTCCAAGACTCTCGAATTCCAAGTATGCAACCCGATCTTCTTGACCCCTTCGTAACTTGTCGAAGACCCCAAGAACAACTCAGATTGTTTTTCTTCAAATTCAACTAAATTCGTTGAATCATGCAAGATATCCAAAGTCTTAACAACACCAAAATGTCCCATAAGACCCCCTCCATGAGCTTCACTAATCAGCACATTACGCACAGAACAGAAGGGAATACACAACCTATCCTTCCTAAACAAGTAACCCTCATGCAAATAAAACTCTCCATGTACATGCCCCAAATGTGGAGATTGATTCATGCAAATTTGTCAAATATCACCAAAGTCACGATCCCCCACATAAGCATGTTTCAAGTATTCAAAACCAAGTAATTTAGTATGCAAAGAAGTAAAAAGAGTGTACCTACGAGATAGTGCATTAGCCACAATATTCTCCTTACCTTGCTTATACTTAATCACATATGGAAAGGTTTCAATAAACTCGAGCCACTTAGCATGTCTCTTGTTCAACTTACCTTGAGACTTGAGAAATTTCAAACTTTCATGGTCAGAATGTATGATGAACTCTTTTGGCCACAATTAATGTTGCCAAGTTTAAAGAGCTCGAACCAAAGCATAAAGTTCTTTATCATATGTAGGGTAACTCAAGCTCGCCCCTTGAAGTTTCTCACTAAAGTAGGCAATTGTCTTAGAATCCTGCATCAAAACAGCCCCTATACCAATTCCACTAGCATCACATTCAATTTCAAAAACCTTGTCAAAATTAGGCAAACTAAGCAAAGGAGCATTGGTGAGTTTATCCTTTAACAATCTAAAAGCATCTTCATATATTTTCTCCCATTTAAAAATCACATTCTTTTTAACAAGTTCAATCAAAGGTGCAGCAATTGAAGAAAAATCACACACAAACCTTCTATAAAAACTTGCTAAACCATGAAAAGATCTTACCTCATTGGCATTAGTAGGGGTCGTCCACTCCCTAATTGCCTTTACCTTGGTTTCATCTACACTTATTCCATTAGAGCTTACAACAAAACCAAGAAATATAACAGAATCCATGCAAAAAGAACACTTTTTCAGATTAGCAAACAATTGATGTTCTTTAAATATCTCAAAAATAACATGCAAATGTTCAACATGTTCTTGCAAGGACTTGCTATACACAAGAATATCATCAAAGTAAACTACTACAAATTTCCCAATTAAATGACGGAAAACATGATTCATCAATCTCATAAAAGTACTAGGAGCATTAGTCAAACCAAAAGGCATAACTAACCACCCATAAAGACCAAATTTAGTTTTGAAAACAGTTTTTCATTCATCACCCTCTTTCATTCGAATTTGATAGTAGCCACTTTTTAAGTCAATTTTTGAAAACAATTGTGAACCATACAATTCATCCAACATATCATCTAACCTAGGTATAGGATGACGATACTTCACCGTGATTTTATTAATGGCTCGACAATCTACGCACATCCTCCAAGAACCATCCTTCTTAGGTTCAAGAATCACAGGCATAGAACATGGACTAAGGCTCTCACGCACAAAGCCCTTCTCCAATAAATCATCTACTTGCCTTTGAATCTCCTTTGTTTCCTCAGGGTTAGCTCCATAAGCCAAACGGTTTGGAATGCTTGCTCCAGACATGAAATCTATTTGATATTCTATCCCTCTCAAAGGTGGTAATCCACTTGGGACATCTTCAGGGAATAAGTCTTGATATACTTGCAACAAAGAAACAACAACACTAGGAAGAGAAGGGTCAAGCTCATTAGTACAAAAGTAAACATCTTTATACAAAATAACAAGAAGTTGTTGCCTTGCCAACAATGCATTCTTGATCTCACTTTTTCCAGCATAGGCATTCACTTTTCTCCCCTCATCTCTCTCGGCTTCCCCTCTTTTCCCTTTCCCTTTCTTTTTCTCCCCACTAGACCGATTGCTTTCATGATGCACAATTTGTCTAGGCGACTCCAATAAAGACCCATCGGCCTTGGCTCCTTTGGATTCATCACGAGCTTTACACTCTTTTGTAATTCGTGCTTGATCAGCATAGTCCTCCATAGGTGTCAATGGTCTCAATATGAACTCTTTTTTCTTCCAAATTAGGCGATAAGTATTTTTATGACCATCATAAATCACATGTCTATCAAACTGCCATGCACGACTTAACAAAATATGACATGCATGCATGGGAATAACATCGCATAATACCTCATCCACATATCCTCCAATGGCAAAGGATACTAGCACTTATTTGGTTACCTTCACATCCCCAAAATCTGTCAACCATTGCAAGAAATATGGCTTTGGATGGCGAATTGTAGGCAACCTCAATTTCTCTACAAACAAGGTACTAGCTACATTAGTGCAACTACCAGAATCAACAATAACACTGCATACCTTGCCTTGAACCAAGCATCTTGAGTGGAATATATGTTCCCTATGCATCTCCTCTTCTTCCTCCTTTGGTTGGATGCTCAATGATCTTCTAGTCACTAACACTTCACCACTAGATAGAATGGCATCCTCGGGCCCCACTTCAACAGAATCATCATCACTAGGACCTTCGAGTGGAGGCATTTCATCATCATTTGAATGCTCACTCTCCACATCTCCATTATCAAAGATGATCATGTTTTTTCTAGTTGGACATTGAGATGAGATATGCCCATAACCTTGACACTTGAAGCATTTAACATCTCTTTGCCTCATAGGAGTTTCAATCTTGCTTTGTGGCTTAGATGAAGAATTCTCACCCCTTGGCTTATTGCTCATGAAACTCGACTCACCCTTCTTCCAAGTCTCCTTGGGCTTTTGTGGCATTTGATCAAACTTTCTATCTCGAGAGTCCCTCCATGTGCCATGGCTTTGAGCCCCTCCAAACCCTCAGTTCCTCTTGCTTTTGAGTTGGCGCTCTACCTTTTGTGCCTTTTTCACTAAGTCTTGAAACTCCACATAATGTTGTAATTCTATAATATCTGCAATTTTGGAGTTCAAACCAGCTATAAATCGGGCAATGATGGCCTCTTCATCCTCTTGGATGTCAGCACGAATCAAGAGTGTCTCCAACTCCTTGTGGTACTCATCAACTGTGGAAGAACCTTGCTTCAAAGTTTGTAGCCTCCTATGCAAATCCCGTGAATAGTGACTTGGAATAAATCTTTTCCTCATAATCACCTTCATGGCAGCCCAAGTGCGAATTGGTTCATCCCCACATCTCTTAAGAGACTTCACAAGTTGATCCCACCAAATGCTAGCATACTCCACAAACTCAACTGCAGCAAGTTGAACTTTCTTTTCCTCAGAATAATTGTGAACATCAAACACGTGCTCAACCTTTCGTTCCCACTCCAAGTATGCCTCTAGATCATTCATCCCCTTGAATGGTGGAATTTTCATCTTTGTGCTCCCCAAATTGCTATCACGTTGTTGAGAAACCCTCCTCCCTCGACGGGACACTACTTCCTCAGAATCATAGCCATCATCAAAATCATCACCTCGAGCATTCTGAGCCACATGTGATTTTCCCTTGACAGCAGAGTCAATGTCCTCCAACTTGGTGAACACGCGCCTAAATTCATCTTGCATGGCACGCGTGTTAAACTCTAAAGCACTGAGTCTTTGCTCACTTTGTTCACCCATAATAGAAACCTATCAAAATAAAAGTAAAAACCAACACAAAAATGTTAGTGGCACAAAAAAAATCAAGAAAGATATCCTCACTCACTCCCTTTCGTGATTCACTCTTCACTCGTGTATCACACCAATGAAACTTGGCTTTTACCCGATGATGAGCTCACACCTGAGCCTCTTACCACTCCTTGAGCTTACCTTGTATGCCTTTGGATAAGAACCTGCTCAATTGAGCTTGACAAAAGCTCCAATCAAGTATTCAATATGAGTAGTAGTGAAAATGGAAGCCTAGAGTAAGGTTTGAACCAAATAGAGGTCAAGAAATCAAGACACTAGAAATTTCAGATTTGAGAAGCACGTACGACACCCCTAGTGTGTGGCTTTTCTTGTAGAAATCTTGATTTTCAAAAGTCCTTTAATAGCTTTAATGTACTTATGTTCAAAGAAAAATAACAAGAAACTCCACCAAAACACCAAGAAACAAGAAGAGTAGAATCTAGTCAATTAAACTTTCATACGTAGCGTTATTCTCTGTCCAACGATCTGTATGTTTCAACAGGTCTATTCGGTTGCACAAGGACAGTATTCTAGCCAAATATACTTCAGTTTAATTGGTTTAGTTCATGTGCTTGACTTTTATCACCTTGCATGCCTCTTTCGCTTTCCTTTGTATTGCACGACTTTTCTTTGTGCAAGACTTTTTTTTTTCTTTTTTTTTTCACCCAACTTTTGGCTTTTCTTATAGAATCTCACAAATTTGCCTTTTTCTACTCACAAAATTTTTTTTTTTTTCAATTCTAACAACCTCTCTCTCTTTTTTTTTTTAACAACACCAACAACTCACAAAATACAAAATTCAACTCCCAAAAACAAACAAAAAATTAAACTAAAAAAAATTTCTGGGAAAAAAGAAAAAAAAAATTAGGATGAACAGTAACCGGCGATGAACAGTACTCCCGCCATGTGAACAGTAACCCTAAGCATGAACGATAACGATGGCATGAACACTATGCTACAGTACTGTAAACAGTGGCAATGAACAGTTTTTTTTTTACCAAAAATCAAGAGTAACCTTCAGGAAAATTGTTTCAAGGTTCTTATTTAGGTCAAGATTCAATTTTCTCAAAATTTTTAACACAAGAAAAATTAAAAGACCAAAGAACAATTAAAAACAGTCAAAAAAACCTAGAATTCTTGATATGCAAATAGCAAGAACGACTCTATAGACTAGGACTACCCTAAAGCACGAACAAAAGACACAAAACATGAATTAAAGTGACTAGAAACACAGAGAAACAAAGTTGGACAGATTGGATAGCAAGAACAAACGCAAAAGAACACCACAAGAGCGATAACAAAACTGTAGACACCAAATTTTGACACACATTTTGTAAAAATATGTGTGTTACTTCATTTTAGGGGGTATTTTTCATTTTTCGGGGGTCGAGTATAATTTTCGCATATTCTGTCTAGTTCGTCACATCAGGGACAAAATGATAATTTTACCATGTAAATATTAGTTTATTTTATT
This sequence comes from Mitragyna speciosa, assembly GCA_024721245.1. NCBI lineage: Eukaryota > Viridiplantae > Streptophyta > Magnoliopsida > Gentianales > Rubiaceae > Mitragyna > Mitragyna speciosa. Next base: position 12,443,202 of record CM045559.1, read on the forward strand.
TTAATTGCTAAATACATGATTTTACTATTTTTATCATTATTTATAATTTTAATAATTTTCGGGAGTCATTTATTATTTATTTAAAATTTAGTATTTTTTAATTCAACGGCACGTTTTCCAATGGATTATTTTTACGAGAATTTTCAAGTGAAAAATTTTATATATGCATCTTGTATATTCATAAATTTTCTGCAAAAATCTCATAATTTTTGAAGGTCGTTTAGTATTTATTTAATTTTTGTCTTTTTATTTATTAAGGGCACATTTCCCAAGAATGCGTTAATCGTAAAAAATTTTGAGTGAAAACTTTAGTATATGTGTTTCATGGGATAATATATTTTGTGTAAAATTTTTGTGATTTTTAAAAGTCATTTAATATTTTTGTGATTTTCATGATTATGTCATATTACGTCACATTTCCAATGCACCTTTATTTAAGAATTTTTGTGTGTGAAATGTTTTATATGTGCATTTAATGTTTGTAGATTTTATGTAAAATTTTTTTTTTGATAATTTTTATAGATTATTTGGTATTTATTTCAAATTGTATATTTTTGTCTATGACATGTTTTTCAACGGTGAATTAGCTTTAAATTTTTAATTTTTTTGTTATTATTGAATTTTCTTTTTCTAGTAATGCTGAATTTTAGTTTTAACTTTATTTTTATTATTTTATTTTATTTTATTTTATTTTTTTTATTCTAAGAAGTCCATAGGATTTTTATTTTTTATTCCAAATTTCTTCATTTTCTTACATTTTTTTCCTTTTCTTTTTTCTCTTTTCTTCTTCTTTACAAATTTCCAAAAAAAAAAAAAAAAAAAACTGAAGCTGAATTGAACAGCAGCAGCGTTGCTGCTGCTGTTGCTTCTGCAAATGCCAAACACCATCACTTGACAGACATCCTAACCTACCAACTTCACTCTCTAATCCCATCAATCATCCCTCACCTAAACTACCAAATTTTCAGAGATTTTTACAAAAAAAATTTCGCATTTCACCTGCACACAGCCTCATTGGCACTCTCACCTCTCCCTCTCCCTCACTCCCTCTGCCTCTCCCTCACCATCTGCACACACACTCACCATTCTCTCCTTTCTCTTCACTCACAGACATCACACTAGCACAGACTTCCCTCAACTCTCTCTGCATCCCCTTCCCCTGCAACACAAAGCTCACACACATTGACACTCACATCTCCCCTTTTCAATTCTCTCACTCTCTCCTCTCTCAGTCCCTTTCCCCTGCAATCAGACACTCACTACACCCACTCTTCCCTCTCGGCTCACCTCCCCTCACAAACACAAACTCACACACTCACAAACACCACACTAGCACACACTTCCCTTAACTCTCTTTGCATCCCCTTCCCCTGCAAACACTCACACGCCCTCTGCAGAAACACACACACACATCACACTGAAACACACACTGCACATACCTGCAAAAACAAAAACACACACATTCACACAGTAGACACACACTTTCTTCTTCACTCTCACTACACAACTCTCAGTTTTTCCTACATTTTCCACTCCACCCCACAAACAATACACCAACACTCACTCATACTCACACCTGCACTCAAAATCTCCCAACTCCAGACATCAGACACACAAACACCTCAGAAGACAAACACAAGACCCGCACACAATCACATTGCACACACTTACACTTCACCAAGATCAGCATCCCATTCACACACACATACCCACAAAGCCACATTCACACACGGTCCAGCAACTCACACCAATCACAGATTCAACCATAGACTCACACACTCTGCAAACACACAGGCACACACATTTCGCCAGCTAGCTTCACAACACACCTGAGCAAAAATCACATTTCACTTGCAAACACACAGGCACGCACGTTTCACCAATTAGCTACACAAACACACACAAGCAAAACACACACAACACACACTCAGGACACATACATGCACAAGCACAATCACACAAAAAATCACCGTCTCACATACACACACGAAATTAGAATTACAAACACAATCCCAGCAATAAATTCACCAAGACCACCAAAATTGTGCATTCCTTCACCACGCACTGCCACTCAGACACCACCGATTGCCAAACCACCACCACACCACCAATGCCTAGAATTTAGTTAAATCGTCTGCCCCCCTTTAACCTCACAACCACCACGGTCCATCATCTGCAAATCAACACCCAAAATACTTGCCAAAAATCCAAACCCAAATCAGGGCTACCGATTCACACAGCCCCCATCAATTAACCTGCAAACAAACAACCCAAAACAACCTAGCCAGGCTCCTCCACCCAAGCTGTGTCGCCCCTGACCTTTGCCAATCCCAGCTACACATGCGTTGCCCCTGAGCCTCGCCACCCATTGCACAACAACAAGAAGCCAGCAACCTAGTTGCGCTCGAGTGCCGTTGCCCATCAACGATCCCCATCGGCGCCACCAAGTCAGACTTTCCCTCGGTGCACAAGGTAAAATTCCCAAGCCCCTTTCTTTCAATTTATTTTGTATAAACATGATTATAGTTTGACATGTTGGAATGGAACATGGGTTGATTTTGTATTGAACTTATGGGCTTGTTTTATGGGAAATTTCGGTTGAGAGAGTTTAAAAATAAAAAAGATTCAGGAGAATCACAAGAGAAATTCAGGAAATTGGGACAAAAGAGGAAAGTCATGAACAGAGAGAGAGATAGATAGCAGAGAGAGAGAGACACAGAGAGAGAGAGAGAGACAAAGAAATCGAGGGAGAGAAGAGAGAGACATGCGTCGGACAGCAGGATCAGGGAAGAAGAAGAAGAAAGAAGAAAGAAGAAAAGGGGAAAGAGAGAAAAGAAGAAGAAGGAAAAGAAAAAGGAAAAAAAAAGGAAGAAAAAAAGAAAGGAGAGAAATCTGGAAAAGTAGAAATAAAAAAAAAAAGAGAAAGAAATGAAACCGGGTAAAAAAAAAAAAAAGGTTTTAGTGAAACTACGTCGTTTTGACATAGTTTCACTCAAAACTACGTCGTTTAAGATTTAGTTTTTTTTAATTTGATTTTTAATTAATAATAGGTATTTATTTTATAGTCCTTATACTTTCATTAATGTTATTGTGGCCCTGGACATTTATGATTTATGCATTTAGATTTCTATTTATTGTAGATTGACCCCCATAATTTTATTTTCTTTTCAATTAGGTCCAAATTAATTGCATTTCGGTCCCCCAACTTTTATATAATTATAATTTCGGCCCTGCATTTTTTTAATTTCTATTTTTGACCTATATTTTTCGATAATTCATTTTGACCCCTAAATTTTTCTGTAATTGCATTTTTACCCTCTGATATTTATGGAAATTGCAATTTCACCTCCCAAGCTTGCTATTATTGTATTTTAGGCTTTAAATTTTGCTGGAAATTATAAATTTGGTCCCTCATGTTGCTGAAAATTGCATCTTTGCCCTTTTACATTGCTAGAAATTCTATTTTTGCCCTAGAATATTGCTGGAATTTTGCATTTTTGCCCCCCAAGTAGCTAGAATTTGAATTTTAGCCTTGAATGTTTGCTGGAATTGTATTCTTTACTCCCCAAGTTTGCTGAAATTATATTTTTAGCCTTAATAATTGCTGGAAATTTTATTTTTAGCATTGTGCTTGCTGAAAATTATGTTTTAACCTTTAAATTTGTTGTAAATTATGTCATCACCTTAATTAGGTTTTAAAATTGTAATTTCATCCTTTTGTTTGTTGTAAATTACATTTTCACTTTAGAATGTTGCCTAAATTTCCATTTTTAATCCAAACCTTATAATATTTTATTTTTGCTAAAAAGAAAAAGTAAAAATTAGTTAAATCCTCAAAGCTTGTTATTATTGCCTTTCACATTCTATTTTAATTTATTAAATTTATGATTAATGTTCTAAAATTCGGTTTTTGTTAGCCTAATTCATGCTCCAATTAGTTTCCTTATTTCTCTTTTAGTTATTGTGGTAATTCTTATTTGTGTATTGAAAAAAACTTAATTATATATTATTGTATTTTATTTTCATTATTTTATTTTTTCACTTATTTATTTATTTAGTTTACTTAAATAATTTTTATTTTTCTTCCTAAATATTTAATCATTACTTTTCTTTAGTTCTTGTTATTATTGCTATAATTGTTTGAATTATTGTGGCATGTTTATAGTGATTAGTATGCGATCATTTAATTAGTAGTTTATTTATTTAAATAGTGGTATTTTTTGACATGTTTGTTCATTTTAGTAGCAATTTGTACTGAGTTTACGAATGGGAGGTATCTCGATTACCCTTTTTATTTCTCTTTATGTGCTCCTACATGCTCCTATATGTTTTCTATATGTTGATATATATATATCTCTTTCTGCTTATACTTTTTATACATGTGTGAAAATTTATTTATTTCATATTATTTACTTGAATTAATATTAATTATTCAAAGAAATGTAATGGATAGGTAATATTCTATTCAGTAAATTCTTTGTATTTAGATAGTTAATGTAATAGATAGTTTATGTTTCATCTATTTAATCAAAGCTTATGTATTTTAGATAGAAAGTGTAATAGATAGGTTAGATAGGATATCTTTTATTCTTTTTCCATTTATAGATTGTAATTAGGTTATTCTCCGGTGTAATAGTTAGGGCTTTGTGTGCTACGTGTGCTATGTGCTTATGTGTTTTATCTACTTTCCCTAGGGCTCTGCACCTAGAATATCATGCTTGTGTGCTATGTGCTCCTATGTGTTATTATTTGCTCTTATGTCTTTAATACATGCTTTATTTATTTACTTGCTTTATAATTATATATGTGTATCGTAGTCACACTAGTCCAACGCTAGTTGTGGACTAATTTCGTTTTCTTCGCTAGTCTAACGCTAGCGGAGAATTTCTAGAAAATAGGCTAGTCCAATGCTAGGCCTTTAGGTCATTCTAGTATTAAAATCATTTCTTGTATGCATTTCACGAACATTTCACACACATTTTCTCTTTTTAGGCCTGTTTCCATTTTCTATGAGTTTTTATATATACTTTATAACTTATTATCTATTTCAATATCTATTTAGTGCATAGCATTTAGACTCCACTACACATAGAATCTTAGGTTATTTGTGTGATTTTTGACTAAGAAATAGTCATCTACTCACGTGGGAAGCGGTGGCGTACATGCCGTTCCCCCCTCCGTGAGTAGAAATAGCTAGTCATGAGTCTATTAGTCCCCCGTACCCATTATGTTGCATCTCCACTTTCTTTGTTCACTTACTATCTATATTACTATTTTCCTTTTATTTTGCATTTCATTTTGCATCCATACTCGTGACTTCATCGAGGTCTAGACTCGGGTTTCGCAATTAATGCGACAATTCCGACTAAACCTCAATGGAACAGTTTGTCCCTTAACGATATCCATTTTTTAGGACTAGATTTGCATTCATATAGTTGCATCCAAATGTGATAAAACTTTAGGGTTATATTAGGAAAATTTGAACTAAACCTCGCAACTAGTTTCGGCTAGGTTGAAAGGGTGCCTTAGGCGCAAGCCTTTGCCTTCCCTTTCTTCAACTGTGACTCCCGAACCCTTTTTTTCTCGTTTTCAAAGACTTGGAGTTGTCTAAAAGGGTTTTTTTTGCATTTTTTTTCCCAAAAATCATCTTCTAAATAAATCATTCTTGATTTTCTCACCTTTTATAAAATATTTTCTGGTGACTTGGTACACCAAAATTCAATACCAAGTGGCGACTCCGTTTTTTTACTAAAAACCCTTTTCAGACTTTATTTTCGGGCCCAAAAACCGTCGCATTTTCAAAGTCCCATTTTAGGCCCTTTTTCGTTTGTTTTCAAAATAAAGCATTTTCACGTCTTTTGTCCAATAATTTTTTGTACAGTATTTTCTAAAAAATCGTTTTACAAATACCTATTCTCTTTTCCCAACAAATAACCACAACAACGCATTTAATTCTTCCTTTTTCTAACTTTTCGAACGAAAAATGGGGTGCGGCAAAAACATGAAAGAATTCAAGAAGAAAGAAAAAAAAGGGATATAACCAAAATCTTGCAAAGGAAAATTTGGCTTAGAAAACCTGGATTTCAAGATGAACCAAGACTCTGATCCCAATTGATGCGTTCAACGGAAGAGATGATGGTCCAAGACTCTCGAATTCCAAGTACGCAACCCAATCTTCTTGACCCCTTCATAACTTGTCGAAGACCCCAAGAACAACTCAGATTGTTTTGCTTCAAATTCAACTAGATTCATTGAACTCCCCCCTTTAAGAAACGATCCTAGACCGCTAACCAACAACGTGGTGTAGACATCTAGTCGACAATCCTATTGGACAGATTCAAAGCCTCAAAGATGAACCCTAAGCGAGATTCTTGAATACTCAACAAACGCCTTGCCAAGCAATCAAGAGTAGTTCTTTAGCCAAAAAACTAAGAAAACTCAATTTGCACTCGTGCACAATTGAAGAGAAAAACTCAATATTATTGATTAATGTTGTTCAAAATTCGGATGAATAGTAACACCCTCTATAAAGAGGCGCATAACATCAAGATATAAACTAAATATGGAAACTAACTTAACCCTAGTTGCACCATAACATAAATGTACAACTAGAGATACAACTTGGGCTATTAAACTAACGAATGAAGCCCATGAAACCCATAACCTCAAGTGGCAAATGGGCTCTTCAATCTAATCCAAGTCCACGACCTCCAAGCTCCTCCAACTCTAGCCAAAAATAAGTGAATAGCCTTGTAGATTCTTGTTTCAACCAAGTAGCTTCATCTTCATGTAATTCTATAATCAAACTTTGCAAAGCTTGTTTCATCCTTTTAGCTTTCAACCTAGTCATTGGACCTCCCATATCTTGAAAAGGACTCTTGGTAGCACCTCCATGATGACGAGCCTCTCCAACTTGACCATGACCATTGATGTCCTCATCAGGGGCTACTCAAGCACCACCCAAGGCTAAGGAGAATTGGCACAAGGGAGAAGCGGGTTCAACTAATGACAAGCCAAAGGGTGAGAGTTCTTCATCAAAGTTGCCATTTAAGGAGAAGGGGAATAGTTCTCAATGCACAAGGGGCATAAGGTGTTTTAGATGCCAAGGATTTGGGCATTTTACTACCCAATGTCCAAATAAGAGAGCCATGGATAGTGGAGATGTCGAAAGCATGACTTCTAGTGATGACGAAGGGATACCACCACTTGAAGGTGATTCTGAGGAAGAAGTTATCTATGGTGTTGATCATGGTGAGACCTTAATCACACATAGAGATTTGCATGTTCAACCTATGGTGGATAAAGAGAATGTGCAATGCGAGAACATCTTTCACACTAGATGCACTATCAACAACAAGGTATGCAGTTTGATTGTAGTGGTGGAAGTTGTACTAACGTAGCTACTATCAACAACAAGGTATGTAGTTGCACTAACGTAGCTAGTACAAGGCATCCTAAGCCTTACAAGTTGCAATGGCTTGGAGATTGCAGCAATTGAAAGGTGACAAGGAAGGTGTTAGTGTCGTTTGCTATTGGAGGCTACGAAGACAAAGTTTGGTGTGACATTGTTCCCATGCAAGCTTGTCACTTACTTTTGGGTAGACCGTGGCAATTCGATAGAAGTGTGCGATATGATGGATTCAACAACAAGTAATCTTTCACTTGGGCAAATAAAAAGGTGACTTAACTCCATTGAAGCCAAGTGAAGCCCATGAAGATCAATTAAGGATTGGTGAAGATTTCAAGTTGAGAGCCAAATAAAAGAAAGCACTTGAATGGAAAAGTGAGGATGAAGTTGTTCAAAACAAGAGTGTGAGTAGTGAAAGCATGGAAATCACCCAATTTGAAAAAGAAAAGAGAGAAAAGAACAAGAGTGTTTTGCTAATTAGGCCAATGACTCTTGTATCTATGTACTCCAAGAAAGATGATAATTTTGCTAACTCACTTAATCTATCTTTTCCTAATATTTTTTTGGTAATTTTGCAGGTTAATTCACAAGGAAAGATGCCACACACCTGCTGCCAAAATTTTCAGATTGGTTCAATCAGCTTGGAAGATAAAATAGTGAAGAGGGGATGGATGCAAAGTTCAAATGCCACATTGAACTTGACTAGATTGTTGAATTCTACTGATTTGTGGCTTGAGTTTTTGTATTCTTTTCATTTTAGTTATTTTATTTTGCATATTAATTCAGTTTTGCATGTTTATTCCATTAGTTTAGGTGATTATGTTTTGCATCCAGTTTGTTCAACTTCACCTAGGTCAATCTATCTTGAAAGTTTTCTTGTGTTTTTGAATCATTGTTTGGATGAATTTCTGCATATTTTATGTGATTCTTCATGCCATATTACTTGTTCTAGAGTTCATATGTTTGTTTCCATGTTCTGTCCAAGCTATGCTAGTAGATCTTGTTTTTGTTATTTTGTTTTGTGTTATAATGGATTTGTAGGCAACCATATTAACAATTTTTAGGTTGTTTCTTTTGGAGATTTGACTTCTAAAAATCATTTTTACTATGTGTTAGTTCATGCAAAATGTTCTAGTGTTATAGCCTGTGATAATATTTTTGTGTTTGTGTTACTTCGTTTGAATTATTCAAGTGAACTAGTTGATGATGTTTTTCATGTCTTAGGGTTTAATGTGCTTAGTCAATTTGAACCTATTGAACCTAATTTTTATTCTGTTAGTCCATGTTATTTTGAGCGCTTCATGATTATTTAGGTGCTGAAATATGTGCTTTTATTGTTCGTCATTCATATATGTTAATTCTTTTACATGTTTACAAAGATAGTTTTCATCTAGACATGTTTATTCTTCTCAAGTTAGAATGTGTTCTTGCATCTTTAAGTCGTGATTTAGTGTTTTATACTATTTGTGTTCATAGCTACATTAAGCTGTCCATTTTGCGCTTAACATTTGAATTGGTATCAAGTATACTTCGTATTGGTGCTTGTTTATCTATCAATCCTATAGTTACTTATGTTAGTTTATTTGATCTCACAGATTCGAGGATGAATCTTTTTGAGGGAGGAGGGATTGATATGATCCTAGGGGTGCCTTCAATCTTGATGCGTGAGGATGCTTGTGGTGAGCTAGGATTTTTACCCGTTGAGCATGGGTTAAGAGTTCGATTGGCTCAAGATAAGCTCAAGTCTTGGTTGGTCAGGAAGGGGACGTTCAAATAATGTTGCTGCCATGAAGGAATGCATGTTTTTGGGCTGCTAAAGTGGATATGTGGAGCATAAAGTTTAGCCGTCCAGTCTATGCCTTGTTGGATCAATGGGAGAAGCCCAATTTAGTTGATGAGGAGGCATTTGACTACTTGAGCCTAGAAGCTTCCGACGTCCGGCCCAAGATCAAATTTGGGACCTTATTTTGTTATTTTAGAACTTAGTTTTACTCATTATTTGGGCTTGCATTATAGTTACAACTTTTTCTAATTAAGTGTTTTAATTAGCTAATGTTTAGCTTTAGTAGTTACTTACTATTCTAAGTCCTAGGGTTACCTTTGTAAGCCTATAAAAAACTATGGTACTGTTCATCTGAATTATGTGTGTTGATTATTCATGATATTGAGTGTTTTCTTAATTGAGAGTTTTCTTAGTTCTTTGTTGATTAAGAACTACCCTTGATCTTGTTGAGTGATTCCAAGATCAACGTCTTGATCATTTTGGTCCATGGATCAAATTCTATCAAGAGTTCAACGAGTTGAACACTTGGTTTTCAAGAGTCTTGGTGCCGTTCACAACTCCGCGCGCGTCACCTTCATTCTCTCAAAAACACCCGGGAGCATTTGCTGATGTTATTAAGATTGGAGGAATTGAACCTGGTCCAAATCATTCCTCCTCTCTTTCAGATTCGAAACAGCTACATTCCAACCAGCCAACTGATTTGTCTCTTCAAGCTCTCAAAGAATTCAGTGTGTTTATTGCAAGAAAATTGCCCAAGTATATTGATGATGAAGGTTTTATGAAGGTGGAGTCAAAAAAATCCAGGAAGAGAAAAGACTATATAAGGTTTCCTCGCCAAATCCTTACAAGGGAAGCTTCCAAGGCTTTCGGAGATTTTTCCTCCTTGGTTCATATGAGTAATTTTCTCATATGGAATATAAGGGGAGCGATGGGTAAGTCTACTATCCGTTGTTTAAAAATGTTGATTAGGATTCATAATATTTCATTTATGGTTTTGCTTGAACCACTAGCAGCTATAGAGAAAGTTGAGTACTTGCGAGTTAGACTTCCCTTTGATTATTGCCCATTTAATGTTTCGAATAAAATTTGAATTTTTTGGAAGGTTGGTTTTCATGTGAATATTTTATTGAATTATGAGCAATTGTTGCATGTCATGTTGGCTAATGATGATTGGAGTCAAATGGCTAATGCAACTTTTGTTTATGCTAAGAGTACTAGAGTGGGAAGGAGGTAGTTATGGGAGGATTTGGTTCAATTGGCATCTGGTATTGATAAACCATGGTTGGTTGAGGGTGATTTTAATGTAATTAGATCACTTGAGGAGTACTCGGGATCGGCAGGGCAGGATATAGGGGCTATGGCAGATTTTAATGATACAATTTCTTCTTGTGGGTTGTTGGAATTGCCTTTTTCAAGTAGTTTATACACATGGTCTGGGATCAGAGCAAGATCAATAATATGGAAGCGTCTGGATAGGCTACTTGGGAATCAACAATGGTTGCAACGTTTGCCAAATTCTTCGATGTTTCACCTGAATAAAGCTACCTCAGATCATTCACCACTTTTGCTTAAGCCTATGGTAAGTTGTTCTTCAACAACAAAGGTGTTTAAGTTTCAAAAGATCTGGGTATCGCATGCGTCTTTTTATGATGTAGTGAAAGATTCTTGGAGCTTGCCAGTGGATGGCTGTGGGATGTATGCATTTGCTTTTAAATTGAAGTGTCTAAAAATAGTTGAGGGAATGGAACAAAAAGCATTTTGGAGACATATTTCAAAGTGTGAAAAATCTGGAAGAGCTAGTGAAGCAGAAGGAAATAAACTATGAAGTACAGAACATGATGGATGCTAGATCTAAGCTACACTTGGCTCAAGCTCAATTGTTGCAATGCTTAAAGCAGAAGGAGGTGTATTGGCAAAAAAAGGCAAGAATAAAGTGGTTGAAAGAGGGTGAGCATAATACTAAGGGGCCGCTTGGTACATGGGAATCGGAATCAGGAATCGGAATAAATCCCTTATAGACTGCCTAGTTGGAGGGAATCGGAATCACGGAATCGAAAAAATTTCTAAAAATTTGGAAATCCCCCATTCCTGACTAAATTGGAGGGAATCGAAATCATTTCTAAAAATTTTACAACTTTGATTTCTTTTTTATTCCTCAATTGTTTTGTTGCAGTAAACTATTAATAGACATCATTATTTGTTTGTTAATCATAAAACATAGATGATTTAGAACTATAAATTTTTCAAAAGTAAATGATTCAGATTTCGATTCCGACATCCAACCAAGTAAGGATATTGGAATGAAGTTTTCATTCCAATTCCAAAGTGAATAATTCCAATTCTGATTCCAATTCTTCTCCACGAACCAAGCGTACCCTAAGTTTCTTCATGCTTCCGTCCAAGAAAAGCATAGAAAATTGCGAATTTCTCATATTAAGAATTCAGAGGGACATTGGATTGACAATGAAGACAGTATTGGCAACGAGGCTGAGGGGTTTTTTAAATAGTTTCTGAATATAGAAACGATGCATGGGGCTAATGACTTGGTTAACTTCATCCCTCAATTTGTGATGCTAAGGAGATTTGGCTTTGCAGAACATTGTATCCAATTGGTGATGGGTAATCTTTCTCAGAGCTGGTTTTTAATTCTCATTAATGGAAGGTCTTTTGGTTTTTCCAGGCTTCAAGAGGAATAAAGCAAGGAGACCATTTGTCGCCCATTCTTTTTATTCTGGTGGCTGAAGTTTTTAGTAGAGGTCTCAAGAGGAGGGTGGATAAAGGGAAGATAGAGCATTTTGCTTTGCCACGAGGATGCCCAGTCATTATACATTTAGCTTTTGCTAATGATGTTATAATTTTTTTGAAGGGAAATAGGAGGTCCATCAGGAATTTTATCAAATTTTTAGAAGATTATCAAGAGGGTTCGAGGTAGAAGATAAATAAGTCAAAAAGTTTTGTTGCTGTAAAAAGGTGTGGAAGTGAGCAGAAGCGAATAATTGAGAGGTTGACTGGAAAGAAGCAATGTGATTTTCCCATCACATATTTGGGTTGTAGACTCTTCAAAGGTAGGAGAAAGGCAATAGTTTTTCATTTTATTATTGATAAGTTTGTTGCAAAAATTGCAGGATGGAAGAAGAAACTATCATAGGGGGGAAGATTACTTTTAATTAAACATGTGCTCTCAGCAATTCCAATTTACGTGTTTGCAGTTATGACGCCACCAAAGCAGATTATCAAAAGAATTCAAAAGATTATGGCTGATTTTTTCTGGGGTTCGGAGGTGACCAAAAAGAGGCATTGGGCAACTTGGAATGATTTATGCCTTCCAGAAACTAAAGGTGGACTTGGGGTCAAACAAATAGAGGACATGGTGGCAACTTTTAATTGCAAGCTATGTTGAAAACTTTATCAAAAAATTTTTTGGTGGGCTACATTTATGACTGCAAAATATGGTAGGTTGGATAGTTGTCAACATCACCAAATTGCCTCAAATATTTGGAACAAAATGATTGCGGTAAAGGACATATTCCAAGATAGAATGGAGATCAATGGAGATGAGATAGTTTGGAAACCTACTTCCAATGGAGAATTTTCCATTTCTTCATCGTGGAATATAATCAGAGAAAAACGTGCTATCCAGGCTTCTAAAAAGTTGATATGGATGCCTTGCTTACCAAGTAAGATATCAATTTTTATGTGAAAATTATTGAATGATTTTTTGCCTTTCCTTGATATTCTATATAAACTTGGTTTTTGCATGCCTCCAAAATGTTACTTTTGTGGAGTTCAGGGGGAAACATTGGATCATGTTTTTTCTAATTGTAGTGTGGCAGATTTAGTTTGGAGGTTTTTTAAAAGCTTGTTGGAGTTGAATGTTCACAGACGTTTGCAGGGTGTTAGATTAAGATTACAGCATTGTTGGCTTAATCTGTCTTTCAAAACAGCTACGGGGAATTTAATAATGATCCTACCTTCGATAATTTGCTAGGAGTTGTGGAAGGTGATAAGTGTCTAGTTTGCGTATCTATTACTGTGTCTAGATTAGTATATTAGGCCAGTTTTTAGGAATAAATGAGAACTAAGGTCATTTTTATATCTATTTCTTTCAATCTTGAGTTTTGTAGCTAAAATGTGCAAATGAGTGGTTTAATGTGCAATCCTTTGTGTTTTGTAGATTTTAGCTATTTGACCATCAATTCAAATCAAGTAAAGTATATTTGAATGCTATTTGGAAGTGATTTGAAGTTGATGAGAAGTGGCAAGAGAAGAGACTCAAAGATGTGGCATGAAGAAGCAATGATAGAATAAGAATTGGTGATGAAAGGGTTTTATTGCACCAACATGTTTTAGTATTTTGGCAATATCTTGAGCTAGAGACATTGGATTAAGATTATTCTAGAGGCAGTTTGAAGATAAGAGAATGGGTTACAATTCTTATGAAGACTTCAAAGTATGATTCTCACATTTGCAATATCAAATTTCCAAATTACTGAAGCAATCTTGTGCCACAATGCTCTTTCAAACATGTCTCAGTGTTTTAGCCATATCTTTGCGTACAAAACTCCAAATGAACTGATCTTTCTGCTCCTGGAAAGCTAACTCAAAGGGTTATAACTTTCATGTTTGGAGTAAAAGCTGTTTGGCCAAATTTCTGACCCAAACTGTGGCTGAACCTGCGCCACAGGTTGCACCGCGGGTACAATCAGAAAGTTGTTAAACGAAGCCACAGCTGAATCCTTTCCGCGGGTATGAGTGCGGGTTCGGGCTGCAAATGTACGATTTTGAGGCACTTTGGGGCTATATTTCAAGGGATGAATTGATACCTTTTGTGGATGATTGGGATACAACTTTTGAGGGTTTTAGAGTGCTAGAAACACAAGGGGGAAGCATAGCATAGTATAGAGAGAGAATAGAATAGAATAGAATAGTGAGGGTCTCTCTTAGAGAGATTTTCTCTCTTTGAGAGAGCCACCACCATAGATTAGTGATTTCTCTCTATAGAATAACATATTTGGAGGATTCTTTTGTACACGTCAAGATTGAAGAAAGGAATACAAGCATTGGATTTTTGTTCATCAATTGAATAAGTTTTCTTTACTTTGTTTCTTTCTTTATCCTAATTATTATGGATTGTTCTATTAAAGCTTGGATCTTTTATGTGAAATCCATTATGGGTATGTGCTAATTTGTCAATCTAGGGTTAGAGAAAACTAATAAACTCATGCATATGACCTATCTGTGATTATTCATGCTATCTTGTGATTGTTTTTCTCTATCTTGTTTTGTATGGCTTTGTAGTTGCTTGATCACCAACTATAAATTCTTAGTTGTTATTATGCAATGAGAGTTGGTAATAATGATGGAAAGGAAATAGTTGAAGTCTAGGTTGCATGTCACACGAGAGTAGTAGTGCTCCTCGGTGGGTGAATTGGGCAATTCATGGGGATCATGAACCAATCCTAGTATCTTTACCACGAGAGTAGGAAAGAACTAGTAGGGAAGTAATCATTAACTTATCACGAGAGTGAAGGTTAAGTACAATTGGAATTGGACCATAAACAATACAAGAATCCATGGCATGAATTAATCAATTCAATCTTATGCTCGGTCATTAGTGGAATCTATTCCCTAGAATCTTACAATTGTGAGTTTTCTCCAATATTGTTATCTGATAGAGTTGATTACTTTAGCTATTTCTTTGTTTATTTTTGGTCTTGTCTCTTTACTTGGGTTGTTTAGATAATAAAGTGAGCAATAAAGCCTTAGTACTTCTACAACCTTTTCCCTGTGGGATTGACCCTGTTGCCCTATACTCAATACGATCTGTGCACTTGCAATACATATAGGGTAATTAGGTTTTATAATTTGATTATTTGTGTGTGATAGAATTGGATTATTTACTATATTTTTAGACCTAATTACACGTCTGTCAGAAGGCAAGGAATTTGGCATGTTATGAGGGAATACGTGGAACTTTCTGGAGTATTAGCAGCTAAATACAGTAGACACTGCTAGATATAACTCAAGCCTGGCCATTGCGACAACACTCCTTCGATGACAATAAATTGGTAAGTAAGGGGTTGGTTAATCATTTACTACCAAAAAAGGAGCGTATATCTACTTTAGTTTGGTGGAAATTCCCCCAGAGGGACTATGTCAAGTTAAATGTAGATGGATCATCTAGAGGTAATCCAAGTCATGCAGGGGGAGGAGGTATTATTAGAGATGAGAAAGGAGAGGTATTGGTCACCTTCTCTTCTTATTTTGGCATATTGACGAATATGGAAGCTAAATGTCTGCATTGTTGGAGGGTATTAAATTGACCATGCAACATAATTTTAAACAGGTGGAGATTGAGATGGATTCACAGGCATTGGTTTGCATGCTAAAAGGGGAGTGGGGAATTCCTTGGAAGATCAAAGCAGCAGTTAGGGAAATAAAGTCTTTTTCTTTAGATAATATTTTTCTTTTTTCTCATGTATTTAGAGAAGCAAATGCTATAGCAAATTCCTTAGCTTTTTTAGCGAGTGGAGGTACCAGTTAGCATTATTTTGGAATGTCTGATCTACCTAAATAATTTTCAGGACTAGTTTTGTTAGATCAAAAGCAGATGCCTTACATTAGACATATGTAATTTTTATTTTTTACTTGTTCTATGTAATCATTGAGGTAAGGTTTTATGACCTCCTCAGATTTTATCATTAATAAAATTATGGAGTGGCACCCTCCCCCGTAAACAGGGTTAGCCAAAAAAAAAAGTCTTTTAAAGTAATCCAAACAATATATTTTCAATAAGTCATTTCCTATTCTAACTATTTACACATTCTTATCATAAAAATTTATATATAGCATTTTATAATAAGAAATATGTGCCAATTTATACTACAAGTAAACATTGTAATTAAAAAAAAATTCTTTCTACTGCGTAGTTTTTAATGCATTTAAATATATCAACCATTTAAACTGAACATAGAAATGCAACCCCATAATCTGTTCCAATTGTAAAACATATTCTTCATAACTGAAGCTAATAATAATTTTCATGAGTTTAGCAAAAGTACCAGCTGTCATACAGCTTTCAAAATACCATTTAATGTTTTTAAACTACTATGCAATACTCAATTATCCATTACATATATTCATACGTCCAACAGGCTTACTTAATATAACATCTTCCTACAAATCAACAATATTGCATACTTTCCGCAGAAGGTTTAGTTATGCTCTTTTGCTTTCAACACAGTTACTTTCAAGATTGGATCATCACTCTGAATCAATTCAAACAAACACTCATATGTAGGAATCAACTCCTTTTCTTTCACAAATGACAACCATTCCTTGCCAAAATTTCGAGCTATTCCACAATCGTTCATATATTTGTTATTTCACTTATTCGCATCACCATCTTCAACTTTAACATATCCATGCATTTTTATGGATACGTTCTCTCGAGAAAACTCCTTGGTGTGTGCTGAAACAAAATATACACCTATACTTTATAAAAGCTTTCAACTAACTTGTATACAAATCTTTATTCAATTTAAAGTAACTTACCAATATACAAGGATGATTGACATTGTACTTTTTCATTACTGTTATGAATGATGGAAATTTAGACTGTACACTCTTTGTAGCATTCAATGCATTTTTCCTTCCTTTGCTAGTCGCCTGCCTTCTTTGTGGCTGAATTGTAGGACACATAGCTGAACATCTTGCCTTTCCTATGTGTTTATGAGACACGTTAATGACCTGCTTATTAGTATACTGACAGAAAAACAATTCTTTTTCATCTTTGAAGATACAAGGATAGTTAATCTCAGTTCCTATTAAATCATATACGCTCACATTGAAGTCCCATTTTCCCTCGTGTTCAAACAGTTAAAAAACTGCCAAAACTAATTGAGTAATATTCCATAAATTCCTTAAATCCATCATCAAAGTAAAAACATTTTGCCTTCTCTAGAGAACCGAACATTCCAATTACACCCAACTACAATAGTAATCCTTGCATTATCACCAAGTCAACCATCATACAGTGCAATAAAAGGAGGTGGAACAACCTACATAAAAATTAATCGAATACATTATCCAACTAAATCAAATACTGAATCAAAAAGATTAACATATTACTACAAATCACATAATGTTCTAAAATGATCAACTTCATCAACTATACTTTTAGGTTGTGTATGCAACAAGCTAATATATCCACATCCCATGATCTCTCTCTAGAGATTCTCTCTATGGTTCTTCTCTAGAGGTTTCACTGTGGGTTTTTCACCTTGCTTATGCAAGATTGTGGCTTCTTGATAGATGTTTTCTTTCTTTCCTTGGATTCTCTTCTAATTTTCTTTCTCTAATTTATCTCTCTAGTTCATTTATTTTAGTTGTTATTTCATTTTCTTGTGCAAGTTTTTGTCAGTTTAGTCTCTATTTTCTTGAGTCTTACTATTTTGTTACTTCATTTGATTTCAGGGTTCCTTTGGTTCTTTCCCATTTCTGTGGTTTCCTCTACTCTAATCACTATCAAGGAACATCTATATTATATTTTGTGGAGAGAATGCCTAAGGAAATTGAAAAGTTATGGAAGAGATTCAAGCTGTCGAACTTAGAAGTTGCTATTATAGGCGATGACATTCAAGATGAGTTGGTGAGGAGAAAGGGTTCACTGTGCCTATTGGGGAAAATCTTTAGTCATAAACAAATCAATACTCTAGCTTTAATTTCAACCGTGAAGGGTGTATGGAACCTAAATGATACGAACCAAAGGACCAAAGCTCAAGTGGATCAAGGCATCCGAGTAATTTCAAGAGCACCGCCCAAGCAAAGGCCACCACCAACCCCTAATGGAGGTTTAGAGGCACCCAAGAACGGCTGAGGGAAGAGGTCATCTAGGGTTGGAAGGAGCACGCTCACAAGTGGGAAGCAAAAGAAGCCAGGAATGACCTTTTGACCCTATCCGTGAGGGATATCCATGCACGGATAGGTCGCGAATAGCGGCAAACATGGATACCATCGAAATCGAGTTTCTATTTGTATTCGTGCCTGTAATCTATGTGCGGATATGGGCAGAATGTTGCATTTGTTACTGTTTCGTTTGGATTTTTAATTGTATTAGACTATCCAACTTTCTATAGTAGCTTAGGGTCATTTTCTTATATATATAGGTTTGTCTTTTCATTATTAAAAAAGGAACACAACTTGGATGAATAATACCATTGGTAAGGAATTTTCCTCTTTATTCTCTTAGTGAGATGTTTAATTCTTCGAGTGATTTGTTAAGTTAATATTGATATCTTGGGTTCTAACCAACATGTGGGGTTAAGGTTTGGGATCCTCTTTCAATCTAGTTTCAATTCTAGAGTAGAATTGGGGTTAGGTTGTTTCTAAATACACAAGAACGACCTTTGAGAAGGATTGTCCTATGGCTTGCATTTGTTCAAGGGATCTCGTTAGGTGATTAACGAGGAGTCGAGGCGAATCGCATCAAGTGGTATCAGAGCTCTTTGGGTTCTTGGTATCAAGTTTTCCCTAATCCATCTTGTGAGATTTGGATTTCTTGAGATTTGATATATCTTTTTCTTTCTATTTTGTCTAATTTTTTGCAGTAATCTTGTATTTTTTTTTTTTTGCCTTCTAGTTTAGCATATTCTTGTTCCAAGGGTTTCCATTAATCTAGGCTTTTGTTTTTCGTTGTCAATCTTTATGGGTCGTTGTGCTTCAGTTTAATTTTGCTTTCCTAGTGATATTCTTGCAATTTCCTACGATTTTCTTTGCATTCTTGGTGCTGTCTTTGATATAGAGCGTCTAGAAACTCTAAAAAGTTTGTGTCTGTTGTTTCTCTGTTGATTGGGTTGTTGATTCTTGATGGTTTGTTGACTATTCGTTAACAAAAATCATCAAAGGCCCCATCTTGTTTGTGTGAAAAAAAAAGTCATTGTTCACGTGTATTGTAGCATACTATTCATCAATTACTGTGCACGATACTGTTCATCTCGTGTTCACTGTTCATCTAAAATCTTTTGTCCAATTTTCTTGTGTTGGAATTCCTTCCTTGCAAATTACCTTATTGAGTTTTGATCTAAAAATCCATCTTAAGTTCCTTTAAGAGGGTTACATGAGGAAACATTGAGTGGTAAAATTATGGGTGCCTTAAGGGATACACAAGTGTTGTGAGGAGATATTCCTACTACTGTGTTTTTGTAGGTATTTGAAATTCAATATGTCAAACGAGGGCAAATCCAAGGCGTTTGACCTTAGAGACTTTGTTGAGACAATAAATGCTAGCATCTAGGGCATGAGACAGGCAATGGAAGCTATGTGTTAGTGAATGGAGAAGCGTGGCCATTCATACTCTAAATCGAGAAGCAGCCATATAAGCCACCAGAGGAGGTCATCATTGGCTGAGTCTGACGATTCCAATGTCGAAATGGAGGGTGATAGGAGACACAAGCGTGGAGAACAAGCTCATGACGGGAATATTAGGAGCATTAAAATGAAGATTCCTACCTTTCAAGGTCGGTGTGATCCAGAGCTCTACTTGGAGTGGGAGCAAAAGATGGAGCATGTGTTTGACTGCCACTACTACTCAGAGGAGAAGAAGATCAAGCTTGCTGCAATGGAATTTTCTGATTATGCTAGTATGTCGTGGGACCAATCGGCCACCACTAGAAGAAGTTGTGGAGAGTGGCCCATCCACATATGGAAGGAGATAAAGACAATCATGTGGAGGAGGTTCGTACCTGGTCACTACCACAGAGAGCTGCATCAAAGGCTACAATCCATGTCATAGAGTGGTAGGACAGTGAATGACTACTACAAAGATATGGAGTTGGCAATGATTCGGGCCAACGTGGTAGAAGACTATGAGGAGACGATGGCAAGATTCTTAGCAAGTTTAAATCAAGAAATCAGAGACAAAGTGGAGTTGCAATCCTATATAGACATTGATGATTTGGTACAAAAAGCTGAAACTGTGAAGAAGCAACTTAAGGCAAGGGGAATAAGTGGAGTGAGTTCTTCACACGGGAGGTCTAGTTGGAGAGATGGCAGAGACCATGATAAGAGGTTTGATAGGCCATTCATGGGGTAAGAGGAATGAGGTGACATGAGGCCAAGGGACGTTGTAAAGCTAAAGGAAGGCACGGACGACAACAAAGGGCAAGTAAAAATGCCTATGAGCACACGAGACATCCAGTGTTTCAAGTACTAGGGACGTGGTCATGTGGCTGCCCAATGTTCGAACACTAGGACACTAGGAACATGATTGTGCTAAATGGTGGAGGGTTCAAAAGTGCTTCCTCAAGTGATGATGAAGGGATGCCACCACTAGAGGGAGGTAGCGACTGTGAAGGCCCTATTATCTGTGAAGCTGGCAAAGGAGAACTTCTATTCACAAGGAAAATTTCAGATGAGCTACCTAAGAAAGCTAGGCCTAACTTGCAGAGGGAGTCAATCTTTCACACTCGATGTATCATTGGCGACAAGGTATGTAGTATTGGCGTTGACTCTGGTAGCTGCACTAACCTTGTGAATTCTTTGTTAGTGGAAGAACTTGGGTTGAGAACAAAGAAGTATCCTAAGCCCAATCGACTACAATGGGTGAAGGATAGTGGCGAACTTAGGGTGATCAAGCAGGTTGAGGTTGAGTTCTTTCTTGCAGCTTATAGAGATAAGGTCATATGTGACGTGGTGCCAATGGGAGCGTGTCATCTATTATTGGGGCGTTTGTGGCAGATTGAGCGCCGAATGCTATATGATGGGTTTAAGAACCAATGTTCATTTGTGTAGTATGGGAAGGACATTACATTGGTTCCATTGTCACTACTGGAAGTCCACAAGGACTATGTGAAGCTGTCTAAGAAGCTTGAGGTGAGCAAGGGGAAGAGAAAGTTGGAATGGACCAATTCTACTAACCTTCCTTCTATTCTTCCAAATGGTTCTTCTTTGCAAGTTGTTGACATTCCTCTTGGTAGAGATATGAAGAAGTCAGATTTGAGGATGAATCTTTTTGAAGAAGATGGGAATGATACAAACCAAAGGACCAAAGCTCAAGTGGATCAAGGCATCCGAGTAATTTCAAGAGTACTGCCCAAGCAAAGGCCACCACCAACCCCTAATAGAGTCTTAGGGGCACCCAAGAAGGCCAAGAAGGGCCAGTAAAAAGGTCATCTATGGTTGATAGGAGCATGCCCATGACTGGTAAGCAAAAGAAGCCAAGAATGACCTTTTGACCCTATCCGCACACGGATAGGGCCACGAATAGCGGCAGAAATGGATACCACTAGAATTGAGTCTCTAGTTGTATCTGCACTTGCAATGTTACATTTGTTACTATTTCATTCAAATTTTTAATTATATTAGACTATCCAACTTTCTATAGTAGCTTAGGGTTGTTTTCTTATATATAAGTTTGTCTTTTCATTATTAAAAAAAGAACACAACTTGGATGAATAATACCATTGGTGAGAAATTTTTCTCTTTGTTCTCTTGATGAGATCTTTAATTCTTCGAGTAATTCATTGAGTTAATATTGATATCTTGGGTTCTAACCAACGTGTGGGTTAAGGGTTTGGGATCTTCTTTCAATCTAGTTTCAATTCTATGGTAGAATTGGGGTTAAGTTGTTCCTAGATACACAAGAACGATCTTTGAGAAAGATTGTCCCGTGGCTTGCATTCGCTCAAGGGTTCCCGTTAGGGGATTAATTAGGGTCTCGAGGCATGTCACATCACTAAAAGCTGGTGTGCCATGCAAATTGGTGGGAGCAGATGTGCTGTTATTTCATTTTGAGAACTCAAGGGATCGCAATAGGGTCTTAGCAGGTTATCCTTGGTCCTTTGACAAGCATTTACTCAATATTCAGGAATATAATGATGATGATTCTATGACAGGCATTTTGTTTGATCGCGGCCCTTTCTGGATTCAAGTCCATAATCTTCCACTTAACCGAATGAATGTCGATACTGCTAAGGTTATTGGTAATTATATGGGTCTTTACTTGGAGGTGGATGCAAATTGAGAAGGTATTTCATGGGGGAGACATTTGAGAGTTCGGGTTGATGTTGATATCACAAACCCTCTCATGCGTTGGATAAAGCTCATCTTTAATGGAATAGAGTTTAAGATATTTTTTCGATATGAAAGATTGCCTATTTTTTGCTATTTTTGTGAAAAAGTAGGTCATGGAGAGAAGGACTGTGATAAGAGGGGGTTCTCCGTTCAATCACATAAAACTATCAAATAGTTTGACAGGTGGTTAAGAGCTCAACCCTCCAATGGTGATTCCAAACGTCTTTGCAGATTGAAGAGGTTGCAATAGCAATGGAAGGTAGAAGCCAACTCAGTCCCGGTATTGGTGGAGATAGTGATTTCCTTCCTAATTAGGGAGAATTTAACATGCATGATCCTATAATGAATGGTGAGACGGAGTTAGTTTCTGGAATTCGAATTAGAGAGAGTCGACAACAAGATTTGACAGCTCATCGAAATTCAGCAGAAGGAGCCATTCTATTCAATCCAATAGTTCAAAGTGCAACAACCTCCAAAGGTCCAGTCTTAATAGGTGAGACGGAAGTTCAGACTCAACGAATGGCACATGTTGTTGATAGTCCAACAGAGAGCTTACCCTCTGAGCTTATCCCATCCCCTCAATCTTTGCCTATAGAAAAACAACCTCAACAAACCTCTTCCCCCTGGAAAACATTTCATCAATGAAGCTTCCAACCTTACCAGAATCATCTTCTTCGAATCCTATTCCAAATCAATTAGTATCTCAATCCTCCCTTATCCTTTCTTCTTCGGGTATTTTTTTAGTTGATGTTTCTTTAAAACAAAATTTCAAAGATAACCAAAAAATTAACCTCCAAAGAACAGCACACTCTGACACTACCCAACCTAAGTGGATATCTCTAAAGAAACCCAAATTAAGAAGAGGTAACTGTCAACAAGATTCCTGAGCACTATCAATAACCCTAAGTCCTCTTCTGCAAACTAAGAGAAGCTTACCAATGGATGAGGATTTTGTTTTGGAGAATATGGCTGGTTCACCAAAAAAATTCAAGCTAATCTATGTCATTGAAGAACAGAACGGAGCTTCCAATTCTCTAACAACAGAGACTGATTTCGATCAATCCCACCAACAACCATGAATTATGGCTTGGAACTATCAAGGGCTTGGGAACCAATTGAGAGTTCATGAATTGAGGGAGTTATCCCGATCCCGAAGAGAAGATCCCTCAGTTATATTTTGGTTAGAAACCAAGTGTGATGCAAAAAGTTATCAATGCGGTGAAGTGTAGACTTAATATGTTTGGTGTTGCAGTAAGTGTCGAGGGTAAATCAGGAGGTCTAGCATTGATTTGGAAAAAGGATATGGATGTTATGTTAAGAACTTTTAGCAATAGGCATATTGATGCTGTGGTTAGACTTTCTTCATCTACTAAAGATTGGCATTTAACAGACTTTTATGGAGAGCCTAATGTATGCAAGAGAAAGCAGGCATGGGAGTTCTTCAAGACCATGGATAACATTCTGAATATGCCGTGGATCTGTATAGGTGACTTCAATGAGGTCTTATCCCACAATGAGTATAAGGGTATGGCTGTTCAAAACCAATGGCAATTAAATTCCTTCCAAAATGCATTGCAAGCTTGTAATCTATTCGATATGGGTTATGAAGGTTATCCTTTCATATGGTTTAACTCTCAAAAGTCTCCTAGTAAAGGTAGGGCAAGGTTGAAACAGAGCAAGCATTAACACTAGTTGGAGGGATATGTTTCCTGAAGCAAGAGTTATTCAGAGGTTCTCCCATAAGTCTGACCATGATGTGCTGATTGTTCCTTTATTTGAGGGCTTTGAAAGTAGCCTCTTTATAGCTCCAAAGAGGTTCAGATTTGAAGCTATGTGGTTAAAGGCTAAAGACTATGAGCAAGTTATTAGGCAAAATTGGTCAAATACCTAGCTTGGGCAGCGATTTGTGGACCAATTAAACTCATGCAAATTGGGTTTGATTAGATGGAGCAGGTTCCATTTTGGTAATGTTAAGAAAAAAGCTTCTAAATTAAAGAAGCAATTGGCAAACTTACGGTCGATGGATATGATGCGGATCTTAATGGCAAGGAGTATACGACACTAGAAAAACAACTTGAAAATATGTTACATTAAGAGGATCTTTGGTGTAAGCAACGAGCATAGGTGCAGTGGTTTAAGGAGGGTGACCGTAACACAGTTTTTCCATACTACAGCTACCCAAAGGAGGCAAAATAATACAATTAATGGTTTAAAAACTTGTGAGGGCAAATGGTGTGAAAGTGATGGTGAAATGGAGGGTAATTTCTTTGGAGATCTATTTACCTTCTCTAATCCTTCAGAAGAGCGTATCCAATCTGTTCTTGATCGTCTAAGTTATAGAGTTACCACAGAAATGAACAAGAACTTAAGGCACCCATTTGAAGCTGCTGAGGTAATGAAGGCCTTGTCTCAAATGCATCCTCATAAATCCCCTGGTCCTACAGTATGAATCCTATTTTTTGCCAAAAATATTGGCATATTGTTAGTGAGAGTGTCATTCATACAGTCTTAAGTTTCTTGAATGAAGGTTATTTTGATAAAAGTATTAATGTGACTCATATTGTTTTGATTTCTAAGTGTCAACCCCCCCAAACCATTTCGCAGTTTCGCCCCATAAGCTTATGTAACGTTATCTATAAGTTGGCTTCTAATGTCTTAGCTAATAAATTACCTCCTATTCTTCCTTTAATACTTTCTGATTTTCAATAAGCTTTTACTCCTGCCTGATTGATTACTGATAATGTCCTCTCTTTTTTTCGGCATAACCCCGTACACGGGGAGGGACGCCACCCCTAAATTTTATTTATAAAAATTGAGCATACAAGTGAGAGGGGGATATAAGCCTTACCTCTCGTTATACAAAATTTAAATAAAATAAACTTTAAAGCAATAAATTAGGAGTACTACCTCCTTTTACAAAAAATAAAGAGAATCACATTACATCTAACGATACTTAAAACGAAAAGACGGGTAGCGTAATTGATCTAATCTAACAGCACCACGAGCCTCCTTGGGAAGATCTTGAAACCGAAGAGAATTTTGATTAGAAGGTGACTGGCAACCCTCTTTAGATAATATATCAGCTGGACTATTTGCTTCACGAAAACAATGTTGCACACTAACAATGTGTACTCTAACCCTCTCTAGTTCATCAAGCAAATACCTCAAAGACCACGGGCAGGCTATAATCCCATTTATAATATTCACTAATGCACGAGAATTAGATTCCATAGAAAATCGATCCACTCCTTTGTTACAGCATAATCGTACACCATGCATAAGCGCTTTAAATTCAGCTTCCAAACTAGTACCCCACCCTAGTGCACATTTAAAGCCAAAGACTACCTTGCCATATCTATCTCGTAGTAAACCTCCACCTCCACAAGGACCTAGATTTCCTAATGAACAGCCATCAGTATTAAGTTTAAAACACTCCAATGGAGCCAACCAAGTAACCCTTATAATTTGCACCTTCCTCTTCAATTTGTCTGCATGCATGTATAGTTCATTCCAACTACGTGAATCAAAACCAATTTAAATTTTTGTTCCCATGCCATCTTGATGTCCACAAACGTACTATGTGCAACTTGTTCCCAGGACTTCTGCTTCCCTACAAAGACACATGCATTTCGAGCCTTTCACAAATTCCATAAAATAAGCACAGGGGTAATATTATGTAAGAAAGCAAGTAAATTTATTTTTGGAAGGCAGCAACCACCAATCCGTAATTCTCAATCTTAGCACCTGTCCGTTCTGTATGGATCCCCACCGAAGAACCAAAAAAACACCACACCTTGTGAGGTATTTCCCCTTGGGCAAGAATGTGCTCAACAGTTTCAACTGCATGACATTGACAACACCAGCATCGTGACGGTCCATGGATTCCAAACTTTGCAACAACATCTGCACTTGGAATCTGCACATGAAGCATTTGAAGCATGAACATCGAAATTTTGAGAGGAATGAAGGAATCCCAGATTCTTTTATAAAAAAATCCATCAGCCCTCCCCTCCCTAATAACATTATAAGCCGATTTGATAGAAAAATTCCCAGAAGCATTTAGTTTCCAAATCAGCTTGTCGTGTCCTTCATTGGAAGGTGGAGGCTTAGCCATAATTCTTTGAAGCTCCACGTGGGGAATTATATGAGATAGAGCTTCTACATCCCATCTATCTTCCTTCACAAAGTCCCGGACCATCCTGTCTTCATGAGTGTTCCTGTGTTGAGATAGAGCACCCGACCCTAGCCAATCATCGTGCCAGAAACTTATGTCTCTAGATTTTACTTGCCACCCAATATTATACTCAAGCTATATCTCTAGCTCCTAACATTCTCTTCCAAAGGCTTGAATCCATTTGCTTCCTACTTATTTGCATAGGATGAGCTTTCTTACAATACTTTGCTTTCATGAAGGAAGACCACAATGATTTTTGCTCCCTGAATCTCCATCACAATTTAATGGAAAAGGCATCATAGATATTTGCTAAGGAATGAAGACCAGCTCCTCCTTCCTCTGTCGGATAGCATAATTGTTTCCATCTAAACCAGTGATGTTTGTCACCCTCCTCAGAGAATCCCCAAAAAAATCTGGCAAAGAAGTGATTCCAGATTTTTTAGCACAACTCTAGGAAGGCATGAAAGCAGATAAACTATGCAATGGGATGGAAGATAGAACATGTTTGACCAAGACTAGCTTCCCTCCTATAGATAAGAACCGGTTCTGCCATCTTAGAATCTTTGCCACAATCGTCTGGCTGATGCTATCATAATATTTTCTTTTTGGCCTCCCAGTAAAAAGTGGAAATCCTAGATATCGCATAGGAAACTCCTTGTAAGAAAATCCAGTCACCTCCTTTATACTTCGAATTATGGATCTATGAGTGTTTGGGAGACATAAGAAGCCACTCTTATGGATGTTGACTTGTTGCCTTGAGCAACGTTCATAGGTCCTCAGGGTTTCCATAACCATCCTTAATGTTCTTTTCGATGCTCCAGAAAAAATGATAATGTCATCTGCAAAAGCTAGATGTGTTATCTTGGCACATGACTGTGGGATACTGAAAGCTGTGAAGTTTTTTTTTTTCTGGAAGACGATTCAAAGCTCTCGAAAAACCCTCTGCTGCCACGATAAATAAAGCTAGTGATAGAGGATCACCCTGACGCAACCCTCTTGTGGATTTAAAAAATCCTTTTGGAACACCATTGATGATAATGGAAAACTAGCAATTGGATATTAACCGCCAGATCATGTGTATCCACCTTTCCCCGAATCCAAAAGCTCGCATTACCCGAAGCAGGTAACTCCCATGATACTCGATCATATGCTTTTGCCATATCCAATTTGAGCACCACATTCCCTCCCCTATTCTTCTTTTTCATGACACCTAGCAATTCCTGGGCCAGCAAAAAATTTTCAGTCATTACCCTTCCTTTCACGAAGCCACTCTGTTGTGGAGAAATTAAGCGAGATAGGTAACAAGCAAGTCTATCAGCTAAACTCTTGATACAATTTTGTTTAGGAAATTGCACAAGCTGATTGGGCGAAACTGAGCAAACTCCTGAGGATGACTCACTTTTGGTATCAAAACCAGTAAGGTCGACGAAACACATCGTGGAATCTCATCACCACAGAAGAAACTGATAATAGCTTGGTAGACATCATTAGCAATTATCTCCCACGCACATTTGAAAAAGTTGCTAAGTGAATCCATCCGGCCCAGGAGCACTCTCTCCATCCATAGCAAATACCACATTCCGTACTTCCTCCATGGTTGGGAAGCGTTCCAAATTTTCAGCATCCTCATGCGTTAACAGGTTTGGAATTTGCGACAAGGAGAAATTATTCTCAACATCTTCTTGAGCAAAAAGACTTCCAAAATAGCTGCATGCCTCGTCAACAATCCCTTTCTCGTCTTCAATCCAGTCACCCGAGGCTCCTTTTATTCGGTGAATCATAGATCGTGATCTTCGTTCAGCAACAATGGCATGAAAAAATTTAGTATTCTTATCTCCTTTGGTCCACCATTTAACTGCTGCTTTCTGTCTCCAAAAAAGCTTCCTGTACGCACAAAGCTTCATTTAACGCTGTTTGAGATTGGTGCAGGTTGTCTTTAGCTCGGTCCGAACCCTCCTCATCAAACCATTTTTCATCCTCTGCCACCTTGTTCTCTAGAGCTCGTACCTTGTCAAAAATGTTCCCAAAGGTTTGCTTGGACCACAATGACAAAGCTTTTTTCACAAATTTCAATTTTGCTGCCAGAGTTTTCATCGGAGATCCCCTATAATCTGTGAGCCAGTTTTCCTTTACTACCTCCAAAAATCTCGAATGCGAAGTCCAGAAGTGCAGGAATCTGAAGGCCTTTCGTTTAGATTCTGGTCTTATACTTCCAGAAAACAAGAGAGGGGCATGATCAGAAGGTCTTCTGGACAGGTGCTGCACCTGTACTTCAACTTTATTATGAAGCCAAGACTGATTTAAAAGAATTCTATCTAACCTCTTCCAGATTCTTGCTCGACCTTGTCTGTTGTTACACCATGTGTACGGCGAGCCTGTGAAACCTGCATCACAAACTTGAACGTCCTGCATGAAGGTAAGGAAGTCCAATGCTTTGCCATTTTTATTGGAATATTTTTTACGTTTTGCTCTCTCTCTCTCTCTCTTCTTGTTTCCCTCTCGGTTTCCTTTTGAAATTAGTGTTTCCATGGCTGCCCTTCAACCTTTGGTTGAAGGGCAACCGGCTTCCTCAATCAACCGTTCTTTCGCTGAAGTAGTTATGAACAAATCTCCTTCCCCTTTGAAAATTAAGCCGCCCACTCTTTTTAGGGGAGAACCTACAGTTTCTTTTTCTCAAGAAGAGGTAGACAAACTATCGCTGCCTTTCAAATTTGCCTTAGTTGGGAAATTCTCCCATGGCAGACCAAGTATGGAGGTTATGCGCAAATCTTTCACTGCTATTGGTTTCTCAGGCACGTTTGCTTTGGGTTTACTCGATCCTAGACATGTTCTCATCAGGTTTCAAAAGGAGGAAGACTTCTTGCGTTGCTGGTTACGTGGGATTTGGTCTATCCAAGAATTTCAGATGCGAGTATTTAAATGGAGCCCAAATTTTCGTTTGGATTCGGAACCCTCTCGGGCACCAGTTTGGGTGCAGTTTGAAGGTCTACCTATCCATCTATTTGACAAAGCTGCTCTCTTTATGATTGCAAATACTATTGGTCAACCCCTCAAACTAGATGCTGCAACAGTCAATCTTTCCAGACCCAATATTGCGCAAGTGTGCATTGATGTTGATCTGATGAAAGACCTTCCACAACGTATCTGGATTGCCTGTGGCTCAGAGGGATTTTGGCAGCGCATCAGGTATGAAGATTTAAAATGCGCTATCTATTACATTTTCTTTCTAATTATACAAATTTTTGCTAAAAATATGAGGAGAATAATCTAACTATTACATTGACTAGCTAAATACAAAAATATTACATTTTTATCAAAATAATAATAAAGAAATAATAAGATTAAAAATGAAATCACGTGAAAGAAATAAATACGCAAAGAACATACTAAATAGGAAATATATGCATAAAAATCACGTAAGGTACATTGGAGCACGTAAAAGAAATTAATAAGTAATTAGGGATACCTCTTGAAGACTCGGTATTAGATGCTAACAAAATGAACACACGCATTAAAGGTACCACTATTTAGGAAATAAATCACAAAAAATATAAAATTCTAACGAATTGAAAGTAAAATGCAAATTCTATTAAACTATGTGCTTGAAAGCAAAAATGTAAACCTAAGGGGCTTAAGGGCAAAGTTAGAAACTCTAACTAATCAAGAAGCAAAGCTAAAAATTAAACCCAAAATTAAGATTAAAACTGTAAACTCCAAAAGTAGAAATCAAAGTTCCAATTTATAGGGCATAATTGACAAAAATAAAATTTAAAAGGATCATTCTATAAATTGAGCTCAATTGCACCACCTTGAAAGAAAAGTTGGAGCATACTAACATTTAAACAAAATCCAAGGACTCGAGTGCAATTATTGCTTTTATATTAAAACCCAAAAAAAGAAAATGTTCAGTTAGAGAAAATGAGATTTAAATTACACTTAAATGAACAAATTAACTAATTGAACTAGAAAACTAAAATTGAGTCAAGAATCAGAAAAAAGAAAAATACGGATAACAACATACTAAAAAAAACCTTTTCATTCCCAACTATCTATAAAAAAGCAAGAAACAAAATAAATAAGCAAATTGAGAAAATAAATAAACGAATTAAGCCTAAAACTAAAAGAAAAGTGTTTCTCGGATTTTTTTTTTCTGTTTGCCCATTTTCCTTTCTAGTTGCAGATTCTCTCTCTGTGACCTTTTCTTCTTTGCTATTTATTTTTCTTTCTTTCTTCCTGTGTTCTCTCTCACTCTCTGCCTTCATCTCTCTCTCTCACGTTCTTCTTCCACTTAATTTCTCTTCCTCCATTTGCTCCTCTCTCTCATCTCTTTCTGTCTCCTCTATTCTCTTTCTTTCTTCTCACTCTTAGTCTCTCTCTCTCTCTCTTTCCCCTTGTTCTTTCTTTCTCTCTTCTTCACCGAAATTTCCCCCTTTTGATTTCTCTCTTTTCCACGCTTTTTGTTTCCTAATTTCTCTCTTAATCTCACTCAATTCTCTGTTCTTCTCCATCGCCTGGCTCTCTCCTGTTCTCTGATTCTCTCCCCCTTCTCTCTAGTTTTTCTCTTCAGTCGAGTTGTATAAAACCGAATTAATCTCCTTTCAAATTTCCTAAAAAACTGTGACTATGGTGCGCGGGCTATTCACTAGTGGTGATAGCAATTGGCGAGGGAGAAATTGCAGGGGATAATATGGTGATGATGATCAAATTGTGGGGGGCTACGCTTGGCGGTGAGGCGTGGAGGAGACAGGGAAGGGGGCTACAGATTGAATTGGTTGAGTGGGGTTTCTGTTTGATCTTGTCTTGCAGGTTGGAAAGGCTCGATTTGGTGGGTAGAAGTGATTGGAGGGGAATAGGCGAGAAGCATCTGTGTTATTTGGGCAGCAAATGCCATGGAAATTGAACGGTGGTGGTGGGATTTTGTGATGTGCCACTGTGTGTGTGTGTGTGTATGGGCTGTATTATGTTTGTTTTGCATTTGAATTATGGCTGACTTTGGGTAATATACAGGGGTGATAATTTGCAGGATTGTGGTCTCGTGTGTGGCCGATCAGGGATTTGGTGGGGTTCTGGAATGGTTTTTGGATGTGATAGAGTTATTGAATTATGGCGTTTCAATTAGGCTACGACGGTTGATGGTGCTTTTGCTACTAATTTAATTTTTTGTGCAGGTTTATGGAAGTAATTTTGCACTAGCGGTAGAGGGATTACTGGCAATGATCTTGGGCTGACTTGTAGTGGATTCGGATTGACTGAGGGTTGTTTGGGTGACTGGGTGTGTGGTGTTGGATTGGGTATTGGCAGGGGAGAAGTGCTTGTATGGATGTGATTTGGTGGATTTTACTGATGAAGAAATGCTAATGGTTGAGGATTTTGGGTAGCTGACGGTTGTAGGGGAGAGACATTGGGAAATTGTGCGGTATTGCTGATGGTTAACTACAAATTGGATTTGGAGGTTGGGTGACGTAGTTGACTGAAGCTTTGGTTTGTTTCTCTTGCAAGTAGTTGATTGTGGTTGAGCTTGGTAAAAGTGGTGAGTGATTGTTTTTGGGCTCTGATTCAGACTAAATTGTAAGATTATGGTTTTAGTTTCCTGGACTGCTGGTGGTTCTAATGGCAATTGAGTGGCTGATGATTGAAATTGGCAAGGGACGGTGGTTCATTTGAGCAGGTTTTCAGTTGTGGTTTTGGTGAAGGAGAGGGAATAGGCAGAGAGATTGTATCTGGTTGTTGTTGGCTTGGCAGAGAGAGAGAGGGAGAAGAGATGGTGGTGAGGCGATGGAAATGAGGTGGCGGAGAAGGGAGGAGGGAGAGGCGGAGAGAGAGAGTGAAGATTCAAGAGAAAAAATGAAAGAATCCAGAAATTACAAACACTAATTACAAACGCCAAAACAGTAAAACCAAAAAGAACAGAACAGATTCAACTAAAAATTTCAATTTAACAATTAGATAAACAAGAAATAAATGCAAGAAATAAATGAATCAAAACAAAATTTCAGCTAAGAACTTACCTTTTCAAGGTTAAAGCCAAGGTCTGATGATGAGCAGTTAAATTTCAGGTTGAAGACGATGAACAGTACCAGATTTTGATGAACAGTAACCGGAAATCAAAAGAAAAAGGGAGTGTGTGTTTTTTTGAGTGTGAAAATGTGTGTGTTTGATCTTTTATCACAAAAAGTAAAGTGTTTGTAGGGTTTTTTAAAATTTTTCTTCTTTTTTCTGCTGATTAAAGAGGGTATTTATAGTCCACTTGTCTTGTTGGCCAAGAATGCTGTAAAATAACGAAAATGCCACTGGTATTAAAAAATACTAATTTTATTATTAAAAAAATATTTTTAACCCTAAAATTAAAAATTAATACAAGAAATACGACAGCGATCTCTAAATTTTCAAAAAGAATTCATAGTAGATTTCAAAAATAAAACTAGAGCTTAAAACTGATAGAAACGCGCTCGGGGTGTAAAATGACGATTTTGCCCCCGGACAACGAAAATACACAAAAAATAAATATTAGCCTCAAAAAATTACCAAAAATTAAAAATAAGCTTAAAACACTAGAAAATGCATTTTTGACTTAAAATTTTGACAAAAAATGAATTTAAACTATAAAATAACGATTTTGCCCTTAAGCAAGGAAAATTCACAAAAAATAGTTATTGTCTTCAAACAATTATCAAAAATTACAAATAAGCTTAAAACACTAGAAAATGCATTTTTTACTCAAAATTTTTGAAAAATGAATTTAATTTGTAAAATGACGATTTTGCCCTTAGGCAATGAAAATTCACAGAAAAATAGTTATTGTCCTAAAAAAATTATCAAAAATTACAATGTGGACACCAAATTTTGACATACTTTTGGTAAAAATATGTGTGTTACCTTATTTTAGAGGGTATTTTTCATTTTTTGGGGGTCGAGTACAATTTTTGCGTATTATGACTAATTCGCCACGTCAAGGGCAAAATGGTAATTTCACCATGTAAATATTAGTTTATTTTTATTTTATTTCCTAAATACATGAATTTACTATTTTTATCATTATTTATGATTTTAATGATTTTTAGGAGTCATTCATTATTTATTTGAAATTTTAGTATTTTTTAATTCAACGACACGTTTTCCAATGCGCTATTTTTATGAGAATTTTTAAGTGAAAATTTTATATATGCATTTTGAATAATCATAAATTTTCTGTAAAAATCTCATAATTTTTAGATGTTGTTTAGTATTTATTTAATTTTTGTCTTCTTATTTATCAAGGGCACGTTTCCCAAGAATTGCGTTAATCTTAAAAATTTTGAGTGAAAACTTTAGTATATGTGTTTCATGAGATAATATATGTTGTGTAAAATTTTTGTGATTTTTAAGAGTCATTTAGTATTTTTTTGTGATTTTCATAATTTTTGTCATATTACGTCACGTTTTTAATGCACCTTTATTTACGAATTTTGCCTGCGAAATTTTTATATGTGCATCTAATATTTGTAGATTTTATGTAAAAATTTTTTATAATAAAAAAAAACTATTCAGTATTTATTTCAAATTGTATCCTTTTATCTATGACATATTTTTCAATAGTGAATTAATTTTAAAACTTTAATTTTTTGTTATTATTGAATTTTCTTTTTCTAGTAATGTTGACTTTTAGTTTTAATTTTAGTTTTTATTATTTTATTTTATTTACCTTTTATTTTTTATTCTAAGAAGTTCAAAAGATTTTTATTTTTATTCCAATTTTCTTCGTTTTCTTACCTTTTTTTTTCTTTTCTTTTTTTCTTCTTTTTTTCGCTTCTTCTTCTTTTCTTCTTTTATTTTTATCTTTTCTCCTTCTTTACAAATTTCACAAAAAAAAAAGAAAAAAAAAAGAAAAAGGCTGGAGCAGGCTGCGTTTTGCAGCCTGCTACAGCAACATCATGGCTGAGCAGCCTTATGCCATACCCCAAACCATGCCTCCTCATCATCACCTTCCAACCCCCTGCAATCAGCAGATTTTGAGAGATTTGAAAGGGATTTTTGTTCATTTTTTCCTCACTTTTCCTCACCTTCTCTCTGCCTCCTCTTCCCCTCACCATTTTTCATTCACAGAAAATCTCACAGACTTCACTCACTTCCCTCGGCTCACTCTCCCTTACACACACAGATCACACTCACTTGCACACACATTTCCCTCCTCTCTCGGCTCTCTCAGAACACACACCACATCACACACCTGCAATTCACAGCAATTCACTCACTCCCTTGCACTTCTCCTTGCACACGCTCACAGACACACAAACATCAAACTCACACACATGACACACACAAAACACACATTCAAACCCACACCTGCACATATCAGCAGAACACACACTACACACACCTCACGCTTCAGTCATCTGCACTGTAACACCCTAGAAAATGCACATATAAGAGACATTTTTTTCTTATTTAGGGTTAAGTGTTAATCCTTGATTTATTAGTCAGGAGATTTCTTGAGTTAATTAGGTTAATTAATTAAGATTTTCATTTTAAGCAAGAACACTTAAGTACTACATTTAGAATAATTTTACTTGACCATTTAATTTATATTAGAGTTTAAATTTTGCTTAATTTATTCTACTATTTTCTAGCCTTTTTACTACTTGAATTTTTGCTCAATTTTGCTCAAAAATTTCACTTATTTTCTTGCTTTATTTTCTTTTCCCTTAGCTGAAATTTTTCTCTCTCTTTTCTTTCTTTCTTGGCCGGTTCTCTCTCTCCCTAATTTACTCTATTTTTGCTTTAATAATTTATGTCTTATTATTGTTAGTATTAAGTGATAAGAGGGTATTTAGCTCCACCAATTAAATTAATCCAAGATAGCACCTCTTGCATTAAAAGCTTACTTTTTACTTTACTCTTGTTATGATATTATTGGTTAATTATTTCCTCACCTTTTCTTCAATTCTTTTTCATTTTTCCTAGACTATTTCTTTCTCTTTTTCTCTCCCCTTGGCCGGCCATCACCTTTCTCCCTCTTCCCTCACTTTTTGCTCTCAACTCCTTGAACTTTCATCTCTCAAGTTGGAAGAAATCCACCATAGGAAGTGGGCTTCTATCTTTTCTAAGCAAAGTTCTAAGCATATCTAAGGTATTTACCATGAACTTATCTTATTAATTTCATGTTTTAATTAGTTTTTATGCAAGTTTAAGACTAAGTTTCTTGTTAATACTACTTAGAGAAATTAGTTAGAACTTGAGAATTACTTGCTATATAAAGTGTTCTTGTGGTTAGATAGACTAGTATATGGCCTTTAAACCTGGAGAATTTAGGTTTTATATGTGGTTTAGTTGAAGATTTAAGTTGGAACTCAAGAACACTTAAAACAGTCATGCTGGACCAGTTTTAGTAAAACTTTCATAACTTGGTGTAGATAGCTTGGATTCGAATGATTCTTGTTGTTTTAGAAACTAGATTCATAGGGCTTTCAATCGGTATAAAGCTTGCATGGTGGTTCATTGTGTATTAACCGCAGAAAGCTTGCAAAGTTGGCTGAAAATTCGGTTCTGCGTAAACAGTTTTGATGAAGAGCCAACTTAGGGGCCTGATTTTGAACCTGTTCTAGTTGGAATTTTAAGTGATGATCTTCACGAAAGTTGTAGCCCTATAAACGTACTTTCAAACCATGTAATCACAATTCCCTAGTTCTTAGTGGATTGACCCCAGAAATGGCACGAAGTTGGATGAAAACCAATCCTGCGCAAATTTGGGTAATTATTCTTGGAGTAGGAATTTTGAATTTGAGTGGAATCTTGATTGAATTTGAGTTTAAATTGAACATATAAGTTGTGGTACATGTTGAATGGATTGGGTTGTTGAATTTTCTTGCAGGTTTAAAAATTTTGGTTAGTCCGATTTAAGGGGAAATGCTGCCGAAATTTCGGTAGAATTAAAAGAAGAAAAATGGATAAGTGAAATTTTAAGCTTAGAATGTGTTCAATTGAGGGAAATTTAAGTGTAGGAATTTTTAGAAATGATCTAGTGATAGATTAGACTTTCTTAGAATAAGTAAGCTCTAAACCCTAGAAATAAGTGGGGTATTTTTCTTGATTTTTTCTTACTAAATTTACTAGGATTTTAATTGAGTTTTTATGTTATTATTTCTTTTAAATTTCAGGGTCCGAAAACATAGCACGACCGTTTCACGAGATATTTTCTTAGGCTTTCAAGGTGAGTGTCTTTATGTGTGCATGATGCATGAAATGTGATATTTTATTTGATAAATATTATGCGAAAATTTGTAATTACTATGTGAATACCTGTGCTACTTGAGGAAAGATGTGTACTTTATCACATCTATTCCGCAATGTGTTACTTGTTTTCATTGACCAATGTGTTATTTGTGTGTGCGTGAGACTACCGTGACTAACTTCACCGTTATTTCACGGATGGTCAACCCGGCTGCACGTGGGAGGACATAAGGTGTTGGGTGTTTTAGGGCTTGATGTTCTTTCCCTTTCGAGTTGTGAATCCTCAAAGAGGCCAACTCCGGATTGAACCTGTTTGCTTGTTGGCCCTCCAGGGTTGAGAATATCTCCCTGGATGTGGTAGCTTGTACGGAGGTTATAAGGTGATTGGCGGTTAGGGTTTGTGCTTGATAAAACTGATATGTTCTTTGATAAAGACCTGAGCTATTATCTCGGTCCAAATATCGTGACTACATGATCAGTACTTGCTCTTTCTGCGGTTAAGCTTGCTTCCGTAGTTGAGCCCTGTATCCTCCTTTGACTACATGTTAAATTAAATTGTTCATATCTTGATTTATTAATTAATTGCTCGATTATTTTATTTACTAAAATAATGAGTTCTTGATTTGATTGCATGACTTGGACATTCACTGGGCTATTATAGCTCATTCCGTTTTATTTGTTTTCCTTACTCAGGTTCCCTGAAAAATTAAAGCTGGAACGACTGATTTTGAGTATGCTAGATGTTTTAGTTATTGTAATAGCCGAACTATATTAGGCTATCTTTGTGAAAAATCATGTATATTATGACACTTAAACTTTTGATGTGAATTGTACTTTATGATAAATAAAATGAGTGTATTTTATTTATTCCATTTTATTTTAGTTTACTTTATTTTAAGTTAAGTACCCTCGGACGTTTGCGTGAGTGCGTATCGAGACCTGGCGAGAGCTAGGCAGGCAGTCCGCTAAGCCCTTTGGTGCGCCTCTGGGTAAGGTGGGGCTGTCACATGCACTACTCACAGAAACAACACACCAACACCACCCTGCAAAACACACACTCATTCACGCACAACACATACACCTGCATATTCCTCTATCTCTCGGCCAAACATACACACACATTCACAGACATCACACACCTGCAATTCACAGCAATACACACTCTTCAATTTCCTCACTCTCTGTTTTTCCTCTTTGCAGCACAACAATTCACATATACACACACATATACCTGCACACACACAACACATAGAAGCACATCGCACATACTGCAAGAAACCGAAAAAAAAAAAAAAGCACAACAACAACAACAACAGGAACAACCAACGTCAGCCGTGATCACCAACAAATCACCAGCAGCGATGGCATCACTGCACCACCACCATCTTCACCATTTATTCCCCCCAAATCAGGTAAAGCTCCTGACTATTCCTTTAATTTGGTCCTATAAACTGTTTAATGTGTGAATCTTTTGGTGCCCTCGGTAGATATAGGATGATTTGAACCTAGAAGGGTGGGAATTTGGATTGGTTAATAATTAAAAAAAAAAAGAAGAAGAAGGGGAAACCGCAAGAGAACGGAGAGATCGAAGATAGAGAGAGAGAGAGAGAGAGAGAGAGAGAGAGAGAGAGAGAGAGAGAGAGAGAAGGAGTCCGGCGAGAGAGACCAGCGAGAGGGAAGAGAGAATCGAAAAAAAAAAAAAAAGAGAAGAAGAAGGGGACAGAACGAACCAGAAGGAAATCGGGGAAGAAAAGGGGGAAAAAAGAAAGAAGAAGAAGAAAAAAAAAAGAGGGAAGAACAAGATCGGGGAGAAAGAAAAGGAAAAAAAAAAGAAAAGAGAGAAAAAGAAAGAAAAGAAAAAAATAATAATAATAAGAAGGAAATCTGAAAAAAAAAAAAGAGAAAAGAAAATCGTGTAAAAAAAAAATTTAGTTTTAGTGAAACTGCGTCGTTTTGATGTAGTTTCACTCAAAACTACGTCATTTTGATTAGTTTAGTTTTTTAATTTATTTTTAATTAATAATAGCTATTTATTTTATAGTCATTATACTTTCATTAATGCTACTGTGGCCCTGGAAGTTTTTTATTTGTGCATTTAAGTTTCTGTTTATTGTAGATTGACCCCCATAATTTCATTTTCTTTTCGATTAGGTCCTGATTAATTGCATTTAGGTCCCTCGACTTTTATATAATTATAATTTCTGCCCCTACATTTTTCGATTTTCCATTTTGGCCCCTATATTTTATAAAAATTATATTGTGACCCCTATACTTCTCTGAAATTACATTTTTACCCTTAAATATTTTTGAAAATTTCGTTTTACCCCCTTTTTATTGTTGGATATTGCAAATTGGTGTTTAATATGGCTATAATTTACAAATTGAACCTTGAATGTTGCTTAAAATTGCAATTTGGTTTTAAAATTTGTTGGAAGTTGTATTTGCATATTTTAACTTGCTAGAATTTCATTTTTGTACCCCCAACATTGCTGGAAATTCTATTTTTTCCTTAGAATACTTGCTGGAATTTCATTTTGATCCCTCCCAACCTTGCTGGAATTTTATTCGAGTCATTATACTTGCTGGAATTTTATTTTTGGCCCCTTATTGTTGCTGGAATTTATATTTTGGTCCTTATGTTGCTGGAATTTGTTTTAATACCTCCATTAATTGTTAAAATTGTATTTTAGTCTTTTATTTGTTGCTGGAATTTGTATTCTAATACTTATAGTTGCTGGAATTTTTATTTTAACTCTTTTATATAGCTGAAAATTACAATTTGACCCTATACATTGCTGTAAACTATGTATCATTTAATGACCTTGCTGAAATTATATTCTTGGCCTTAAATATTGCTGTAAATTTTATTTTTTTGGCATTATACTTGCTGAAAATTATATTTTTAGCCTTTAAATTTGTTGCAAATTATATTATTATCTTAACTATGGTTTGAAATTATAATTTTACCCTTTAGTTTGTTATAAATTACATTTTTTTACTCTAGAATATTGCCCAAATTTCTCATTTAATCCAAATCTTATAATATTTTATTTTTGCCAAAAAAAATATTAATTAAAATTAGTTAAGTCCTCAAAGCTTTAAATTATTTCCTTTCACATTTTTTTATTTATTTATTTTATCAAATTTATAATTAATATTCTAAAATTGGGTCTTGATAGTCTAATTAATGTTCAAATTAGTTTCTTTATTTTCCTTTTAGTCATTTTAATAATTCTTATTTGGGGCGTTAAAAGTTTAAGTATGTATTATTGTATTTTATCTTCTATTATTATTATTTCTTTATTTTCGTTGTTTTGCTTTATTTATTTATTTACTTATTTATTTTTGCTTAAACAATTTTTGTTTTTTCTTCCTAAATAATTAATTATTATTATCATTATTTTCTTTCTCTTATTTTGTTGTTTGAATTATCGTATTATGTTCATAGTGATT
The DNA here is from genome assembly GCA_024721245.1 of Mitragyna speciosa. Lineage (NCBI taxonomy): Eukaryota > Viridiplantae > Streptophyta > Magnoliopsida > Gentianales > Rubiaceae > Mitragyna > Mitragyna speciosa. Next base: position 12,483,297 of record CM045559.1, read on the forward strand.
GATAAGAAGTTATTTAATTAGTGGTTTATTTATTAAATAGTGGTATTTTTAACATGTTTGTTCATTTAGTAGCAATTCGTACCGAGTTTACGAATGGGAGGTACCTCGATTACCCTTTTTATTTCTTTTTATGTGCTTCTATGTGCTCCTATGTGCTTCTTCTATGTATTTTCATGTATTTTATGCTTATAATTTTTATCCATATGTGAGTGTTTATTTATTTATGCCATGCTGTTTATTTGAAATTAATTTTTGATTATTCAAAGAAATGTAATAGATAGGTAATATTCTATTTTAGCAAAATTTTATATTTAGATAGTTAATGTAATAGATAGTTTACGTGTTATCTATTTAACAAAAATTTTATGTATTTTAGATAGAAAATGTAATAGATAGGCTAGATAGGTTACCTTCTACTTTTATTTTTAGATTGTAATTAGGCTTCCCCAGTGTAATAGTTAGGGCTTTTGTGTGCTATGTGTGCTATGTGCTTATGTGTTTTATTTGCTTTCTTTAGGACTTTGCATTTAGAATATCATGCTTATGTGTTATGTGCTCCTCTATGCTATTATGTGCTTTTATGTGATTATTGCTTCAATCTATGTTTTATTCATTTACCTACTTTATTATTATATATGTGTATTGTAGCAGCCCCACCTTAACCAGAGGCGCACCAAAGGGCTTAGCGGACTGCCTACCTAGCTCTCGCCAGGACTCAAACATGCACTCGCGTAAACATCCCTCCGTACTTCACTTAAAATAAAATGCACTCATAAATAAATACGTTCATAGTATTTACTTGAAAATATAAATATTACAAGAGTTTTACATCCCAGAATGTAAATAATATTTATAATAAAAGCCAACACATTTAAGCTATCAAAATACCGAAACAAAATATGTACAAGGTTCAAAATCAACTCCTTCAGCTTTGATAGTTTTGGAAACCTGGTTAAAGAAAACAAATACATGGGATGAGCTATAATAGCCCAGTGAGTGCTCAAGACATGCGGCATACCAATAACAAATAACCTTTAAAGATAATAATTAACGATTTCAATAAAAATGAACAAGCAAAGTGAAGTGTCATATAATCAATGGCGGATACTGGCTCACTACGGGAGCAAGCTCAATCGCAGGAATATCAATCACGAACAAGATAACAAGGATATCGGGACTGAGATAATAGCTCAGGTCTGCGACACTTGAAAAAATTCAATCCAGAGTTACCCTCTTAGAGGAATGAAACTCATATAGGAAAGAATATCACGCACCTATAACCCACAGCACCTTATATCACCCCAAACTCACCAGGTTGACTAACCGAGGAGTAACGGTGAAAGTTAGCCCCGGAAGTCCAAGATCAAGCATAAAATTTAATCATGAGTTAGCCTTTTTCAGGACTTTACTCAAATATAAAATTAACACGCACCGAATAACGCCCATCACCTTATATCTCTCCCATACTCAACCACGGAAGTCACATGCACAAATAACACGTTGGATAGTGAAAGCATGTAACACATTGCGGAATAGATGCGATAAAGTACACATCTTTCCTCAAGTAACACATTTTATTAAATAATCATGTCAAACATAACATATCATTTTATGCATCGAAATAATAATATCAAGTATTACATGGAATTTCATGCATCATGCACACATAAGAACACTCACCTGAAATGCCTATGAAAAGATTTCGTGGTAAGGTTGCGTCTCACTTCCGGATCCTGAAATTCACGAGAAATAATCGTATAAAAATCCTAACTAAAATCTAAGAAATTTCATAAGGAAATTCAAGAAATACCCCAAGTCTTTCTAGGGTTTAATTTCTAGGGTTTTGGAGCTTAGGGTTTTACCCTAGGGTTTAGGGTTTTCAAATTTAGGGTTTTCTAACTTCTAGGGTTTTGCTCGGAAAGGTTTACTTCACTAATAGCTAATCTACGAAAATTTCTGCACGCTTAAATCACTAAATTACAGCTTATAAAGCCTTAAATCATAGCCTAATTATTTTTATTTCCTAGGTTTTACCGAAATTTCGGCAGCACTTCCCCTACAATCGGACTAACCCAAAAATTTTAAACCTGCAAGAAAATGTCCAACAACCCAATTTCAACTAGTTCTACTATTCTCACATCAAACTCAATTCAATTCCATTCAAATTCATCACAAAAATACATAAACCACTCCAAGTTCTTCAAGTAAATCAAACCTAGATCATGACTTTTCAAGTTTAATTTACTATCTACAAAGGCATACAAGTCTATATGCTTCACATTAATGGAATAAAACTTCACTTTTCATGGCCAAAAATCAATCTTACTTAACAAAAAAAAACATAACTTAAGAGCTAAAAACTATAATCTTACACTTGAAATTAAAAGAGAAATTCATGGGAAATACCTCTAGGTAGACAAGTTTGTTGCTTAGGAGGAAGTTTCACTCAATTTCTATGGTTGAAAAATGAGTAAATGGAAGTAAAAGCTTCAAGAAAATTGAAAGAAAATGGAGAGAAAATGGAAGAAAGAGCAGCCGGTTTTGAGAGAAAGAAAAAGAGAGAAAAATGCTTAAGTAAAGAAGAAAAGAATTGGGAAAAGTTTGACCAATCAAAGCAAGACAAGAACAAAGTAATCTTGACTTTCTTAACCATGGAAGACTACACTTGGCAATGGATAATTAGAAAGGAATTTTGTTATTTATCTTCCAATAAATCTTGCAAGATTTCCTAGGTACAACTCTTAAAGAACTAAGTACAACATGCTCATTCTCTTTTTTTTTTTTCCCCAAATTCGGCCACCACTTTTTTTTTTTTCCCTAATGAACATGATACAAAATAAATGGTTTTGGCATGAATTTCTAAGGTGTTACATGTATCGTCGTCACACTAGTCCAACGCTAGTTGTGATTAATTTCAGTTTCTTCGCTAGTCCAACGCTAGTGGAGAATTTTTAGAAAATAGACTAGTCTAATGCTAGGCCTTTAGGTCATTTTAGTATTAGAATCATTTCTCGCGTGTTCATTCCATGCCATTTCACACACATTTTTTTGTTTTAGGCTTTTTCCATTTTGTATGATTTTTATATATACTCTATCATTTGTTATCTATTTTAAAAAAATATATATGTTTAGTGCATAACATTTAGATTCCACTACACATAGAATTTTAGGTTATTTGTGTGATTTTTGGCTAAGAAACAGTCAGCTACTCACGTGGGAAGCGATGGCGTACACGTCGTTCCCCTCTCCGTGAGTAGAAACAGTTAGTCACGAGTCCATTCGTCCCCCGTACCCGTTTTGTTGCATCCCTACTTTCTTTGTTCACTTATTATCTATACTACTATTTTCTTTTTCTTTTGCATTCCATTTTTGCACCTATACTCGTGACTCCATCGAGGTCTACATTCAGGTTTTGCAATTAATGCGATAATTCCGACTAAACCTCAATGGAAAATTTTGTCCCTTAACGATACCCATTTTTAGGACTAGATTTGCATTCATATAGTTACATCCAAATGCGATAAAATCTTAGGGTTATATTAGGAAAATTTAGACTAAACCTTGCAACTAGTTTCGGCTAGGTTGAAAGGGTGCCTTAGGCGCGAGCCTTTGCCTTCCCTTTCTTCAACTGTGACTCCCGAACCTTTTTCTCTTGTTTTTCAAAGACCTGGAGTCGTCTAAAAGGGTTTTCTTGTTTTTCCTTATTTTTTCCAAAAACCATTTCTTTAAATAAATCATTTTTATTTTCTTACCTTTTATAAATATTTTCAGGTGACTTGGTACACCAAAACCCAATACCAAGTGGCGACTCCTGTTTTCACTAAAAACCCTTTTTAGACTCTATTTTCGGGCCCAAAAACCGTCGCATTTTCAAAGTCCCATTTTAGGCCCTTTTTCTTTTGTTTTCAAAATAAAGTATTTGTTTGTCACATTTTATCGAATTATCTTTCACAAAGTATGTTCAAAAAATTATTTTTACAAAAACATACACCTTTTTTTCAATATGAATAAAATTACATTAATTCTTCCTTTTCCTTTTTCTCGACTTACCACACTTCACCTACCACTCATTTATTTTCCCTTTCGAAAAATGGGGCGCGACAGCTGGCGACTCCACTGGGGATCACTAGTGAGTCCGAGCACAAGGTTTAATCATTTTTTCCTCCTTTAACCCTTGATTTTATTGCGTTTGGATGTTAGGATTGCATTTTTCTTTTTAGGTTTTTAGATTTTTTCTTTTGCATCTCGCACACTTCCCGTCTCTCGACTACTTATGTGATATATGTATGATTTATTTACTTGTTATTGCTTTATTCGACCGCGCTTGCATTTGGGAGGGGGTCAGTCACCCTTAGAGCCCACGCGTATTAATATTACATTCCTTCCTCTCATAAGGAGCACTCCATACGTGCATTCAATACCTTTTACCCTTTTTTTTATCTTTTGGTGGTTATCACCCACCCGTCCCTTTAGGAATTAGGATTGATCTACCTAAACATGTGAGTGGGGCACGATGTGCACGTAATCATGTTTGGGAGATCACCCGAACTCTTGGCTTGAGTCCACAAGTCTAGGGATTTGGGCTTTAAAATAGATCCACTCGGATACGTGGCCGGGGCACGATGTGCACGTAGCAATGTCTAGGGGATCACTTGAGCCACTGACCAAAGGATTTGGAATTGATAACCCTTATCCTTAAGTCTGAAGGCTTGGGAACCGACAGCTTAATTGAGTCTAGATGCATTAGCGAGCCCAACCTCATGCATCCATGTAGAATAACCTAGAGTAGAGTCAGCCTTACCTTATCAGGCACACTAGGCACGAGAGGAGGGAATCCACCCCTCTTTATTTTTCTGTTATATTGTTTATTGCTATTTGCTTTATCAATGTGTTATGTGATATTGCTGAAAACTAACACACGTTCTCTTGTTTTGATTGCATTCATAAACCGTAGAATAAAGAGCCCTGGCATGGTACTCTCATAAGAGATTGACCTGCTTTTGGCATGTTTATATTTTTCATCTTACAAGTTCATTTCTTTCAGAAAATAAATATATAGTATCTACAAATTTTCACAAAAGTTTATTTTGTAAACCAAAAGAACCCAAGAATTCAATAATGATGATTTTTATAAATTTCAAAAAAAAGAAAAAGAATCTGAATTTTTTTTTACTTGTATACACTGTGTTTAAGTTGCAAACCTGAATTTCTCTTTGTAAGACATTTTTCACTATACATACCTATTTTGTAGCAAATGCAGAAATTTGAAGTCAATAATCTTTTGTACAGTTTGTGACCCAAAAAAAAAATCATCGTTATGTTTCAAGAGGTTTTAAAATCATCATGCAAAATTGTAGATAGGATTCTTTAACATTATCATTTCAAGAGTTCTGCCTATTTTTGTTCTGTTTTAATAAATTGGCATCATGCATCAACCCTAGAAGGGGATGCCGCCTAGGGAACCCCATTTTTAGAAGTAAGCCAACCTTGTTTCCCGTGGGTATATAACCCTTCTATGGGAATTGCACGTTTAAATTTTTTGTAAAACTCGAGAAGTAGGGCCTGTAGGTAAGGTATCTGATATGAGTGACATGTTTCAGATGGACAGTCCACGGCGTATCTACCAGATGTTGGCAGTCCCACCCGAAGTACAGAAATGACCAGCCCTCATGTCCTCTAGTGAAATCAATCAAGTAGCAGTATTCTTAGGGCCAATTGGTGATTTTAAAGATATAGAGGCAGATGGACGTTTAGTGGAAGCTTTGGTTCACCTATAGGATCCTAGTTGCTCAGCATTCAGGATCGGGGATCGAGAGATGACTGTCACTATTGAAGAAGTATCCAGTTTGCTAAATTTGACAATAAAACATACATCAATAGCATTTCCAACTGCTTCAGGAAAGGCCAAATTCTGTCATTTTACCGGTTTAAAAGAATCTGTAATTCAAGGTTCAGATCAGAGTGTGGATGTAAAGTTTCTATTCGATCGGTTCGCAGTAAGAGATGGGTTCGAGCGGCACATGGAGGACTTCACATTCACATCCAGGATGATATGAGAGCATAAGAGACCAATGGTGTACGGATTCGTAATGGCCGGCATTCACCTTTTTCCTAGGAGAGACAAGAGGATAGGCTTCAAGACCACCAAACTCATGACCGATCTATTCTTCGGTATTGGAAGCCAAAACGTTTCTATAGTACCAACGATATTGGCAGACATATTCGTTTCATGCACGAATTGTCAAAGAGGAGAAAATATCTTTCACGGGTCAAATCGAATTCTGTATATATGGGCCATGGAATATTTCAAGAGACGTTCACCTGTCTGTGATAGTTTACCATTGATCGAATATGACTGGATTGTCACTCATCACAAGAGGGTTGATAAGAATGACAGACCAATGAATTCATTTGAATATTTGGATTTCTTGAAGACTTTGCCAGACCAAGGAGTCAGATGGGTATTAGATTGGACCGATTGCCTTAAGCCAGCTTTACGTACAAAGTCATCAAATTTCATACCATTGTTAGGGACTCAGGGCATTGCTGCTTACACACCGAAGAGGTTTCTCAGACAACTCGGACGTATTCAAGGCCTGCCACCCACACCCTGATGAGATCGCGCGTACGGAAGACTACCAAGACCCTTGGATTTTAGGCTTACTACTCGTTGAACTCAAGACCCCTTGGATGGATCTTCCAAGAACCCTTGAAGTGGAGTAGATTGCTTGAACTTTTCCCCTTGAAGATGCCCTCGATCCTAGAAAAAACCAAGATGAACCAAATTGAGCGCATTCAATCGTTCAAACCTAATTATCTAAAGATCTTGAACAAAACCGAAAGGAAACTCTAAGCGAGATTAGATGGTTGCCACAAGCAAAGCTTGATAAGACCTATGGCGGTTCTCAATCACCAAAGAATCAAGAAAATTCTGGAGAGAATTTCACTCAAAATATCATAAACGTTCTGTCTCATGTTGTTCCCCAGAAACCCTTATATAGGGCGGCACAAAAAACATAACCAAGAAAGTACTTTACCTTAGTTGTAACCTAATATTCGACTATTAAAGATTACAACTCTAAAAATTGCATAAAACAACTAAAACAAACTTTCTGATGGTACCCGCGGCACCTATCCGCGGCGCGGGTACAGGGCGCGGGTTCGGTCAGAAAGTTTGGCATTCCAAGCACTTCACGAACGAGCCTTCTGATGGTACCCGCGGCACCTATACGCGGCGCGGGTTCATGGCGCGGGTTCGGTCAGAAGGTTTGGCACTTCATTCCCATGCTTGAATCATCCTTCCTTCCTTGGTCAGCCCATAAGCAAAGTACACTACGTGACAAAGGATCCATGTTGGTCGCCTTGCACACATTATCCAGCGTGTCCACAATGAGACCATGCAAAGCATCCTTCATTTTCCTAGCTCTTGACCTAGTCATAGGACCATCCAAGTCTTGAAGTACATCCTCAGTCACCTTGGAAGCTTGCTGACCTTGGGACCTATCATTCCCTCCTTCCTCGAAAGGATTCGTCCTCGAATCACCTACATCAAACAAAGACAAGTCAGAAACATTAAAAGTTGCACTAATGTTTCCATACTCACTAGGTAAATCCACTTTGTAGGCATTGTCCCCAATTCTTTCAAGGATCTGGAAGGGTCCGTCCCCCCTAGGATGCAACTTAGACTTCCTCTGTTGAGGAAATCTTTCCTTCCTCATGTGCACCCAAACCCAATCTCCGGGCTCAAATACGACTTTCACGCGACCCTTGTTTGCTACCTTTGCAAAATGCTCATTCTTTTTCTGCACATTCTCACGCACCTTAGCATGAAGATCCCTAACAAATTGAGCTTTCTTTTTACCTTCAAGATCAGCAACTTCATTAGTAGGCAAAGGTAAAATATCTAAAGGAGTTAGGGGATTAAAACCATAAACAACCTCAAAAGGTGAGTAAGATGTAGTGGAATGAACAGTCCTATTATAAGCAAACTCAATGTGTGGTAAACATTTTTCCCAATTCTTTAAGTTCTTTTGAATGATTGCACGCAATAGTGTAGAAAGGGTTCTATTAACTACTTCAGTTTGACCATCAGTTTGTGGATGTGCAACAGTAGAAAACAATAGTTTAGTACCAAGTTTACTCCACAAAGTGCGCCAAAAATGACTCAAAAATTTAACATCTCTATCACTAACAATGCTACGTGGCAAACCATGCAATCTAACAATTTCCTTAAAGAACAAATCAGATATGTAAGTGGCATCATTAGTTTTTGAACATGCAATGAAGTGTGCCATCTTACTAAATCTGTCTACCACAACAAACACACTATCTTTACCACTAGAAGATCTCGGTAATCCCAAAACAAAATCCATAGAAATGTCCACCCAAGGTTGTGAAGGAACGGGTAAAGGTGTATACAAACCATGGGGTTGAACTCGAGACTTTGCTTGCTTGCAAGTAATACATTTAGCACAAATAGATTCAACGTCAACTCGCATGTTAGGCCAAAAGAAATGCTCATGCAACACGTGCAAAGTTTTCTTGACACCAAAGTGTCCCATAAGACCACCCCCATGAGTTTCCCTAACCAACAACTCACGCATAGAACACCTAGGCATGCATAATCTATGACCTTTGAATAAAAATCCATCATGCCTAAAGTAATCAAGATGAGCACATTTAGAACATAAAGACCAGATTTTCGAAAAATCTAAATCATGCTCATATAATTCCTTAATACAATCAAAACCAAGCAATTTAGTTTGAAGAGTGGTAATAAGAGTATACCTTCTCGACAATGCATCAGCTACCACATTTTCTTTACCTTGCTTGTACTTGATCGTATATGGAAAGGACTCGATAAACTCCAACCACTTCGCATGTCTTTTGTTGAGCTTGCCTTGAGTCTTCAAAAACTTCAAGCTCTCATGGTCAGAGTGAATCACAAACTCTTTGGGAAGGAGATAGTGCTGCCAGGTTTGAAGAGTTCGTACAAGGGCATAGAGCTCCTTGTCGTATGTGGGATAATTCAAGGTTGCACCGCTTAGTTTCTCACTAAAGTACGCAATGGGCTTGGAATCCTGCATAAGAACAGCCCCAATACCTACTCCAGAAGCATCACATTCAACCTCGAAAAGCTTGTCAAAATTAGGTAAACACAACAAAGGTGCATTAGTTAACATGTCCTTTAATAAATCAAATGCCTCTTGGTGTTTACTTTCCCACTTAAAAACAGAATTTTTCTTAACAAGTTCATTAAGAGGTGCAGCAATAGTAGAAAAATTTCGCACAAATCTCCTATAAAAACTTGCTAGACCATGGAAAGACCTAACATCATTAGCACTTTTTGGTGTAGGCCAATCACGTATGGCTTGTACCTTAGACTCATCAACATGTACACCCCTAGAGCTAACAATGAATCCAAGGAACACAATGCTTTCCGTGCAAAATGAACATTTAGCCAAGTTAGCATAAAGATGATGCTCTCGTAATACACATAAAACTTGGTGCAAGTGCTCAACATGATCCTCAAGTGACCTACTATAGACTAGAATGTCATCAAAATAAACCACAACAAATTTACCAATGAAAGCCCTAAACACATAGTTCATAAGCCTCATGAATGTACTAGGTGCATTAGTTAAACCAAAAGGCATAACTAACCATTCATACAATCCATACTTGGTCTTAAATGCGGTTTTCCATTCATCACCTACTTTCATTCTAATCTGATAATATCCACTTTTAAGATCAATTTTTGAAAAAATAGTAGAACCATGCAATTCATCAAGCATATCATCTAACCTAGGAATAGGATGACGATACTTTACCGTTATCTTGTTGATGGCTCTACAATCAACACACATGCGCCATGTTCCATCCTTCTTCGGCACCAAAATGACTGGTACGGCACATGGTGACATACTCTCACGAACAAATCCTTTCTCCACAAGTTCATCCACTTGTCTTTGAATCTCTTTTGTCTCCTCAGGATTTGCTCTATAAGCAGGGCGATTGGGTATGCTAGCACCAGGTACAAAATCGATTTGGTGCTCAATCCCCCTCAATGGTGGCAATCCATGTGGTATATCTTCAGGGAATACGTCTTCAAAATCCTGCAAAAGAGACACCACAATACTAGGTAAGTTAGGGTTAAGAACATTAAGTTCGCCAAAAGAGAGAAGAACATCTTTATATAGAACAAGTAGAAGTTGTTGCTTAGCCTCCAAAGCTGAAGCAATTTCACTCTTGGTAGCAAAAGCATTCACTTGCTTTGTTCTCTCTTTCTTCTCACTTATAACCCTATTTTGTTCACCATTTACTATGCCATTTTGGTCAACCTCATGACCAAACTGAAGCCCCTTCTTAACTTCTCCACGAGCTTGTGACTTTTGTTCCTCCCTTACCTTGAATTCCTTTGCAATTCTTACTTGGTCCGCGTGTGCCTCAGACGGTTTGATGGAATCCAAGGTGATTCTTCGGTTGTCCCACATGAAGGAATACCTATTCTTGTAGCCATCATAAGTGACCCTCCTATCAAATTGCCAAGGACGTCCAAGAAGTATGTGACACGCTTGCATGGGAATCACATCACACCACACCTCATCCTTGTACTTGTTGATGGAGAATGGTACCCTAACTTGCTTGGTAACCCTCATGTCCCCAACCTCAGCTAGCCAATGCAATTTGTATGGCTTGGGATGGCGTTTAGTCTCAAGGCCCAACTTATCTACAAACAAAGTAGAAGCAACATTAGTACAAGATCCACTGTCAATAATCATGCTACATACCTTGTTTTGCACGGTACACCTAGTGTGGAAAATATGATCTCTTTGTAGATCCACTTCATCCTCCTTAGGTGCAATGCTAAGAGCACGCCTAGTGACAAGGACTTCACCTTGATCCCCACCATACAGATTATCTTCATCTTCAAATCCTCCCTCCAATGGAGGCATCTCCTCGTTATCTTCACTTGAAGCTACACTAGCTACTTCACCATCTTCAAAAATAACCATAGTGCGCTTGTTTGGACAAGAAGCAGCTATGTGCCCGAACCCTTGGCACTTAAAACATTTAATCTCTCTTTGCCTAGGCTTCACAATTTGCTTACCCTTAGGATCTTGCTTTGTAGTTGGTTCAGCCCTAGGCAATGGTGCACGAGTTGGAGGACCATGTGATTGTTCAGCATCTCTAAAGCCCTTCTTTGGTTGTTCAACTCTCCAACTAGTACGATTTTGTGTAGTGGAAAAACCCTCTAGCACGCCTGCTTTTCAGTTGTCTCTCAACCTTGATTGCTTTTTTCCACCAAGTCGTCCATCTCTAGATAATGTTGTAGCTCTACAATTTCAGCAATTTCTGAAGTTCAAACCAGCTAGAAAACGTGACATAAGAGCCTCTCCATCCTCCCTAATGTCCGCTTTGATCATGAGCATTTCCATCTCCTTGTAGTACTCGTCAACGCCCATAGATCCTTGCTTCAAGAATTGTAGACGCCTATGTAAGTCACGTGAGTAATAACTTGGGACAAACCTCTTCTTCATAATGGCTTTCATCTCCCCCCAAGTCCTCACGGGTTCAGCTCCACACCTCCTCCTATCTTTGACAAGTTGATCCCACCAAACACTTGCGTAGTCGGTGAATTCAACTGCAGCTAGTTGCACTTTCTTTACCTCGGAGTAGTTGTGACACTCAAATACATGTTCCACCTTTCTCTCCCATTCAAGATATGCCTCAGGGTCTAATTTGCCTTGGAATGAAGGTATTTTCATCTTAATGCTTCCCAAATTTCCATCAGGCTCACGTGGTACCCTCCTTCCTCTCCGTTGAATAACTTCATCAAACTCCGACCCCTCTTCAATATCATCATCATAAGCTGGATTTCGAGTCATTCTAGTGTTGGAACCAACTTCTCTACCATCATATTGATCTCCTCGAGCTCTAGATGCTTGCTCCACATTGTCCATTCTCATGGACATGCTTTGCATTTGCTCCATGAGGCGTTGGAAGTTATCTTGCATGCCTCTCATCATGGCTTTAAGATCATCATGTTCCGCCATAGTACCTTAAACCTGCAAAATAAAAGGTTAAAACAATATAAACAAGAATTTGTAGATCACTCCCTTAGTGTTTGCACTCGCTTCCCTCAAATTTGTTGGCTTTTACCCTCCTTGTGCTCACCACTAAGCCTTTTTTTTCACTCAATGAATTTTCTTGTTGGCCCTTTAGAGAAGAACCAGCTCACTCAATCTTACCAAGGCTTATAGCAACACCAATCTGTGAGAGTAAATGTAGAGGTCAAAAATAAGTATGCTTAGAGTGTTTTGTTCAAGAGAGTAACAAAGAATAACCAAGAATCAAGAACAGACACGATATAGACACCCTAATGTGTGATATAATTGTGTGATGTTTCTTGATTTTTAATGTTCTTTGGAAGAAAAATAACCAAACTTATGCAAAAAATAATATTCCAACAAAACACTAAGAATAAGAAGAATAGAACCTAGTCAATTAAACTTTCGTACGTGGCGTTGTTCTCTGTCCAACGATCTGTTTGTTTCAACAGGTCTACTCGGTTGCACAAGGACAGTATTCCAGCCAAATATACTTCAGTTTAATTGGTTTAGTTCGTGTGCTTGGCTTTTATCACCTTGCACGCCTTTTTCACTTTCTTTTGTGTTGCACGACTTTTCTTTGTGCAAGACTTTTTTTTTTTTTAAATTCAAAACCCAAATAACCCACAAAAATCAAACAAAAAAAAAAGTAAAATTCACCGAATGAACAGTGAATTCCGATGAACAGTACCACCGTGAACAGTAAACCCTAGTGTGAACAGTAGCCGCCGTGAACAGTGATGCTACAGTACTGTGAACAGTACTGCGAAATTTTTTTTTTTTTTCTCAAGAATCTTCAACACTAGGATGGCAAATCCAAGAAACCAATTCTTTTGAAAGATTTTTGCACAAGAATTCTAAGAAAACAATAAAAACAGTCAAGAAAATACAAAATACCACACAACTCTAGAATTCTTGATTGAGAAGCAACCAAGAACGACTCTAAACAAACCCTAAAGCACGAATTTAATAAGGAAACAACGAAAACTAAAGGTTGAAATTTTAAGAATGTCAAAGACGGACAGAAACAAAATTCAACGTAGGCAAACACAATTTGAAAAGAAAAAGACAGCACGAAACAAACAAAATATTAGGGCTAGGCACGAAGCTCTTGCCTTAATATCACGAAACAACGAACAAAGGGATATATCCGCAATTCCAAAGGAACAAACGGATTGATAGAACCTGGAAATCCAAAGAAGTTGGCTCTGATACCAATTGATGAGATCGCGCGTACGGAAGACTACCAAGACCCTTGGATTTTAGGCTTACTACTCGTTGAACTCAAGACCCCTTGGATGGATCTTCCAAGAACCCTTGAAGTGGAGTAGGTTGCTCGAACTTTTCCCCTTGAAGATGCCCTCGATCCTAGAAAAACCAAGATGAACCGAATTGAGCGCGTTCAATCGTTCAAACCTAATTCTCTAAAGATCTTGAACAAAACCGAAAGGAAACTCTAAGCGAGATTGGATGGTCGCCACAAGCAAAGCTTGATAAGACCTATGGCGGTTCTCAATCACCAAAGAACCAAGAAAATTCTGGAGAGAATTTCACTCAAAATATCATAAACGTTCTGTCTCATGTTGTTCCCAAGAAACCCTTATATAGGGCGGCACAAAAAACATAACCAAGAAAGTACTTTACCCTAGTTGTAACCTAATATTCGACTATTAAAGATTACAACTCTAAAAATTGCATAAAACAACTAAAACAAACTTTCTGATGGTACTCCGCGGCACCTATCCGCGGCGCGGGTACAGGGCGCGGGTTCGGTCAGAAAGTTTGGCATTCCAAGCACTTCACGAACGAGCCTTCTGATGGTACCCGCGGCACCTATACGCGGCGCGGGTTCATGGCGCGGGTTCGGTCAGAAGGTTTGGCACTTCATTCCCATGCTTGAATCATCCTTCCTTCCTTGGTCAGCCCATAAGCAAAGTACACTACGTGACAAAGGATCCATGTTGGTCGCCTTGCACACATTATCCAGCGTGTCCACAATGAGACCATGCAAAGCATCCTTCATTTTCCTAGCTCTTGACCTAGTCATAGGACCATCCAAGTCTTGAAGTACATCCTCAGTCACCTTGGAAGCTTGCTGACCTTGGGACCTATCACACCCGAACCAGCTAATTTCACCATCAGTTTTGATAAAGGAATTTGTCCATATCTCGTTCCAATGAAGACCCAAATCACTTCTGCTTAGGGCACATTATCCAATGATGACAACATTGTCTATGATCCGCAGTTTAAGCAAATGGGTTTGATCACTCCTCAGTACGAAGATTGGTTTCGGAATCTCAAAGGGAACAGACCGCAAGTTGCACCGTCCGAGGAAGTAAGAAGATTGATGGCCATTATCGAGGCAAAAGATAAAGAAAACCTGCAATTAAAACAATCCGTGGAGCTGAACAAGAAAGTGGGAGAATGAAACAAAGAGTTATATGAGCAGTCAAGAGAGAAGTATCAAGAGTTGAAAAGAAAATGCAGTGAACTGTATGATGAAGCAGAACGCATGAAAAATCCTTACTTTAGAGAATCAAAAGATGCTATGATAGATAGGCTAAAGAGGTTTAATGACTTTGCACACAGCCGTCTTCGAGAGATGATGTAAACAGTGTATTTTAAATTTTAGATCTATCAATAAAAATGGTCTTCTTTTTTTTCTGATTTGAAAGTACAGGTTTGATAAACAGGCCCTACTTCGACAGTGCTGCATCATGTTAGGCCTACCCTTGGCATAATAAAGGCACCCCCCTAAGACATGCATCCGAGTTATTTATATACCTACTTATTTTGGTCTTTTTCTCTTTCTTTTGATAATAAAATTGACAGTGACAATGATGATGGAGCGACTAAACTTTCTTTCCTTATGATGTACATTTCAGGTAATTTAAATCATAGCTTTATTTCAAAGAAGCCCCATCGTTACCAGATCTCGAAGTCAAGCTTTGAAGCGTATAAACATGAGTTTGACTCCGGACGCTTCAGAAAGACCAACTCAAGCGGTGTCAGTAGATTTCTCTGCACTAGAGGGCTCAGCTAAGCGAAGTACTAGGTAGGTTTAATGAATTGAGTGCAGAAATGGCTTCTCAAAGGCGTGTCATTGATCAACTTGTCGCAAATAGCAGTGGTGGTGCTCCGAATAACCCAGTGCCAGCAGTTGACCACACCCCTGCACAGGTTAACCAATTGCCTCTCACGACCAATATGCAAGCTGCTTCCATCTCACCTTTTGCCAATCCTATTGAAGGACCGTCTGCCCATTTTAACCCTAATCCTTTACACATGCACCCTAATTATGTCCAAATGAACCTACCCAATTATCCAGTTCTCCAATCCCATCCACATATCAACTCAAATATTCCACCCAATCTTCAGGCACCTCATTATCAAGTAGCAGAACCTTTTGTTTGGGATATAGCCTCTCAAGGAAAACCAGCCATGGAGGAAAATGCTACGACTGTGGATAAAGATTTGTTGAAAAGATTGGATCGATTTGAGAATTTCATGAAGAAAAGTCAAGGGTTACACAAGCATGGCGGGTTAGGTTATGATGAACTTTGTCTTTTTCCGGACGTTCAGTTGCCATTGGGCTTCAAGGCGCCTAAATTCACTAGGTATGATGGAACTGGAAATCCCAAGACGCATCTTAAGATGTTTGCCAACAAATTTGGCAAACCGGTAGACAATGAGAATTTACCAATGCGTTTGTTCCCTGAAGAGTCTGGAGGGTGATGCATTAGACTGGTATTCGAATTTGAAGCCTCAGGAGATAAAGAGTTGGTTGGATCTATCAACGGCTTTTGTCAAGCAATATGAATTCAACTGTGAATTGGCTTCCAACACGAACTACGCTGGAAAGTACTAAGAGGAAGCCTTCAGAGGATCATAAGACATACGCCAAACGTTGGAGAAAGTTGAACTGCCAAGGTGGAACCTCCCATGAATGAAGAGGAGATTGTCCGAACTTTCATTAAGGCCCATGACCCGTCATATTTTGAGGAGATCTTTCGCATGTCGGGGAGTTCATTTTCTGCCATCATCAACAAGTTAGAGGAATACGATGAACTTGTCAAGGCAGGCAAAATTGTTAATGTGACAGCTTTGAAGTTACAGTTGGAAGCTTTGCAAAATCAGAATTCGGGCAGTAATGGGAAGAAACCCCCGTTTAAGAAGAAGGAAGGAGAGACTACTTTTGTATGGGATCAAGGCCCATCCTTTAGACCCAGAATTCAAAACTATCCTCCATACACAGCCCCTTACCAACAACCTCTCCATTCTCAACCAGTTTATCACACTAACACCCAGCATCATCATCAACCCAACTATCCAAATTATTCTGTCCCACTACCAGCTCCCTGACCAACTTTCCAAAATTACCCTCGTCCTCCATATAACCCAAGACCACCACAGCAAAACAACATCCACATCACACCAAACCCATTTCAAGCCAACCGAGACCAAGTCCAAAGGCCACCCTGAACTTACACCAATCTAGGCCTTCCCATTGACCAGTTGTATAAGCAGTTGAAAGCCGCTGGTAAAATTGGAGTGATTCCGGCAAAAGTTTACAATAAGAGTTTGCCTGCAGGATACAATCCCCACGCTATTTGTGCATACCATTCAGGGAGTGCAGGACACTCAACGACCAATTGTTGGATTTTAAAGAATCATATTCAGGACATGATTGAGTTTGGAGAGATCGTTCTCAGAAGACCGGGGGAACATGGACCCAGTGTGAGCAAAAACCCTCTTCCAGAGCATGGGAACATTGTCGGAGCTATCACTGCTGACGAGGAATTTGATGACCCTGCTTCGTATATTATGGATGAATATGAGATCGAAAGCATAATGGAAGCTGATTTTGTCAAGATGAGGGAAGAGTTTTCTGCTAAAGTGCCTGTAGCAAAGAACAAAGATGTCATCTTCAAGAATGAGCTGAAACAGTCAGTGCCCGAAAAAGATGAGCCTTTTGTGTTAGAAAGATGTCTTGATCCGTTCATTTTGGACCTGCCTCCTTTTGAATTGGATATGCCTGAACCCGTTGTGCTCGAGTTTCCAGAACAGATGCCTGTGAATAGTTTACAGGAAGTACCGTGGAATTACGAGGAACCTGCATTGTTGATTGGGAATAAGAAGTTGTTAAAAGAAGAAGTGGATGCTGTCACTAGATCTGGGAGAGTTCTAGGAGAGTCCGAGACAAATGCCTCAATCCAAAACTCAAGGGAATTCTCTGCTGCCTAAGCAACCCGTATCTGAAAAGGATGCTCTGGATTTTTTGAAATTGATTAAGAGAAGCGAATACAAAATAGTAGAACAGTTGGACAAGGCACCTGCCCATATCTCTTTCCTGAACTTGCTCTTGACTTCCGAATTGCACAGGGAAGCTTTGCTAAAAGTGCTTAATGAGACTCACGTTTCTAAAGATATTCCCGTTGATAAGTTTTCTAATGTTGTGGGCAGCATCCTCGCTTCAGCTCGTATTAGTTTCTCTGACGATGATTTGACTGCAGAAGGGATTGCACACAACAAGGCATTGTACATATCAGTGCGTTGTAACGGGAAGCTGTTACCAAGGGTTTTGGTGGATAATGGATCAGCTTTAAATATCTGTCCGTGGGCTACTATTGTCAAACTTGGGCTATCTGATGTTAAGCTTCGCACATCAGCTGTCGTGGTGAGAGGCTTTGATGGAACTAGGAGGGAGCCGATGGGTGAAATCGATTTGGTTTTAGAAGTTGGCCCAGCTCAGTTTCAGGTTTCTTGTCAAGTCATGGATTTCTCTGGTGCTTACAATGTTCTATTGGGAAGACCATGGATACATACTTCTAACTTGGTGCCTTCTTCGCTGCATCAAATGCTCAGATTCATTGTAAATGATCAATTAATCACCTGTATTTGCCGAAGATGACTGTGCTATGAGTGGTTAATGCCAATTCAAAAGGGAGAGATAGTGCAAAATCTTCAGTTTCTGCTCATCGTGTTGAAGATGTTGTCTCTACGGGGTGGGTTGTGAAGAACGAATCATTCATCAAAACAGATGTATCTGAGGCCAGTGTCATGATGGCTAAAGAAATGATTCGAGGAGGTTATGAGATAGGAAAGGGTCTCGGGAGAAATCTGCAAGGACGTCTGGAACCAATAGAGCTCCCAATGCAAAAGGACACCTTCGGATTAGGATTTCATCCAACTGCGAAAGATAGGAGGGAGATGAGGAATCGAAAACTTGCTGAAAAGGAAGGAAAGCGGTCTGGGATGCATATTCCGCCATTGTGCTACACTTTTCCTCGCTCATCTGGGGTGGTGATATCTGATCTTGATGAAGAGAATTCTGCAGATGGGATTCGAATTGGGTATATCTCAGTTGTTTGTCGGAGCTATCTGTGATGTCACTCCGTCAGAATCTTCTGAATTTTCAACAATTGCTGAGGGTGCCCTTCAAAATTGGACAGCTGATTATCTCCCAATTCAAAGGGAGTTTCGGTAAATTTAGGGGATTGTCTTTTGTTCAGACTCATGCTTAGATAGGGCTTTACTTAGGATATTTTGTTTAGTGCTTGCTTTTGTTTCTTGACTCTAGTCCCTTTTGCATATGTCAATGTCTTGTAAGTCGAAATATGTTTTGTTCTTGGTATAGAGTTTCAAGATGAATGTGTCCTTGAGTAAGGTCCCTATCTATAAAGATGATGTCTTTTGTTGATTTACCGTTTATTTCTAAATTTGAAGCAATGAAGAATTTTTCTTATTAGTTTTCAATAATTTCTTTTATTTATTTGTCTTGTGTGTGTTTGTGTTATCTTTTTCAGATGGCCATCAATAAAATCATTTGACCCTTTGGATGTCACAATTCTAGAAGTTGATGATTGCAATCTCGATATCTCTCGTGAGTTGAAATTATGGAATCTGAAATTCAAAATGAGATTGATACCGAGGAGAATATGAATCTTTGTCAAAAACTCTTGAACAATATGAAGAGAAACCCAAACCGAACTAGAAGAAACAGAATCCATTAACATTGGCACTGAAACAGAGCTTAAGGAAATCAAAGTCAGCATTCATTTGAATAAGAAGCAAAAACAGGAGATGATTGAATTTTTGACTTTATTTCAAGATGATTTTCGCATGGTCATATGATGATGTAGCTGGAATTTCTACGGACATAGTGGTTCATAAATTGCCAACTGATCCAAATATTTCACCCGTGAAGCAGAAAGCCTCGCAAGTTCAAACCAGATATGAGTCTCAAAATCAAGGAGCAAATTGTAAAACAACTCAATGCTGGGATCATTATGGTGTCTCATTATCCCATTTGGCTTTCAAATCCCGTTCCTGTCCCAAAGAAAAATGGGGAGGTGCGAGTTTGTGTGGATTATAGAGATCTTAACAAGGCAAGTCCAAAAGATGATTTTCCTCTGCCGAACATTCATATCCTTTTGGACAATACCGCAGGGCACGAGGTCGTATCATTTGGAGATTGTTTTTCGGGGTATCACCAGATTTTGATGGCAGAAGAAGATAGAGAGAAGACTGCTTTTGTCACCCCTTGGGGAATATTTTGCTATAGAGTGATGCCTTTCGGATTGAAAAATGCTGGAGCCACTTATCAAAGGACAATGACCACCCTGTTTCATGATATGATCCACAAAGAGATGGAGGTTTACGTGGATGACATCATAATCAAATCTAAAAGGGTCGAGGATCACTTGGTGGATTTGAGAAAATTGTTTGAGAGATTGAGGAAATACAATTTGAAGTTGAATCCTGCTAAGTGTGCTTTTGGAGCTCCAGCAGGCAAATTATTGGGGTTCATTGTTAGCAAGAAAGGTATCGAGATAGATCCTGCTAAAATCAAAGCAATTCGCGACATGCCAATTCCAAAGACTCAAAGAGATGTAAAAAGTTTTTTGGGAAGAATCAATTTCATTGGCAGGTTCATCGCCCAACTGACTTCTACTTGTGAACCTTTGTTCAAGTTGTTGAAGAAAAATGTACCTATGAAATGGAATGAGGATTGTCAAAAGGCTTTTGATAAGATTAAAGATTACTTGTTGAATCCTCCAATTTTAGTGCCGCCCCAACCTGGTAGACCTCTGATTATGTACTTATCTGTGCTTGACGAAGCTGTAGGATGTGTTTTGGGGCAACATGATGAATCAGGGAAAAAGAGAACAGGCCATCTACTATCTCAAGTAAGAAATTTACTGCGTATGAGGCTAATTATTCATTTCTGGAGAGAAGCTGTTGTGCGTTGGCTTGGGCGGTTCAAAAACTAAGGCATTATTTGCTTAGTCACACCACCTACCTCATTTCCCGTTCTGATCCCTTGAAGTATTTGTTGGAAAAACCAATGCTTACTGGACGGATGGCCAAATGGCAAATGATTCTTTCTGAATTTGACATTGTTTTCACAACGCAGAAGGCGATTAAAGGGCAGGCTATAGCAGATCACTTGGCAGAAAATCCAAGAGAGAATGATTACCAAGCCACTCAATACTTACTTTCCCAGATGAAGAAATCTTGTTCGTTGGTGCAATTGAAGATATGAGTGAGCAGTACTTGGGGTGGAGATTGTTCTTTGATGGCGCTTCAAATGCTTTCGGGGCTCGGAATCGGTGCAGTTCTAGTTTCACCCGAAGGGAAGCATTATCCTGCAACTGCCAAGCTTGTGTTTTCCTTGCACTAATAATATGGCAGAGTACTGAAGCCTGTATTCTTGGATTGAAGATGGCGTTAGAGATGGAGGTTAGAGACTTGGTGGCATTTAGTGATTCCTGACTTGCTTGTGCATCAGACACTCAAGCAATGGGCGACTCGAGATTCTAAAATCATTCCCTATCATTGCAGTCTAATCAACCTGGCTTCCAAGTTCAGAAGTTTGGAGTTTCGGCACATTCCACGGACACGTAATGTGTTTGCAGATGCCTTGGCTACTTTGTCCTCAATGATTAAACATCCCGATGAATTGGTGATTGAGCCTATCCAATATACGGCTTCAAGAGGAACCAGCTCACTGTTGGGTTGCAGAAGAAGTTTCAGACGGTCGGCCTTGGTATCATGATATCAAAGAATTCATTAAAACTGGATCTTACCCTCCTGGTGCTAATGCAGTTTCAAAAGGCTTTTTGCGCAGAATGTCTTCAAAATTCTTTTTGAATGGAGAAATACTGTACAAGAGAACGTCTGACTTGGGTCTGTTAAGGATGTGTTGATAAAGAAGAGGCCCACCAAATGATGAAAGAAGTTCACAGCGGTGTGTGTGGACCGCACATGAATGGGCATTTGTTGGCTAAAAAGATCATGAGAATGGGATATTTTTGGCTTACTATGGAGCACGACTGTGTAGATTTTGTTCGAAAGTGTATTAAATGCCAAATGCATGGTGATGTGATACATGCTCCTCCTACGGAACTACATAGTATGACTGCTCCTTGGCCATGTTCGATGTGGGGAATGGATGTAATTGGAACCATTGATCCTCCTGCTTCGAATGGACATCGATTCATCTTAGTGGCAATAGAGTATTTCACCAAATGGGTTGAGGCTGCATCTTACAGGCATGTGACTAAGAAAGTTGTGGCAGATTTTCTGAAAAATCATATCATCTGTCGTTTTGGAGTGCCCGAGACATTAATCACTGATAATGCCAAAAATCTCAACAACGACATGGTGGATGGGTTGTGTGAACAATTCAAAATCAATCATAGAAATTCTGCTATTTACAGACCCCAGATGAACGGAGCTGTGGAAGCTGCCAACTAAGAATTTGAAGAAGATCATTCGAAAGATGACTGATACACACAGAGATTGGCATGAGAAGCTACCTTATGCATTGATGGGGTATAGAACTGCCATAAGGACTTCTACTCGGGGCAACTCCTTACTCTCTTATGTACGGAATGGAGGCGGTAATACCTGCTGAAGTTGAGATCCCGTCCTTGCGTATATTGATGGATGCTCAGTTAGAAGAAGCTGAATGGGTCAGAGAACGTCATGAGCAGTTGTCACTGATCGACGAAAAGCGGTTAAATGCCGTTTGTCACGGACAGTGTTACCAAAAACGAATGGCCCGCTGCTTATCAGAAGAAAGTCAAACCTCGCCAATTCGAGATTGGAGACAAGGTTTTAAAGCGAATTCTTCCTATTCAAGAAGAGGCAAAAGGGAAATTCGCTCCAAATTGGCAAGGTCCATTCATTGTCAAGAAGGTATTATCAGGTGGAGGTCTTGTGCTGGCGGAGATGGATGGTCAAGAATTTCCTCAAATCATCAATTCAGACTTGGTAAAAAAGTTTTACATTTGATTAGTAAATTTTCTTTCAAAATTATTGCGAAAAAAGAGACGGATCAAAGGCGGGCCTTCTTTCTTTTCCCTTAAATATTCTTCTCCTCTAGTTTTCCCCTTTGAGCTTTCAGAATCTATAAATTTCGTTTCATAACCCACTTGATGGTTGCATCCCCACTTTGGGGCAAGATTTTTGTTTTGTTGGTCGCCCGTAAAAAAAATAAAAAAAGAGAAAACCCCACGAGAAAGTGATAAATTGGGGCAAATTTAAAAAAAAAAAAAAAGAAGAAGAAAAGAAGAAAAGAGAGCAAAAGTAAGAGATAAAAGTTGGGATAATTCATTCTGAGAAATGCAACCTCAAGACAATCAACCCTTTCACAAATTCTGCTTTCCGGCCTTAACTTTTTTAGGACACCTTAACCTGACCCCGTATTGAAAAGCCGAGAATGTTACCGACCTCCGTCTTTATTTTGTGATAATTTTGATATGAAAATTTGCAAATCAAAAAGGGCATATGATGTTAATATATCTATCCAAATTTATCAAGGGAAGATTGTCTTACTGATGCCAAATATTCTTCAAATACTAGTCTGATTTAATGAAATAGGGAATGACCACTCAAGATTCGAATGATTGTTGTTCTATGTCTTCCTTTATAAAGGTGAAAACCCGAAAGGGCGCCTAAAAAAAAAAAAAAGAGAAAAAGAGAAAGAAAGAAAAAGGGAGGAGGAAACCTTAGTGAAAACCTGAAAGGGCGCTAAGGTGGGAATCTCGTGCACACAAACGAAGCAGATAAAGGAGAAGTGACGAAGTTGAAGAGCTGGTGACTATGTTCGCTTGGGTTTTCTCTTCATGGTTGTTCTTCTTCTAGCAGTATCAAGCTTCTGGTTGATGACATCAAAAAGGGTCAAATGTGACATTCGTGGTCAAAAGCCTGTTTTCAACACCGTGGAATAAATTGTTTTGTCACAGTTGAAATTCTTAACTTGTTTTTGACGAAAATTATTTTACACTTACTTTTACTTGTTATGATGTGTTATTTTCCCATTTTGTAGTTTTGATTTCAAATGTGATGACTACATAAAATATCTATGTGTACATGTATATGTATATATAATAGATGAAAGATAGTGAAATCAAATAAATTGTTTTGCATCAGTCATTCATTAGATTTGTGTCAAAAGACAATCCTCTTAAGTTATCATGAAAAATCACGGCAGTCGATATTTGCAAGTCATAATGAAAGGACAATTGGTGGATGCTGATAGACTGCGAAGATCAGAGACAACTCACAGGGATGGATTTGGGATTAGATATCGACGCCAAGAACTCATGTTTACACGTTTCACAAAGCCTGAGGGATTACACGGTGGCGGCACACTGTTTAATCATCTTTTCATTTTCCAATTGCAGGTAAAATCATGAGTTCGTCATTGATATTCCAAAAAAAAAAAAAAAGAGAGAGAGAGAAGACTGGGGCAAGTCTTTTGTAGCTGGCCTTGGCCTAAGTGGAGTATTATTCCAATCAAAGATTGATTTAAATTTGACACTGGGGCAATTTTTTGAAAAAATTTTGGTTTCACATTGATTCTAATATCTCATGTTTTAACCCGTCTTGGGAAGGACTGATTTCAAATTTACACTGGGGCAAATTTTAAAGGATGGATTTCAAATTGATTTCACTTGATTTATATTGGAGAAAATTTTTTGGTATAAGATTTTATTTATTCACTTATTTATTTCTTTCAAATAGATTTTTGATATGTTACATAGAGTCAAAAAAAAAAAAATCATCATCAATCAAAATACTTTGTAAACTGCTTTCAATAGCTTAATCTTTTTCATGAATTAATCTAGCAAATTGGGTGTTTCACATTACTTTTTGGGCTGCTTTTCGACTTAAAAAAAAAAAATCTTTTTCATGCATGTTCAGCAAACTGGACCTTTCACGTTTACTTTTCCAAGTCTGGCAAACCGGACTTTGCTATTGCATCTCACCCCAGCAAACTAGGGTGCATGTCCAGCAAACTGGACCTTTCACGTTTAATTTTCTTGTACTCACCCTAGCAAACTGGGTGCATGTCCAGCAAACTGGACCTTTCACGTTTATTTTCAAGTTTGGCAAACCAAACTTTGTACTGCATCTCACCCCAGCAAACTGGACCTTCACGTTTAATTTCTTGTACTCACCCCAACAAACTAGGTGCATGTCCAGCAAACTGGACCTTCACGTTTAATTTCTTATACTCACCCCAGCAAACTGGGTGCATGTCCAGGAAACTGGACCTTTCACATTTACTTTCTTGTACTCACCCCAGCAAATTGGGTGCATGTCCAACAAACTGGACCTTTCACGTTTATTTTCCAAGTCTGGCAAATCGGACTGTGTATTGCATCTCACCCCAGTAAACTGGGTGCATGTCCAGCAAACTGGACCTTTCACGTTTATTTTCCAAGTTTGGCAAACCAAACTTTGTATTGCATCTCATCCCAGCAAACTGGGTGCATGTCCAGCAAACTGGACCTTCACGTTTAATTTTTTTGTATTCACCCCAGCAAACTGGGTGCATGTCCAACAAACTGGACTTTCATATTTAATTTCCTTTGCACTTCATCAATCCTAGCAAACTAGGCCACACACTTCTCCAGCAAACTGGACGTTTCATATTTTATTTTAATTTGATTTTTTCAAGTCGGGCAGCCCAAAATTTTACTTTCACCATTCGAACTACGTTTTGACCTGATTCCCTTGTGTGGGATACGTAGGCAGCTCTTGGAGAGTTCGGTCATTTTCTCACTCTTTCATTTGTTTACATTCTTACATCTTGTATGTTTAGATATTTATCTTTGCTTTTGTGTTTAGGTGAGTCAAAATTCGGTGTTGTCTACGTCTTTGTCTGAAATCTCTGCGAGATTCCCGACAAAGAGGGGCAAGCTGTAGACACCAAATTTTGACACACCTTTGGTAAAAATATGTGTGTTACTTTATTTTAGGGGGTATTTTTCATTTTTCGGGGGTCGAGTACAATTTTCGCGTATTATGATCTAATTCGTCACGTCAAGGGGCAAAATGGTAATTTCACCATGTAAATATTAGTTTATTTTATTTTATTTCCTAAATACATGAATTTACTATTTTTATCATTATTTATGATTTTAATGATTTTTAGGAGTCATTCATTATTTATTTAAAATTTTAGTATTTTTTAATTCAACGGCACGTTTTCCAATGCGCTATTTTTATGAGAATTTTCAAGTGAAAATTTTATATATGCATTTTGAATACTCATAAATTTTCTGTAAAAATCTCATAATTTTTAGATGTCGTTTAGTATTTATTTAATTTTTGTCTTTTTATTTATCAAGGGCACGTTTCCCAAGAATTGCGTTAATCTTAAAAATTTTGAGTGAAAACTTTAGTATATGTGTTTCATGAGATAATATATGTTGTGTAAAATTTTTGTGATTTTTAAGAGTCATTTAGTATTTTTTGTGATTTTCATAATTTTTGCCATATTACGTCACGTTTTTAATGCACCTTTATTTACGAATTTTGTCTGTGAAATTTTTATATGTGCATCTAATATTTGTAGATTTTATGTAAAAAATTTTTTATAATTAAAA
The DNA here is from genome assembly GCA_024721245.1 of Mitragyna speciosa. NCBI lineage: Eukaryota > Viridiplantae > Streptophyta > Magnoliopsida > Gentianales > Rubiaceae > Mitragyna > Mitragyna speciosa. Next base: position 12,509,311 of record CM045559.1, read on the forward strand.
AAAAAACTATTCAGTATTTATTTCAAATTGTATCCTTTTATCTATGACATATTTTTCAATAGTGAATTAACTTTAAAACTTTAATTTTTTGTTATTATTGAATTTTCTTTTTCTAGTAATGTTGAATTTTAGTTTTAATTTTAGTTTTTATTATTTTATTTTATTTACCTTTTATTTTTTATTCTAAGAAGTTCATAAGATTTTTATTTTTATTCCAATTTTCTTCATTTTCTTACTTTTTTTTCTTTCTTTTTTTCTTCTTTTTTTTTCTCTTCTTCTTCTTTTCTTCTTTTCTTTTTATCTTTTCTCCTTCTTTACAAATTTCACAAAAAAAAAAAAAGAAAAAGGCTGGAGCAGGCTGCGTTTTGCAGCCTGCTACAGCAACATCATGGCTGAGCAGCCTTATGCCATACCCCAAACCATGCCTCCTCATCATCACCTTCCAACCCCCCTGCAATTCAGCAGATTTTGAGAGATTTGAAAGGGATTTTTGTTCATTTTTTCCTCACTTTTCCTCACCTTCTCTCTGCCTCCTCTTCCCCTCACCATTTTTCATTCATAGAAAATCTCACACACTTCACTCACTTCCCTCGGCTCACTCTCCCTTACACACACAGATCACACTCACTTGCACACACATTTCCCTCCTCTCTCAGCTCTCTCAAAACACACACCACATCACACACCTGCAATTCACAGCAATTCACTCACTCCCTTGCACTTCTCCTTGCACACACTCACAGACACACAAACATCAAACTCACACACACGACACACGACACACACAAAACACACATTCAAACCCACACCTGCACATATCAACAGAACACACACTACACACACCTCACGCTTCAGTCATCTGCACTACTCACAGAAACAACACACCAACACCACCCTGCAAAACACACACTCATTCACGCACAACACATACACCTGCATATTCCTCTATCTCTCGGCCAAACATACACACACATTCACAGACATCACACACCTGCAATTCACAGCAATACACACTCTTTAATTCTCTCACTCTCTGTTTTTCCTCTTTGCAGCACAACAATTCACATACACACACACATATCCCTGCACACACACAACACACAGAAGCACATCGCACATACTGCAAGAAACCGAAAAAAAAAAAAGCACAACAACAACAACAACGGCAACAACCAACGTCAGCCGTGATCACCAACAAATCACCAGCAGCGGTGGCATCACTGCACCACCACCATCTTCACCATTTCTTCCCCCCAAATCAGGTAAAGCTCCTGACTATTCCTTTAATTTGGTCCTATAAACTGTTTAATGTGTGAATCTTTTGGTGCCCTCGGTAGATATAGGATGATTTGAATCTAGAAGGGTGGGAATTTAGATTGGTTAATAATTAATAAAAAAAAAAAGAAGGGGAAACTGAAAGAGAACGGAGAGATCGAAGATAGAGAGAGAGAGAGAGAGAGAGAAGGAGTCCGGCGAGAGAGATCGGCGAGAGGAAAGAGAGAACCGAAAAAAAAAAAAAAAAAGAGAAGAAGAAGGGGACAGAACGAACCAGAAGGAAATCGGGGAAGAAAAGGGGGAAAAGAGAAAGAAGAAGAAGAAAAAAAAAAAGGGAAGAACAGGATCGGGGAGAAAGAAAAGGAAAAAAAAAAGAAAAGAGAGAAAAAGAAAGAAAAGAAAAAAATAATAATAATAAGAAGGAAATCTGAAAAAAAAAAAAGAGAACAGAAAATCATTTAAAAAAAAATTAGTTTTAGTGAAACTACGTCGTTTTGACGTAGTTTCACTCAAAACTACGTCGTTTTGATTAGTTTAGTTTTTTAATTTATTTTTAATTAATAATAGCTATTTATTTTATAGTCCTTATACTTTCATTAATGCTACTGTGGCCCTGGAAGTTTTTGATTTGTGCATTTAAGTTTTTATTTATTGTAGATTGACCCCCATAATTTCATTTTCTTTTCGATTAGGTCCAGATTAATTGCATTTAGGTCCCTCGACTTTTATATAATTATAATTTCTGCCCCTACATTTTTTGATTTTCCATTTTGGCCCCTATATTTTATAAAAATTATATTGTGACCCCTATACTTCTCTGAAATTACATTTTTACCCTTAAATATTTTTGAAAATTTCGTTTTACCCCCTTTTTATTGTTGGATATTGCAAATTGGTGTTTAATATGGCTATAATTTACAAATTGAACCTTGAATGTTGCTTAAAATTGCAATTTGGTTTTAAAAATTTGTTGGAAGTTGTATTTGCATATTTTAACTTGCTAGAATTTTATTTTTGTACCCCCAACATTGCTGGAAATTCTATTTTTGCCTTAGAATACTTGCTGGAATTTCATTTTTATCCCTCCCAACCTTGCTGGAATTTTATTTGAGTCATTATACTTGCTGGAATTTTATTTTTGGCCCCCTATTGTTGCTGGAATTTATATTTTGGTCCTTTATGTTGCTGGAATTTGTTTTAATACCTCCATTAATTGTTAGAAATTGTATTTTAGTCTTTTATTTGTTGCTGGAATTTGTATTCTAATACTTATAGTTGCTGGAATTTTTATTTTAACTCTTTTATATAGCTGAAAATTACAATTTGACCCTATACATTGCTGTAAACTATGTATCATTTAATGACCTTGCTGAAATTATATTCTTGGCCTTAAATATTGCTGTAAATTTTATTTTTTGGCATTATACTTGCTGAAAATTATATTTTTAGCCTTTAAATTTGTTGTAAATTATATTATTATCTTAACTATGGTTTGAAATTATAATTTTACCCTTTAGTTTGTTATAAATTACATTTTTTTACTCTAGAATATTGCCCAAATTTCTCTTTTAATCCAAATCTTATAATATTTTATTTTTGCCAAAAAAAATATTAATTAAAATTAGTTAAGTCCTCAAAGCTTTAAATTATTTCTTTTCACATTTTTTATTTATTTATTTTATCAAATTTATAATTAATATTCTAAAATTGGGTCTTGATAGTCTAATTAATGTTCAAATTAGTTTCTTTATTTTCCTTTTAGTCATTTTAATAATTCTTATTTGGGGCGTTAAAAGTTTAAGTATGTATTATTGTATTTTATCTTCTATTATTATTATTTCTTTATTTTCGTTGTTTTGCTTTATTTATTTATTTACTTATTTATTTTTGCTTAAACAATTTTTGTTTTTTCTTCCTAAATAATTAATTATTATTATCATTATTTTCTTTCTCTTATTTTGTTGTTTGAATTATCGTAGTATGTTCATAGTGATTGATAAGAAGTTATTTAATTAGTGGTTTATTTATTAAATAGTGGTATTTTTAACATGTTTGTTCATTTAGTAGCAATTCGTACCGAGTTTACGAATGGGAGGTACCTCGATTACTCTTTTTATTTCTTTTTATGTGCTTCTATGTGCTCCTATGTGTTTCTTCTGTGTATTTTCATGTATTTTATGCTTATAATTTTTATCCATATGTGAGTGTTTATTTATTTATGCCATGCTGTTTATTTGAAATTAATTTTTGATTATTCAAAGAAATGTAATAGATAGGTAATATTCTATTTAGCAAAATTTTGTATTTAGATAGTTAATGTAATAGATAGTTTATGTGTTATCTATTTAACAAAAATTTTATGTATTTTAGATAGAAAATGTAATAGATAGGCTAGATAGGTTACCTTCTACTTTTATTTTTAGATTGTAATTAGGCTTCCCCGGTGTAATAGTTAGGGCTTTTGTGTGCTATGTGTGCTATGTGCTTATGTGTTTTATTTGCTTTCTTTAGGACTTTGCATCTAGAATATCATGCTTATGTGTTATGTGCTCCTATGTGCTATTATGTGCTTTTATGTGATTATTGCTTCAATCTATGCTTTATTCATTTACTTGCTTTATTATTATATATGTGTATCGTCGTCACACTAGTCCAACGCTAGTTGTGGATTAATTTCGGTTTCTTCGCTAGTCCAACGCTAGCGGAGAATTTTTAGAAAATAGGCTAGTCCAATGCTAGGCCTTTAGGTCATTTTAGTATTAGAATCATTTCTCGCGTGTTCATTCTATGCCATTTCACACACATTTTTTTGTTTTAGGCTTTTTCCATTTTGTATGATTTTTATATATACTCTATCATTTATTATCTATTTTAAAAAAATATATATGTTTAGTGCATAACATTTAGATTCCACTACACATAGAATTTTAGGTCATTTGTGTGATTTTTGGCTAAGAAACAGTCATCTACTCACATGGGAAGCGATGGCGTACACGTCGTTCCCCCCTCCGTGAATAGAAACAGTTAGTCACGAGTCCATTCGTCCCCCGTACCCGTTTTGTTACATCCCTACTTTCTTTGTTCACTTATTATCTATACTACTATTTTCTTTTCTTTTGCATTCCATTTTTGCACCTATACTCGTGACTCCGTTGAGGTCTACATTCGGGTTTCGCAATTAATGCGATAATTCCGACTAAACCTCAATGGAACATTTTGTCCCTTAACGATACTCCATTTTTAGGACTAGATTTGCATTCATATAGTTGCATCCAAATGCGATAAAATCTTAGGGTTATATTAGGAAAATTTAGACTAAACCTCGCAACTAGTTTCGGCTAGGTTGAAACGGGTGCCTTAGGCGCGAGCCTTTGCCTTCCCTTTCTTCAACTGTGACTCCCGAACCTTTTTCTCTTGTTTTCAAAGACCTGGAGTCGTCTAAAAGGGTTTTTCTTGTTTTTCCTATATTTTTCCAAAAACCATTTCTTTAAATAAATCATTTTTATTTTCTTACCTTTTTATAAAATATTTTCGGGTGACTTGGTACACCAAAACTCAATACCAAGTGGCGACTCCTTTTTCACTAAAAACCCTTTTTAGACTCTATTTTCGGGCCCAAAAACCGTCGCATTTTCAAAGTCCCATTTTAGGCCCTTTTTCTTTTGTTTTCAAAATAAAGTATTTGTTTGTCACATTTTTATCGAATTATCTTTTACAAAGTATTTTCTAAAAATTATTTTTACAAAAACATACACCTTTTTTTCAATATGAATAAAATTACATTAATTCTTCCTTTTCCTTTTTCTCGACTTACCACACTTCACCTACCACTCATTTATTTTCCCTTTCGAAAAATGGGGCGCGACATACAAATAAGCTTAAAACACTAGAAAAATACATTTTTGACTCAAAATTGGTGAAAAATGAATTTAATTTGTAAAATGACGATTTTGCCCATGGGCAATGAAAATTCACAGAAAAAATAGTAATCATCTCTGAAAAATCAAGGAAATTAAAAATATATGCTTAAAGAATTAAAAAAATGAATTTGAAACTAAAAATGAGCTAAAATGGTATTCGCAGGGTGAAATTACCATTTTGCCCTCGTGATGGTAAAAATATAAAGAATACTATTTAAGTCCAGAAAAATTATAAAAATTAACAAATTCACATAACAGCAAAAATATGAATTTAAAGCCCCCAAAAGATGATAGAAAAATATTTACAGATAAAATTACTATTTTGCCCCCCAGTTTATTGAAAAATTAAAATTTGTCCCAAAAAGTGCAAACATGCCCTTCCCATATTTAAAAATAAATAATGTATCAAAATTTGGTATCTACAACTATCTCTTCGTCTTTTCTCCTTCACAGGAGGGAATTTGGTAGATTTTCTCCAACTCGGGGTATCCGTTAGGGGACCTGCTGTCTTCTTACATTTTTATCCTATGTGCAAAAGCTTTTTCCCATTTATTGCAAGAGGCACAGTTATGTGGGAAGTTGTGTGGAATTAAGGTGGGTCCTATGGCTCCATCTATCTACCATCTTCTCTTTGCTAATAATACCTTGCTTTTTGGGAGTGCCGATGTTGAGGAGGCACGTAATTTTATGCATGTCCTTCGAATGTATGAAGCAGCTTCAGGCCAAAGGATAAACATAGAAAAGTTAACCGTGGTTTTTAGTAAAAACACTCCGGAAGAGATCAAGATGGAAATCACATCAATTTTGGATATTCCAATTGCAGAGTCTCATGAAAAATATTTGGGATTACCTTCTGTGGTTAGACAATCGAAAAGAGAAGTGTTCAATTCAACTCTAGATAGAGTAGTTGCTAGAGTAATGGATGGAAGGAGCAAGATCTCTCTAGAGCGGGCAAAGAAATCCTCTTGAAAGCTGTTATACAAGCTATTCCAGCTTATCTTGCTTCAAGTTACCTGATAGTTTCGTCCATAATATTGAGTCATTAATGGCTAATCACTGGTGGAGCAACAAAAGTTCAAGGGAATATATACATTGGGATAGCTTGGAAAATTTATGTCTAGCTAAGTCAAATGGGGGCCTAGGATTCCGAAAGTTGAAATCTTTCAATTTGGCATTGATAGGTAAGCAAGCTTGGAGGATCTTAACTAAGCCAGATTCACTATTAGCTCAGGTGATGAGGGCGAAATATTTCCCAAGAGGGAATCTCTTTGACACAAAATTAGGACATCAGCCTTCTTTAACGTGGAAGGGAATCCATGGAGCAATAGGAGTACTTCAACTGGGGTGTAGAATTCGAGTGGGTTCGAGCAGGAGCATTTTCATTTGGAAAAGTCTGTGGCTCCCTAGGCCTCACAGCTTCAGGATTTTGTCTCATCAGCAAGTATTGGATAGCGAAGCCAAGGTGATAGACTTGATCAATAAGAGTTTAGGAACTTGGAATGCAGATTTGATTGATCAAATATTTTGGCCAGAAGAAGCTATGCTGATTAAGTCCATAGCACAAGGTAGCGTCGTGGATAGTGAAAATAAATGGATGTGGCATTTCACCAAACATGGAACTTATTTAGTCAAGAGATAAGGCTATAATGGAATCAGGATTTCTCAACACTGTCATGGTGTAGGATCCACGTCAGGAGGGAGCTCGAACAGCAAATGGAAGAAAATCTGGTCACTTCTCATCCCACACAAAATTAAGATCTTCATGTGGAGGCTAGTCAAGGACAAACTACCTACAAGAATTAATCTTCAAAGGAGGAGAATTTTAGTAGATACCCAATGTCCACTATGTGGATATTTCCAAGAGGATATTTCTCATATTTTCTTCCATTGTCCAGTTGCGGTCCAAGCTTGGGCATTGAGCTTTTGTACTAGGAAGTTAATGTCCCTCTCATCCGATAATCCTATGGAGTGGTGTTGGAATGTTTTGTATTATTGGGAGAAAGATGACCGTGAATGGTTTGCGGTTCTAGTTGGTTCCTCTGGAATGCTAGAAATAAAAGAATTCATGAACATATCAATGCAAACCCAATGGGGTTGGTTCAATCTGCTCTTTCTTTCTTAACGGAGTACAAGTTAGCCACAACAAATAGTTCGCAACAGTTTAGCTCACTTGAGGTGGAGTGGTGGAGTCCTCCAGTAGGAGATCAAGTGAAAATCAACTTCGATGGTGTTATTTCTGCAAATTCCAGACGTGCTGTAGTTGGTATAATTGCCGGCAATTTTGTAGGAGACTGTATTGCAGTTTGTACAAGGGTGTTTTCTGATGTGAAGGATCCTCAACATGCTAAACTACTTGCATTAAGAGAAGCTTTAGTGTTGTACAGATCACTAAATGTGGCTTCAGCAATTGTCGAGGAATGTCCATTGGGTTAGTAGAAATGGTAATGAAGTAGCTCATAATTTAGCCCAACAGGCTAAACATTCTAGTGCTGAAGCCAATTGTTTAGCAGATTTTCCATTATCGATTGTATCGTTGTTGCAGGCTAACCAATCAGCAATTTTATATCAATGAACGCTTCACCTATTATTAAAAAAAATAAAAAAAAAAAACTTCATCAACTATAATAATCTAAAAACAAACCATACATTAGATCTATACTATAGTTCATCTAAACCAAATAACACATTAGACCTATATTAAAATTCAACAAATATCTCAATTAATTTAGCATTTAAAAATCAATCTATTATATGAACAACAAACAAAAAATCTTTCCATAAACAAAAACATCAATAATGTTGCTTAATCTAACAAACAGAACTTAACTACCAGTTATTTCCTTTTCTTTTTTTTACACAATATCTATTGTTCCTTCTATTTTTACCCTTGAATCAACAAAAACAATGCCTTGAATAAAACAAAACATAGCATTATAATATTGTGAAAGCAAAACATATAGTAGATTTATACTATAATTCATCTAAACCAAATAATACGATAGATCTATACTAAAAGTCAATCTCTATTATATGAAATCAAAGCCACAAATTTTTTCTTTAAACAAAATCGTAAATAATATTGCTCAATCTAACTAACCAAACATTACTACCGTTTTTTTCCTTTTTTGATAGTATTTAGTATTCTCTTTTTTTTTTTTTTTAAACTTTGCAACCAACGAAGATAATGCCTTAAACAAAACAAAACAAAACATGATCTAAAAAAATAAATATTCAAACTATGGTGCATGCCCTAATTTATAAATAGATAAACACGACTAAACAGTACATTTTTTCCATTCTATATATAATTTAACATGCTATTAATTTTTTTAAAAAAAAGAAAAAATTACCAATTTCTTAGTTATCAGAGTCGGTCCTCGAATTACCCAGACAAAACTCTTATCACTTGATCCCTGGCTTGCCATTGTTGACTAGTGAGTTTTGTGCTTTAAAACAATTTACAACTGTTTATGAACCAATAAAGCCGAAGCCGTTGAAACAGCACGCGAAACAATCAGATAAATAACTAGGATAATTTCGTTTGACAATTGGATTGACTTTGTTTTCAGTCTACATTAGCAAAGCTGAGGCCCATTTTTTTCTCTATCAGTCCGAACAGATAGGCACAAATAAATATGAAGTTTATTTTTGTATGTTCCACTGTGACACAAAATGTAAAACCTCTATATTTATAAACACTCGTGCCTTCATTTGAAAACAGTTTAGGCTAATTAAATTCTTTTATGTTAAATGCTACATTTATTTCCCAAACTTACCAAAGCAGCTAAATTTTTCTTTTTTCTTATTTTATTTAATATTTATTTTTTATGACAAATTATTTATTACTCCAATCAATTAACATATAATTAATCTTATCTTTAAACTAAAAAAATTAACTTAAAAAATTAACCGCCGAAATATTAATATAATGTTTACCTTATGTAAACAATATGTTATAAAAAATATAATGTGGATGGCTCATTTATTGGGAATCCAGGTCGTGCAAGAGGAGGTGGAGTTATTCGTAATGAAAAGGGAAGGTAATTATTGGTTTCTCTTTGTACTTTGGTATAAAAACCAATATGGAGGCTAAATGTTTGGCATTTATGGAAGGCATAAAAATTTGCATACATCACCAATTCAAGCAAGTTGAGGTTGAGATGAATTCACAGATATTAACCAAGATGATGAATGATGAAGTGGGTATACCTTGGAAGCTTAGACCAACCATCTCGAAGATTAAGATGTTTTCTTTCAATGATAATTTTCTTTTCTCTCATGTATTTAGAGAAGCGAATGTTGTAGCAAATTCTTTGGCGCTGTTGGCAAGTGGAGGTACTAATCAGCATTACAATTTGTCTAACCTCCCTAAGCATGTTTTAGGACTAGTTGTGTTAGATCAATGGCAAATGTCTTATATTAGAGTCATGTAATTTTTGTTTTTAGAATATTGTATTTTTTATTTGAGGTAAGGTTTATACCCCCTCAAGTTTTTCATATTAATAAAATTTCAGGAGTTGTGCTCTCTCCGGTGTATGGGGTTAGCCGATTAAAATAATAATAAAAAAATAAAAAATATAATGCAATATCAATTCATTTAAACTTTCCATTTATTACATTTTATGAAACATTTCCATGTCAATAAAAATATAGTATGCCGTTCCTTTATATCAAATCCGCAACTAAGTTCATCTTTGCTACAAATCTACCGGTAATACCCATAAACAATTACAGTCAAAATCAAAAAATACATAACTGCTACTAATTCCAATAAAAAGATATATAATACATCACTGAATATATAAATAATTTCTACATATTTTAAAAAATATATGTTATAATACAATTTCTAAAGCACCACAACTTTCTTAGATATCTGACTCAGTATATTGTGCATTACATTACCTTATTATATTTAACAGGCTAACTTAATACGCAAAACATACTTCACAATTCACATCCATTCCATATTTTATATATCCAGTTTTGTAAACCATTCAAGCAGCATATAACTACAAACAAAACTAGAACGTTAATAACTACCAATACATACAACAAAACACTAAAACTTTTCAACATAAAATTTAGTACAATCGTCCAAATATCATAGCCCAAAACAAACTGTAGCATTTGTTTAATAATATCAAACGTCCAACTCAACATGCCAGCATGCTCCATCTTACATTTCAGCATTTTCCTTTCACTGCTTAATGTCTTTCTTTTCAAGAAGACATAGACACCCTAAAGGTTGGATTGTCAGTTTTAATCAACTCGAAAATCCGGACGGCTGAAGAAAGTCCTTTACATCTGCACTATTGTCCAATTGATACTGAAGAGCTGTACCCTTTCTGGAATATTTCCGGACGTTTGAATATGTGTCCAAAAGGACATCCAAAAGTTTCTGGAATTTTTTGCAACTCTACCAAACAATTGAAAGGACGTCCGAACTTATGTCCAAAAGTTTCTGAAATTTTTTTGGTTCTGTCGGACGAATGACTGAACGGCTGAAACCTTGAGCTCAAACATCCAAAAATTTCTGAAAAAAATGGGATGCTTTTGGACAGGTGATAGGACGTCCGAAGTATTATCCGAACTATCTTCGGACAGCCGAAACATGCAATAGTCGTCCGAACAAATTTCCGATCACCTCTATGTTGTTTATCAATGTCTTCAAAACCTGTTTAACACTTCACCAAGGCACTAAACAAGTTTGATTCGTAATAATGCGGTTTGTTATCATTAAAATTAGGATTACATTTTTTTTTTATCACAAGATTGTTCTTTGGAAACTAACGTGGTATATGCTACAATAGTAAAAATTAAAAATCAATGTATCTACAATACTAAATTAAATATAGTTTTTATATTACTTGATACTAAATTAATATTCAATCCAAATAAATGCCCTCTTTTAGCTTTAACTTACCTGCAGCCCAATTATAGAGCCAGGTTAGTTTACAAATTAAACCAAATCAAGACACGGCCCGACAATAGAACCCAATTTCGCATATTTTTTTTTCATATAAATAATAACCATAAAGTGTGAAGAAATAAATAATCATGCTTATATTAAATACTACTTTTGAAATTTTATTATCTTAAATTATATCCTTTAACGTAATTCATTTTTTAAATTTACTTTTCACCTACATTTTTTTACAAACTATAGACACCAAATTTTGATACACTATATAAGTTTTTTTAATATTGGGGTGCACTTTCTATTTTTGGGGGTCATTTTTCAGTTTTTGTGTAAAATATGCTAAACTAGTCATGTTGGAGGTAAAATGGTAATTTTGACTTGTAAATATTTTCTTTCTTTCATTTTAGTGTCTAATTCATATTTTATACTTTTGGATATTTTTCTTAATTTTGTGATTTTTAATGGTTGTTCAGCATTTTTTAGGATTAATTGTCTTTTGTCGTTAGAATTTTTATTTTTACATTTTTATATTTAAAAAGAAAAGAAAAAAAAAGAAGGAAGAAAGAAAAAGAAAAAAAGGAAAAATGGAGAAAAAGAAAACAAAGGCTCCGTTTGGATAGCATTATTTGGAGTATTTTTTGAGAATTATTGGAAAAAATTATTTAGATTATTTTTTGTTGACTTTTTTGGAAAGGTAAAAAAGTGTTTGGATTTGAAAATTTTTTTGAAGTGACATGATGGTGGTTTGAAAAGTGATTGGCAAAGTGTTTGAATAGTTCAAAAATTTTGGACCAACTTGCACTTATTTTTAAATGATTGTATAAGAAGGACATTGATTTTTTTGGAGAAAATTTATCTAAAAAAAATGAAAAAAGCACCAATCAAAATGCAATCTATATAGCTAGAAAAAATAGTGAAGCAGATGTCTGCTTCAAAGACAAAAATGTCTTAGCGAGCACTGGGCACAGATGTTGGCAGTGTTCGCTAAGACATTTTTGTCTCTGAAGCACTTCGTCATGCACTTCATTGTCCCACCTCAAAACCCAATGAAAATGAATCTCATTTTATTACTCGCAATTTTTTAAATTTTTCTAAATAAATTTTGAACATAAACGTACTTGCTTTTATGAATAATTGTGTAAAAAGTCTCTAAAATTCATTTGAAATTTCAAATGAAAAACTTGGTGGGAAAATTTGGTGAAACAGTTTGACCAACAAATTTTTTAACTTTTTGACCAAAAAATTTTTCGCTTGTCCAAACGGATTTGGGAAAAATTTTTTCAAAAAATGTTCCAAAAACCTATCCAAACGAAGCCAAAGTTATTTGTGAAGTATTTTTTATTTTTTATTTTTCACTTTTATTTTTTCTTAAATTTTTTTATTAGATCGGGCTTCATTTAAGATGTTTCTATAGAGTTTATTTTCTTTTGGTATTTATATGCACAACCTAGGGCTTCAAGAAGGAGGAGGTTCACATGTGAATTCATCGTTACACAGCAGACACCATTTAGATAGGAAACGTTACACTTTCTTAGACACAGTTTTTACATTTCACAATACAGAGATTCTGACACGTAGTACACACACTATTGTTTCCCCCTCCATCAACAATCTACACCATCACCACGACTGATCAGTTCTTCCACAATCACCGCACCAATAACCCCGCCCTAATCCACCATCTTCTGTCCATCTCCACCGCCATCAGTGGTTTCCTTTTCCCATCACCTCCGCAGATAACAACCATCTGCGATTATCCTCCACAAACAGCCCCAACTCAATCCAAAATCAATTCCAAATCTTTACCGCCGACAACACCAAATAGCCCCTGTTCAACCAGTCCCAGTCACAATTGTAATGCTATCAACGCGCTATAATCACCAAAATTCCATCCACAATTCATCCCCAACGAAGCAGCCATAGGCAGTCCCAAACGCAGACAACAAGCAGTATGCATACACAGAGTACACACAAGCACACAAAATCAGTCATGCACATAGTAGTGCAACCACACACACACACACACACACACACACAAAACAATCAGCAACACGCAAACACTCATAGCCTCACACACCACACACTACCATTCATACGCACAATCATAACTACCAAAATCATTCTTCACCATCGATTCACCAATTTCAAGCACCAGAACATCACTTCAAACCAGCAATAAAAAATTTCTGTAACAATCAATCAAAGACACACCAGCACTGTCGCCATTGACTATTGGAGTCACCAGTTTTAACCAATTTCACCTACCAAAGCGCAACCAATAGTCGTGAAACCACACTAGCAACTCTCCTTTGCCTCCACCGCCGCACCGAAAACATCATCCATGGTCGCACCGCACTGCCTCTCCACCATCATAGCGACGCCATCAAACCACCACAAGGATAAGAACAAGAAACAATGCCATCCCAAATCCCACCAGCAGACTGCTGCTCACCACTGAACGACCATCAGTAGCCACATTCACTGCCCAACTCCAAGTCCCAACTACCTGTAGTGCCAACCATCTACCGCTACTCCAGCATCAGTAATGTGCTCGCCGCCACCAGTCAACCGACGCTCACGCCACCACCATTTAAATCCCCAATTACAACCCCGCAATCCCCACCATTGTCACTTCCCTTGCCTCCAGACCTGGTACAATTTTTTTTCTTTTTTTTCCTAACACCTTTTTGATTCTTGTATTGTAGCATCTAACTGATGAATTTTATGTCGATATTGACTATTTTTCTTAGGATTTAAGGTTGGATTTGAGGGATATTAGTTTGGAAGGAAATTAGGGGTTTAGGGATTCTTGGGTTAGAAACTAGGGTGCACGCGACTCAAGCTGCTCGTGAGTAGTTTGCGAGCAACTCAGTCAACAAATCGGATCGAGTTCGAGTTGACCGAACTCAAGCTCGATCTCGAGCCGTTCGCGAGCCATGTGAACTGAGCTCGGGTATAAAATTATTCGGCTTGAGAAGCTCGATGAGCTTTTCGAGCTTCTCGAGCTCATTAATAAATATATTATTTTTTATATTAGTGATATGACCAAAATACATATATACTTTGGATGAATTACACATTTTACCTTCTTAATCTTTAAATAGTTTTTGGGCATTTTTGTATTTTTACTTTGTATTTAAAAAAGGACAATATTTTCAAATCCCTAATCTTATCCACGTTCGTCATCTCACTCAATATTTTCAAATCCCTAATCTTATCCACGTCCGTCATCTCACTCATCACTCTAATCTTTTCCCTTTCTCATCGCCACTCTTCTTCTTCTTCACCTCCTTCTTCTCAACTAACGATTCAACCATCGGTCCTTGTCTACTTCCCTTTCCCTTTTACTTTCTCTTTCCCTCTCTTTTTCGCCGTCATCCTTTCGCTATTCTCGGGGAAGAGAGAGCGATGGCGATGATAGCTTCGATGGCGATAATATCACCAATCCGAGGAATACGAGCAGAAGCTTTAGCATTCTGCAAATGGAGAGCACGTTTGACAATGAGTGTGGCGAGATCAAGTGTAGTCGAGTGCATGAGAGTGGGAAATTGAACGGTGCTACAGCCACGATCTTTGCCGTCTCTTTTGCATTCTTTGTCACTGTCTCTGTTGCGATAATCATAGACTCTGCCGCTATGGTCACGATCATGATTGCAGTCGCTTAGGGTGGAGGTGAAGGATAATGTGAGAAGTGATTTTTTTTTAATTACATAATAGGTTTTTTTTGGGAGGGGGAGTTGGGTTTATGAAGGTTTAGAATGGGTTTAATCTAATCATAATTGATCTAATCTTGATTTAATTTACGTACACAATTTTTCTAATCAGTACACGATTTAGATGTGTGTGCAAGTGATGGTCTGTGTGTTTGCAAGTGTGTAGCTGAGGGAGTAAGCGTGAGTACAGGTTAGTGATTCTTTGTATGTTCAAGTGTGTATATGTAAGTGTGTTCTTTGTGTGTCTGTTTGCATGTGTTCTGCCTATGTGCAGGTGAGATTGTGTGTGCAGCTAAGTATATATGTGAGTGGAAGTGAGGTTGCAGGTTAGTGATTTTGTGTGTGTACGTGTGTTTGAAGGTGTGTGACGTGTGTGTTAGTGATTTTGTGTGTGCGTGTGTGTTTGAAGGTGTGTGATGTGTGTGTTCTGGAGTTAAAATTTTTGGTTTGCTGGTCCAATGTTCTTACTGGTGGTAGATTTTATTTGTTGCCGTACAAGTGTATAATGCTTTGTTGCTGGGTCAGTGCCAAATTTTTGGTGCTTTGGACATGTTAACGATTTCATTTGCATTTTTCCTTTAATTTGTTTTGCCACTACATAATTTTGCAAGTTTGTTATGTAGTGCTATGGTTGAGAGGATCTGATATGATTATAAAATGAGGTTCAAAGTTGGATTTGTAATGTTTATGTAAATTTGTTGCCTTATATGTTGAGAATTGGGGAGATGCTCTTATTTCTGCAATTGTAACTCATGGAAAAAGCTTTTGCCTTAGAACATAAGTCAATTTACAAATGCATGATTTGAAGTATAACTTAAGAATTTTTTAGGAATCTGTTGTACCGTATCTTTCAATCAAGACTTTTGCTGAACTTAAGACTTTTGTCCTTTTGATTATTGCTTGTTATTATACTCCATAGCTGCTTGTGTGTAGTTTTTTCAAGTGGTTTTTTGGACTGGTTGTATCTGTATGTTGGGTTCTAAATAACTAATGCTTGATTTCGAGCTCGAATTCGAACTTCAAATCAAGCTCAACCTCTAGATTGAGCTCACTTAGTAGTCATATTCGAGAAATCGATTCGAGCTCGAGCTCGAGCTCGAGTCAGACATTGGTTTTCAAGCGAGCTCGAATCGAGCTCAAGTTGTCTGATTCTTAATGAGTCAAACTCGAGCACTAGTTTTGATACTCGACAGAGCTCGATCTCGATCTCGATCTCGAGCCTAACCAAATATTTTGAGTTCGAATTCGAGTAGCTCAATATTCGGGCTCTACTCGGCTCATTTACAGCCTTATTAGAAACCGGTCACAGGGGAATGGGGTTAATTTCATTTTTAGTTAGTTTTTTATGATTTTGTGTGGCATCTTTAATTTTACAAGTTGAATTTTATCTAAAGTGGGTATTTACAATTCAACATTTAGTTTTATGCAATGTTACTATTCCCCCTAAGATTTTTCTTAATTTCTGCATTTGGTCCTAATACTTTTAGATTGCCCCAAGTTTCATTTTCTTTCAATTAAGTGTTGGCTAATTTCAATTAGATCTACAACATGCTTTAAATTACACTTTTGCCTCTACATTTGTTATAACTTACGATGGGGTCCCTAGGTTTGCTTGAAGCTTCGTTTTGCCCCTTAGTTCGCTAGGATTTACGTGTTAGCCCCAGTTTATCGACATTTATATTTTTTATGTTTTATTTAATTAAATTATAGTACATTGACATTTGTATTTATCTTGTTAGTATTTAGTACTGGATTCTCAATGAGAGGTTCTTCCATCGCCTTTTAATTTGCTTATGTACTCTCATGTGTTTTCTTGCGTGCTTTTATATATGTTTATGTTTTTACTTTTTTAACATTTATTTGTTTTTGTTTTTGTTTATTCGACTTAATTTTGTGATTATCTAGATGAATGTAATAGATAGGTGAGAATTTCTTTTATTTTAGTAAAGTTTTGTATTTAGGTAAAATGTAATAGATAGGTTAGATAGAATTATTTTATTTTTTATTTTATGCTTTCCTCCCATTTAGATTGTAGTTAGGCTCCCCAATGTAATAGTTGGGGCTCGTGTGTCATGTGTTTATATGCGTCTATGTGCTTATGTATTTACACGCTTTTTTTAGGATCTCTGCATCTAAATATTATGTCTAGATATTATGTCAACGTGTTATGTGCTCTTATATGCTCTACATGTTTTTTTGTGTTTATTTTTTTATTTATATTTTTATTTATGTGTATTTATGACGTCACCACACTAGTCTAACGTTAGTTGTGGTTTTCTTTCATTCCCTCTGATGTGATTCTAGGAGTGCTTACAATCTTGATGCTTGGACATTCTCATAGAGCAACTCGTTTGGACCAAGATGAGATCAAATCATGGTTGATCATGAGGGGAACGTTCAAACTTTGTGACTGCCATGGTGTAATTCGTGACTTTGGGCCTCTCAATGGACTTGGTGATCAAGTTATTCAAATGTGTTCATTGGACCAAGAATTGGAGCTTTGGTTATGGATCAAGTTCAACTACAAAGAAGCTCCACAACTTAGTATTTGGGCTGCTCAAATAGATACATGGATCATCAAAGCCCAACCGTCCAACCTATATAGCATTAAGTTGAAGATTGAAGCCCAATATCAAATTGGAGTTCATGTTTTGGTACATTGGACTTTGGAGCTTGGATGACCAGCCCAATTGCATGTTTGGAGGCATTTTTTATCTTTCTAGAACTTAGCTATTTTTGTGTTTTAAGACTTCCAATTTAGTTACAAGTTGTTTTAAGTTAAGTATTTCAATTAGTTAATGTTTAGGTTTAAGTAGTTGCTTTAATTTCTAAATTCTAGAATCATCCATGTAACCCTATAAATAGGGGTCACTATTCATACGAATTTGATAAGTTTGATGATTAATAAATTTGTGAGTTCTCAAATTGAGAGCTTCTTTCTTTCTTTGTTGATAAAAAACAACCCCCAAACTTGTAGAGCGATTCCAAGTTCAAAACCCTAGCTTAGAGTTACCTTATTGGTTTGATCAAGCTTTCTAGTTGCTGATTCCTTGAGTTCTTGTTCGTTCCATAAGGAGGTTCAAAGCTTTCTTGAATTTTCGAGTTGTTTATCTTGCTTGTTCAAGGATTTGGTATTGATTCTAGAGTCTAGTTCATCCAAGGGGAAAGGTTCGAAATTCATACTTGGTCTTTCAAGCAATTCCACGTTTAACCACACGTATCACCCTCACTAGTCGAATGCTAGTAAGGAATTTGTAAAAATGGGCTAGTCCAATGCTAGACCCTTAAGCCTCTCACGTGTTAGTCTCAATTGTGTGCTCTTCATTACATTTTCATGCATTTTTATATTTTTCTAGTAATGTTTCTGTACTTTCTTGGAGGTAAGGTTGATGTCCTTCTCTTTTTATAATTTTTTAATAAAATTTGGAATGGCGTCCTCCCCCGTGTATGGGGTTAGCCTACATATATATATAGGGTTTTTCTCCATTTGCTTGATTATATCCCTTCTATATTATCCCTTTCCCCATAACATTATTTAGACTTGCATCCTATATAGAATTTTAGGATAGATAGATCATTTGTTTACCTGGGTTAGGATGAGTCCCCCTTCGAATATGGGAAATGGGCAAGTATGGCCCTCTTGGCCTTAGCATGCCATTCACCCCTCTATATGAAGGAACATCATGTCACGAGCCTTAGTTCTTCTTATGTGTTCAATGGAAGAGATGACGGTCCAAGACTCTCGAATTCCAAGTATGCAACCCAATCTTCTTGACCCCTTCGTAACTTGTCGAAGACCCCAAGAACAACTCGGATTGTTTTGCTTCAAATTCAACTAGATTCATTGAACTCCCCCCTTTAAGAAACGATCCTAGACCCCTAACCAACAACGTGGTGTAGACACTTAGTCGAAAATCCTATTGGACAGATTCAAACCCTCAAAGATGAACCCTAAGCGAGATTCTTGAATACTCAACAAACGCCTTTCCAAGCAATCAAGAGTAGTTCTTTAGCCAAAGAACTAAGAAAACTCAATTTGCACTCGTGCACAATTGAAGAGAAAAACTCAATATTATTGATTAATGTTCTAAAATTCGGATGAATAGTAACACCCTCTACAAAGAGGCGCATAACATCAAAATATAAACTAAATATGGAAACTAACGTAACCCTAGTTGCACCATAACATAAACCTACAACTAAAGATACAACTTGGGCTATTAAACTAACGAACTAAGCCCATGAAAGAACAACGGGCTTTTCAGCTGAATCCAAGTCCACTTAGCATCAAAAACTCGTATAGACAACCTGGCCAACTTTCTCTAGCTCATTCACCAAGTTCATGAGCAATCAATGCCTCTTTAAGCTTCACACGAGCTACTTTATCGCCAACTCCATAATCAACATGCATCTCTTGTGCAGACGTCCAAGGGATGCTATCATCTTCTGACCCATTATGTTGCATTTCCTCTCCTTGATCACTTATATCTATATCTATATTTTATTTTTCACTTTGGCATTTTATTTTTGCAACTGGTGACTCCTTCAAGATCTCAGCTTGGGTTACGCAATTAATGCGTTAAATCTAATTAAATCTCGAAGGGACATTTTGCCTCGTTTGATATCCCTCTTTAGGTCTAGGTTTTGCATTCATATAGTACATCCAAATGTGATACGTTTTAGGGTTAAATTAGGAAAAGTTCGATTAAAACTCACAACTAGTTTCGACTAGGTTGAAAGGGTGCCTTAGATGCGAGCCTTTGTTTTCCCTTTCTTCAACTGTGACTCCCTAACTCGTTTTCACTTGTTTTCAAAGACTTGAAATCGTCTAAAAAGGATTTTCTCACTTTGTCGCGTCCGAAAAATCGTGGGTAAAAGGGTGCTAGTGGGGTCGTTGATTGTCGCATCCTGAAAAGGACGGTCCGGTCCGAGATCCCTTTTGAAAATAAAAGTTTTTGAAAAAAACCGTGTGCGTGTGAGAAAAATCAAATTTTAATAGAAAAAGTGTATTTTAAGAAAAATGGTATTTTAAAAGAAAACAAGATCGGGACTAAAAATGCAACAGGTTTGGCCAAATAATTTTTGAAAAAGGGTTTTATTTGAAAAATGGAGTCGCCACTTGGTGCTGAGTTAGGGTGTACCAAGTCACCCGAAAAATCATTTAACAAAAAAAATAAAAATAAAATTTTTAGAAAAATATTTTAAAACCCTTTTTCGACTCCGGTCTACGAAAAACAAGAGAAAAAAGGTCCGGGAGTCACATTTGAAGAAAGGGAAGGCAAAGGCTTTCCCCTAAGGCACCCTTTCAACCTAGCCGAGGCTAGTTGCAAGGTTTAATCAAATTTTCCTACATTAACCCTAGATTCTATCGCGTTCGGATGTATCTATATGAATGCAAATCCTAAGTCTAAATGTGGGTATCGGGAGGGTCAGAATGGCCCCTCGAGGCTTGGTCGGAATTATTGCATTAATTGCGAAACTCGGGTCGAGACCTCGAGGGTGTAGCAGCCCCACCTTACCCAGAGGCGCACCAAAGGGCTTAGCAGACTGCCTGCCTAGCTCTCGCCAGGTCTCGAATCACGCACTCACGCAAATATCCGAGCGTACTTAACTTAAAATAAAGCAAAATCAAATACACTCATATTAAATACATTCATAGGATTCGCTTGAAAGTATAAACATCACAAGAGTTTTACATCACAAAATTTAAATAATATTTACAATAAAAGCCTACACATTTAGGCTATCAAAATACATGAAGCAAAACATTTACTATATCCAAAAGCAGCTTTCCAGCTTTAGTATTTTGGAAAAACCTGGTTAAAGAAAACAAATGAACGGGATGAGCTACAATAGCCCAGTGAGTGTCCAAGACAAACAGCATGCCAATAACCAGGTAACATTTAGTGACAACAATTAACAAGTTCATGACACAAGAAACACACAAAATGAAGTATCATATAGTCAATGGCGAATACGGGCTCACTGCAGAAGCAAGTTCAGGTCCAGAATACTCGAAAAATTCAATCCGGAGTTACCCTCTTTGAGGAATGAAACTCTTATCGGAAAGAATATCAAGCACCTATATTCTCCAGCACCTTATATCACCCCATTCTCACCCAAGGATTCAAGTTCAATCATGAGTTAGCCTCTTCGAGGACTCTACTCAGATATGAACATTAACAAGCACCGAATATCACCCAACACCTTATATCTCACCCAATCTCACCCAATTTGACTAACCGTGGAAAACAATGAAGTTAACCACGGAAGTCGCAAGCACAAGTAACACATTGATAGTGAATGCATTTAACACATTGCGGAATAGATGCGATAAAGTACACATCTTTCCTCAAGTAACATAGGTCATAAAATAACAAGTACCAATTTAACGTAACATTTCATGATTTAACATTTCTCAAGTATGACATAACATTTCATGTATCGTACACACATAAGGACACTCACATACTACATTGAGACATGTCACGAGTATCAAGTACAAATAAAATCACATTTGGACATGCATCATGTATATATGAAGAAACACTCATAAGCACAAGTAAGGGAACACTCACCTGAAGCCTAAGAAAAGATTTCGTAATACGGTCGGGCCTCACTTCCGGATCCTGAAATTCATGAGAAATAATCGTATAAAAACCCTAACTAAAATCTAAGAAATTTCATAAGGAAATTCAAGAAATACCCCAAGTCTTTCTAGGTTTAAGTTTCTAGGGTTTTGCTCGGAAAGGTTTAATTCACTAATAGCTAGTCTATGAAAATTTCTGCACGCTTAAATCACTAAATTACAGCTTATAAAGTCTTAAATCATAGCCTAATCACTTTTATTTCCTAGATTTTACCGAAATTTCGGCAGCACTTCCCCTATAACCGGACTAACCCAAAAATTTAAAACCTGCAAGAAAAATCAACCATCCAATCCATTCAACATGTACTACAACTTATATATTCAATTTAAACCCAAATTCAATCAAGATTCCACTCAAATTCAAAATCCCTACTCCAAGAATCAACACCCAAATCTGCACAGGGTTGGTTTTCAGCCAACTTCGTGCCCTTTCTGGGGTCAATCCACTAAGAACTAGGGAATTTTGATTACATGGTTTGAAAGTAAGTTTATAGGGCTACAACTTTCATGAAGATCATCACTTAAAATTCCAAATAGAACAAGTTCAAAATCAGCCCCCAAGTTGGCTCTTCATCAAAACTGTTTACGCAGAACCGAATTTTTAGCCACCTTTGCAAGCTTTCTGCGATTAATACACAATGAACCACCATGCAAGCTTTATACCGTTTTAAATCCCTATGAATCTAGTTTCTAAAACAACAAGAATCATTCGAATCCAAGTTATCTACACCAAGTTATGAAAGTTTTACTAAAACTGGTCCAGCATGACTGTTTAAGTGTTCTTAAGTTCAAGCTTAAATCTTCAATCAAATCAAACTTAAATCATGTCATTTCAAGTTTAAATCACTATCTACAAGTCATACAAGTCCATAAACCTCATATTCATGGAATAAAACTTCATATTCATGGCCAAAAAATCAATCTTACTTAACCATAAAAACATAACTTAAGAGCTAAAAACTATAATCTTACACTTGAAATTAAAGGAGAAATTCATGGGAAATACCTCTAGGTAGACAAGATAGTTGCTTAGGAGGAAGTTCCACTTAATTTCTATGGTTGGAAAATGAGTAAATGGAAGCAAAATATCCAAGAAAATTGAAAGAAAATGGAGAGAAAAGAGAGAAGAAAGCAGCCGGCCAGCAAGAAGATAAAAAAATAATAAGCTAAGTAAAGTAAAAGAATTGAAGAGAAATGGGAGAAATGGTGGTCCAATCAAAGCAAGACAAAACCAAAGAAATCTTGACTTTCTTAACAATGGAAGACTACACTTGGCTAAGAGTAATTAGAAGAGATTTTTGTGATTTATCCTATAATAAATCTTGCAAGAGATGCTAGGTACAATTCCTAAAAGCAATGGTACAACATGCAAGTAAAATAGAAAATCAATTCCTTATTTCTTCTCACTAATTTCGGCCCTCTTTTTTTTTTTTTCTAATGAACATAATACAAAATAAATGGTTTTGGCATGAATTTCTAGGGTGTTACAGAGGGAGTCACGAGTCTATGCAAAATTAAATGCAAAAAGAAAAGAAACTAATAATATATAGTAAGTGAAGAAAGAAGGTAGGTATGCAACATGACGGGTACGGGGGACTAATAACTCGTGACTGAATGTTTCTACTCACGGAGGGGGGAACGGCATGTACGCCACCGCTTCCCATGTGAGTAGACGACTATTTCTAGTCGGATCACACAAATGACTTAAAGTCTAAGTGAAATGCAACCTATATGTCACGCAATTAAAAAATCTGTCAAAATAATAATAATAATAATAATAATAATAATAATCATGCCAAATGGAAAGGAAACTAAAAGTGTGTGAGATGTGAAATGCACACGAATGTACCTAACACTAAATGTTCTAAGAGTCTAACGTTGGGCTAGCCTGTTCTAAGGATTCCCACTAGCGTTGGACTAGCGGGAAAATGAGAAGCCACGACTAGCGTTGGACTAGTGTGGTGACGGAATAACATAAAACATGAATTAAATATTAAAGCATGAATTAAAAGCAAATTAAACATATAAAAACATATAAGATCACATAGGAGCACATAACACATAAGCATAATGTTCTAGATGCAAAAATCCTAATGAAAACAGTAAAACAAATAAGCACGTAAGCACACAAAAGCAAATAAACCCTAACTATTACACCGGGGAGCTTAATTTACAACTTAATGGGGAAATTAGAATGCCCTATCTATTACACTTTCTATCTAATTACACAATTTTTGCTAAAATATTAGAAAAATACCCTAACTATTACATTGAATAGCTAAATACAAAAATATTATATTTTTTCGTCACAAAATAAATAAATACGCAAAAAGTGCATAAAATAAGAAACGCATAAAAATTTGCATAAAATATCACATTAGAGCACGTTGGAGCACATAAAGAAGCAATTAAAAAAGTAACAAAAAATACCTTTTTAAAGACCCGGTACAAAAGCTTAAAAACGAACACACAAGTCAATGTATCACAATATAAATAAAAAATTAAAAATTAAAAAAATAAAAAAATCTTAAATGTTGACAAATTAGGGTGGAAATGTAAATTTAACAAAATAGGGAGGACATCGCAATTTAACACTAATTAGGGGGAAAATCATAAATTCGAACAAATTCAAGTTGCAATCATGCAAATTAAAGTAAGTGGGACAATTTTACAAATTAAAGTAAACTAAGGGGGCAAAATTGGAAATTCACATAAGTCTAAAGGGGTAGAGATGCAAGATTAAAATAAGTCGGGGGTAGGGGCAAACAATAAATGTCAACAAAAATGGGGCAAGAACATAAATTCCAACAACTGGGGGAAGTTTAAAAGTAGCAGGACCTAATTGAAAGAAAGTAAAATCTAGGTGGTCAATTTACAACTATGAAAAACTTAATTTGTAGCAATTTAAAAAAGCTTTAGGGCATGTTACTAATTTCAGAACAAGACAAGGACTTAAACATAATTATAATTCTGTGATAAAATTTCCCCAAAATAAATTAAGCTAAATTAATTAAACTAATTACCTAATTAATTAGCTTAATTATACTTCTGTGATAAAATTTCCCCAAAACAAATTAAGCTAAATTAACTAAACCATTACCTAATTAATTAGCTTAAGTATTAACCTGAACTAAAATAAATCAAAGAATAAGCAACTTATAAAATCTGATTAAACTAAAAAAAACACTAAAAGTAATCAGAAAAAAAAATTAAGAGAAAGAAAAAAAAAAACCCTAATCCCTACTAATCGGTTTTCTTCTCCATTTTCCTTTTTAGTTGTCTTCTTCATTTTCATTTTTCTCTATTTTTCTTCTCTTTTCCGTCTTCTTCCTCCAGATGTTCTCTCTCTCTCTCTCTCTCTCTCTCTCTCTCTGGCTCTCTGCTTTCTCTCGTTCCTGTCTTCTTTTCCTTCTTTTCTCCCCAAATTTTCTTGTCTGATTATCTCTATATTCTCTCTGGTTTTCCTTCTTTTCTTGTTTTCTCTGTTTCCTAATCCCTTTCTGATTTTGCTCCTCTATTCTCTCCAAACTTCTCTTTCTCTTCACTTTCACAGCTTCTTTCTGCCTTCTCTCTTTCTCTCGCCTTCAATCTTTCTCTGTTTCTTCTGCTCTCTCTATCTATTCTCCTTCTTCTTCTCATCTATTTTCTCTAATTCTCTCTGGTTCCCTCCGATTTTTCTTTTTCTGCGTTCTTCGCTTCCTTGGTTTTCTCTCAATTTCTCACTGTTTCGGTCTAATTTCAAAATCAACAGAAGGGGGAAGGGCTGCGGATAGCTATTCTTTACAGGTGGGGCTTGGAGGATGGTGGTGATTTTGCAGTTTGGTGAAGCTCATGGGATGTTCTGAATTCGGGGCTGTTGTGTTGCGCTAGTGGGCTTAGGGATTGTTTGTGGTCGCTGACAGTGGAGGGCGTGAGTGATGGGGTGGTGTTGGTGGAGTGGTGATGTGAAGCTTGGCCATGGGTCTGAGGTTGTTACAGGGGAAATTGCTTGCGGTAGGGGGTGAATTTTGGAGTTAGGTGTGGAATTTGTGAAATGGAATGTTGTGGGTTTGAAAATAGATTCAGATGATGGTGATTGGTGGTTCAAAGTGTTAGGATTGACGATTGGGGGAATAGTAGTGGCAGGGGAGGCTTGCTGGTGGTATTAGGAGGTCGTCCAGTGGTGAGTGTTTAATTTCTGGGTCTATTTTGGCTTGGTGGGCAGTGGCTTTGTGAGGCAATTGCGCCTGTCATGGCGCTGCTGGTGGTTGTGCTGTAATTTGGTGTTTCTGTTTTCTCTGCAAGTTGTCAATGCTGGAGGTTATAGTGGTAACTTGGTGAATTGGGTTGTGAATGTGAAGAATTAGGTAGTTGTTAAGTAGCTATGGCACGATGGAGTTGGTTTCTTGTGTTCTGAGTGTTAATGGTTGTGGAATTGTATCTGCAGGTGGTTTGGTAGAAGTTGGAATTGGGCGTGGGGTTGAGAGTTGTATTTCCTGTTTTGTGTGTTTCTGCAGATGGGAAACATTGCTGTGGGTGGTCTAACGGATGAGGGATTGAGAGGGAAGAGAGATGACTGTGGGCGGTGGCTCAAAAAGGCTTGACGTTCTAATTGTTAATGGTGTGAGAATTTTGCCTCTGAGAGTTGCTGTTGGAATCTGGTGGTGGAATTAGGTAGCAGGTGATGGTGGATTAGAAAGAGATGAAAACGTTGAATATGAATTCCAAAGCAACCTAGAAATAGAACAAAACAAAACCCAGAAAATACATCCTAGACCCAGAAACAAAAAGGAAAGAAAAACAAAAAATAAAACATATTGAACTAAAATCTCAAATGGATTAATACAAACAAGCAGACTCAGAGAAGAAAAATTGCAAAAAAAATGAATCAAACAAATAGAGAAACTAAGAATTCACCTTTCAAAATTTAGAAACAAATATGATGATGAATAGTGAATTCGATGAACAGTGCCGAGACCAATGAACAGTAATTGGAAAAATAACAGACGGTTGTGTGAATTTTTTTGAGTGTGAAATGTGTGTGTTTTTTAGGTGTTTTGGTGTGTGTTTGATTTTTAAAGATAAGAAAGGTGTGTGTTTAGGGTTTTACAATTTTTCCTCCCCTTTTTTTTTAATCCCCAAGTGGGGGTATTTATAGTGCATAAGTCTTAACCTCCAAGAAAGGGCTAAAAGACCAAAATGCCCTTGACTACAAAATTTACAATTTTATCCTTAAAAATCTATTTTCTCTTACAAAAATAAAAAAAAGTAAATAACAATATAAAAATTCACTCTAAAAAAAAGTTAGAAACTTAGTGCTTAAAATCTAAAAACGAATTTGGGACCCAAAAATTGGTAAAAAATGAGTTTGAGATGTGAAATGACAATTTTGCCCTTGGATGACAAAAATTCACAGAAAAATATCTATTGACCTCAACAAATTATCAAAAATTAAAAGTAAGTTTAAAACACTAGAAAATGCATTTTTTACTCAAAATTGGTGAAAAATGAATTTAATTTGTAAAATGACGATTTTGCCCTTGGGCAATGAAAATTTACAGAAAAAATAGTAATCATCTCTGAAAAAATCAAGGAAATTAAGAAACATGTTTAAAGAATTAGAAAAATGAATTTGGAACTAAAAAATGAGCTAAAATGGTATTCGCGGGGCGAAATTACCATTTTGCCCTTGTGATGGTAAAAATACAAAGAATACTAATTAAATGTAGAAAAATCATAAGAAATTAACAAATTCACATAAAAGTAAAAATATGAATTTAAAACCCCCAAAAGCTGATAGAAAAATATTTACAAATAAAACTACAATTTTACCCCCCAAATTATTGAAAAATTAAAATTTATCCCAAAAAGTGCAAACATGCCCTTCCAATGTTTGAAAATAAATTTGGTGTCTACACACTTATCTTGTTTTTTCATAAAAATATTTTTCTAAAAAGCTTTATTCTTGTTTTCTTACCATTTTCATCAAAATCGTCTTTCTAGTGACTTGGTATACCAAAATCAATACCAAGTGGCAACTCCCTAAAAACCCTTTGTAGACTTATTTTCGAGCTCACACCATCACATTTTAAAAAATTCTATTTTAGGCCTCTTTTTTTTTTTTGTTTTTCAAAAAATAAAATCATTCTTACAAACCACCCTCTTTTGCACTCTTTTTTCCATCTTCGAAAAATGAGGTGCGAACAAAAACATTACAAATCATTCATATTTAATTCATTACCTATTTATAAACATATACTACAATAAAACATACATTTAGTGTGAAGGCCCATAATTACTGTAGCAAATAACTAGTGGTTACGTTAGTTGATTATGTACTTTCTAAGGTTGAGCAAGGTGTTCATAGTGAACAAACTATTTAAGCTTAACTCCAAAAAATTATTACTCTTGCCAGTCATAAGTCAAAGTGGTAATAATGTGATTAACTTGTAAAAGTCCCCATTATTCATATCTAAATGATTGCTTATACATTTTCTAAGGTTAATTTGCATAATAGTAATAATACTTGAGTTGACAAAATATAGTATTTATATTTAGCACACTTGAAACTGTAAAACACATAAATGATAGTGTAACTTGCATTAGTTGTAAATTTGTGGAAATAAAAACATTCGTATATACAAATTAAAATGACGTAGTTAGACGCCTAATTTACTCTTAAACAAGACATAACATATACCTAAACTAAGTAAAGTAAAAAAAAAAGAGAGAGAGAGAGAGAAACGAAAATGAAATATAAATCTTGGAGCAAAGCTAGTAGGAGGTGTAAAGTGGAGAGCGAGCAAAAGGGATAGCAATAATATGATTCAACCAAGCCCTTTTAGGACTAAATGAGGACAATACAATCTGGGGAAAAATCAGAGGACAACTCACAAGAATGAGAAAGAAAGATGCACATGTGAATGTCGGCTAAGGTGAGTGTCAAAGCAAACATGAGGTAGAGTGGAGTTAGAGGGCTATATGAGTGAGTCATCTCTTTCTTTTAACACGGGGAAAGCAATCAATTTAGTAAAAGAAAACGGTGATTGAATCTAGGTAGAAGCTGCGTGCAAGGTGAAAAAGGAGGAAGAAACCGTATACATGCCGGAGAAAGGAGAAAGAAACTTGTGCCAATTAATCTGATAAACCCTTTTGAACCTTGAGTTTAATTATGAATCAACAGGTCCTAGTCTTGTACACTTGATGATAGTGTGAAAATATAATTGTAAATTTCAAGAAAAGGAAAAGAAAACCGAAATAGTAAGCATGAACCGTGAGTGCCCTTAGAAATTAGTAACCTGTAACAGGGGTTGTGGTAGAATTTTAACACGGTTATGATTAAAATCAGGACATGATGCCTTTACAAAACTTGCTCCATATTGAATCTAGTTTACAAGAGTGCAAATATTATGAATTTTTATTGACTGTAGCTCGAGATATCTTGATTTGATTTTTCTATGACTGAAAAACTAGTATGTGCAGCCATTCATACGCAGTTTTGGAAACATAGCTATAACTTGATGTAGAAAGCTTAGAACTGAGTGATTGTTGTTGATTTAGAAACTAGATTCATAGGGATTTAAAATTGTATAAAGAATGCACCAAATTTCTTTATAGATTAATTGCAAAAATTATGCAAAGTGGACTGAAAATTCGATTCTGCGTGAACAAGTTTGGTGAAGGACTAAATTTAGGCAAGATTTTGAACTTGTTCTTGTTGGAGTTTGGGTTCATGTTCTTCACGAAAGTTGTAGATTGTATAATGGAGTTTTCAACCATGTAAACTATAGAATCTAATTCTATGTATATTAACTCTAGTAGTTGTGACGCCCCAGAAATTCGTATAAAATTATATAATTCATGTTATGTTTATTTGTAGAAAGAAATATATAAAATGAGGAAAAAAAAAAAAAAGAAGAAGAGAGGTCAAGATCAAAAATGCCCTCAATAAGAGAATTTCCTTTAGGTAGGGTTAGTGTTAATTTTTGACTTATTAGTTGGAAGATTACTTAAGTAAAATTAGGTTAAGTAAATGAGATTCTTTCATGATTAAGTGGTATACCTAAGTATCAAACTTGGGTTAATTTTATTGGTCTATTAGTTTATAATAGTGTTTAATTTTGACTAACTAACTTTATCATTTTCAAGGCTTTTGACTAAGTGAGTCTTAGTTCCAATTTTGACCTAAAAATTTCACTAATTTCTCTTGCTTTCTCTCTCTAAAATCCGGCCCTCTCTCTCTCTTATTTTTCTCTCTTTTGCTTAAAATTTGTGCCAAAGTCTTGCAAGATGTTAGGAGATAAGTGACCAATATTTTCCACTAATCAAATTTAACCAACTAGCACCTATTTTGCCAAAATATCTAAACCCTAGCTTGACTCTTGTTTAGTTCTAATTGGTTGCACTTTCTTCCATTATTCTTTTATTCTTTTAATCTTTCTTGACCTAATTCTCTTTCATTTTATTCTCTCTTGGCCGAAATTCTCTTTCATTTTATTCTCCCTTGGCCGACTCTCTCAATCTCCCTCTCTACCCTCCCTTGTTCTTCATTTTCTTGGAGCTCTCTCTTCAATTTTAGACAAATTCCACCATAGAAAGTGAGGTTTTCTTCTTCCTAAGCAAGGTTCTCAGCTTGTTTAAGGTATGTACTATGAACTTTTGCTATTAATTTCAAGTTTTATTTGAGTTTTATTCAAGTTTTATTTAGGGTTTTGTTCAAGTTTTACTTTCACAGCCATACTGGACCAGTTTTAGTAAAACTTTCATAACTTGGTATAGATAACTTGGATTCGAGTGATTCTTGTTGTTTTAGAAACTAGATTGATAGGGCTTTCCAACGGTATAAGGCTTGCACTCTGATTCATTGTATATTAATCGCAGAAAGTTTGCAAAGTTGGCTGAAAATTTGATTCTGCGTAAAACAGTTTTGATGATGAGCCAAATTGAGGGCTGATTTTGAACCGGTTCTAGTTGGAATTTGGATTGATGATCTTCACGAAAGTTGTAGCCCTATAAACTTACTTTAAAACCATGTAATCATAATTCCCTGGTTCTTGGTGGATGGACCCCAACAATGGCACGAAGTTGGCTGAAAACCAACCCTGTGCAGATTTAGGTAAAGATTCTTGGAGTAGAATTCTTAAAATTTAGTGGAATCTTGATTGAATTTGGGCTTGAACTGAACCTAGATGTTGTAGAACTTGTTGAATTTGGGTTGGATGGCTGATTTTCTTGCAGGAAAAAAATTTGGTTTGGTCCGATTTTAAGGGGAGATGCTGTCGAAATTTTGGTAGGAATAAAGAAGGGAAAAATGGAACATGAAATTTCCAACCTAGAACATGTTAAAATTAAAGAGTTAATGTGCAGAAATTTTAGATAAAATGATCTAGTAATGAGCAAAGTTCCTAGAAAAAGAGAACCCTAAAATGAAACCCTAAACCCTAAACCCTAGAAACCCTAAAACCAAAACCCTAGAAATAAGTGGGATATTTCTTGGATTTCTTTACTAAATTAATTAGGGTTTAAATCGAATTTTCATCAGATTATTTCTTTTAAATTTCAGGGTCCGAAAACACATCACGACCATTTCACGAGATATTTTCTTAGGCTTTCCAGGTGAGTGTCTTTATGTGTGCATGATGCATGAAATGTGATATTTTATTTGATAAATATTATGCGAAAATTTGCAATTACTATGTGAATACCTGTGCTACTTGAGGAAAGATGTATACTTTATCACATCTATTCCGCAATGTGTTACTTGCTTTCATTGACCAATGTGTTATTTGTGTGTGCGTGAGACTACCGTGACTAACTTCACCGTTATTTCACGGATGGTCAACCCGGCTGCACGTGGGAGGACATAAGGTGTTGGGTGTTTTAGGGCTTGATGTTCTTTCCCTTTTGAGTTGTGAATCCTCAAAGAGGCCAACTCCGGATTGAACCTGTTTGCTTGTTGGCCCTCCAGGGTTGAGAATATCTCCCTGGATGTGGTAGCTTGTACGGAGGTTATAAGGTGATTGGCGGTTAGGGTTTGTGCTTGATAAAACTGATATGTTCTTTGATAAAGACCTGAGCTATTATCTCGGTCCAAATATCGTGGCTACATGATCAGTACTTGCTCTTTCTGCGGTTAAGCTTGCTTCCGTAGTTGAGCCCTGTATCCTCCTTTGACTACATGTTAAATTAAATTGTTTATATCTTGATTTATTAATTTAATTGTTCGATCATTTCATTTACTAAAATAATGAGTTCTTGATATGATTGCATGACTTGGACATTCACTGGGCTATTATAGCTCATTCCATTTTATTTGTTTTCCTTTACTCAGGTCACCTTGAAAAATTAAAGATGGACCGACTGGTTTTTTATTATTATAAAAGTTTCAGTTATTGTAATAGCCGAACTGTGTTAGGCTATTTTTTTGTGAAAATCATGTATATTATGACACATATACTTTTGATGTGAATTGTACCTTATGTTAAATAAAATGAATGTATTTTATTTATTTCATTTTATTTTAGTTATTTTATTTTAAGTTAAGTACGCTCAGACGTTTGCGTGAGTGCGTATCGAGACCTGGCGAGAGCTAGGCAGGCAGTCCGCTAAGCCCTTTGGTGCGCCTCTGGGTAAGGTGGGGCTGTCACAGTAGTGACACAAACTTGGTTGAAAATCCAACCTGCATGAGCAGGATTGGTGCAACACTAATTTGTAGACTAATTTTGAACTTGTTCCTGTTGAAATTTGACTTGATGCTCTTCACAAAAGTTGCATCCCTTAATCTCTAGTTTCTAATTATATAAGCCACGACTCTTGATTCTTTGTAGATTGAACCCAGCATTCAATAAAAGTAGACAAGAAAACCAAACCTATGTAACAGGGTTGATGATGTGTGAAGTTGTGGCTTAAGTTTGCACCTGTTGTTGTGGGAATCTGAATTTGTTTTCTTCATGGAAGTTATAGTCCCTAAATACTAGTTTCCATACCTATAAATTGTGAAGCAATTCAACTTTTCTACCAAAAGTTATGCTTGATTGAAACTAGACACTTGGGATGACTAAAACCTAAACATTGACAATCGATGAATTACTTTGTGAGTGAGGTTTAGCTAGGTTATAATTGAATTTAAAATTGGATGTCCACATGAAAAATGTTTTAAATTGAGTTTAGTTTACATGAGTATTGAGTTTTTGAAATTTAGTGAAGTAAAAATAGAGTTGGACTCGTATGTATACAAGCTCCTCTTATGAGGAACCCAAAATTTTGTTAGTTATTCGTTCACCTCAAGTCAATAGTTGATTATATTGTCTCCCAATGATAGGTGATTCGGGCAATTTCAATAGCGAGCATTTAGAGAACCTCTAATATTGACATACCTGTGAGTGTCCTAAAATTATTTTTACTTATTAATATCGATTTTTTATGAAAGTCACGTGAAAGAGCTCAACGATATGACTTGTTATTACTTGGCGAGATATTGCACTTGTTAATTGTGCCTGAATTTGTTGTGAACCCAGTTGTGTACTTTATCGCACTGGGAAGTACCTGCTATTGTAAAATGTACTTGTGCATGCGTGCTTGATTTGGGCCCCGCCTTGTGCATGTCCACTTTGGCTGAGTCGGCAGCGGGCCTGGTCTCCAATTGTTGGCTGCCTTGGCATCTCGACACCCACCGGCTTGTGAGGAGGTTTCGTAGGTTAAGGAGGTGTACGGAAAAGTACTTGGGTAACTCTCAAGATTACCAACCGGCGTAATGTGGCCACGAAATAAATATTGGCGTGCAAGACTTGAGAATTGTTGGACTTTTGCCATGGCACAGTACTTGACTAGTTCTCGAATGAAGCTCGAAATACTCCCGAGCAGTGCTTGACTTGATTCATCAGTATCCTTCATTGTTCATTTGTTGAATTTGTTATTACTAGATCTGGATGAGCCAGTTGTTACTCTTGTGTGTTACCTCATTTTAAAATGAATATTTTGACAAGGTAAATGAAATGATTTTATAAATGGACCTCACTGGACTTCTAGCTCACTCTTGCGATATTTGTTTTCCTTACAGGCGGTTAAGCACGTGATAGAGTGGCAACATTGGGTACTTGTAATACCATAGGCTTACTATGGTGGTGTAAATTTGAGGCCTAGATGGTTCGCACTCTTGTAATTATTTGAGGTTTTGTAATCATATGTTAAATTTATCTATTTCAAAAGTGTGATTAGTGAGTCTTGGCGAGAGCTAGGCAGGTGCTCAATCAGGATATGGTGAGTGTCCTAGTTGGGTCATCACATTTAGGAATTAATAACATCTCATAAAAAATATCAACTTAAATTTACAACATTTAACTAATTTAACGCATTAATCCTATCACCAACTAAAATTTTTTTTTTTTAAAAAATCTGATCATAAATTATTATCACCACAGATTTATTAATAATGCATTCGTATTTTTTACTTATTAATTTCTATAAATTACTAGGCATATCATGCGCGGTATGAACTACGTATTAGGATTAATTATTCCCCACCTAGTTAACCTCAAATGCTGTTCTCGTTAGAGAAAAAAAATAGTAAATGAATAAAGAAACCTCGAGGGATGTCAATGTGATTTCAAAGACAAAGGAGGAGGAAATTAATTTAATTATACATCACGTTGGACACATCACATGGGAGATTCTTAGGTGCTCAATTGTGAAGATTTTGGTTTAAAAAAGCATCAAGTAAGCAAAGTGATGCATTCTAATGTAAGAGAGTAATATAAAATAATATAAGGATGCTTCTATGACTTTATTTTAAATTATAAAGTCTATAAGTAGATCTAAGTCCATTTAAGAATTTTCCCACGTGGAAGGTGCCTTTTCATTCATAATATATCTAAATAGAATGGATAGAATAACAATAATAAGTATTTCCAACTTGAAACAATTTACAACCCCCATCAATTTCGAGGACGCTGGAATTTAAGTTGAGATCGCGAGGGTGCTTGCTAGAAGATTTTTTCCCTTGGATCAATTTCAAAAGTGAATACAAATTAATAGTTGAAGAATTATTTTTTTTTCTATTATCCTAAGACGGCAATTTTAATTTCGCATGCCCTCATTTTTTTTCGCTCCTCTTTCTCTTCGTCTTTTATAAGGAATAAAAAAAGAAACATTTGTACACCCTCTAAAAATATCTTCTTCTGAAGTAACCCATTTATTTTTAGATCATTATTAATTTAATAATTGCCAACACAAAAAGATTACCATATTTTATTACGAATTGCATGCGATTCATTGCAATTCATTACTCAAGTAGACACACCACCGACTACTTGTAAAACATAAATAAGTCAACATCCTAATTCAAGAAACTTTTGCGTTTGATTGCTTTGGTCTATATATATCATGTCTGATGTTAACTAATTTGCATTAGCCATCCAAAAGGAGTTGGAGAGAACTGAACGTGTAAAAATATTAGGGGCAAAGAATACATTTTCTCTTTTGATAAAAAAAAAAATAAGGAATACATTTTCTCGAAGTACATTTCCATTCTCCATGTAATAATGGAGATTTTGGCGATTGTCGGTTGGGAGCTGTCCTCTACGGCCTTGAAGCACAAAACTTTAATTAACTATGAAATGACTTCTGGCGTTTCTGTTGACAACTAAATCACTCTCTTATGCATCCAGAATTACAATTCTGTAGTTCAAGCAAATTGAGAGCACAAAACTTTTAATTAACTATGAAATGACTTCTGGCGTTTCTGTTGACAACTAAATCACTCTCTTATGCATCCAGAATTACAGTTCTATAATTAAAGCAAATTGAGATTAAGTGTAACTGATTGAAAAGAATATTTACAACTTACAACCTATAAAAGGCTATCTCGAATTGTAAGTCTAAGGCCCGACTTCTATCTAACCAGAATATACTGAGTTTGGCAGATAGGTGCAGAGGAGCCTAAACTACCTGTCTGACAAGACAGAGGCACTCCAAGCGAGCATAACATCTCGAGCAACAGATGGTAATTCTGCTAGAACCGAAGTTCAAAGGAACAAATTCAACAAGAATTCCAAGCAATAAAAGCAAAATCCTGGATCATCAAAATCCAAACTCAAATTGACATGCTTTTTTGGATCTAGGAAGCTTTTACCTTGTGCGATTTCCAGAGCTATAATTGGTATATCTATTTGGTCATCCAGCAATCTGTAAACATCAAGAAGCTACAAAGAGGAATTCCTGTCATACTTCGGCAATCTGGTAAAACTGAAGAAAGTCGATATGCATTGATCCATCCAACCATTACATACCTCCTGAATGTGAAGCTTGGAATCTTCAGTGAAGGCAAGGAGTAGTTGTCTGCGGATACCCTCATCAAGGAGAAAAAGTCGAGCTCCATCCTTGATTGTGTCTGTCAGGTCCAATTTTCTTTCAACTCGCCACTCTTTGGACCTTTGCCTGATCAAACAGTTGTCAAAAACGGAAAGATTAGGAAGACTGTTTAATAGCAGAGAATCATGTTTCAATTCGAGGACTTAAAAGAAGCAATGACTGAGTGAAACGTTCACAACAAAATGGTATAAACCTGCTATCTCCTTGCAATGCTGGGTTTCTGCTCATCTTTGCCACATTCTCCTTTGCTAGAACAATTAGGTTCTCCAGCCGTTTCCACTGGAAAACACCGTCTTTAAACAAAACCTAAGATGTAAAGAAAAGGGGCAGGTTTAAGTAACGGAAAGCTTGACAAGTATTTATAAAACCAAAGCATAGAAAGGCGGATGATTTTTCTTAATATGGAAGAAATAAAAGTTAATACTGCCTTCAGAGGCAAACAAACACCCAGAAAGTTTTCGTCTAAAGTTCAATCCTTGAAAATTTTACAACGAAAACCATAGAACAATGCAGTAAGATATTGGGATGCAATAATTGAGAACAAAATCTATGTAACCCTCTTCATTTTTCAAGCAGCACATTGCGTTGAAGCCACTATTTAAATAACTAAAACACTTTTGACACAATAAATAAAAGACAAAACAAAACTTCACTGTAGGGTGAAAACATGTACTAGGAGACAAATTAAATGAGCATCTAAAAATGTCTTTTTTGGTGTTACTACCTTATCCATTTCCATTTCCTGGTTGATTGTTTCATCATCCCAGTTTCCTACTAAACAATTTTATGTGACATTAAGTAGCACATCCCAATTCTTCTCCTGAAAATTTTGTGAATCAGCAACTAAAAAGTTGCCGGTGTCAACCGTTAAAATGTGCCATGGAAGACCAGTAACAATCAAGGCCACTGGTAAGATAAAGAGAAGTAAAGCTAATGATCTGCTTCTTCAAGAATTCTGCACAGAAGGTATCAAAAAGAACTGGAGGAAGTCAAAATTAAAGGCTTCCATAGCTCTCAAGCTTCAATTAGGTATTCCTGGAAGATTAGCTGCTTATTTTGGGAGCTGCAATATGAGAGCCAGGAGTCTATTTAATTATTGTCTTACTAGTTGTTTTAGGAAAGGTCTGAAGTATCAGTTCTGTGCTTAGAATAGGATGCAGAAAAACTAGACAAATAGGATTCTATCTTTAGGTAAGTTTAAAACAAAATACCCTTGTTGCTAGGTAATTTAACATGATGAATTAACACAAAAGAATTGATTTACCAACTCTCATGTTGTTAGTTTCTTCTTCCTCAAATTTTCCTAATTTCCCTCCTTTTCCTCTTTTCCTCTGTTGCGGTTCATGGATGCTGTCTAGAGTCCCAAAACAGACTCAAGGACCCTTCATTCTTCCACTACCATTTGTAGGATAAAATAACCCTATCTCATCTCACATCAAATATATTTCGTAAGGGAAAATATAGGAATAGAAAGCCTGCAGATTTTAGATCCAAGAAACTTGAATAATTGGACTATATCTAAAGCTGTTGCAGCATTTTCTATTTCTATGTGGTCGGTCGGATATGCAAAAAATGTCCCCACCTATCAAGAAGGATACTAACAGCAGATCACCCAGTCTCATCTGCAGGATATCTACAATAGCACATGGGCCCAACTAGAAACCAAAGTTTTTATTCTCATTTGAAGCTTTAATATATTTTGTTTCTGCGCACAGAGAGACTTTTAAATGAGCATACTAAGTTTCGGTTTTTACCATCAAAGTTTCCATCCAAAACAGACAGCCGTGAAACCATTTTTAGAACTTATTTAAGAATCCCAGTGCATCAATTTGATATTTGCGCAGAGGCATCTTATGGAGAGTTACATAGAACAGCAAAAGTAGAGTGAAAAACTCAATCTTGCAGAGTGACCTAAGATCCTCCATTCTAAGACAGACATAAGATCCTTCCAATCTTCCAGATCCAGCTAAGAAATTATGACCCTCTCACCATTGTACGCCAGAGCACTGGCAACTCCATTATTTTGAAAGAGCGTCATGGAATGGTGGTAATACAGAAGCAAAGAATCCCTATAGAGAAGCATAGGAAATAAATCTTACACTATGTAGTCCTAACAGCTTACAATGTGAATAACATCATGCCCTTAATGAAATAAGAGATTTTATTCTCAACAGGTTACGAGAAAATGAGAATATTGTATCACACATTAGAAGATAATTAATGTCATATAAATTTGAAGATTCAACCAAACCTGAATAAGGCGTTCACGTAAAGCCGGGTTAGGATCTGTCAAGAGACGCTTTGCCACATACGGATAGGCAACCTGGTACAATAACATCCTCAATTATTTATTTGGAAGGTATTTGTGATGACGATGAATGGAACAAGAGGACTAAGTTAATTTCTAATATAAAAAACTAAATGACATGTGTTTATTGCCATATGTAAGAATGGATTCTCAAAAGCCGAATAATGTGCTAGACAACAGTACAACTGAAAACATTTGGACCAATTATTTTTCACACAAAATATTCTAGATATAAAAGCTTAAAAGCATATGGTAGATTAAGCACTGGAGTGTCAACCAAATAGAATATCCATCTGGATTTTGAGAAATTCACTTCTTTTCCTGATAACTTAACAAGAATAAGTTAGCTCAATTATCAAAACAAATTTACTCCATATGGAACATATGTTTCAACTGTATTATGAGCACGTAAACATTCGGGTTAATCACCAGCCAAATACAACTTAGATGATTAAGCTAGTTTACTTCCTCATCCAGATAAAATAGAAGTAACTTCTTTCCCCTAGAATTTAGAAAAAAAGTGCAATAAAAGTTGATACCTGAAACATCCATAGTAAAGATGTAAAAAGTAGAAGATTCCTCACCTCAAGAAATTTGAAATCTGGCTCCAGTGTCAAACAGATACCTTCTTGTGTCAATAAAGAACGGATAACAAGGGAAAATCTCTCTGGAATCCTGATGGGATAATTATAAACTAGTTGATTAAATTTTCCTGCAGAACACAAATCCCTTCTGATTATGAAACATGGTAGCATATTTTTTACACGTTAATGGGTAAATTATTTATGTCAACTGAAAATGATTTGTATACAACTCAAAAAAAAGCCCCTTGTCATTTTTTTCTGACACTGCAGAGATTAGGTTGACTAGTAGCAAGGGGCTTCTTTCTATTTATTTCGATTGCCATAGTGGAAAAACCTTGCTAGTGAACACAGATGGCATTGAGTTTCTATGGATCCTTGATCGCGTGACAAATTTCATAAAAACTGATGAAATCTACTTTCCCCCTTTTTGTAATTCTTCAGGAAATGCGAACATAGTATCTTACAGAAATATCAGGGAAGATACATCAAAGGTAACAATAACACATTGCTACACCCAAAGACCACTAGTCCATGAAGGCATGAGAGAATCACTTTCAAAGGAAAACAGAAAACAAGATATACCCGTAACACTTCTGAAATTGAAGTCAGCAAGTCCTTTTTCAAGTGAATTTTGCCAAATTGCTTCAAGAGCGGGAATAATAGGGGCTACATTAGTTCCACTAGCCAGAAAACCAAGCCTGGTAAAATCGTTTGCCATCTCAGCATAATCCTCATTTACAGCATGGACAACAGCATCTATCAATATTTGTTTGTTTAGCTGGAAACAAGGAAAAAGATGATGTAAAGAGAAGACCTCCCTATTTTCTGCTAACTTTTAAAATGGAAGGAAAGAAATTCAACAGGCAAACATTGCAAATTAAGCTGCTGTTCGATTTCACATGCTCAAAAGCTTACTGACAGCAGAAGATTAAGCCAGAATTAGAACAAATACAGATGCATTTCACCAAGTCGAGGCAACGGTTGACAAACATAAGCATAAGAGGAGAACTAAAAAATTCAGCCTCAGAAGAAGTGTCGCTGGTGTTAATTTGGCTTGTTTTGTTCCTTTGAATTAGGTCAGCCTTTACCCATTAAAGTTCTATAAAAGGAGTAAGGAAGAATGGATAGCAATCAGCATAGAAATTGGGTTCCTTAAAGGATGTGGAACCAGAAACTAGGAATCCTATAGGGAAGTGGAACCATAGCAAAGAAGGCAGCCTATAAAGGTAAGCAAGTATGACCTCTTCTCTGCTAGTACCTACTTTCCATAGTTATCGGTCGTGTAATCCTCCTTCCTCTCAATTGTTAAGAAAGTACAAGAATGGCATTCTAATTAGATGGTAAATACAAATCTAATAGGATCAAATCTCACATCTAGCTAGCAATAGTAGCTCTTTATCAATAGGAAAGTAGTAAGTCTAGCTTCCTTTCTGTAGTGAGCTATTGATCTCCGGTCTCTTCGAGGGCTACTAGAATGCCTGCGCACCGTCAGCCAATCGATGTGGAGCAAGTATGTTGTCTTCAATAATTTGAACCGAAGTGAATGGAAGGGGAAGGTGACAGTTCAAGCTCTGACAGGGATCCTATTGAATATCCTTTTTGATGGATCCAGTGTCAGTTAATTGGTAAAGCAAGAGCTTCAAGCATGATTTCGTGAAGGCAGTGGGAGGTGATAGTCTAATAATCAGGAGTTACTCAGCAGCATGAGAATAGTCTTAAAAATGAGTCAGCGCAGCGAACACCAGTCCTGATTGATGATTGACTTTTCTTCTTTCAAATTCAAAGCAGAGTGAAAATGGAAGAACCTCATGGATCGAAACTAGCATAAATGAAATCCAAAAGTGTATGTGTCACGCGCGCGCGCGCACACACACATACATAACATGGAAAGTACATTGACTACTTATTGAACTGTGTTTGTGTAATGATTGGACTAGGATGATTTGGGAATTAAGGGGAGAATTAGAGAAACAAAGAACAGATAGAAAAGGGAACAGAGAGAGAAATGAGAGAAGTTTATTGCGTAGAGAAAGAAAAGATTGTACAACAGAAATTTACAACCAAAAGCTCCTTAATCTTCTCTTCGTCCTGTCATTTATACATTGGACTTAACCCTCACACCTTTTCCCCAATCGGCTGTCTAACTGTCAAAACACTAACTAATTCTTCCAGATCAACAAATTCAGTCGCCCTATTTTCTGGGTCATAACAATATCCTCCCCTTCAAATAATCCTAGTCTCTAGGATTAAAGAGAGGAAATAGTCTCTTGATGCCTGACCAATCCTCCCAGGTAGGTTCTTCAGGTTCCAGGTTTTTCCATCTGATCGAGACTTGTCCCACCAGCTGATCGAGACTTGTTCCACCAGCTTGCTATCCCTTTCCACGGTTTTTCTATCTAATACCTCTTTAGGTGCTACACAAAATTACCATCTTTCTCCAAGTGTGGTAGTTCTTCAGTCTCTTGAATTTCCTTGTTTCATATCTTTGGCAGACCAATGTAAGCTAATGGAAAACTAACAGTCCCCATCCTTTGTAGTAAGGAACAGGCCGACAACTCCTAGAAGATTGACGGCACAATTAAAAATTTCAGCCTTTCACAGCTCCTAGAAGGCACCCCATGCCTTCTCCAAGCAACTATATATAGAAGAGCCCTGTCTTGAGAGCATCTTCTGTTATCACAACCACTTCAACACCCCCTGGATCCCATGGAAAGCTAGAATTTACAGCTCTATAGTATGGATGTTTTCTGGTAAAGAAATCAAGAATTATGGTTGCACGCAAAGCTTTAACAGCAAACAGTAATTTCTCTTGACCACAAACTTCTCCCAACTCATTATGACCGCTTTCAATCATATCACAGACAAAATCAAAATAAACCTTAACATCAGAGTTGGCCATACAATTGTTAACATCAGTTTTCATTGTTTGAACATAAGAAAATGCATATTTGGGAGCTAGACTTCCCATTGTTCCTGCTGATACATGGGCAACTTTTGTAAAGAAAAG
The DNA here is from genome assembly GCA_024721245.1 of Mitragyna speciosa. Classification (NCBI taxonomy): domain Eukaryota; kingdom Viridiplantae; phylum Streptophyta; class Magnoliopsida; order Gentianales; family Rubiaceae; genus Mitragyna; species Mitragyna speciosa. Next base: position 12,551,036 of record CM045559.1, read on the forward strand.
AAGCTCAGAAACTTCTGCTATATCAAACTCTTCAAGCTTGGCATTTGATGAATCTTGAATTTTAGAAACACATTCAAGACGACCCATACCACCATTATCAATGGTTGAACAGATCCTTGTATCTACTGATTTCTCATTCTTTGTCTCCAATTCAACCGAGAAATCACCAAACATATCTGTTCCTAGCCAAGAAGCAGATTTGACGGCTGAATTTTGGGTGATTGCAGGTTCATTAGCAAAATCATTAGAATCCACACCTTCTTCTTTGGACCAAACATTTGTGGAAAAACTTTCCCCAAACTCCATGGGAATTTCCCAGATTCCATTATTCCCAATCAAGGATTCCATCAAGATTTTGAACTCAGTGGTTAAAGCTGCCATGAATGACTTCATTTCCACCCTTGCTGCATCAAGCTTTTCTTCTAAGTATTTTCTAGTAGCAGCAAAAGTTTCTTCAACCAACTGTAATTTCAACTCTTGTCTGAGCAATTGTTCCTCAATTGCCATGATTCTTGCATCTTCTATCTCCGTTAAGGATTCTGGTGTTTCTTGAATATGTGTAAATGGAGTATTCTTAGCCATGGATTGACTGGAGTAAAGCTTGCACAGTTTGTATTGAGCTGTTTGAGAATTATGCAGCAGTGAAAGAGAGAAAGAGTTGGAGAAAAGTCAGAAGAGCAAGATAGAGAGTAGAATTGGAATTGTTTTAAGGACAAGAATGATGAATCTGATAACAAAACTTGCAATCTGAGGATCGTAAGCTCCGATACCACATGTAATGATTAGACTAGGATGATTCAGGAATTAAGGGGAGAATTAGAGAAACAAAGAACAGATAGAAAAGGGAACAGAGAGAGAAATGAGAGAAGTTTATTGAGTAGAGAAAGAAAAGATTGTACAACAGAATTTTACAACCAAAAGCTCCTTAATCCTCTCTTAGTCCTCTCATTTATACATTGGAATTAACCCTCACACCTTTTCCCCAGTTGGGTCTAACTGTCTAACTGTCAAAACACTAACTAATTCTTCCAGATCAACAAATTCAGTCACCCTATTTTCTGGGTCATAACAGTTTGCTCCAATTATGTGTGCTAACCCTTTTGCAGATTGGCAATGTTTCGAAAAAGTAAAATTGTCAAAGCTTCACGGAGCTGTATGGAATAATTTTGGTCTTTTGATAGAATACATTTTTTATAGTTCGGTTCAATAGTTATTTGTGTAGCTAGTAATGTTATAGTTTTGTATAAAAATCTTTTGTAAGTGATGCAGCCTCAATTGTTTTTGGTTAGCTTTTGTAGTAGCTTTGGCAAGGCTTCTATAAGAGTCTATGGGAGTTTGTATGTGTGTTCTCATATATATACATGTGTGTGTCTCCAAATATGACTTTAATTGAAATGTATATGAATGCTTTAGTTGTATTGATTTCGAGCCTTGTATTTTTCAAGTTAATTCTCGAAGACGCAACATATTATGTCCTGGGTGTTGGTGCGACACTGAAGACAAGAAACAAGAAAAACAAGATACTCATAAAAAAAATATAATGCACGCAAAATAGAATAATTAGCAAAGTACCTTTCAAAGATAGAATCCCAGGAAAGATCAAAACCCCAAAAGATGGAGTTCCAACTAAACCATACTTAGATAAGGACTCTTAAAATGACTTATTCTAGCTTCCAAATAGGCTGATCAATGTGGCAAAATAAGAGTTTTGAAAAATTTTAATTTTGCTTTTATTTAACTGTTCGTTGGCTAGTCTGCCTGCCCACTTACGGTTGTTAGCAACTTACTGGCCTCTATGCATAATTCCGGTGATTTTTCCTCAAGTAACAGCTCAAGGCCTCCACAAGAGTGGTAAAGAACAGAAGAACGAGAGGGAAGACTCATTGAAAACCTTTAACACATGTTCAAACTACACAACATGGAATGACATAAAGAAAATTAGCTATTTTTATCATTAGTATGATAAAAAGATACAGGCATAAGGGAAAAGGATCGGCCAAGAAAAGTAGAGATGAAACAAAATGGATCAAAAACTATAACTAATTACAAGAATCTTAGATAATGGATATAGCATGGAGAAGGAAAATTATTCTTCCTGTCTAAAGGCATAAAGACTTTATTAAACAGCCATATACAATTCACAATTGGAGAGCACCTTGGCTAATAAATAAATACCCCCCAAAAAAAATCATACCAAATACAAAGATCTTTGATGTAACCAAATAATATTTTCACAAAATACAAGAATGCAGAAAACCTGCACCATAAGAAAAAATTAATATTGATAATTATTTAAAAAAAAAAAGGAAAGCAGGTTTAATTTGCCATATGTGGGAGAGGAAGAAAACTGATTTCTGGCAAAAAGCAGAAAGGATGAATATTACCTGACTAAGCACAGCCACATTCCCAAAGTCGACATAGGCTATACGTCCATCCCGCATTGCAAAGATATTTCCTGGGTGTGGATCACCATGGAACAGACCAAACTCAAGCAACTGCCTCAAGGCCGCACTTACTCCAACAGTCAAGAATCCATCTACATCAATTCCCGCATCCTTGATAGCCTGCATTCCACAGAATACATATAAGCCTGAGAGAAACAGTAACAGAACATCCATCTGCAAAGGATTTTGCAATTCAAACCTGTGGATCAGTGCACCGAATCCCATCAATCCATTCCATTACCAGAACACGAGAACCAGACAGCTGCCGGTACACCCCAGGAATTTTAACAGTAGGATCATCTTTGAAGTTTTCTAGAAAATCTTCAATATTGCGAGCTTCCTGGAAGCCAAAAAAAAAAGAAAAAACGGTTGAAAAATGAAGGAATAGAATCTCACATCATTATCCTAGGAAATTCTAAACTAATTAATGAAGTTCATTAGTAACTCCACTCATTGCCAATTAGTTTTGAAATGAAAGACCATGTTCCTTAACATGGTTTCAAAGCCAAGTTTTGGGCTTTGTTTCCACCCTAATCCAAAGTTCCACAAGCGACTCGGTTTCTTCTTAGCTAGTTTCACTTCATGGGCTCTAGTTAAGTCTCTTTGTTTCATGGGCTCTCTCAAACCCCTTCCAGTTTGTTTCATGAGCTCTTGTAAAACCACTTTCAGTGTGTGTCATGAACTCCTAGAAAGTCTATTCCAGTTTAATGGACTCTTGTTATTCCAGAGTCACATTTGAGGGGGAGTATTAAGAAACAAAATCCCATATTGATATCCCAAAGAATTCTAAAATAGATAACAAAGTTCATTGGCACTACAATTATTGCCAATTAATTTTGAAATGGAAGACCAAATATCAAAGCGTATGTGAGATGTAAATAGATTAGAAAAATTAGATTAAAATCCCTTAAACGGAGGGATTTAGCAAGGTGTAGATGAGTCGTAAATAGATTAGGATCATGGTTTGAAAATTTTAACTGAGTATTTTAGGATAATTAGTTTGAAATCCCTTAAATGGAGGGATTCATTTAGTTTCCTATTTTTTCGCTTGTAATCTACTATACATAACAGTTCATTGTCAATTTTGTGAATAAGAAAAACTAGAATTCTTTCATCTCATATTTCATTTTATGCTATTGGAGCTCTAGGGTGTTCCTGGGTTTTCTTCTTCTTTTTTGAGTAGCCATCATTGCTGTATGGTCCAACCTTCATCGTTGTCATTCCTACTTATTGTCCCACTCTAATTCTTGTTTGGTCAGCCTAATTCTTACAAATTTCCTTCCTTCATCATGTCAACCTTTCAAACCACTGTCTCTAGCAATTCTAACCCATCGGAAGAATTAAAATCCATCCAGGAAACTGGAGAGCTGCAGAATATTCAGCCTTCCTATAAGCTCAATCAGAACAACTACTTCAAGTGGTCTCAATTTGTCCACACATACCTCAAGGGCAAAAGGAGGTTTAGGCACTTTCTTGGAACGAGACTAGCCAGGGATGACCTGACGTTTGAAGCATGAGCTAAAGAGGATTCCATGATAATGTCGTGGCTATGGGATTCCATGGACTCCATGATCAGTGACACGTGCATGTTTTTGGCTACAACAAAGAAGATTTAAGACTTCATTCATCACACATATTCGAAGGCCTGTGATGATGCTCAAGTGAACGAGATCAAGGTCAAAACTAAAGCTACTAAGCAAAGAAACAAATCAGTCACTGAGTATGCAAATTCGCTAAAAAATCTGTGTCAAGAACTCAATCATTATCCATTTCAAGATGAAATGCCATCAGGATGCTCCCATATTAAAGAACTCATCGAAAAAGATCGTGTTTATGATTTTTTGACTGGATTGAATCCTAAATTTGATCAGATTAGGCTTCAAATCCTTGGCAAAGAGGACACACTGTCTCTAGAAGAGACACTTTCATTGATTTGATCAGAAGAAAGCCGAAGGAGTGCTATGCTTGAACTACAAAAAATGGACAGGTCAGCCCTAGTAGCAAAGACATGACATTAAGAGAAAGGAAAGAATGATCTGCCTATACACCTGGGTAGAGAGAACCACTGGAAGTAAAAAGGACAATCTTTGTTGCACCTTTTGCGAGAATCTGAGGCACACAAAGGAGAAGTTTTGGAAGCCATATGATAAGCCACGAAATAAAGAGTGCGGAAACAGTGGAGGCCAACAGAGACCTCAAGTACACATGGTAGAGCAACACAAGCCTGAGGAAAACCCCACAGCAGGATGGTTCAACAGTGACAAAATTGATAAGCTATGAAGATTGTTAGGGACCCTTGAAAAGCCTTCTAGAGCTTATTCTTTGGTTGTTTCAGGTAAGCCTGCATTTTTTTTTTTTTTAAATGAATGCCTCGGACAAATTTTATGGCAACTCTTGGAATAGACTCTAGTGTCATAGATCATTTAACCCCCAAATCCCAACTCTTCCACACTTATATCCCATGCTTGAGTAACAGAAAAACTGTAGTTGCCAATGGCTCATTAGCTACTGTTGCAAGGTTCTGAAAAATACATATAATACCTACTCTTATCCTTAAAATTGTCCTACAGGTACCAAAACTGTCAATCATCCTTGTTTACATTAAAAAACTTACCCACTTTCTTAAGTGTTATGCTGCTTTTTTTCCCTTGTTATTGTATTTTTTAGGATCAGGGCTTGGAAGGAGAATTAAAATTGCTAAGGAAAGTAGTGGCCTCATCATCTTGAAGCATTTTGGAAAGTTAAGAGCAATTTGTTTTTGTCCTTTCTTAGTTTCTCAAATAAAGATGCCATTTGGCTATATCACCTACACTTAGTACATTCATCTTTTAGGGTTTTAAAAGTCATGTTTCCTCACTTGTTCCAAAAATTAGATATTCCTAAGTTTCATTGTGACATTTGTGAATTGGCAAAACATAATCATGAATAATTAACAATAAAAGAAGTGTTCATCATTTTCATTTGATTCACAGTGACATATGGGGCCTTTCTAGTATATTAATGTTTTTGGAACTCGTTGGCTTGTATTCTAATTGATAATTGCACTTGAGACACATGGCTTTTCTTCTTAAACAAGTTATACCTAATTTTCACTTAGTGATTCAAAAGTCAGTTTGGGATTAAAATAAAAACCTTTAGATAAGACAATGCTAGAGACTACTTCAACCAGATATTGTCACCCTACTTTTAATCATAGGGCATTATCCATGATTTGTCATGTGTTAACACACCTCAACAAAATGGGGTAGCTAAGAAGAAAAATGGGCATTTACTCAACACCACCCAAGCATTTCTCTTTCAAGAGAATGTTCCTAAGTTCTATTGGGGAGAGGCTATTCTTACAGCCACATATGAGATAAATAGACTTCCCTCTAATGTGATAGACAAAAGTCCCATAGAGGTCCTTAATTGTTTCTGTCCTCACTTTAAAAATTCTAATAGCCTCAGAGTATTTGGCTGTACTGCCTACGTTCATATTCATAGCCAATAAAGAGGCAAGCTAGATCCCCAAGCCATCAAATGTATCTTCCTTGGTTACTCATCTACTCGAAATGCAAATGTTAGAAACTTCAGCTAGAAAATTTTACATCTCTACGATATCACCTTCACAGGAAATGTACTTTTTCTCCTAGTCCTCTCTTCCGATGGAGATTTCAATTATAGAAGATAGTACTTGTGAATCCTTTGAATCACTTAAAACCCTAACCTTCCTCATGTTCCAGTCCGTTTGTTGAAACCAAGTCCTCTGAGCTAACCACATTTAGGTCACCCAATTCTGCCATTGAACTCATGTTATCTCCTACCCTAACCAGTGTTAGTCACAACCTTCCAAGGTTTCCTCAAGTGCATTCAAGGAAAAAGACCATTCTAAAACTGAGATCCAAGAATCCAACTCAGACACTGGAAATGAGATCAAATAAGATCTGACCCACCTTTACACACAATCTGTTGAACTATCTATTGACACAACAGACAACCCAGATCCCCCCATTGCTGTGAGAAAAGGTACCCAAGAGTGTATTAAACAACACTCTATCAACAATCTCACTATGTTTCTCTGAAGCACCTGTCACCAACACACAAAAGGTTATTGTGAGCCTAAGCACCATTGCTATCCCTAACTCTGTTTGCAAGGCATTGTCAAAAAGGACATGGAGGAGATGCTAACAAAGAGGAGATGAGCAACATTAGAAAAAAGTAAAACATGGGAGATTGTTGATAAACAAAAAGGCAAAAGAATTATTGATTCCAAGTGGATTTTCACACTAAAATATAGGGCTAATGGATCCCTTGAGAGACATAAAGCAAGACTGGTGGCCAAATGGTACACTCAAACTTATGGGGTTGATTACTAAGAGACTTTTATTCTAGTTACAAAAATGAATACTATGAGAATTCTGTTGTGATTGGCAGCTCACTTCAATTGACAACTCTTACAATGTGATGTTAAAAAAGCATTTCTCTATGATGACCTAAATGAAGAAATCTACATGAACATCCCACCAGATCTGAAAGGAACATAGGTAACAAGGCGTGCAAGCTAAAAAAGGCTCTTTATGGATTAAAAGAATCTCCGACACCATGGTTTGGGTATAAACAAAGCAAGCTGACCACTCTCTCTTCATTAAGCATACTCAGTGAGTATGATCAGTCAATTCATGCATGATCTAAGAGAACCTCATCTTCAAACTACTTACAAGGTGCTGCATTACTTGAAAGACAATCCAGAAAAAGGAATTTCGTTCAAGAAGGACCGTACTCTTGCCCTAAAAGGTTAAGGCGACACTGACCATGCAAGTTCCCTAACAGATAGAAGATCAACAAGAAGGCATTGCACTTTTCTCGGAGGTAATTTGATAACATAAATTAGCAAAAAGTAGGATTCGGTGGCCAAGTTATCCACAATCAGAATTCAGGGCTATCGATATTGTTAATAATCCAATACAACACAATGGGACAAAGCATATTGAAATTGATAGACATTTCGCTAAAGAAAAATTGGAGGAAAGGTTTGCATGTCCCATGTTCCATCAAAATGTCAATTAGCTGATTTTCAACAAAGGGGCTAAATAGTTAGAATTTTCATGATCTTGTATTCAAGCTAGGAATGGAAGACATCTACAACCTCTGTGATTAAAATTCTTTAGATTGGTTCATGATTGTTAAATGAGAACCTAAACACAAGATAATACTAAATTAAGATTAACCTGAACATGGAGTGCGAGGACACAACTAGAATAGGCTGCTACATATTTGATGTCTATTTTCTTTCTTTCCTTTATATGCCTTTTCTCCCTACTAAGAAATGACTAACAAAACATGCATATACATATATTTTCTTTCAAACATGAGCACCAAAATAATTTAAATTGGTATACATTATCATAGTGTCTTAATATGTTACCTTTATTGAATATGTTACAAATGATTATACATGACAAACCCCCGCAGCCATCTTCGGATCTTTAGCAGTGCCACCATCCTAGTTTTAGAAAATTAACAAATATGACACCTAGATATCCATATACACCCATACCCGCGTCCACATAACAGAGTCCCTAAGGTGGGCAATTTCTTCAATTCTTGGGGTCGGGCAAAAGTTTTAAAGATTCACATTTTTGCTGCAAATCCCCCCACAAAGAAAATTTTCTAACAATTTAAAACCCCTCCCCACCAACCCCAAAAAAGTGGTATGCCATTGCCCAACACATGTACCGTCATTTTGATTTTATTTTATTCTAGAAAACATTCTTCTTCTCTATTCTCAGTCTTTTTTCTCCTTTTTTGGGGTTTTTTGGGGTTAAGTGAGAAAATTCAGCAAAATACCAAAGTATAATCGAGCTCCTCCAAAAGCTTCTCCCCGAATTCATCAACTATAAGCTCCGCATTGCAACCCAGCTTTTGTAAACTGATGCCATTTAAGAATGATGCCAAGGTCCGGAAAAGGAAAAGATCTCGATATATTATAGGCTCTATCTCAGGTCTTTGCACCTACAAGAAAGATAATCACACATCCATTAGAATGTTTGTCTGCAGTTAATAATTATCTAAAATGATGGTTCTGAAGCAATCTCGTCTCTAAATCACATCAAAGAGGTGGACGAGTCAACTATAAATTATCAAGTGGAGAAAATAATACATGTCATACAACCCACGAGCAAAAGAAAAGCTGAAGGCATCAATAAGCAGACATCACATATAACCAGTTAGAGCAAAGAGAAAATTATACGTAGCAGCTTTACCCACAAGGATTGGACCATAAGCTCATTTTCACAAAATCAAAAGAGCAATGCACTAAGACAGCATGAGATGGAAACCAGAGGCCACTTGCAAAACCAGAGGCCACTTGCAAAAAACTTAGAATGCCCCAGGATTCCTTTGGCCATTTATTTGGACAAACTTTAGATGTAGTGGCATACTAAAGAACATCCATTAGAATCACAATATATAGAGTATGTTTCTGAGGTCAGAGGAAGGAGCTCAAAATCCTTAAATGATACCAACGACAATAAAAGATAGTCCCGAGGTTTTGTCCATGTTGTGAAATCTAGATGAATTAACATCCCGCACAATACCTCCTCCATTCGTCTCCATACAAAGGTAAAAATGTTTCATAATTTATATATGAACATTTAAAAAAGAATTGTGTCTCCTCATTATATTTCAGGCAATAAATCTCACTGGATTGTAACAAAACTTAGATGCATTGCAATTGGAAGATCAATTTAAACACACCATCAGACCCTGATATTTGTCCTTTTACCCGCCGTATTCCTCTCAATTTTAAATCAAATATTACCAAGCCAAGAAAAGCAGATCATTTTCAATTATATGTGCAATAATCTTTTCATCTTCCTCTTCCAATAATTCTGCTGTCACTCTGAATGTGTATCAATGTTGGTATTTCTGATCAATGCATCCAATCTCATATTTGACAAAGCACTCTTAGTGGTTTTGTCACTTTCATCTGACTCTTAGTGGTTTTGTCACTTTCATCTGAAGTAGGCATTAACTTTATCATCTCACTTACATAGTCATCTCTATCTTTTTGAGTTCTGTCACATGTCCATCTTAACATCCTCACATTATTTGATTAAAATGCTGTTTGTTTAGTTGTCTAACATTGTTTACCAAACAGAACACGTGTCTAGACAAAGATAATAGCATCAGATTCCTTTAAAAGTTGAGAATAATTTTATGTTGTACAGGAAAAAATGTTTGTGTAAAAGACAAAATCTTGATAATGCAGCAATGAGATTGTGATCATGACAAAAACCAGAAGAAACCTTCTCTTGTAGGCATTCTCATTATTCACGAACTTTTGAGGCAAGATCGTCAAACTAGCACAAGCTCAAACTTCCAAGAAATGGCCAAAAGAAAAAGCAATGAAATCTAAGTTTACTTCTCCCACGTCATATTGTAAAGTGAGAAATAAACATTTATGAGCATACATATACCTGGTAACCAAATATGCTGATAATTACTATTATTAACTTTAGGCATTTCTAGTTTGTAATCATTATATAACAATTCGAAACATTTAATGTAATTGATAATTTTATCATTATCAGTGACAGATAAGACGAAGAATATCAAAATGGGCCTGCATCAGCTACTTCAAAAGAGAATAACTCATACATAGACCTACTGATGTTGCTTCCTTTTGTACCACTAAAACTAGGTGCATTTTTTATCACTATTGTACGAGAAGTCCTAGAATGACATTGAGAATAATAGTGGAGAATAGGTAAATAAAAAATAAAAAAAAAGATGCCAAGTTAAATTTATATAGAAAAGGCTAAAAACTATCAAACCATAAATGAAATTCAAAAATGAGGTTGAAATTCAAAGAACCTTTATAGCAACATCTTCCCCGGATGCACGTAAAGTAGCTCGGTAAACTTGACCCAAACTTGCTGCTGCTATTGTCTCTGACGAAATCTTACTGAAAACAGCTTCAAGAGGTTGTCCCAATTCCTCTTCTATGATTCTAAAAGCAACCTAAATCATTGTCAAGAACTTGCAGCTAACAGAAAAAGGATTGTCCATTTTCAATAAGAAAAAAGCATCAAGCAAATACCTGGTTGGGAAAAGGAGGAACATCATCTTGAAGAATGCAAAGTTCATTCATGTAATCTTCTCTGATTATATCAGGCCTATTTGCAAGGACCTGTATGAATTTTTGGTAGATAAATAATGAATATCAGTAAAAAAGCACAGAAATAAATAAGGTTGGCAATTCATGTTAGAATGATGAAGCAGTGTTAGAATAGCAAACTATTTAAATGGTTCACCATTAAAACATTTTAAAACTTACAGTGGCCAAAAATACACTGATTACTCATATTATGCAAACAAGATTTTTAAAATTTATCAATCAATTAAATGAATTGTGGAATTACCATATATATTTTTTATTTAGGGATTTGTTTCCTAATAAAGAGATTTGGTCATTGACTGATTCTCATTAAATTAGTTTCTTATTGTAGTGGAATTCCTTATTTGAAGGGATTCTTTCCTAATTTTGTGGACTGTAATGACAGTCTCTTTGGTATATATGTATCTCTTGTTATTCATCTCAAAATAAGAAGAATAATTTCTTCTCTCTGAGATTTCACATGAATAATACCAGAATTCTAATGCAAATTTTCATCTATTCATCTAGCAAAGCAAAAGGAAAAGAAAAACAAAATGACACATGATATGAATTTCTCGTATTTCCCCAACTACTAATAGTTTGATTATTAGAAACTTATTAAGACAACAATCAAGAGAAACAAGAAAAGGATGCCTGATTCAAAATTTCACATTCAAATCAGAATGAGTGTTTAGGTGCTCTATAAGGGTGTGTTACAAATATAGTATATGGTATATTATATCAATCAGTGAGAATTAGCACTAATTAGAAGATTGTACATACCTCAATTAGTGATACTAGAAGCCTAATTAGAATCATTAGAATTAATTACATTGTATAATAATTGTTTAGATTCATTGATGTATAGTGTCTTCATTTTGTACAGCCTATAATTATAGGCCTTTGTAATCATTCATACAATATAATACAATATATAATTTTCTCTCAATACTCTCTGTTCACAAAGTATCAAAGCCTTAACACCACGATTAGGATTTGAATTTGGATCACTTGTCTAAAGTGATTGTTTGTCATCACCACCGTTGGTCCCAAAAGAAGCACCGTCGACCGATTGGCATTTCCCCAAAATCCGGTGTTTTGTTTTGTCAAAACCAAATGCGGTGTGGGGTTCTCTTTGAGACAGGTTTTGGTATTATACACATACATGTACACACACACATACACACACATATACACATACACATACATATACAAATATATTATATATATAATATATATAATACATATATATTATATAGATAATACATATATATTATCGACTGCATGGGATCACACAAGGCAAAGAAGGCCTTGATCCGTTGTTGCTAAGGTAATATGGTGTCCCCTAGTTCCTTTGAAAATTTCGTTCTTTGCATGGCGCCTTGTCTTTAATTATGTTCCCCTAGACATGACTTTGCAAAGAAGGGGTTTGAAGTTGGCTTCAAGATGCAACTGCTGTCTCAGTAATGGGGAAGATACACGGCATCTGTTTCTTGATGGAATGGTTGCTGAACGAGTTTGGAATCATTTTGAAGGAGTGATGGGTTTACATCAAACCTCTACTCTTTGTATGGCATCGAGGATAATGACGTGGTATGTGTCAGCACCAACTTCTAGTCACAACTGGTGGGCTATTCCACTAGTTATTTGCTGGTTCATTTGGAAGGCACGGAATGGAGCTCGATTTCAAGGTAAACCTTTCCAGGCAGAAAGGATCATTTGGGAGGTCAATTCTTACTTAAAGCTGATAGGTTCTACTACAAAGGTGTCTACTGCCCAATTGCAGAAAGATTGTTATATTTCTGACTTCTTTGGATTAAAGCCAACGAAGCAAATAAAGGTGAGGCCAGTAAACTAGAGCAGGCCAATTAGGGGTTTCTTTAAGCTCAACACGGATGCAAGCATAGGAGAGACGAAGAGATCAGGAGGGGGTATGTTGCGTGATACTGAGGGCAAGGTGGTGTTTGCTTTTTACAAAGAATTTGGGGATGTTGACATTTTACAAGCAGAAGGCAAGGCTCTTTTGTATGGTCTTCAGTTATGTGTACAAAACAAGGTGTTTAACATTATGGTGGAGGTGGATTCTTGGTCTCTTGTACAGCTTCTCTTGTCTAGCGTCTTTGGACCTGACCCAGGATACTTTTTTCCCTTCTTTTCACCGTCTCCCTGCAACTGTAAGAGGATTGGTGAATGCTGATATTTTAGGTATTTCTCAAGTTAGAAACTTCGTTGTAAAGGAGTAAGTACTCCTAATTTTTTGCTTTCCTTTTGTAACTGGTTTGTAACCCTCATTTGTTCTTTCCTTGCTCAATAAAATAAAAAGGGGTAGCGTCCCTCCCCCATGTACGGGGCCTTTGCCATAAAAAATATATATATATATATAGATAATACATACATAATACATACATATATATATGTCTTATCTATATGTATATATATTTAATATATACATATATATATTATATATTATATCTATCTATCTATATACACACACATATGTATATGTATATGTATATTTGTATATACATGTATATATATATGTACCTACATATGTATCTATGCATATGCAAATATATATATATATATATGTTTATTTATATATACGTGTATATCTATATGTACCTATATATGTATCTATGCATAAGCACGTATATATATGTTTATTTATATATTTATATATATATGTCTTATCTATATGTATATATAGATAATATATACATATATATATTATATATTATATCTATCTATACACACACACACACATATGTATATGTATATGCATATTTGTAGATACATGTGTGTATCTATATGTACCTACATATGTATCTATGCATATGCACGTATATCTATATGTATGTATGTGTGTATATATATACATACATATGTATATTTGTAGATACATGTGTGTATCTATATGTACCTACAGATGTTTCTATGCATATGCACGTATATATATATGTTTATTTATATATTTATATATATATGTCTTATCTATATGTATATATAGATAATATATACATATATCTATTATATATTATATCTATCTATCTATCTATACACACACACACACATATGTATATGTATATGCATATTTGTAGATACATGTGTGTATCTATATGTACCTACATATGTATCTATGCATATGCACGTATATATATATATAAATAAACATATATACGTGCACATGCATAGATACATCTGTAGGTACATATAGATACACACATGTATCTACAAATATACATATGTATGTATATATATACACACATACATACATATAGATATACGTGCATATGCATAGATAAATATGTAGGTACATATAGATACACACATGTATCTACAGATATACATATGTATGTATATATATATATATATATATATATATATACACACACACATACATACATATGCATATATATAGATATATCTACACATATATCTGTGTGTTTGTGTGTGTATATATATACATATGTCTATGTGTGTGTGTGCGTGTGTATATACATACATACATATATCTACATATGTATCTACACACACACACACACACATATACATACATGCATACATACATACATACATGTGTGTGTGTACATCATCTAGGGATTTATTTTACAATGGACCAATTGCTTCCTTATGACTCAGCCTTTACCACTTCATTCTTTCATGGGATCAAGGAAAAGCATTCATTGAAATTCATTATAGCTATAACTAACAACTCAATTACAATAATGAGGATTTTCATAACAGATTGACAATTTCGATCTTCTGCACAAATATAACAGTTGTATATCATTAAGGCCTGAAAATCTCATCAAGACACAACAAAACTTTGGGCATTTAGAGAAATGTTGGTTAAATTTTAGACATTTATTTCTATCACACACTTCAAATATCTTTAGGATTCTTAAGCAACCAATCTAATATGACTTTACTATTGAAAACAAATGTTTCCGGCGTTTCACTGTAACTTCTGGAAAACCTTTTAAGGTTCATAATGGCAATTGAGTGAAGAGATAAAATTAAGGTATTAATAAAGATAACAAAACTCTACATATTAAATTAAATAAATCTCTAGAATACATTTCTTTTCATTGTTACATTATCATCTACTCTCAAAGGTTGACATTCAAAACAAAATCATGTCCATGCATTTCTTTTCACCTAATTTCAAGGTGTTATTGGATTTTTGTTGATAAATGTATGTTGTTTGCAATTAATAAAGTGATGAGCCAACATGTCATTCCATTCATGAAGTGGTTACAACCTATCCACTTAATTCAGTCAAGATCACCTTTAATGCAAGAAGATATATCATAAAGAGATATTATCACAACATGAAATAATAACATCTCTGCACTTGTACCAGCAAAAGATTCAATTGAAGATGCCTATAGCATTAAATGGAGAACATCACCCAACTTTGCCAACCACAAGGTAAGCATTTCCTTTTGCAAACGTAGTATCTATTATTATACTCTTGACTGTTGTTTTACTTATATTGCCTTTTATTTCACTCTAACTTTATCCTTACAGATATGGGCATGGAAAACTTCAGCATGATATGTCAGACTTCAGCAAATCCTTTGGTCAGCAAGCCCTTTTGTTTGAGTTGTTAGTGCTGAAGATGTTATACTTGATTGAAGTAATTCATTTTCTCTTTCGTGGAGTAAAGATGCATTTCCACAATGAAAATGTGCCTTAGAGGGGCGTAAACTACAGTCAATGGGCCATTTAGTAGATGAATAAGGGGTTATTCTCATTGGCTTAAAACAAATTATAAGCAACTTATTCGAAATTGAAGAAGGAGCAAATTTTGAAAATCTGTTGAAAGAATTGCAAACGTGTTTTTGTTTGTACATTTAAAACTGCTAAAAGCTGTTTTTTTCACAAGCAACTCAATCAATCAGCATTTTTTTCAATTCAAAACAGTGGATTATTTATTTTAAGCTGTAGAAATTAAGACCTAAAATGATGAATAAAAACAATTTTAACGCTCAGATGTTCCTAGAAGTTATTATCATAAAAGCCCTTTGTTTTTCTCTTACTCCACATTAACTTGGACAACCCTTTGTTCCCTTTCTGCATCAAACATCTATCCTTTTGCCTCTGTTATATGTAGAGATCAAATCTTACATCCATTTTGTGAAGATCTTCTTCAACGTCAAAACATTAGACTTAAAACTGCTTTGGTTTCAGTAAGGCTATTCTAGCATGAATCCAAACATCTTATTCTTTTTAGTCCAGCCATATTGAAGCCAGCTGCACTGACCTTCAAGTGGTCAGCTATCTACATGTATTGCAGCAAAATAGTTCAGGGCATTCTCTCCCACTACAACGTGAAAGAAGAAAAGGAGACCTAGAGCAGTAGGGTCCATTTTCTTGAATTGATTTTGAAGCACAGTTAAGAATGACGTTCATGAAAATGATGTCAGAACAAGTGTAAGGTTTAGATTCCCTCAGCAACTACCCTAGACATTCATCCTTTATAACTCAGAGCAAACATTCTGTTACATTTTCTTCTCTTGTGCTTTCTATGGTCATCCCTAGAAATGTAAATAAATTAACATATCTTAGTCATATTTATTTTTCCATATTGTTTTCTCTTCAAACTTTTGCAGTAAAGAAGAAAATCTGATTACTGTTCCATCATGATTGACATCTATTCGCTGCAAACAGAAACTTCGATAAACAATACCAGTCTGGTTGGTACTATCTTTCACAATCGATCCTTAAATTGATTTCACTTTATGAATTCACATTTCATAAGATTGTGAAAGATATAAAATGGTAGCAAGTATTGAATATCCCCAGAGAAAAATTTTCTACTGGTGCCCAAGATTCAGTATTTCTTATTTGACCAATAAAAGATCCAACATGTCCGAGGGGTTTTTTTATCTGTTACTCCATTCTTTTTGCTTCCAAGCAAAACAAGATGACATTAAACAGATGACTTTAGAAGTTAACACACAAGATAGCATTAGCAACATTAACAAGCAATTCCTAACCTATGCAGGATAAATGTACCACATCTTCTCAGGCATAGGAAAGTAAGAAAATAATTCATTAAGATAACAATAAACATACCTGTCCAGCTTTGATAAAAGAAGGCCCCAGATCACAAAGAAGATTTCTCAGCTGGCTAGCGCGAAAAGGCACTACCTCTTCATCACGACCAATAAAATAATCATAAACTAGTGTAGACCAGTAAAGGCCTAACTTCCATACAATCTCTACCCCACGACCAATGAGTGACAATATTGCGCCTCTTGACTCCAACACCTTATTCCTTACCTGTTAAGAAAAATGATATTCAATTACGAAACAAGACCCTAAACAGTATTAACATGTATTTTGATTAAATTTAAGAGAAGAAGAAATCAATTATAAAAAAGTGATTAACAAGAGTTTTAATTCCAGAGTCCTACATAAGTTAGAAAACCAATAACAGCAGTATAACTCAAATTTTAACTTAAAATGGCTATCTTTGGTAAGAAATCGTAATCAATGAGTTCCCCAGTTTCAAAAATATCAATTAGAAGTAACAATAAGGACAGTACAAGACATACTAAAATATTCAAAATAACGACAAAACAATTCAGCAAGCATTCACTCAAGGGACTATTTGTAAAAGAGAGCTTATTAGAATTCAGGAGCACTGTTAAAGGAAGCACTTCTATATAAAGCCACAAGATATATCAATACCCCTGGCATGGGTTGACCAAATAAGTTTCGTATCTAAACCACTAGTCCAAAATGCTTAATCTAAGTTATTATTAGCCCACAACCTATGATATTGCATACCAATCAATTTCCTTTTCATCCACCGATATGGGATTCTTGGGTTGGGGTTATCATCTTCAATATGCTGAAGACTGGGCAATTGGAGTTCCACAGGGTTAATATGAATTTATATGGTCGGAGTTAAACGATACAAAATATTGGTTTCTTTCAAAGAATTTATCTAAGAATTAATGAAGAAATAAAACTCTGACCATATTCTATTTGCAAAGAGGAAATGAAAGCTCCTTTGTTGGCGAAGCAAGAAGAAACACCAGCTTCTAATAACAACCTTTCTTGAAAAATGATTAGACAGACAAAATTTTAGAATCTGCTATGCAGAAAGCTCTATCTGAGAATCAGATTCAAGGATGCAAAAAGATGTCTCTAAGCCAATTAAAGCAGCTTTGTGAGGGAAGAAGTGAACAGCATGTGTGGGTATATATGTCATAGAAGCTGTAAGATTTTCATCAAGTTGATGAACCTATCTACGAATCATTCAACAATTCTTAGTTAACATTTGTTCCTCAAGTCCAAAAGCTTCAAATGCAGAACAGTATCAACTTGCTTGTTTTACTATGATACGCAAGTACCTGCTTAAATTGGTTACTTCTTTGTCTAATAAGCAAATCAGTAACAGGCATTAATCACGCAGTGATGTTTCTGGTAAAATATCATTAACACATAATCAGCAAGGAATATCATATGTATGGTGGTGGTGCTACACTGGTATCATGAAAGGTTATTGCATTGCATCATTGGATTTCTTGTTTAAAGTTTTGAGATGATGAGGTTCCATTCTTTATTTTTTGCAACAGATATACAACTCCATGTCTGCTGCTTTTTGTATACTGAACTAAGAAGACTATCTTACTGGTCATTTCCAGAGTGCAGGTTAAGTCACGGTGAGTCCATATTACTATACCTTTTTCATATAGTAATAGAAACACATGCTGCATAATTTGAGAACAACATTACCAAATTGAATTGCAATTTAATCAATTTAAATGATCTATTTATTGGGCCAAACTTCTTACAAATATTTACATAATCCACGAAGGCCTTCGAGCATTTGGCTAGGATGTCAGAGCTTCAGTCTAAACCAGATAAAGTTAATTCTTATTTGGCAGGAGTTGATTCTGATGAAAGGGAGACACAGGGTAACCTGATTGGCTTTAACACAAAGAAGCATTCCCAAGGTGTCAAGTGGCACCTTTCACCATAGCCCCATGACCAAGAAGACGTCGACCCATTACGCCACACTTCTACCCCAAAACAAAAAAAAAAAATTCACTTAATTATCCTGAAGATACTAGATAATTATCACGCAAATTTTCATAGGCAATCAAAATTCAGACAAAACTGGAAACAACCAAAAAATAAGACAAAATCAAATAGGGAATAATTCTAAGAAAAAATGTTTGAAAACCATTAAAATGCAGAATTCCAACAAATATTAAACCATTGGGCCCATAGAAACAAATAAAGCCGCGTAAATTGAGTAATTAAGCAAAATTCCAGCAAAAATCCAAGAAAAAACAAAAATCAAATTAAAAGAAATTAAAAAACGTATTATTACTCAAAGAAATTAACAAGAGCAAGTGAATTCCGTACTGTTTGGGGAGTATACTTGCGGAACGGAATGCAAACGCCACGTTCAAAATCCAGCTGCTCCAAAGCGGTATTCGAATCACCACCGCCAATACTCGTACTAAGCTTTACGTTTCCGGCTGCGATTGCTGTCGTCTCCGTCGACGACTTTTTCGTTGCCGATGAATTGTTACTGGATTTATTTTTGTCGTTACTACTTCTATTTATGGCTGCGAAATTAGATACGCGGAGCTTTTTCTGAATTGGGTTAGAAAAGACAAGCTTTTTGTTAGTTATTCGTTGAATTGAATTGGAATTCCATTTGGGAGGAAAATAATGCTTATGAACATAGTTTTTGCTCGTGATGAGCTCCATGAACAACTCCTTGCGTTTGTGTTTGCTTTTTGTATTTTGTTTTTGGCTTTTACCCTTTTGTAATTTGTTTATTCATTTATCTGCTTATTTTGTGTGTGGCCTGTGGAGGTTTAGTTTTGGATACGATAAGGCAGACTAGTGAGAGGTTGGTTTGGTTTTCCAAGCACGCAAGTTGTGTGTAATAACAACTTGACACAGAGATTTTAATGAATGGAACTGTTTGCAAACAAGTTGATTCGACTCGTAAAATTTCAAATTTAGCACATTTGAATAGTTAAACAAGTCAAATTTGAATAAGGATTTGAGTTTATTTATTAAACAAACGAAATTGAATACTGTTCGCGAACACTCGTTTGCGTTCGTGAATATGGATAATAATATCTTTTCACATTATTTCTAAAATAAAAACATTCAAACTCAATCAAACTTTGTTAAATTGTGTAAAAATCGAGTTCAATCAAGCTCGGTTTGGTTGTGTTAAATGAGCCGAGCCCGTTCAAGCTTATTCGAGCTCAGTTCATTTATGTTAAACGAGCCGAATTGAATTCGATCTTGAGCATATTATTTTATTTGACGAGCCGAACTCGAACACAAATATTAACTCATTTAATAATCGAGCCGAGCCGAGCCGAGCCAAGCCAGTTCCTTTATTAAATGAACAGAATCTGAACAATGAGTATTCGACTCGATTTGGCTCATTAAAAACTCTACTTGACAGTACTTCGAGGGATAGGTCTGTGCTGAGTGGATGCGGGGGGTAAGAATTTGAGCGCGCTCCAGTTGTGACAATTTAAGGGTATAAATTGCGAGTTAAAGGGTGGACGGGTGAGATTTAGGGCTTGTTCTCAATATATTTTTTCACCGGCTTTTAGATTATAGATTAATAATAATCTATATTAATAGTGCTATTAATTGAATCCCAAATTATATTTTAGATTTTTTGTACAATTAAATAATCTCAAAGTAGTTGTACAAAAAATCTAAAATTTAATTTGAAATTTAATTGATAGCATTATTAATACAGATTATTGTTAATTTATAATCTAAAAGCTAGTTAAAAAATCTATTAAGAACAGGCCTTCAATTTTGGGAGAACTAATGGAACTACATCGTTTGGTGGGGAGGAAAAAAAACCCAAAAATGGAATATAAGGAAGAATAAGATGATGAAACAGCATTATTCAATGCAAAAAGATTTCAAAGCAAAAAAAAAAAAGGAAAAACTAACAACATTCAACACAGTTCAAAATAGGTCATGGGAATTGAAGGGTAAGGGTGCCACGAAACTTGATCGATAGGAATAACTCTGACAACTTGCCGGAGACATTCAGGTGGTTGGGATTTTCAACTGTTTAAGAGGGTTGGGTAAGTGTCACAGTAAGCATACGAGGGTGTGCTACAAATCCGAGGCATGGATTTCGTGTTAATAAAGTTGAATTGTACTAAAAATTTTGTGGGTTTGAAGCATAAGGAGAGATTAAATGTAGTTTATGGTTTCGTGACTTTTGTGATGTTGTTAAAACTTTGTGGGTTTGAAATGTTTAAGTTCTTAGCGAGAAATGTAATTTTATTTGCAACTGGTGTAAAATAACATGCATCCACTATTGTGTCATTTTAGTTAAGCAGGCATATAGTGGTTATGGCTCGTACACGGAGAGAGGCTGCAGAAGAAGCTATGGCAACAGCACCTACACAAAGGAAAAGGAACGAGGTGAATGGAGGATATCAAGAACGTGTACCGCAAACACAAGTAAGAGCCGAACATAGTAATAAACAAAGGAGAGCTACGGTGGGAGAAGAAGAATACAAATCAGAGTCGTCAAGGTTGGCGGCAGGTTCAAGCACAGGGAGACGGAAGACCAAGAAGGTTATAATTTGCTTGTTATATATCACACACATATATGGTTATGTCCCATAAGCGAGTATCCGATTGATGCAAGTTGGAAGGGCATGTAATTTGTCAGTTAGGATTTATAATTTGTCAGTTAAAAAATGTAACCAGTAAATAAAAAAATGTAACTAGTTGCCT
This sequence comes from Mitragyna speciosa, assembly GCA_024721245.1. NCBI lineage: Eukaryota > Viridiplantae > Streptophyta > Magnoliopsida > Gentianales > Rubiaceae > Mitragyna > Mitragyna speciosa. Next base: position 12,572,384 of record CM045559.1, read on the forward strand.
TAAAATTCGGCCACATTAGCCTAATATCAACTGTTCGATTTTTTGCCCATAAAATCATGGGCGTCAACTTGTCCCAAATGGGACTTGCGACGCCCCTGCTCTATGCTGTTATTATGTGGTTTGTAGATGTAGGAAGTTTATTTCGGATTATTGCAAGCACCGTCTAACGTTGTAGGAAGCAAGCTTTAGATGTTCCCCATTTTGAGTTGGTTCGTTGGTCAAGGGATTTTGTCAGCAAAAGAAGAAAGCCGTGGAAGAAATAGAATTTGGCGGATTGTTGTGTGTTGACTCGATATCAATGCCAAGCAATATTGTGAGATGGATTGCTGACATGTTCAAAACATGTTCAACCCGTGGACATGTGAGTTGAAGTTGGAAGGCAAATTGCTAGCCGTAACTGAAGAGGACATGGCTGCGGTTCTTGGTTTGCCGTGCACGGGGCCTAATCCGACTGACTTTCCTAAAAGAAAGATTAGGTTCGGGATACCCAATTTTGTAAAAGCAAGTAGTTTGCAGGAGGAACTGACACACATGCCGGTTGGTCCAGAGTTCCAAATCAAGTTTGTACTGTTTGTATGCGCATGCCTTTTGACACCATCCTCAAGACTTGATGTTTCTACTGCCTTGTGGCCACACCTAGTGAATGTGCATTGTATACAGAGGATGAATTGGTCCAAGTATGTCTTGGATTTTTTATGTGTAAACTTGCAAGTTTGGAAAACCGGTGATGCCACGCAAGACAATTGGATTGGTGAATGCGTGTTTTTCTTATTGGTGGGTAACTTATTTGTCCATGTAATTGGATCAACGTCCCAACTGGTTTAAGCACTTTTTTTGCTGACATGAAGTTATTTTTCGTGCTAGATCCGATATTTCGATAGGGTCGATATCAAGCATCACTCGGTTATGAAGAAACGACGAGCAGTTAAGGGTTGGACAAAAGAAACATTCAAAATAAGATATTTCTTGGAATTGAAGTACCACGTGAGATTTGGGCTTGGAAAGGTTCATCGCACGTCCTTATAGTTCTTTGCATTATTTGTACCAGTTGTATTCACATGTTTTACTAATTGTTAGTTTTATTATGAAATTGAATTTAACTTTAGACTGTTTAGCTTATAGCCCGCATTTCGATCATTTCATACTGGACCTTCAAGATGAATATTCAACCCCCGGAGTGAGTGCAACCCATCGTGATGCGACTTCGCAGCTACGTGATTTAGGCCACGATGCTCTCACCGTACGTAGTTGTCTTTTTTGACTTGCTTTTAAATTACAACTTTTACATTGTTATACACTGCATTATATTTGACAATCAATTTGTATAACTTAATTGTCTTATGCAACAATCAATGAGACAAATGTTTCACACTGCTTTTGGTGTTTGGAGACCACATGGAGTTGCTAAAGGAAACGCAAGGGGATGGCTCTGAGGCTGGGATTCAATCCGAACCGGAATAGTATAATGAAGATTGGTATATTTATGTTGGTGATGAAGAGCTGTGGCCTGAGAAGGAGGAGGGCGACGGTCAATCAACTCATGCCCAACAATCAAATGAGAAGTCTGACCTTAACGAGGGATATAATAAGTAGGGGTATGTCTATGTTCATAATGACAAGCTAGATGCAGGGGAACATGCGCATGATGATCAATGCAGACAGTTCCAACAAGATATGCCTCAGCATTCTAGTGAGGTGTCCCACCATAATGAGCGTATGGTTGAGGATCAAATGCAGTAGTCAGCTGTGGAGATAATGGACACTACTTCCCACCATCCACACTGCTGTGTGTCCCAAAAACAGAATGCTGCTCCTATTCAAAATGATAGTTGCTAGGCTGGGGATTTAATGCACGTATATGGAAGGCAAGAGGAGGATGGATACGGGGCCGAAGGTGTAGCCCATGGGGCTGCTGCACCGGGTCATGATGTCTCATATGTAGAAGCTTTAACTAATCATCGCAGTCAAAGTGAAAGGGCTGACAACGTGTAAACTTTGAAAACATTGCAGCAAGCGAAGATGATTTGCGAACGAACATGCATATAGAAAGTTCATATGCTGCACGAAGTGAAGAACAGGCACGTGACCTACCCAGAGAAAAGTCTGCCTCCCTAGTTGCAAACATGCTTTGTGTACATGTTGAGTTTGAAAGCACATCGGTCCATATAGATAGGCACACTTGTGTATCACCCTAATCAAATCTTTTTCCCTCGAATGAGCTCAGCAACTAAGCTTTTACTCCTCTTGAGAATCTTTTTGTTGGCCCTTTGGTGAAGAACCAGCTCAATCAATCTTACCAAGGTCCAATGTCAACGCAAACACAAGAGTAAATATAAAGGTCACGAAATATTAAGATTAGAGTATTGATGATCAAAAGAGTATCAAGGAATGAAAAGAAACAAGATTGACACAAAAATAGACACCCTAAAGTATGGTGTAAATGTGTGAAAAATCTTAGTTTTCAATTTTATCTTAAAAGAAAAAAATCCTTGTGTAAAACAAAAATTCAAGCAATCCTTGTTGGAGTAGGATTGGGAACCTTTTCCTAGAAGGATTCTTGAACAAATAACAAAAGGAAACAAATGCAAGCCATCATGAAACTAGGTACGTGGATTAAACAATCCAAAATTGACTCAAATAAGAAGAGAACACACGGTTTCAGTCCAAAACTCAATAGCGTTCCCTTTTTGGATACCCTTATGCATGTGTGAAGAATTCCAAGTCCAATTGGATTTTATTCTGTTTAAAATCAATTTAGACAATGAATTGCATTTATATAAGATTCAAACTAACTCAAATTCACCTAATTTTGGACACACAAACAACTGGAAAACTTGACAAATTACACAAACAACACAAGATCAAATTTCTAGCAAACAATTTCGTAAAATTAATAAGAAAACCCTAGCGAGTTGGAAGAGACAAGAAATGGTTTTCAAGAGAACTTCAAGAACTGCAAGAGTTGATCAAGAAAGTTCAAAAAATCAATCAAGAACTTCAAGAAACAAGACGCTAAATTCCAAAAACTTAAGAACTTCAAGAAACACAATAGACAACTTTGGTGCATGTTCAAGAACTTGACAAGTCAGTCCAAGAACTTCAAGATTTATATCACAAACATAAAGAAACTTCAAGAAATTTTGAATAAATGATTGTGCATGGTTTTTAACTTGTTGTGCACTCCTTTTTATTCTCTTTTTCTTGGTGCTCTGGCTTTTTTCTATTTAAGCACACGTTTTTGCCTTTTTTTTTTTTTTTTTACTTCAAGACAACACAAAAACAAATTCAAACTTCAAGAAAATTGATTTGTAAATGTTTGAAGTTCAAGAATCCCCTTTACTTGAAAGTTTTTGATACAAGAAAATCAAGAAAATACTAAAAATAGTCAACAACACAAAATACCACACAAGACCTATAATTCTTGATTAAGAAGCAATCAAGAACAACTCTAAGACACTAGAAAAACACAAATAGGCATGAACTAAGGAAGGAAAACAATGAAACAAATATGACAGAATTTGAAAGAAACAATTTGGACAAGAAAACAAAACACAAACGCTTGTTATTATGACCAAGATTGAAGTTTTTTGCCACAATAACAACAAAAGCAAGACAAAAACAAAAAGGGATATATTCAAAATTCTCCAAAGGAAAATTTGGATTAGAAAAAAACTGGAAAAATTAAGAGGATGACTCTAATACCACTTGATACGCGCGGAATACATAAACGGTCAGAAACCTTGAATTTCCAAATGAGCAACTCGTTAACTCAAGACCATGATGGATTTCTTAAACCCAACAATCTTGACATTGAGTTGTTTGCCTTGAATTAACTCTCATTCGATGAACAAGATCTTATAGGGGACTAAGCAAACCTAAAAGACCTTAATCAAAACAAGAAAGAAGTAACTCTAAGCTATGGATTTAGGTCACCACGAGCAAGCTTGATAAGACCAAGAGTAGTTCTTCATCAACAAAAAATCAAGAAGAATCTCAATTAAGAGAAAAACACTCAATTTATTACTTAAAAAATTTTGAAAAATTCGTATGGAATATTAGCCATATAAATAGGCTTACAAAGAACTTTCTAAAATTAAAGAATTAAGCAACTTCTAAGTCTATACCTAAACTAATACTAATACTTAACTAAAAACACAAATATAGAAGAATTCTAACAATTAAAAACTACTAAAAACAATTAAATAAAAAATGTGACAACTTCTTGAATTGGGCTGGTCGTGTGGACCTCAAGACTCAAGGTGGTTCAATTGGATCCATCTTATACTTTAGCCTGTTTGGCTTTCTCTAGCTCCAAATAACAATTCCAGCCCAAACCTCTTGAGATCATATGCACAACCAATACTTCATCCCTGGGCCCAAAGTACAAGTATGAACAATGTAAACTTCAAACTTGTAAACTAATGTGAATACGCGGAAGAGACTAGCCAAGAAAGTCTTGAATCTCCAAGAAAAGTAACTCATTAACTCTTGACAATCTTGGAACACGTCCAAATCATCAAAGACGTGGAGTTGTTTGTGCCTCAAGCTCCTTCAACTTTGTTGGATTCCTCCCTCTTGAAGCAATCTAGACCCCTACATAACAATGTGAGTAGATACCTAGTTGGCAATCTAAGGATTAAATACAAACCAATCAAAGAAAAACTCTAAGCAAGGAATTGAACAAGTCGCCACAAGGATCACCCTTGTGTAGACACTAAATTTTGACACACTATTTATTTTCAAACATTGGAAGGGCATGTTTGCATTTTGGGACAAATTTTAATTTTTCAATAATTTGGGGGGCAAAATAGTAATTTTATCTATAAATATTTTTCTATCAACTTTTGGGGGTTTTAAATTCATATTTTTACTTTTATGTGAATTTGTTAATTTCTTATGATTTTTCTGGATTTAATTGGTATTCTTTATATTTTTACCAGCATAAGGGCAAAATGGTAATTTCGCCTCACAAATACCATTTTAGCTCATTTTTAGTTCCAAATTCATTTTTATAATTCTTTAAGCATGTTTTTAAATTTTTTTTATTTTTCAGAGACGATTACTATTCTTTCTGTGAATTTTTATTGCCCAAAGGCAAAATTGTTATTTTAAAAATTAAATTCATTTTTCACAAATTTGAATCAAAAATGCATTTTCTAGTGTTTTAATATTATTTGAAATTTTTGATAATTTTTTGAAGACAATAACTATTTTTCTGTGAATTTTCATTGTCCGAGGGCAAAATCGTCATTTTACAGTTTAAATTCATTTTTTGTTAAATTTTGAGTCAAAAATGCATTTTTTAGTGTTTTAAAATTATTTTTAATTTTTGATAATTTTTCGAGGTTAATAGCTATTTTTTTGTGTATTTTCATTGTTCAGGGGCAAAATCGTCATTTTACACCTCGAGCGCGTTTCTATCAGTTTTGAACTCTAGTTTTTATTTTTTAAATCTACTGTGAATTCTTTTTAAAAATTTAGAGATCGCTGTCATATTTCTTGTATTAATTTTTAATTTTAGGGTTAAAAAATATTTTTTTAATAAAATTAGCATTTTTTAATATCGGTGGTATTTTCGTTATTTTATAGCATTCCTGGCCAACAAAACAAGTGGCCTATAAATACTCTCTCTAATTAGCAGAAAAAAAAACAAGGAAAAAAAATAGAAAATCCTAAACACATACCTTTTTATCTTTAAGGATTAAATACACACCAAATACACCAAAAAAAACACACTAACACGCCGTCTCCTTCAATCTGTTACTGTTCATCTTTAAAGTTAGGGAAAAATCACTGTTCATCAGACTCTTTATCATCTTCCCCAAAAAGGTATTTTCTTATCTCTCTTTTCTTTGTTTTGATCCATTTTATTTCATTGTATAAGATTTTGTCATGTTTTAATTACTTGAAATTTGTTTAAACGGGTTTGTTGTTTCTCCTAAAAAATTTTTTGATTTTATATTGTCTGATTCTGTTGTTTTTTATTGATTTAAATATGGGTTGAATTTGGTCGATTGTTCTGTTGTTGTTTTTTCTTTTTCTTCAAATTTTCTGGATTTATTTCTTCTTCCCAATTCCACCCAAAATCCACCCAGATACACCACAATCAATCATCACAGCCAGTCATCACCACCACAGCTCTTCCTTCCACCACCAACGCAACCATCAAGCCACCACAGCAAAACCACCTGCTATTCCAATGAGACCACCTTCATCCACAGACAGAGCCAAAGCCAGACAAAATCACCACCAAATTCACAGCACAACCCCTGAAATCACCCACGAACTACCAGTCTCAAATTTACCATTTGAAGAAAATACCCAAATCACTGCCAATCAATCCACCCCTCAAAATTTTTCAAAAGTCATCATAATCAGCCTGCAGAATCCCAACTAATACAGCCCACAAACCTGGGTACGAGCCTCCAAAACACCACCGAAAACATCCCCCTGCTTCTTCTTCCCCTAATCTGCAAACAGCCACTACCTGCAATACAACTTCATAAACAACCCAAATCACTCGAATTCTCACAATCAACTGTCACCCACCCTCACAGCTACTGGAAAATAACCAGAGACATGCTAGCACGAAGCCCAAGCCACCACAATTGCAAACAGTCTGTAAACACACGCATAACTCACACACAATTCACATACAATTCACACACAGACTCATACACAGCCACATTCACATACACCCAGAAACACACACGCAATACACACACCACACATATGCATCCATATCTAACAACCCATTTCCAATTAATTCCAAATCACATAGAAACCCCGAGCCAACAACCAGTGGCCGCATCGTCATCCACCAGATTCTAATCACCACCACCAATTGCCTACCTTCCCAAAACACTGGCAGCCCCAAATCCATCAAAACCAGATCGACGCAAGCCTCAGAATCACCCACACAAGCTCACAACCTCAACACCTCCCCTGCCAGACCATCGTCGATAATTGTTATTCCCAATCACCTCCCCCTCTACTAACTAGTGGCCTTACCTACGCAATCCACCTGCACCAGTATAGCTGCCATTTTCACACCCAATTTCACCATCATCGATCACCGCAACCATCAGCAAATCACCACCCATACTCCCCCTTCCCCTTCACAGCTACTTTACATGCCTCCATAGCCCAGACAATTCCTCACTGCATCTTCCGCCACCACACCTCCATCTGGGGAACTAATCTGTGATAAAAAAATAAAAAAAAGTGTGAAAACAATAGAAGCAAACATGAGAAATCAAGGAAGTGGGAGGGGGTGAGAACAAAGATGAGAGGGGAGGCGAGAGAGAAAACAGAGAGTGCGACAGAAGGAGAAGAAATTGAAAAAACAGAGAGATGACAGAGGCCAGAGAGAGGAGAATAAAGGAAGAGAGGCGAGGGTGAAAGAGAAAAGAAAGAAAGAAGAGTGAATCAGTGACAAGAAGTGAAACAAAGGCGAGAGAGAAAGAGAGAAAAGGGGGAGCAGATCGGAAAAGAAAGAAGGAATGAAGAGAAAGAAAAATAGAGAAACAAACAGAGGGGTGGGCGAGGGAAAGAAAAGCAGTGAGAAAATTAGAAAAGAAGATAGGAAGAAACTGGAACGAGAGAAGATCAGAGGAGAAGAGAGTAAAAGGAAAGGGAAATAGGAAGAGAGAAAAAGAAAAGGAAAATAGGAAAAGAAAGAAAACGAAAATTTGAGAATTATGGGAAAGATATAATTGATTAGGAGATTTGGGAATTTTTGTGGGTTTATTTTATTTTTGTTTTGTTTATTTATCTATTTGTTTGTCTTGTTTTTTTTTTTTTTGTTTAGTAATGATCAATCAGTTTGTGATTTTGATTTAAAATTAGTTTAGTTAATTTAATGGGTTGATTTAGGCTTAATACATGTTGGGTATTTTAAGTTTATGATTATAATAAATTAATTCCATTTATTTAGGTTTAAGTGTATGTTTTCTTTGGGTATTGTTAAAGACCCCTCAAAGATTTCTATTCTATGCAATTATGTCCCTTGCTATTTATAGATTTGCCTCCAGGTCCTTAGTTCATTTCAATTAAATCCCCTAGTTTGCAATTTGCCCCATATTTGCACGAATTTGTTGTTTTGCCCCTCCAATTTATTTTAATTTTTTGCATTTCTTCCCCCTTTAGACTTACATGATTTTAATTTTGCCCCTTCAGTTTTATAGAATTTTGTAGCCCCCTTGTCTACTAGAATTTACATTTTATCCCCGTTTGTCAATATTCTATTATTTTATGATTTATTTTATTAAATAGTGATACCTTAACATGTGTATTCATTTTAAGCTTTGGTACTGGATCTCCAAAGAGGTATCCCGAATTCTTGTTATTTTCCTCTTTGTGTGCTCCAACATGTTCCAACGTGATTTTATGCATTATTTTTATTATTATTTGTACGCTTTCTTATTTTACATACTTTTGTGTATTTATGTAGTTAATTTATTTTATTTTTTTTAAATTTTTATTATTATTTTAAAAAATATAATATTTTGTATTTAGCTAGTCAATCTAATAGTTAGATTATTTTTCTCATATTTTAGCAAAAATTGTGTAATTAGATAGAAAAATGTAATAGATACGGCATTTTTAATTTCCTCCCTTAAATTGTAAATCAAGTCCCCTGGTGTAATAGTTAGGATTTATTTGCTTTTGCGTGCTTATATGTTTATTTCTTTTACCGCTTTCCTTAGGATTTTTGCATCTAGAATATTATGCTTATGTGTTATGTGCTCCTATGTGATTTTATATGTTTTTATATGTCCAATTTGATTTTAATTCATGTTTTAATATTTAATTCATAATTTATGGTATTCCGTCACCACACTAGTCCAATGCTAGTTGTGGCTTCATTCTTTTCCCGCTAGTTCAACGCTAGTGGGATTTTTAGAAAGGGCTAGTCCAACGCTAGACTCTTAGGGCATTTTAGTATTAGGCGTATTTGTGTGCATTTTACATTCCACTTCACACACTTTTAGTTTTCTTTTCATTTGGCATGATTTTATTATTACTATTATTATTATTGTTATTGTTATTATCATTATTATTTTGACACATTTTTAAAATGCATGACATTTAGGTTGCATATCACTTAAAAATTAGGACATTTGTGTGATTCGACTAGAAATAGTCGTCTACACACGTGGGAAGCGGTGGCGTACAGGCCGTTCCCCTCTCCGTGAGTAGAAACATTCAGTCACGAGTTCTTAGTCCCCCGTACCCGTTATATTGCATTCCCACTTTCTTCGATCACTTACTACATATTATTATTTTCTTTTTCTTTTTACATTTCATTTTACATAAAAACTCGTGACTCCCTCGTGGTCTCGACTTGACTTTCGCAATTAATGCGATAATTCCGACCAAATCTCGATGGAACCTTTCGACCCTCTCGATTCCCACATATAAACTTAGGATTTGCATTCATTTAGAGACATCCAAATGCGATAGGAATCTAAGGGTTAATTTAGGAAAAATTTGATAAAATCTCGCAACTAGCCTTCGGCTAGGTTGAAAAGGGTGCCTTAGGTGCGTAAGCCTTTGTCCTTCCCTTTCTTCAGATGTGACTTCCCATACCTTTTTCTCTCGTGTTTCGTAGACCGGAGTCGAAAAAGGGTTTTAAATACTTTTCTAAAATTATTACTTTATTTTGTTTTGTTAAAGGATTTTTTCGGTGACTTGGTACACCCTAACTCAGTACCAAGTGGACGACTCCATTTTTCTAAAATAAAACCCTTTTCAAACAATTTAGTTGGTCCAAATCCTGTCAGCACATTTAGGCCCAGGCCTATTTTTCTTTAAAATACCTATTTTTGCTTAAAATACACTTTTCTAACTAAATTTGATTTTTCTCATACACGCACGGTTTTTCCAAAAACCTTTATTTTCGAAGGGGTCACCGAGACCATGCCGTCTTTATTAGGGAACGCGACAGTCAACGACCCCACTAGCACCCTTTGCTCACGATTTTTAGGACGCGACAGGATTTTGGCGACTCCACTAGGGATCACTAGTGAGTCCGAGCACTAGGCTTAATCATCTTTTCCTTATTTAACCCTTCTATTCCATCGCGTTTGGATGTTAGGATTAGCATTTTTCTTTCCTAGGTTTTTAGGTTTTTCTTTTGCATCTCACACACTCCTCGTCTCTCCGTTACTTATGTGATGTATGTATGATTTATTTACTTTGCTTTATCCGACGTGCATTGCATTTGGGGAAGGGGTTCAGTCACCCTTAGAGCCCACGCGTGTTAATATTTACATTCTCTCCTCTCATAAGGAGCACTCCATACGTGCATACGATGTTTTTTACCCTTTTTATCTTTTTGGTGGTTGTCGTCCACCCGTCCTGATTAGGAATAGGATTGATCTATTTAAGCATGTGAGCAGGGCACGATGTGCACGTAATCATGTTTGGGAGATCACCCGAACTCTCGGCTTAAGTCCATAAGTCTAGAGATTCGGGACTTTTAAGATCCACTTGGACATGTGGCCGGGGCACGATGTGCACGTAGCAGTGTCTGGGGGATCGCTCGAGCCACCGACCGAAGGGCTTTGGGATTGATGACCCTTACCCTTAGGTCTGAAGGCTTGGGAACCGACAGCCTAATCGAGTCTAGATGCATTAGTGAGCCCAACCTCATGCATCCATGTAGAATAACCTAGGGTAGAGTCAGCCTTACCCTGTCAGGTACACTAAGGCACGAGAGGAGGGAACCAACCTCATTTATTTTCCTTGTTATGCCATTTACTGTTATCTATGTGTATTATTTGTTTTTGCCAATATGTTATGTGTTATTTGTTGAATAAACTAACGCAATTTCTTTCCTTTTTGATTGCATTCACAACCTATAGAATAAAGAGCCCTGGCACTGGTGCTCTTGTAGGGAACTAACCCATTTTCTGTATAAGTATATTTTATCGTCTTGCCAATTCATTGTTTTGAGACATTTATAAATTTTTGTGATTTTACAAACCAAAATACCCGAGGGTCCCATAATTGTAATTTCTATGAACCCACAAAAAAAAAAATTCATTTTTGTTAAGATTTCAACCTCGGTTTTTTCTTCTAAAAGCATTTTATGGTACATGCATATTTTTTTCAAAGTCAAACGCATAATTTTGAAGTCAATAACCCTTTGTATAGTTCATAACTCGTTTTCTTCAAATAAAGCCATGCACCATTTAATTGGATTAAATTTTTATGACAAATTTTTCAAATTTTTGCATATTGTATCATGCTTTAATAAACTGTCATCATGCATTAGCCTTAGAAGGGGACGCCATTTAGGGAACCCCATGGTAGGAATAAGCCAACCTTGCTTCCCGTGGGTACATAACCCTTTTCATGGGAAATTGCACGTTTACATTTCTGTAAAACTCGAGAAGTAGGGCTTGTAGGTAAGGTATCTGACATGGTGATGTGCATCAGATAGGACAGTCCCCGACGCATCTACCAGATGTTAGCAAGTCCCACCAGAAGTCAAGAAATGGCCGACACTTCTCTCCTTCAGTGAAATCAATCAAGTGGCAGCTTTTCTAGGACCCATTGGTGACTTTAAAGACATAGAGGTAGATGGACGCCTGGTAGAAGCTTTGGTTCACTTATGGGATTCTAGCTGCTCAACATTTAGGATTGGAGATCGAGAGATGACTATTACTGTCGAGGAGGTTGCTGGATTGTTAAACTTGACAACAGAACATACAAGTGCCAGTGTTTCCAACTATTTCAGGAAAGACCGAATTCTGTCATTTCACTGGGTTAAAGGAATCGGTAATGCAAGGATCAGATCAGAGCATAGATGTGAAATTCCTATTCGATCGGTTCGCAGCAAAAGATGGGTTTGACCGACACATGGAGGACTTCACATTTGCATCCAAGACGATATGGGAGCATAAGAGACCGATGGTGTATGGGTTCGTGATGGCTGGCATTTATTTTTTCCCTAGGAGAGACAAAAAGATCGGGTTCAAGACTACCAAGCTTATGACTGACTTACTTTTCGGGATTGAGGCTGAAAGGCATCTATAGTACCGACTGTATTGGCAGATATATTTGTCTCGTGTACAAATTGTCAAAGAGGAGAAAAGTTTCTTTCATGGATCAAATCAGATTTTATACATATGGGCTATGGAACACTTCAAGAGCCGCTCACCCACTCTTAATAGTCTGCATTGGATGGATATAACTAGATAGTCACTCATCACAAGAGGATTGACAAGAATGATAACTCGATGAATGCATCTGATTATTTGAGTTTCTTAGAGACATTGCCAGACCAGAAGGTCAGATGGGTATTAGATTGGACCGATTGTCTAAATCCAGCTCTACGTACCAAGTCGTCAGACTTCATACCTTTGTTAGGGACTCAAGGGTATTGCTGCTTACACACCGAAAAGGTTTCTCAGACAGTTTGGACGTATTCAAGGTCTGCCACCCACGCCAAGATCTAGCCAGTTTCACCATCAGCTTCGATAAAGGGGTTTGCCCAGACTCTATTCCAATGAAGACCCAAATCATTCAGGCTTGGGGCACACTGTCCTAATGATGACAACATTATCTATGATCCACAGTCTAAGCAAAAGGGTTTGGTGACCCATCAGTACGAAGATTGGTTTCGGAGTCGCAAAGAGAATAGACCACAAGTGGCACAATCCGAAGAGGTAAGGAAATTAATGGCTATCATCGAGGCAAAAGATAAGGAAAAACTTGCAATTGAGGCAATCAGTGGAACGGAGCAAGGAGATGGCAGAACGGAACAAAGAGTTGTATGAAGATGCTAGAGAGAAGAACTAAGAGCTAAAGAGAAAATGCAGTGAATTGTACGATCAAGCGGAGCGCATGAAGAACCCGTATTTTAGAGAATCAAAAGATGCTATGATAGATAGGTTGAAAAGGTTTAATGATCTTGTACAAAATCGTCTTCAAGAAATGATGTAGACAATGTATTTAAACTTTGACTTTATCAATGAAAGTGTTTGTTTCAAGACATTATGTTCAAAAACACAGGTTTGGTATACAGGCCCTACTTCGAGGGTGTTGCATCATGCTAGGCCTACCCTTGGCATAATAAGGGCTCCCCCTAGGACATGTATTGAAATTATTTATACACTTACTAACTTCAGTATTTTTCTTTTTTTCTTTTATTAAACAATAAATTTTGACAGTATCAATAATGAAAAGACGACTGAATCAGTTTCCTCTCCAATATGTATTTCAGGTACTTTGAATCATAGCTTCTTTTCATAGAAGTCCCATTCAGACGCGGTCCCGTACTCGCCAATTGCAAAGCCGTATAAACATGACTTCCAATCCAGATATTTCAGAAAGAACGACTCAAGCAATGTCAGTAGATTTCTCTGTACTAGGGGCTCAGCTGAGCGAAGTATTGGGCAAATTTAAGGATTTGAGTGCAGAAATGGCATCACAGAGGCGTGTCATTGACCAACTGGTTGCAAATAGCAGTGGTGGTGCCCCGAAGCAATCCAGTGCCAAGTAGTTGACCATTCTCCTGAAACAGGTTAACCAATTGCCTTTCGCGTCCAATGTGCAAACTGCTTCCCTCCCACCATTTACTCAATTCGATTGAAGGACCCTCTACTCACGTCAATCCTGACTTGCCGCCTGTGCGCCCAAACTTTGTTCAAATGAACCTACCCAACTATCCACTTCCTCAGTCTCACCCACAAATCAACCCAAATATCCCACCTAATTTTCAAATACCTCACAACCATGTAGCAGAACCTTTTGTGTGGGATGTCGCTTCTCAGGGAAGGTCGGCTATAGATGAAATTGCTACACCTGTGGACAAGGACTTGCTTAAGAGGTTAGATCGGTTTGAGGAGTTTATGAAGAAAAATCAAGGATTGAACAAGCACAGGCGGATTGGGCTTACGATGATCTTTGTCTATTTTCAGATGTTCAATTACCACTGGGTTTTAAGGCTCCCAAATTTACTAAGTACGATGGAACTAGGCAATCCCAAGACGCATCTCAGGATGTTCGCTAACAAGTTTGGCAAACCAGTTGATGATGAAAATTTACCCATGCGCCTATTCCCTGAGAGTTTGGAAGGAGATGCGTTGGACTGGTATTCTAATCTGAAACCTCAAGAAATCAGAACGTGGTTGGACTTGTCAACAGCTTTTGTGAAGTAATATGAGTTTAACTGCGAGTTAGCACCAACGCGAACCACCCTGGAGAGCACCAAGAGGAAACCTTCAGAAGATCATAAGACCTATGCTAAACGTTGGAGAAAGTTGGCTGCTAAGGTGGAACCTCCTATGAACGAAGAGGAGATCGTTCGTACTTTCATTAAGGCTCATGATCCGCCGTATTTTGAGGAGATCTTTCATATGACTGGAAGTTCATTTGCTGCCTATCATCAACAAACTGAGAGAGTATGATGAGTTTGTTAAGGCAGGCAAAATAGTCAATGTGACAGCTTTGAAACTGCAATTGGAGGCACTACAAAATCAGAATCAAAACAACAATGGGAAGAAGCCCCAATTCAAGAAGAAAGAAGGAGAAGCTGCATTTGTTTGGGATCAAGGCCCATCATTCAGACCCAGAACCCAGAACTATCTTCCATATATGACTCCTTACCATAACACTTCAACTCTCAGCCTGTTTACCACACAAATACCCAGCCTCATACCTAACATATGTCCAAAATTCTCGACCAGTATTCCAAAACAACCCTCGACCACCCATGCAAATCCGCCCAAGGCCTGCTTACCCTAATAACTATGCTCCACCTAATCAATTTCAAAATGCTGCTGGTCTAAGCAAAGCCATCCACAAAAATGGCCTAGGACATTCACCCCCCTTGGTCGTCCCCTTGAATCAGATATATGAACAATTGAGAGCAGCAGGTAAAATCAGCACGATTCCTCAGAAAACTTTTCCCAATGGGTTGCCTCGTGACTATGATCATCAAGCCGTCTATGCCTATCATTCGGGGAGTCGAGGACATCCTACAGCTAACTTGTTGGGCTTTGAAACACAAGATTCAGGACATGATTGATGATGGAGAAATAGTATTGAGGAGAGGAAGAGGAGCAGGCACCCAATGTAGACAATAACCCTTTGCCTCAGCATGGGTCTACAGTTGGGATGATTACCTTGGATGAAGAGTTTGATGATCCTTCTGAAGATGATAGTTGCGATTGAAGAGATAGTGGGCGTTACTGATGGGGATGACAGGCGAGGCTAGAACGATGTTATCGGGAAAGGAATTCATGAGTTAATATATGGATGATATTTTACTGAAAAATTAGCATCACCTGTAACCTCAACCGAAAGAACCAATCATGTTAGAAGAAGTACTGTCAGCCATCCAATTCATCAAGTCAGCCATTAGTCCTAGATGTTTCACCTTTTGAGTTAGGAAGTCTTTGAACCCGAGATCATCGATTTGCATAGAACAGTTGCCTAATTGAGGACTTATAACAAGTGCCTTGGAACTATGAAGCTCTGAATACAATGGTGATGTAACAGCAGTTTTGAGGTCTGGAAGAGTGATGACTGAATCAGAGATTATGGTTCCAGCTAAGGGGAAGGAGAGCACTCTGCCACCCAAACCACCTGTTAGTGAGAAGGACGCTGAAGACTTTTTGAGGATTTTAAAGAGAAGCGAATACAAGGTAGTGGAACAGTTGAGCCGAATGCCGGCGCAAATTTCGATTCTCAACCTCCTGTTAACATCTGAGTTGCATCGGGATGCCCTTTTGAAGATCCTTAATGAGTCTCATGTTCCCAAAGATATTCCTACTGAAAAATTGGCTGGAATAGTAGGGAATATTTTGGCATCCAACCAGATCACTTTTTCTGAGGATGAGCTGACTCCCGAAGGAAGGGGCACAACAAAGCTCTGTACATATCCGTGCGATGTAATGGGAAACATCTGCCTAGGTTTTGATTGATAATGGGTCTGCTCTGAATATCTGTCCCTGGGGCACTCTGCAGAAGTTGGGATACTTGCGATCACAAGTCCGTCAATCGCCAACTATAGTCAGAGGATTCGATGGATCAAGGAAAGAGACTATGGGAGAGATTGATTTAGTGCTTGAAATGGGTCCAGCCCAATATCAGGTTACCTGTCAAGTCATGAATTTTTCGAGAATCTATAATGTGCTATTGAGGCGACCATGGATTCACTCTTCAGGATCAATACCATCATCTGCTGCACCAGTTAGTAAAATTCATTATGGATGATAAACAGATCACTATTTTTGTTGAGGACGAATTGTACCATGATGATAAATCCGTGAATTTTCGGAAAAGCAAAAGACAAGTTGCCACTGGACCAGGATTTTCGTGCTTCCGATATTGTATCGGTTAATTGGATTCCTGAAGGAAAGTCGCCTGTGGAGCCGATGTTATCTGATGCCAGTATCATGATTGCCAAAGAACTAATCAGGGCTGATTACCAACCAGGTAAGGGCATTGGAAGGATGCTACAAGGAGTGGTAGAACCCATTCAGTTGATAGAGCAGAAGGATACCTTTGGCTTGGTTTTCACCCAACTGGTAAGGATGTGAAAGAGATGAAAGAGAAGAAGAGAGATGAGAAGGAAGGACGGCACGTCCCACTCTATATCTCCCCCACTTTATCACAGGTTTCTAAGGTCATCTGGTATTACTATCTCTGAAATCTGTAATGAGGATGATAATGTTGAAGAAGGAATGAGCCTGCCTGTTCATCGGAATGACTGACATTGAGGAAGCATCTGACACTGCCAGTTTCGAATGAAATCAAGGAAGGGGCATTGAACAACTGGATTGCCGAATTATCTCCCTAATGCGAATGGAGTTTCGGTAAATTTGGGATTACTTCTGCTCAATGTTCATCTCTAGACAGAGCCCTAGAGTGAACTTTTCTTTTATGTTGATAGAGTCAGGCCTCATATCATGTTTTGCACTTTACTTTTCAATGAAAATGTTTTTTAAACATTTCTTTAAAGTTGAATTGCGTCTTTATGTTTTCCTTGAAGGATAGTGCCACACTCCTGTGGTTGTACATATTTCACTTTTTAAATTAATGCATTCTGAGTTTTAATGAGATGAAGATTATGTTTTTGTTCATTCATTTATGTTTTCTTTACTTTATTTTTTTCAGATAGCCGAAAATAATTACTTATGATCCTTTGGATGTCACTTTACTTGAAATCGATGATTGCAATTTCGATATCTCTCTGAATTCTGAAATAATGCAAACCGCTGATGAGAATGAGAGTGATATTGAAGAAGATTATGATTCTGTATTTAAGAATCTTGAACAATATGAAGAAAAACCAAGCCAAACTTGGAAGAAACAGAAACCATTAATATTGGCACTGAGACAGAAGTGAAAGAAATTAAAATCAGTGTGCACTTAAACAAGAAGCAAAGAAAAGAGATGATCGAATTCCTCACGATGTTTCAGGATGTGTTCGCATGGTCTTATGATGATATGCCTGGGGTATCCACAGACATAGTAGTACACAGATTACCCACTGATCCAAACTTCCCTCCAGTAAAACAAAAATCCTGAAAATTCAAACTTGAAATGAGCCTTAAGATTAAGGAGCAAATAGTCAAGTAGTTCAATGCCAAAATCATTATTGTGTCCCACTATCCTATTTGGCTATCAAATATGGTCCCGGTTCTTAAAAAGTCGGGAGAAGTACGAGTTTGTGTGGATTATCGAGATTTAAACAAAGCAAGTCCAAAAGATGATTTTCCTTTATCCAATATTCATATTCTATTAGGATAACACAGCAGGACATGAAATGGACTCATTCATTGATTGTTTTGTTAGATATCATCAACTCTTGGTAGCAGAAGAGGATAGGGAGAAGACAGCATTTATCACCCCATAGGGACACATTTTGTTACAAAGTCATGCCTTTAGAGATTGAAAAACAGCTGGAGCCACTTATCAGAGGACTTATGACTACGTTGTTTCACGACATGATTCACAAGGAGATAGAAGTTTATGTGGATGATATCATAGTTAAGTCTAAGAGGTCCGAAGATCATTTGGTGGATTTGAAAAAATTGTTTGAGAGATTAAGGAAGTATAATTTGAGGTTAAATCCTACAAAATGTGCTTTTGGTTCCTCTGCTGGCAAGTTATTGGGTTTCATTGTAAGCAAGAAAGGTATTGAAATAGATCCCACAAAGATAAAAGCCATACGGGATATGCCAATTCCAAAAACGCAAAAAGATGTGAAGAGTTTCTTGGGAAAGATTAATTTCATTGGCAGATTCATTGCTCAGCTAACCCTCACTTGTGAGCCACTGTTTAAGTTGTTAAGGAAGAATGCTCTCAATGGACTGGAATGAGATTGTCAGCAAGCTTTTGATAAGATTAAGGATTATCTGTTGAATCCTCCTATTTTAGTGCCACCAAAGTCAGGCAGACCACTCATCATGTATCTCTCAGTGCTAGACGGAGCGATAGGTTGTGTTTTGGGCCAGCATGATGATTCGGGAAAAAAGGAGTCAGGCAATATATTACTTGAGCAAGAAGTTCACAACTTATGAAATGAATTATTCATTCCTGGAGAGGTTGTGTTGTGCACTAGCTTGGGCTACTCAAAAGCTCAAGCACTATCTTCTTGATCACACCACTTACCTTATTTCCCGTTCTGATCCTTTAAGATACTTGTTGGAAAAATCCGATATCCACTGGACGCATGGCTAAATGGCAAATGATGCTTTCGGAGTTCGATATTGTCTTCACCTACGCAAAAGGTAGTAAAAGGACAAGTCCATAGCAGATCACTTGGATAGAAAATCCCATAGATGATGATTATCAGCCACTCAACACTTACTTTCCGACGAAGAGATCTTGTTTATTGGAGCCGTTGAAGATATGAATGAATAGTGCACAGAGTGGAGATTATTCTTTGAAGGCGCTTCGAACTCGTTCGGAGCCGGAATTGGAGCCGTTTTGGTATCACCGGAAGGGAAGCATTATCCTGCAACTGCCAAGTTATGTTTTCCTTGTACCAATAATATGGCCGAGTATGAAGCTTGTATTCTAGGGTTGAAGATGGCTTTGGAGATGGAGATTAAGGATTTGATAGTATTCAGTGATTTAGACTTGCTAAGTGCATCAGACGCTTAAGCATTGGGCGACTCGAGATTCCAAAATCATTTTATATCATTGCAGTCTACTCAATTTAGCTTCTAAATTCAAGAGCTTAGAATTTCGGACATATTTCGCGAACTCGTAATGTCTTTGCAGATGCTTTAGCCACAGTATCTTCCATGATTAAACACCCTGATGAATTGATGATTGAGCCTATCCAAATTCATCTTCAAGAAGAACCAGCTCACTGTTTGCGCATTGAGCAGGAGCCTGATGGCTTCCATGGTTTCATGATTTGAAAGAGTATTTAAGGAATGGATTCTATCCCTCAGGTATCAGTACAACGGCTAAGAATTTCCTCTGAAGGATGTCTACGAGATTTTTCTTGAACGGAGAAGTTTTGTATAAAAAGTCAAGCGATCTGGGTCTTCTGAGATGTGTAGATGAAAAAGAAAGCTGAACATTTGATGAGGGAAGTACACAGCGGCGTATGTGGGTCACATATGAATGGACACTTGTTGGCCAAAAAGATAATGAGAATCGGATATTTTTGGCTCACCATGGAGCATGACTGTGTTGAAGTTCGTTCAGAAAGTGCGTTAAGTATCAAGTGCATAGTGATGTGATACATGCTCCTCCCTCGGAACTCCACAGTATGACTGCTCCTTGGCCTTGTTCAATGTAGGGAATGGATGTGATTGGAGCTATTGATCCTCCCGCTTCAAATGGTCATCGATTTATCTTAGTAGCAATAAAGTATTTCACCAAATGGGTAGAGGCCGAGTCTTACAGGCACGTGACTAAGAAAGTGGTAGCTGATTTTTTGAGAAATCATATTATCTATCGTTTTAGGATACCAGAGACATTGATTACGGATAACGCGAAAAATCTCAACAACGACATGGTGGATGGGTTGTGTGAACAGTTTAAGATCAAGTATCAAAACTTCTGCCATCTTACAGGCCTAAGGCTAATGGTGCCGTTGAAGTTGTCAATAAGAATTTGAAGAAAATCATTCGAAAGATGGTTGATGCTTATCGAGATTGGCACGAGAAGCTACCTTTTGCACTTTTGGCCTATAGAACAGCAATTAGAACTTCTACTGGGGCGACTCCATATTCTCTTATGTATGAGATGGAAGCAGTATTGCCAGCAGAAATTGAGATTCCTTCTCTGCGTATATTGATGGAAGCCTAGTTAGAAGAAGCTGAATGGGTTCAAGCAACGTCATGAGCAAGTTGACATTGATTGATGAAAAGCGGTTGAATGCCGTTTGCCATGGACAGTGCTACCAAAGGCGAATGGCCCGTGCTTATCAAAAGAAGGTTAAACCTCGCCAATTCGAAATCGGAGACAAAGTCCTGAAGCGAATCCTCCTAATCCAAGAGGAGGATTAAGGGCAAGTTTGCCCCAAATTGGCAAGGTCCATTTATTGTAAAAAAAGTACTATCAGGAGGAGGTCTTATCTTGACAGAAATGGATAAACAAGTGTTTCCCTAGATTATCAATTCAGATATGGTGAAAAAATTTTACATTTGATTAGCAAGTTTTTTTTTTTTTAAATATTACAGAAGAGGACGGGTCAAAGGCGGGCCTTCTTTGTTTTTCTCAAACATTTTCTTCCCCTAGTTTTCCCCTTTTGAGCCTTCAGAATCTATAAATTTCGTTTCATAACCCACTTGATGGTCGCACTCTACACTGGGGCAAATTTTATGTTTTAATTAACCATTGGTTTAAAAAAAAAGTAAAAGTTAAAAAAAATTATGATATAAAAAGAAAACCCTACGAGAAAGTGATAAACTGGGGGCAAATAAAAAAAAATCCAAAAATCCAGGAATAAATTTGGGATGAAGTTATTCTAAAAATGCAATCTCAAGATGATCAACCTTTTCACAAATTCTGCTTTCTAGCCTTAACCTTCTGAGCACCTTACCTGACCCCGTTACAAAAACCGAGAATGTTACCGACCTCCGTCTTTATTTTGTGATAAATTTTTGAAATAAAAATTTGCGAATCAATAGGGCATATGATATTAATATATCCATCCCTAATCAATCATGGGAAGATTGTCTTATTAATACCAAATATTTTAATGCCAAATCTGAATTTATGAAAGGGGAGACGACTGATTAAGACCTGAATGTTGCTTGCTTTCTTTTTTCTCTATAAAGGTGAAAACCCGAAAGGGAGCCTAAAAAAAAAAGGATGAAAACTCGAAAGGGCGCCTAAAAATAAAAATAAAAAAAATAAAAAAGGTGAAAACTCGAAAGGGCGCCTAAAAAAAAAAAAGAGGAGGGGGAAACCTCAGTGAAAACTCGAAAGAGCGCTGAGGCCGGGTGACCACGAATAAAGACTCACAAGTGAGGAAATAAGATATCTGTGCATGGAACGTGGAGTTCTTCGTAGAAGCTGGTGACCATGGTTACTTGAGATTTTTCTTCTATATTGATCATCTCGTGACAATTATGGAAGTTCAAGTGGAATGACATCTAAAGGATCAAAATAGCAAATGTTTCAGAGCTGTTGCCCAAAAAATTCATTTTTCAATAAAGCGTAACAATTTATTTTATTATTATTTTATTTATTTATTTTTGTCATTAAAATCAAAAGCTTCACACATTTCATTTTGAAAAAATATTTATGGTATAGGATTTCCCGTACCATATTGCATGTAAAGTATTTTCCCACTAATTTATGATTGAAAATTTGTTGTTTGATTTGTTTGAACTTAGAATAAAAGTAACGGCAATCCTAAATTTATCGGAAGTATGAAGTACACAGGGAGGAAAGATGATATGAATATGATTGGAACCATGAACCAAGATCTGTTGGAATCGAAAATTGACAGAAAGTGAAACACGAGACGGTATCAGCTTTTAGAGATGGCAATTCTCATGTTTATACGTGCTAGCGGAGTAAGGGACCGCCATGTGGTGGCAATACATTGCAATATAGCTGTTTGTTTTCTTTTGCAGGTGGGAGCACTCTACTACCACTTGAGGCCTTCATCAAGGATGAAAACTGGGATAATTCGCTTAAGTTAGTGGTGGTTTGGTCAGTAGAACGATTCAATTAAAGGTTGCATTCAAATTAACACTGGAGCAAAATTTTTTAGAAAATTTTTTTATTCTTTTGAGATTTTTTTTTTATGCTGTGGGATTAGAGTAAAATATTGTGAAAAGCTGATTTATACTGGGGCAATCTTGGAAAGGTGAGTTTCAAAATGATTTCACTTAATTCATACAGAGGCAAAGCTTCTCTTTTCAAAAAGATTGATTTAAAAAAGATTTTAATGTTTTTACATAGAGCCAAATTATCGAAATGGGTGATTTTTAAATTTGTGAGAAATTGATACTGGGGCAAATTTTATTTTTATTTTAACTGGTGTTTCAAAAAAAAAAAAAAAGAGAGAGTAAAATTGAATGCTTTTTGGTTGAGTTTTTCTTTCTGCATTTAGTTTATGAATTTATTTTGTCTAGCAGCCTGGGCACCACTTTCTGCATTTAGCTTATGAATTTATTTTATCCAACAGCCTGAGCACTGCTTTCTACATTTAATTTATGAATTTATTTTGTCCAACAGCCTGGGCACCGTTTTCTGTATTTAGCTTATGAATTTATTTTGTCCGGCAGCCTGGGCACTGCTTTCTGTATTTAGCTTATGAATTTATTTTGTCCAGCAGCCTGGGCACCACTTTCTGCATTTAGCTTATCAATTTATTTTGTCCAGCAGCCTGGGCACCATTTTCTGCATTTAGCTTATGAATTGATTTTGTCCAAGCAGCTTGGGCACCGTTTTCTGCATTTAGCTTATGAATTGATTTCGTCCAGCAGCCTGAGCACCGCTTTCTGCATTTAACTTATGAATTTATTTTGTCCAGCAACCTGGGCACTGCTTTCTGCATTGAGTTTATGAATTTATTTTGTCCAACAGCCTAGGCATCGCTTTCTGCAATTCAGTTTGTGAATTTATTTTGTTCAGCAACTTGGGCACCGCTTTCTGTTCATTTTGTCTAGCAATCCAGACTCTGCATTTTATTTTTGGCGACCCATAATAGTTGCATTTATTTGGTTCAGCATCCTGGACTCGGTTTAGTTTGTTTTAGTTTAGCGATTCAAATATTGTACTTCTTTTTGTGTTTTGCTCACAAGTTTTGATCACAAGTTTGAATTCTTCTGTTACCTTTTTTACAATTGTGTTTCGCATCCTCAATTCACTTGATCCGAACTACGTTCGACCTGATTCCCTTCACCGGGATACGTAGGTAGCTCTTTGAGAGTTCGGTCACATGTTTTTATGATTCGTCCGTTCATTGGTTTACGTCTCAGCATATTCTCATACTATGCATGTTTAGATATTTTAGTTTACATTCTTATCTGTTTCTAAATTTTAGGTGAGTCAAAATTTGATGTTGTCTACGACTTTGTCTGAAATCTCTATGAGATTCCCGACAAAGAGGGGCAAACTGTAGACACCAAATTTTGACACACCATTTATTTTCAAACATTGGAAGGGCATGTTTGCATTTTGGGACAAATTTTAATTTTTCAATAATTTGGGGGGCAAAATAGTAATTTTATCTATAAATATTTTTCTATCAGCTTTTGGGGGTTTTAAATTCATATTTTTACTTTTATGTGAATTTATTAATTTCTTATGACTTTTCTGGATTTAATTGGTATTCTTTATATTTTAACCAGCATAAGGGCAAAATGGTAATTTCGCCTCACGAATACCATTTTAGCTCATTTTTAGTTTCAAATTCATTTTTATAATTCTTTAAGCATGTTTTTGAATTTTTTTGATTTTTTCAGAGACGATTACTATTCTTTTTGCGAATTTTCATTGCCCAAGGGTAAAATCGTTATTTTACAAATTAAATTCATTTTTCACAAATTTTGAATAAAAAATGCATTTTCTAGTGTTTTAAGCTTATTTGTAATTTTTGATAATTTTTTGAAGACAATAACTATTTTTCTGTGAATTTTCATTATCCGAGGACAAAATCGTTATTTTACAGTTTAAATTCATTTTTTGTCAAATTTTGAGTAAAAAATGCATTTTTTAGTGTTTTAAACTTATTTTTAATTTTTGGTAATTAAACTTATTGTCTGATTCTGTTGTTTTTTATTGATTTAAATATGGGTTGAATTTGGTCGATTATTCTGTTGTTGTTTTTTCTTCTTCTTCAAAATTTCTGGGTTTATTTCTTCTTCCTAATTCCACCCAAATTCCACCCAGATACATCAGAATCAATCGTCATAGCCAGTCATCACCACCACAGCTCTTCCTTCCACCACCAACGCAGCCATCAAGCCACCACAGCAAAACCACCTGCTATTCCAATGAGACCACCTTCATCCACAGACATAGAGCCAAAGCCAGACAAAATCACCACCAAATTCATAGCACAACCCCTGAAATCACCCACAAACTACTAGTCTCAAATTTACCATTTGAAGAAAATACCCAAATCACTGCCAATCAATCCACCCCTCAAAAATTTTCAAAGTCATCATAATCAGCCTGCAGAATCCCAACTAATATAGCCCCCAAACCTATGTACGAGCCTCCAAAACACCACTGAAGACATCCCCCTGCTTCTTTTTCCCCTAATATGCAAACAGCCACTACCAGCAATACAACTTCACAAACAACCCAAATCACTCGAATTCTCACAATCAACCATCACCCACCCTCACAGCTACTGGAAAATAATCAGAGACATGCCAGCACGAAGCCCAAGCCACCACAATTGCAAACAGTCTGTAAACACACGCATAACTCACACACAATTCACATACAATTTACACACAGACTCATACACAACCACATTCACATACACCCAGAAACACACACACAATACACACACCACACATATGCATCCATACCTAACAACCCATTTCCAATCAATTCCAAATCACATAGAAACCCCTAGCCAACAACCAGTGGCCGTATCGTCATCCACTAGATTCTAATCACCACCACCAATTGCCTACCTTCCCATAACACTGGCAGCCCCAAATCCATTAAAACCAGATCGATGCAAGCCTCAGAATCACCCACACAAGCTCACAACCTCAACACCTCCCCTACCAGACCATCGTCCCTAATTGTTATTCCCAGTCACCTCCCCCTCTATTAACTAGTGGCCTTACCTACGCAATCCACCTGTACCAGTATAGCTGCCATTTTCACACCCAATTTCACAATCATTGATCACCCCAACCATCAGCAAATCACCACCCATACTCCCCCTTCCCCTTCACAGCTACTTTACATGCCTCCACAGCCCAGACAATTCCTCACTGCATCTTCCACCACCACACCTCCATCTAGGGAACTAATCTGTGATAAAAAATAAAAAAAATTGTGAAAACAATAGAAGCAAACACGAGAAATCAAGGAAGTGGGAGGGGGTGAGAACAAAGATGAAAGGGGAGGCGAGAGAGCAAATAGAGAGTTGAAAAAGGGTTTTAAAATATTTTTAAAAATTTTTATTTTTATTTTGTTTTGTTAAACGATTTTTCGGGTGACTTGGTATACCCTTACTCAGTACCAAGTGGCGACTCCATTTTTTTTAAATAAAACCCTTTTTCAAAAATTATTTGGCCAAATTTGTCGCACTTTTAGTCCCGGCCTTGTTTTTTTTTAAAATACCATTTTTGTTAAAATACAATTTTTTTACTAAAATTTGATTTTTCTCACACATGCACGGTTTTTTCAAAAATCTTTATTTTCGAAAGGGTCACTGAGACTGGACCGTCTTTTCGGGACGCGACAATCAACGATCCCACTAGCACCCTTTGCTCACGATTTTTAGGACGCGACACCTTGATAAGACTTAAGAGTAGTTCTTAATCCAAAGAACTAAGAAGTAATTCTCACAATTGAGAAAAAAAACTCTCAAAATTTATTAATCTCACATCTCAAGTTCGTGAACAATAACTCGTCCATAAATGGGCTTACAAAACAACTAATAGAGAATTCTAGAAGCTTAACAAAACTCACCAGTTGCAACCTATCACAATATGGTAACTTTCTAACAGATTACAACTTGTAAACTCAAAACTCACCAGTTGCAACCTATCACAATATGGTAACTTTCTAAGAGATTACAACTTGTAAACTAAGTAAAATACTTAATATAAAAGACTTAAAAATACTAAAAATTTGTCCAAAACATCTTCATGGGCTGGACATCCCTAATTAAGTTCAATTGGGCCTCCATCTTGCGACTTTGAAGACCTCCAACGAGTCCAACAATATCTAGCCACTTGCACACAACTTCCATTGGACTAAGTGATGTTCTTTGGGCCTTTTTTGAAGGCAAATTTGATCCATAACCAATATATCAATCTTTGGCCTAGATGATGCTTCTTTGAATCTTCTTTGAACACATATTTAGTCCATAGCCAATGAATAAACTTTAAGCCCAACTTCATCACTTGAGCTCCATGATTCTCAAGTCCAAATGAAATCTTGAGTCCAAGAATATGCTTGAACCAAATTCTAATGACTTGCACACCATTGTTAATGATGAACAAACCCTCCTTAAGCTTGCAATGTGTTAAGTGCTCCTCAACTCCATGCTAAACTTGCTTGACTCATGTAGGTGCCCTTGGAATCCTATCATAAACAAACTCAAAATCCTGTATAAGCCCCAAACAACGGCCATGTTCATCTACCCTTTGGAAGATCTGTAGACACCAAATTTTGACACACCATTTATTTTCAAACACTAGGGGGGGCATGATTACATTTTTTGGGGTCAAAATTTATTTTTTCAATAATTTGGGGGGCAAAATAGTAATTTCATCTGTAAATATTTTTCTATCAAATGTTGGGGGTTTAAATTCATATTTTTACTTTTATATGAATTTATTAATTTCTTAGGATTTTTCTGGATTTAATTAGTATTCTTTATATTCTTACAAACACAAGGGCAAAATGGTAATTTCGCATCGCGAATGCCATTTTAGTTCATTTTTTAGTTTCAAACTCATTTTTCTAATTCTTTAGGCATGTTTCTGAATTTTCTTGATTTTTTCAAAGACGATTTCTATTTTTTCTGAGAATTTTCATTGCCCAAGGGCAAAATCGTCGTTTTACAAATTAAATTCATTTTTGTCAAATTTTGAGTCCAAAAGGCATTTTCCAGTGTTCTAAGATTATTTGTAATTTTTGATAAATTTTTTTTTTGAGAACAATAACTATTTTTCTGTGAATTTTCATTGCCAAAGGGCAAAATCGTCATTTTACAAATTAAATTCATTTTTCACAAATTTGAGTAAAAAATGCATTTTCTAATGTTTTAAGCTTGTTTGTAATTTTTGATAATTTTTTGAAGACAATAATTATTTTTCTGTGAATTTTCATTGCCCAAGGGCAAAATCGTCATTTTACAACTTAAATTCATTTTTCACAAATTTTGAGTCAAAAATGCATTTTTTAGTGTTTTAAGCTTATTTGTAATTTTTGATAATTTTTTGAGGTCAATAGCTATTTTTCTATGAATTTTCTTTATCCAAGGGCAAAATTGTCATTTCACATTCGTTTTTAGGTTTTAAGCATGTTTCTAAATTTCTAACTTTTTTGGAGTAAATTGGTGTTAATGAATTTGTTGTTTATATTTTTCTTGATTTTTTTTATTATTATTGTGAGAGAAAATAGATTTTTAAGGATAAAGTTGTAATTTTTGTAGTCAAGGGCATTTTGGTCTTTTAACCATTTCTTGGAGGTTAAGACTTGTGCAGTATAAATACCCCACTTGAGGAGAAAAAATGGAAAAAACCTTAAAAAAACATACTTTGATTTTACCCTAATAGATCAAAACACGTATTTTACACTCAAAAAAAAAAAAAAACACACACTAAAAAAAAAAAGGTAGCCGCCGTTCCTCATTTTTCATTACTGTTCATCGTTTGCAACTCCAGATTTTACTGTTCATCGTTTGCAACTCCAGATTTTACTGTTCATCGTTTTCCTTCATCATCAATCATCAAGTTTAACAGGTAACATCTCAATTAAATTTTCTATGTTTGTTTGGGTTCATCTTTCTTTTATTTTTTTTATGTGAATTTTTTGTATAAATTTGATTAATTAGTTTAGATATTAGTGGAGTTCTGATGTTTTCTTTTCTATCTTGTTTCTGTTTTCTTCTCTCCTATTTGTTTATGGGTTTGATCTTTCAATGTTTGGCTGTTCTTGTTTTTTTTTGGATTTTTGTCGCTGAAATTTCCTTCTGTTTTGCTCTGGTTTCTGTGACCATAGTTTCTGGGTTTAGCTTTCCTATTTTTGGTTTATTCTCTCCTTCTTCCCTCTTCCATTTCCCGTTTGCCACTCTCCTCCTCCTTTCTCCACCACCGTATAATCACCAGACCACCACCACTATCCTTAGCAGCTCCAAACAATCAGTCCAAATTCCAAACCATTGTCAGTAAGAACCGCCACTATCAACACACAACATACACTCTCAACCACCGTCTCTCCCCTGCAACCAGGAAGCCAAATCCACTACCTCAAATCATCAAATTCCAGCCATTCCGCCACCACAATCCCACTGCAGACAGTCAGAAACCAATCTCCCCTGCCCAACCATAGCTCCTTGAACATTAGTGACAAATCCATCATGAAGAACGAAGACAAAACCGCCAAAGCCCCTCCCCTGTTATCATGTGAACCACTAACATCAACGCCCCAATAACCTCCAATTCCATCACTAACCTTCCCTGTCACAAGAACCAGCAAAGCAAACCAAAATCATCACCACCAAGCCAACAGAACCGCCACAATGCCAGTCCACTCCACCTCCAATAGCTTCAAAACCTGCAGAAAAACACACAATAAAAAACCAGCACACACACACACACATGTCCAGCTCCATTACTCATCGAGGCCCTCATAAACCATCCAAAGCCATCCCCAAATCCCCAAATTCCATCACAGACGCACCAATTTCATTCACTACCCCACCGCCCAGTCTCCGATTGGTTATCAGAACGAGCTCTTCAGCACCAACTCCACACCCCAGCCTGCAAATCACTCACGCCCTCCACCCACATCTCCCCTGCTACTCAAACCATCACCTCTACTGGGAATTGCCCCAGAACCAAAGTCTGCCAGAGAATCAACCCAGTATGCCCAATATCAGTCAAAATTTCATAGTATTACACACATATACACACAGATTCAACCACAAAATCACACACACATTCAATCACACAATCACATGGGCATTCCAATCATCACCACCATAATACCCTCTGTTTCGGAAGGTACAGAAGGGCGAAATCCGAAAAATGAAAGAACAAAAGGGAGACCAGCGAGATAGAGAGAGAGCACAGAGACGAAGAGGGAGTGATTCGAACAGAGAGAAAATTAGAGAAAACCAGAGAGAGAAGCAACAGAGAGAACGGAGAGGGGATGAGAGGGAGGAGAAACAGAAATCAAATAGGACGAGAACAGAGAGGAGGAGTGAGATCAGTGAGAGAGCAATTAGTGAGATAAAGAGAAAGAAAAGAGAGAAAAAAGGAGAAAAAATTGAAGGCGGAGAGGGAGAGAAGAAGCGGAGAGAAAGAAAGAAATTAGAACCAAGGGAAAGAGAAAGAATTAAGGGAGGAGAAAAAAATAAAAACAGAGAGAGAGGAGAGCAAGAGGGAAAATCTGAAGAAGAAAGGAAAGGGGGAAATCGGGTAGAAGAAAAGAGAAGAAAGCCATTAGAGAAGGCGTGCGAGAAGCAAGAAGAAGAGGGAGAAAGACCAGAACTGTGAAGAACCAGGAAAAGAGAAAGAGAGGGATCGGTGAGAGAGAGAGAGAGAGAGAGAGAGAGAGAGAGAGAGAGAGAGAGAGAGAGAAGACGATGGAGGGGTGGGGTGTTTTATTGATTTTATTTATTTTTGCTTTTGTCTTGGTTTTAATCTTATAAAAATGTGTAATTGAATTTTAATTTTGGTTTAGTTTTTAGTTTTGAGTTGATAGTTAATTGTGTTTAATTAGTTTAATTTAACTTTTATCTTAACACACATTTTATTTTTGTATTCTAGTTTAGTGCTCATTTTGATATATTTTATTTACATCCTAAACTCTTTTATTTTTATTTATTTTATTTTATTTTTACTTTTTACAATTAACTCATTTAGACTAGTTCCTCTAAATTAGTGTGATTTTATTTCATTTTAATTTAATTTATTTTATATTATTAAGTCCTTTTAATTACTGATTGCCCCCTCATTGTTTAATTATTTTCAATTAGGTCCGCATTAATTTACAACTATGCCCTTCAAATTGCTGAAATTTACATTTTATGCCTTCATTTTCTAGAATTCATTGTTTTGCCCCCTTCCCCAATTTATGTTAATTTTCAATCATGACCCCTTGATTAGTTCGAATTTTTAATTCTTACCCCTTAGGTTTTATAGAATTTTATTTTTTAACCCCCTTAGCTGCTAGAATTTATTTGTATCTCAATTCATCAATACTCATATATCTTAGGTTTTATTTGCTTATATCATGATGCATTGACTGTGTGTGTTCATTTTTTTTTAAGTATTGGTACCGGGTCTCCAAAGAGGTATTCCTATTTCTCATTAATTTTATCACTTATGTGCTCTAATATGCCTTACGTGATTTTTATGCATTTTATTCACATATTTCCTATTTGGCATGCTCTTTGCGTATTTATTTCTTTCACGCGATTTCATTTCAAATCTTATTATTTCTTTTTTATTATTTTGATAAAAATGTAATATTTTGTATTTAGCTAGCTAATGTAATAATTAGATTATTTTCTGTTTATATTGTTTACAAAAATTTCTGTAATTAGATAGAAAGTGTAATAGATAAGGTATTTTTAATTTCTCTCCCTAAAAATTGTAATTAAACCCCCCCGGTGTAATAGTTAGGATTTATTTGCTTTTGCGTGCTTATGTGTTTATTTCTTTTACCGCTTTCCTTAGGATTTTTGCATCTAGAATATTATGCTTATGTGTTACGTGCTCCTATGTGATCTTTTATGTTTTTATATGTTTAATTTACTTTAATTCATGCTTTTAATATTTAATTCATGATTTATGGTATTCCGTCACCACACTAGTCCAACGCTAGTTGTGGCTTCTTTGTTTCCCGCTAGTCCAACGCTAGCGGGATTTTTTGAACAAGCTAGTCCAACGCTAGACCCTCAGGACATTTAGTATTAGGTGCATTTGTGTGGATTTCACATCTCATTTCACACATTTTTAGTTTTCTTTCCATTTGGCATGATTTTTACTATTATTTTTATTATTATTATTATTATTATTATTATTATTATTATTATCATTTTTAACACATTTTTAAAATACATGACATCTAGGTTGCATCTCATTCAGAAATTAGGACATTTGTGTGATTCGACTAGAAATAGTCGTCTGCTTGCGTGGGAAGCGGTGGCGTACATGCCGTTCCCCCCCTCCGTGAGTAGAAACATTTATTCACGAGTTACTAGTTTCCCGTACCCGTCATGTTACATCCCCACTTTCTTCAATCACTTATTATATATATTATTATTTTCTTTTCTTTTTGCATCCATTTTGCATAAAACTCGTGACTCCCTCGAGGTCTCGACTCGGGTTTCGCAATTAATGCGATAATTCCGACCAAGCCTCGACGGAACATTTCGACCCTCTCGATACTCATATTTAGACTTAGGATTTGCATTCATTTAGATACATCCAAAACGCGATAGAAATCCTAGGTTAATTTAGGAAATTTTGATTAAACCTCGCAACTAGCCTCGGCTAGGTTGAAAGGGTGCCTTAGGCGCAAGCCTTTGCCTTCCCTTTCTTCAAATGTGACTCCCGAACCTTTTTCTCTCGTTTTTTCGTAGACTGGAGTCGAAAAAGGGTTTTAAAATGTTTTTCTAAAATTTTTATTTTATTTTTTAAACGGTTTTTCGGGTGACTTGGTACACCCTAACTCAATACCAAGTGGCGACTCCATTTTTTTAAAAATAAAATAAAACCCTTTTTCAAAAAAAATTAGTTGGCCAAACCTGTCGCACTTTTAGTCCCGGCCTTGTTTTCTTTTAAAATGCCATTTTTCTTAAAACACACCTTTTTTACTAAAAACTTGATTTTTCACACACGCGCATGATTTTTCCCAAAAACTTGCTTTTTCAAAAAGGGTCATTAGACTAGACCGTCTTTTTGGGACGCGACAGTCACGACTCCACTAACACCCTTTTACACCCTTTTTACTTTCACGATTTTTTCGGGCGTGACAAGATCATCTCCTCTTCAAGCTCATTTTGAACCTAATAAGCTTCCTCTCCAAGCTTACCAAGTGTCGGTCCAAGTCTAATAAGTGAATGCGCCCCTTGGATCATATCAATTTGGATCATTAATAGATGTAATTGGACTTTATATGCTTGGCTAATAAGTGAATTAAGACTTAAGGAGATTAATGGCTATTTGGATGATTAGAGATCTTAATTAGCAATGTTAAGTATTAAAGTTCAATTCTTTTTTTTCTTCATGAGTTGCGGGATTGGTAAGATTTGTGAACTACTTCTTAATTAGTAGTAATGCATATTTTGCTGATTGGTGTAGTGGATTTTCATAACACCTCATTTATATTTGCTAAGTTGTCATTTGGGGAAGAATTGCCGTTATTAATTGAATTGTTTATTTGCTTGATAACTAGCAATTTGTGCTTTTAGTTTGTTATTAGCAACTTGCATATATATATTTAGTGGTCTTTTAATTGAGCTATATATGATTTAGTGAGCTACAACTAATTAAGTGTGGGGGTGTACTTTGAACTTTACATAGTTTTATGAGTTTCTTATGTGCTTTGATTGTCATAAGGAAAAATGGCTTTCTTTGTACCTTGTTTTGGTAATTTGTTTTCTTTGAGTGTAAGTACAATGGCAAGAACTCAAGGTGGGACATCCACAACTACAAAGAAAAGAAGGACTGAGGCATCATCTTCTAGATCTCAAGCTTCTCTAGATTATGACCACACGTGCTTCACCTCATGAGATAATCAGATGTGGTATGAGGAACGTAGGAACAAGGGGTTAATAACGGAAAGGAACTTGGCATTGTAAATTGAGGCCTACTTCCATGTATCTGAATATCTAGCGAGATTAGGATGGGCCCCAATATTGTGTCTCCCTAATGTCATCTACCTTGAACTAGTGAAAGAATTTTATGCCAATGTAGTGAATTGAGACCGATTTGGCAGTAATTTAATAGAATCTTATGTATAAGAACATCACATGGAGATATCTAGGGAGAATTTAGCTCGCATTGTGGGTTGTGCAAATGAAGGATCGGACGTGGAGCTTTGGAAGTACATCATTTTTCTGAGTGATTGGAGCATGTCATATGCGGGTGACCAGTTCAGGGCGAAGATCATTTCCTCGAGGAGCACAGGAAAATGATGTACATTGCTCGTGATTTTATGACCCTTCAGCATATCATTCTTTATCTCTTCAGGACCAATGTTATCTCGAAAAAGAGCAGGAAAAATGAGGTCCACCACAATGATTTGTTCTTTCTCAACATGATGTTTCATGGACCTCAGACTCGACACATCCCCTTGCCCAATATTATCATTAGTCACATGGGCATTGTAGCAAGGTCCAAAACAAAGGAGACCTGTTTTGGGTTCCCACATCTCCTAACACTGTTGTTTAGGGCTGTCGGAGTTGATTTCTCAAGGATCGATTATATTAGGTTGGCAGCCAACGACACTATTATTCCTGGATTGCTCAAATAGATACAAGTAGATGATGAGATCATAAATGAGTGATTCTGAGATTTAGGTACTATCAAAATTAGGCAAAATTCACACAGACAAGTAATAAAATTTATAACCTAATATCCCTTTCTGCAAGTGCACGGGTCAAATGTAGTAGGGGAAGTATTAGAGTCCGATCTCATGAGGAAACAAGAATTAGCAAGTACTAAAGCTACTAACTTGCTCTATTATCTAGACAAAACATTAAATAGGTTGTGTGCAAGGTAAGAAAATTCAACTACTTGAATTGAAACAATTCGAAGAAATTCACAAACATAAGTAATAGGGTTTAGAATCTACTAATTGTCACTAATATGATTGAATGAATTAACACCTTGCTATATTAATCTTTTCTTGCTTAGGATTGCAACTCCATATGAAATCAAGACTTGTTTTCACAATGAATTGACTAGAGTTCAATTATGTTCATGATGAACTCTTGTGAAATGTATGAATTGTGGTATTAAACAACCTCAATCCACCTACTTGTACAACTATTTGCATGTGTGTACATCATAAGCTTCATCTACCATTTTCCAATGTTACAAGCGCTTCTAATGTCAAATAACATCTAAATAATTTGAAATAGTTGATCAAGCTACTACAAATGTTAAATCTTGATAGATGAACAAGCAAATACAAGTTATAGCAAGTATAATAACATTCAAATTATAATTAGCTTTATCTAACCCTAAGACATGTATTTAGTTAAACATAGCTTGCATGAATAACATATGCAAGAAACAACTCATATATAAGCAGGAAAATAAAGAGTTAAGGTAAGAAATGCTCATTTTTTGGTTGAACATGGCTCCAAAGATTCATTCCTCAATGATATGAATTGATACACATAAATCCTCCAAGAGTTTTCTTACAAATAATGAAAATTCTTCTAAACTACAAAAAAAAAAAAAATACTACTATAAGCTACTTGGGAGTGCTTCTCCCTTCAAGACATGTTCCAAATATCTTGCAAGAGCTCTCTCTTTATAGACAAATTCAACCTAATCATCTAGACAACTTGCATGACAATTTGCAAAAAAAGTTGTCTTGAAATCACAAAAAGATTTCCATTGAATTTTGCAATATTTCCTTGGGTAGTGCAGGTGTAAAGAATCTTCAAAAAGTCATCAAAAGGGACAAGAAGATAAGCTGCAAGTTGAACCCATAACTTTCTGGCCGACATGCAAGATCCACGGGTTGTTGGTCCCTGGATCATCCACGGATTTCTCTAAGAAGATGGATGAATCAGCTTTTTCTCAAAACATGAAAATTGTATCCCTTTGAATTAGCTTTCCAACACCACAATAATCAGGTCATTTTGAGTTCTGAATGCAAAGATATAACCAATATACTAAGACATGATTGGGAGAGCTTTGTTCTTTAGTAATTTGGATTTTTGGCTCTGAAGATGTGAGAACTGAATTTTGATGTCTTCATAAGAATTGTAGAGTATCCTCTTAGCTTTAAAATGAAAGAAAAATCATCTAAATCCAATATTTATATCTCAAGTTATTGTCAAAATACAGGAATGTGTTATCGCCGTGGACCACTAGTTTTCTCCATTTTTTCACTTCCATTATTTCTTTGCACTTCTCTTTGCTTGTTATGCCTCTTATGCCCTGGAGTCCTTTTTGTGATGTTGATCCTTTAATTCCATGGTAAATTGTTGAAGAAAATTTCTCAAAAGTTAAGCAAAACCATCTTCCAAGTTTGAATGCAAAAGTTATGCCATTGAGCTCCTAATTCAATCATTCTTGAATCTACTACGAATGCAATGATTTGTGTTCCAATTGATTCAAATTATGATTGAAGGTATACCTGTAAGATTGTATAGATATTGTGCATTAATTTGCTTAAAATATAAATTTTGCTTCACAATCATAAAAATCGGGTAAAAATACTACTTTTTGGAAAATTCTTCAAATGGAAGAATAATTATGAAATTGAGCCATTTTTATATTAAAAATACTTAAAACATACTAAAAGTATATATATAATACTATACTAAAATAGTTAAATTTATCACTTATCAATGAGATTTGGGGGCATTCTAGGGGTGAGAAAGAGATTAGAGGAGATGATGATGGGAGGATGATGTTGGAGAAGA
Organism: Mitragyna speciosa; assembly: GCA_024721245.1. NCBI lineage: Eukaryota > Viridiplantae > Streptophyta > Magnoliopsida > Gentianales > Rubiaceae > Mitragyna > Mitragyna speciosa. Next base: position 12,608,367 of record CM045559.1, read on the forward strand.
TGCCGAAGGCACAAGAAGCCTCCTGCTAGACCATCCACTTATGCTAGACTATCCATGTCTAACTTACTCCCGCCAGCACGTCGTACCTCAACGAGTTCCTCTAGGTCCAGGTCCTAGTCAGCATAGGATCGGATCCTTTGAAAAATTTGTTGCATGGAGACTAGATTGATGGAGCAAATGTATAGGATAGAGATTCGAGGCAGAGAGAAATTTTCTTAGATTGAGCGGCTAAGTGTGGATGTGAGAGCTTTACGGGAAGAGTTAGATCAGCACGTCCATCTTCAGCTACTGGTGGTAACAGAGGAAAAGGTGGAGCACCAACCTCGTAGATGGCATATATTTAAGCATGTTTACTACTTTATGTCATTTTTCTTTATTTTTTTCTTTCTGTGTCTATACTTATTTTTATTTCTACTTTTAGGATTTTCATTTCACTTTGGCCTATATCTAATAAATTGGATAATATAGTTATTTTTTTATGATGTGACTGCAATTTAGTTCAATTTTGGATCTTTTGCCTGTAGCTGGATCACATTAGATAGCAACTACAACAAAAGGGGAGTATTAGTTTCATTTTGTGTTTTTATTCTTGTCCTTTCTTTACTTTGTCACACATTGAGGACAATGTGTGGTTTAAGTGTTGGGGTGGGGGGGAGGGTTAGAATATTTCCTAGTATTTGTTGTTTGTTGGATGATACTTGAGAAAATTTGAATTTGACCATTGATTTGGTTGGTATTGTTCAATTTTGTGTTAACAAGGGGTTGGCCCTATTTTTGAGAAAACTCTGTCGAAATTTTTCAAAAATTGTCTAACTTAGTTGCGTTTTTATCTTAAGTTTTATGGAGTACTACTATATTCAAGTTGTTAGTTTTCAATTTTCCCTACCCAAGTAGAGTAATTATGTGCATTTTTTTCAATTTTCCGTACCCAAGTGATAGGGGCTAAAGTAGAGTATCTTTTATAGCATTAGGTTAGGAAAGTAAGTTAAGTTTTAGGTAGATTTGGTTAGTTTTTGCTTTATTTAGTTGTCATTTTATCCTCCTCTGAGTTGATTGATTAAATGCTAATTTGTGCTATTTTTTGACCTTTGTAGGTTCTTATGGCACTTCATCATCAAATTGAAGTATTATGACGAATTAAAAAGCATACTTTGATGAAGAAGTGAAATGCAGAATGAAGCAAGATCAATGGAAGTGAGTTAGTCAAGGTGACAAAGGTGGAATAAGTTGAGAAAACGTGGATGCTGTGCAAATGATTAAACGTCCGCGAATTGCACCATGGATGCTTTCCAGAGAGTTTGTCGTGAAAGAATCTGCCCACGAATTTTGTCGCGGTTTTGAAACAGAAATTTTGACGCAAAAGAATCCACTCACAGTTGTTCTACGGGAAAGTCCATAGATTCTGGGTGCAAGAAGAAAACGTGGGTTATTGGACTGTTAGCCATGGGCGATTACTGGTGGCGGATTGGAACAAAATTTTACTAGTTATCAACGCGTTTTTACAGGGCTTAGGTGTTTGCTAGGAATTTTACTTATAAAAACTCTCTTTTACATCAAATTTGAGGGGAGATACAGAAGGTAGACTAGGGCAATGTAGAGTACGGGTCTTTACACGCTTTTACACCTTTAGTAATGCGTAGAGTAGAGTAGTCAGAAGTGGATTGCTTGTAATCAACTCGAATTTGAGGGTTCTGTAGATCTGGGAGATTATTCTTCAATAAAGACTAAGCTTTTTAATCTCTCTCCTTTATCTTTGTGTTATTATGAGTTTTCTTCACAAAGATTTGATATTTATTATGAATCCTTTCATGGGCAACTAATTCTCTTGTCTAGGGGTTAGAGAAAGCTAATGAATAAGAGATTGTGTGCTAATTGATTGAGGGATCATGCCTTGTCTTGTTTATTCATTACTTCTTTTATCACGATTTATAATTGACTCACCATCAATTGTAAATATTAAACCGTTATTATAGCAATGACGGTTGGTAATAATGGTGGAAAAGAAATAGATGAAGCCTAGGGTGCATGTCACCTGAGAGTAGTAGTACTTCTAGGTGGGTCAACTGGGTAATTCATGAGGTTAATGAACCAATACTAGTATCTTTACTATAAGAGCAGGAAAGAACTAGTAAGGAGGTAATCGTTAACTTGTCACAAGAGTGAAAGTTAAGCATAAACAGAATTGGGCCCTAAACAAGGCAAGATAAGGGTGTGAATTGAATCAATTGGTATTTTCCCAAAGTCATTAGTGGAATCTAAGTCCTAGATACTTTGCATCGATAGTTTCTCCCATTCTTGTTATTTTGGTGCTCTTATTTATTTCATTTAGTATCTTAGAGTAGCTTTGATTAATTACATCTTGATTGTTTGTTTAAATAATAGAGTTAGTTTAATAGTTCAAGTACTTCAAACCGTTCTTTGTGGGATCGACACTGTTACCCTATGCTACGGTAAAATCTGTACTCTTGCAGATAATAGGGTAATTAGGTTTTAAACTTGATTATTGGAGGATATTTAATTGATTTTATTTGATATATCTTTAGACCTAATTACACACCTATCAACTGGGAGATATGATTGTGTGATTTTGAAATTTTATTTTGAAGAAAGTATATTAGGTAAAGTAGGTTGAATTATGCTAAAATTTTTTGTGAGTTTAGTGAAATTTCTTAGCTTTATTTGTTTTTCTTCGTGAGTTAAGTAGTGAATGTAGCTTTTTGGTGTGGCATATGCCTATGATAAGTAGTATGCTAGAAAAGGGACTAAGTGTGGTCAATTGCAAAATTTTGAAAAAAAAAAAGAGTAATTAAGCTTACGTTCTACTCATCTGGTTTTAGTACTAAGTAACCAAGAATCTTCATCTAGTCAATGTTGACTTTTGCGTCAAAAGGTTCTAGAATTATGAGTATGCATTAGTAGCTTGGACAGATAAAGTGTTGAATAAACAGAGATGTTGATCTTCACATAAAAAGGCAACTTCATGTTCTAAGTAAAAACTAACTTAATAGGTAAAGTCCCTAATTGTGAAAAATGAATTGATCATGGGCGTATAGTTGTACTAGTTAGCTATAGGATCTACTTACTAATGAATTTCGAATAAAGTAGAGAAATCGAATTGAACTTGCTTAATTGGCGTATAATTCTTTCTTCGTTGCTTAATATGATTAGTATTTAAAATGAGATGGATAATTGCACAATTATGTTCCATGGTTGTTGAGAAGTTGTTCTTAGAGATGTATGTTTTGCTTTTACTTTGGTTAAGTTGTTGTTTTGAGTTTTGTATAGTTCATTGCTTAAGGACAAGCAATGGCTTAAGTGTGGGGGAATTGAGATTGGCTAAAGCATACTAGTTTTTTAGTAGAGTTTTAGGTTAGATTTTTAGGGTTTTCAATGAGTTTTCCTCTATTTCTTAGCTATTTCTTCTCATTTGTGATTTAATGTTAAATTGTGCAAAGATGTGATTTACTTGTTTTTTTTTGTGTTATTTTGCAAGGTTTCGATAGCTTCTTCATCGAATTCAATCAATTGGAGTTATAAGGATGAAGTTTGGATGTTGATTCGATGATGGCAGACAATTAAAGTGTTAAAACACACCAAATTATGGACCAATTGAACTACAATGTCAGTAGAGCTACCAGACCACGGTTGGAGGTGCAATTGGACGTGAAAGTGAAGTTTCTAACCTTAGCCATGCCCATAGCCATGCCACAGATTGAATCACATAGAGTTGAGAACCTGAGCCGGGGGCTAAGATGCATCCGCATTTCATCACATTTCACTCGTGACTGATTATCCACGGGCTCATACGCGGCCACATCTCATTAGTTTCCACCCAAGGCTGGCTTGTCCACGGGCACAGATGGGTGATCCGTGGGCACAGCTCACGTGGTGGATTTTAAGTTTTTTTTGCAACAAAGTGGCATGATTTGACATACTTTTAGCTAACGTTTTAAAGCCACAAAAGAGGGCTTCTTCCCAGCACTTAGAGCAGAGAAAACACGACAAAAAGCGTTTTTGAACCCTAGTAGGTAGATTAGACCCACACATACCACACACATCTCTCACACCTTCACATCCATCTAGAAGGATGTAGGGAGAAGAAAGCAAGGTAGAGGAGCAACTCAAGGTTCTCCATAGTGAAAAACAAGAAGGCTTTATCAGATGTAAGGGAAGATTCAAGAAAATTGCATGAGAATAAGTTTTCTCTATTCTTTTTTTGTATTTTGTTAGGGTTACTCTTGTATACATATGAATTAGTTGTTTATATTCTAGATGGATGAACCCTAGTTTCTTGTGTTATTGATTCTATTACTTGATCAATTAAAATCCAAACTTTTGCCTTAGATTTATTCTTGAGTGTATTTGTTGTTGTATTGGGATTTGCATGTGTCTTTGATTCAACATTGATTTCATATAGGTAGATTGAGAAATCACTTGTATGATTAGATCACCTCATGAATAATGGGGCTTGCATGAGTTGCTAGAGATAGAACTACATGAATCTCCCTTGTTAGATTCAAACCTAACCAATACCATAGAATCCAAAGAGCCTTAATGCATCACTTTGGGGTTTTAATTGAGAAGAGATTCTAATTAATGAACCAAGGGGATAGGGGTTAATACTTGAGAAAGATTAAACCTAATTAAGAAATTCTAGGGTCTAAGCGATTAGGTCATTCATTAATCATGGTACAGTCATAGCAAGTTTGGTTTAGGAGAATTCTATATCTAGGTTTACCTCTATTTCTATTTATTCTCTCTACTGACTTCTAAATTGTGCTTTAGTTAGGTAATTAGCTCTAGTTCATTTATATCTTCATTGAATTCATCATTTGTGTTGGACGGTTAGATATTGAAAAGAGGGTTAGTACTAGTACTTGCATAGCCCCTGTGGGATCAACACTCGATACTCCTATACACTATACTAATAGAAACGATAGGTACACTTGCTTAAAGTATCCATAGTATAGCCAAAGGGATATCAGATGGTTGTGGTGGTATGATGGTCTTGGGTAATTGCTTGGTACTGGTGGCTTTTGGCTAGGCTTGACAATTGACACGTTTATGGTGGTGGTTGCGGTGGGAGAAGGTAGGAGAAGGAAGGCAGTGTGGGGCGTAGGTGGTTATGGTTGCGAGAATGATGGTTCATAGTGGCTGGGATTGCTGATGATATGTGTCTGGGTTCTTGGTTGTTTTGTCTAGATTTTGATTGAATATTGTGGGGTCAGAGGAGGAAGAATGAGGTGGAGGATTATGGTTTATTGGTGATGGGTGGAGAAAAATCGGTGGAAAAGTTGTGATTTGTATGAATAAAAAAAAAAAGAAGATCCCAAACCCAAATTCTAACAACAGATCATATGAACCAAAATAGAGAAAGGATAAAACATTACCATTTGATAGATTTTTGCTTGTTATTTTGGTAGTTGATGAATAGTGGCAAGAGCTTTTCTTGATGTGTGTGTTCTTGTGTTCTTGTTTTTTGATCTTAGTGTGTGTATATAATTTTTCTATTTTTTCTTCTCTTTTTATTAATAAAAAATGGGACCTTTTATACTATAAAAGGATAAGACTTGGGAAAATTACTAGGAAACTACCCAAATCTTATCCTTCAAGAATAGACAAAAGACTAAAAAATCATTAAAGCCAAATTACTATTTTACCCCTCTAAAAAGAATAATACTAACATAAATTTAAAAATGCCATTGTCCTTCCTAAACATATAAAAAAAAAAGAAAAAAAAGTAAATTATGAATTTTATTAACAAAAATTCGAGGGAAGAAAACACCCGTGTGTCAAAATGACCATTACCCCTAAACCAAGTTATTTATAAAAAAAATAGTTTTTGACCCCATAAATATCTCAAAAATTGAGAATATGTTTAAAAGCATGAAATATGAATTAAAGACTAAAAAATGGACAAAAAAGCACTCACGAGATGAAATAACGATTTTTGCACCTAAACTAACTTAATATAAAAAAAAATAGCAATTGATTTCGAAAAAATTATAAAAAATTGAAAATAGACTTAAAATCATGAAATATAAATTTAGGACTAAAAAATGGGTGAAAAAGACACTCACAAGGTGAAATGACGATTTTACCCTTGTACTTAATTAATATACGAAAAAAATAGTAGTTAGCCTTGAAAAAAAAAACATAAAAATTCAAAAACATGCTTAAGAGTATAAAACGAGAATTTAGGCCTAAAAATTGGTGAAAAAATAGTTACATGCTAGAATTTACTATTTTGCCCATAAAATTACTGATTTTGCCATTTTTGCCTGAAAACTAAAATTTGATCCCAAAAAGTAGAAAAAGACCCCCTAATGTTAGAAACATAAATGGTGTATTAATCTTTAGTGCCTACAAAGATCTTCACCAATTTTATGATCTCCTTTTAGTTGTGCATAGCAATGATTTGTGTGTAAAGTTGGTCTCTCTCTCTCTCTCTCTCTCCACGTTTGTGGAGGTTCGAATTTCAACTTTCTGCCCCCTCTGGTGGTGGTTGTTCGACGCTTTGCCGACTACAACCATTGCCATCTTAATTTCCTCTTTTCTTCTCTTTTGTTCTATCTTTCTATCTTCTAGTTTTTTTGCTCTTAGGGTGTGTTAATGACTGCCTTCCAGCCTTCTAGAGGGCAACTTGTACATGTGTCACTTGCAACTTCTTCGGGTGGGTCTATGAAATCTTTTGCGGAGGTTGTAGTGTCAGAAAAGACGATAGTTCCTCCATCTTCTTTGATTAAGAAACCTGAACAATATCGTGGTGCCCTTGTAATTTCCTTCTCACAAGAAGAAGTTCAGGCGCTCTTCAATCCCTTTCGGTTTGCCTTGGTAGGAAAATTCTCCAAAGGAAGGCCTACTATAGATGTTCTTCGTAAAGAATTTCTAATTGTTAGTTTTACGAGATCATTCACCTTAGGCTTATTGGACCCCCGTCACATATTGATACGTTTTGATCTTGAGGATGATTTCCCTAGGCGTTGGTTGCGTGGAATATGGTCTTTCCAGGGCTGTATTTTGAGGGTTCTTAAATGGAGTTCATTCTTTTGTGTTCAACATGAATCGCCAGTTCATCCTTTTGTGTTCAACATGAATCGACAATTGTGCCTATTTAAATCAGGCTCCTTGCTTTGCCGGTTCATCTATTTGGCAGGGCCCCTCTTTTTTTTATTGCACGCACGATTAGAGAGCCACTCAGAATGGGTGCCTCAACTGCAGCTCTATCACGTCCTAGTGTGGCTTGTGCTTGTATTGAATTGGATTTGTTACGTCCAAAGCTAGAAAAAATCTGGATCAATAATGGAGGAGTTGGTTCTTGGCAGCATGTTGAATAGGAAAATGTTCTTGAATATTGTGGTTGCTACAGCAAAATTGGTCATGTTGAAAATCAATGCTAGATGAGACAAGAATCAACAAAACATGATAGTGGCGTTCTAGCGGTGGTCAAGCAAATCTGAAAACCTAAGGAAGGGGGAGAAGATGTAATTCAAGGTGAGATAAATCATGACGATGCAGCAAAACCTGATATGCTGGGGACAAACAACACCAATGAAGTGGAATATATGACTCCGGAAGTGAATGAACACTTGGTACAACAAGAAGATAACATGCCTGTAAGGTTGGAATCATTACACAAAACTGATATTTAGGAGAAGGCAAATGTAAGTGGAACGAGCAATGGCAATTTTTGTGAGGAAAAAAATCACTCCAGATGATAGATTCAAGAAGATATAATCAAACGAAGGGAGGAAATTGTTGATCATGATCATGTGGTTTTTTCCTTAGAGATTGAGAATGCTACGCATGATATATGTTCAAGTGTAAATGTTGATGTTAGAGAGGGTAACCTTTAGGTTGTAAACAACATGATTGCTAACAAAATCCAGCTAAGGTCCCAAACACTAAATTCTCTACTGGCGCGAAGGAAGGAGAAATATCTGCCAGACAAGAGGCAATCTACAGGTGCGGATGAGTTGAAATTCCAAATTTCAAAGGATGATCTCAAGCATTGGTAGCAGTTATATAACAAAAGAACAGCTGAATCCAGAGGAGAGGATGCATGCACTAATCAACAACTTGCAGCAGACGCTAAGAAAAGGGGTCGTAAGGCAAAAGAGATACAGTAGCCAGAAAAAATGACTCTCCTTCAGTGGGGGAGATCCGTTATCTTGTTAAAAAAGAGCAAGTCAACCTTCTCTCCCAATAAAGCTATTGAATCATATTATTATGGCTATTCTAATAAACTTTCTTGTATGGAACAAAAGGAGGCTTCTAAAAGTGATTCTCTGAGTTATTTGAAAAGCATTTGAATGCAAAATAAGGTTAAAATGGCAGTGTTGATTGAACCATTTACGTCGGAGAGACATCTGGAGGGTACAAGGATTAAGCTGGGGTTTGATAGAGCCAAAGTGAGTCTTGAGGGTAAAATGTGATTTTTCTGGATGACTGAATGACATTGTTCATTCGATGAAATGGCTAACTAATAGGTTCATTGCACTATAAATATCCCTTCTTCTTTTGAGATTTTCTTTACAATAATTTATGCTAAGCAGACTCGAGCAGGCAAAAGGAGTCTTTGGGATGCTATGACCTGAGAGTGGTCATGATATGTCGCCATCATGGTTAATTGGTGGGGACTTCAATGTTATTGCAGCCATTGATAAAAGGAAAGGAGGTGCTCAACCGAGAATGGGGGACGTGGATGATTTTAATCAGGTCATTCTGCAGTTTGGTCTTTATACAGTTGATTTTGATGGTGCATATTTCACCTGGACTAATTGATATCTATGACAGAGATTGGACAAAATGTTAACCAAGGATCATTGGTTGAGAAGTTATGATTCGGTTCATGCTTCCCACATGGCTAGAGTGAGATTAGACCACTGCTCATTGTTGATCAAATCTGGTAGACAAGGCAGAACCAAAAGCACTTTTCGGTTTTCAAATATGTGGTGTAGGCATCCAAATTTTATGCAGCAAGTTGCTAAGACATGGAACATATTGTGGGAGGGTAAGGGAATGATGGCTTTCTTCAACAAGATGAAACATCATCGGGTGGCTCTAAAAAACTGGAATGTCTAATTTTTTGGTAACATCTCAACTTGTGTTGAACAGGCATTGGAAGAGATGCATTGTGTGTAAATGAGGTATGATCAAGAAAAGGGAAGGAATTGTACTGCCAATTATTAGATGCAAGAGCAAACCAAGCAAAGTGGACGGGGATTGAGTACAGCTTTTGGAAGCTAAAGGAAACTGTTAAGTGGCTACAAAAAGGAGATGCAAATACATCCTTTTACCATGTAGGCATCAAACAAAGACAAAGTGGAGATTACATTGTTCGAATTAAAAAGGGGAACGGGGAGTGGATAGAGAATGGAGGGGTGATTATGGCTGATGCTGTGGGACACTTTGCTCAACTATTTCAGTATGATCCTTCAATTCAAAGGATGCAACATTTGCTTTGTCAACTACCGCAAGTCCCTCAGGAGATGGTATGGCAAATTGAAATGATACCAATGGAAGAAGAGGTGAAAAAAGTGATTTTTGAAATAAATAAAGATAGCGCAGTGGGGCCGAATGGGTTTTTTGTTTTTTTCTACCAAGAATATTGGGGTATGATAAATAAGGTTTGATGGAGGCAGTTATAGATTTTTTCAAAGGTGCAACACAACCTAAGGGTTTTTCTTCTTCCATGGTGGTGTTGATTCCTAAGAGAAGAGGGGCTATTTATTGGAAAGATTTTCGACCTATAAGTCTTTGCAATGTTAGTTCCAAGATTTTGTCAAAAATTTTGGCAAATTGATTGAATAGTATCCTCACTTCCATAATCTCTTCATCTCAAGCTGGTTTTGTTCTAGGGAGACATATAGAAGATAACATCTTACTCGCCCAAGAAATGGTCAACAAATTGAACATTAAGCGAAGAGAGTTGAATTTGATATTGAAGATTGATATGGAGAAAGCCAATGATAGACTAGACTAGAGCTTTTTGATGGATATGTTATGAGGTTTTGGTTTTGGCTCGTGGTTTATTGATCTCATTTTTAGAACCTTATCAAATAATTGGTTCTCAATTCTAATCAATGGTGAGAAAGCCAGTTTTTTTGAATATTTTCGGGGTGTTTAACAAGTTGATCCTTTGTCACTGGTTTTATTTATTTTTGCTACAGAGTTCCTGAATAGAGGGATTCATAACTTGTTTTCTACAGAGTATAGAATGGAGTATCAAGCATTGGGGGACAAGTTGCCATTTTATCTTTTACAGATGACACCATTACTTTTCACGAGGCTTGCCAAACGGGTTTTGAGGAAAATAAAGGGGTTTATGGAATTATATCAATCAGTTTTGGGTCAGAAAGTTGATGTTACAAAAAGTTTGGCACTATTACCCTCAAGACATTCCCTTACACACAGGAGGTGGATTGAATCAATTTTGGGTTTTAAAGTTCAAAAGTCGCCTTGTGTATCTTGACATTCAGTTGGATGTGGAGAAGAAAAGGCTAGGTCTTTTTTTAGGAATTTTGGATAAGGTGAGGGCTGCAATCTATGGGCGGAGCACAAAATTCCTTTCTCAAGGGGGAAAATTAATTTTGATTCGACATGTATTTTCTTCTATTACCTTATATTTAATGATAATTCTTTCTCTACCGGAGGCTTTTTTGATGACTCTTGGAAGACTGTTAAATGGGTTCTTATGGGGTGACTCAACGGAAGGGAAAAAATTGCCCTTGACGGCTTGGGAGAAATTGTGTTTCCCAACTGATGAAGGTGGATTGGGCTTCAGATCTTTTCAAGATGCATCTATGGCTTTTAGTATGAATTTATGGTGGAGATTAAGGGTCTTTATGGGCACAAATCATGCATAAGCAATATGTTAAAGCTGATCATTCGGTACAGGCTAAGCCAGAAGGCTGTCACAGATGGAGGAGACTATGCCAAATTTGAGAAATAGCTGAAGGAAATATTTACTGGATTGTTGGGAAAGGCAATATTAATTTTTGGGAGGATAGATTGGTGAACTTGGTTCCTCTAGCTCATTTCTCTATTCACCCAAATCCTCAGAAGATGGAAGTTAAGGAGTTCATGTTAGAGGACGGGTGGAATGAAGCAAAGATGAGAGAAGTGCTTCTTATCTATATTGTGAGTAGCATAATAGAGATTCCAATTAACCGGGGTATGGATCATAGGATGATATGGAACTTGTCTCCATTAGGTCAGTTTACAGTTGGGTCAACTTATGAGGCAGTCAGAAACAACATAGATTGTCCTTGGTCTGTAGAGTCATTTGGAGCTCATTGGTTCCTTATGAAATTCTCTTTTCTTTCCTTGGAGAATTATACATTATTTGCTGCATTTGGAGGACAATATACAAAGGCGTGGAATATCACTTGCCTCCAAATGTTGTTTTTGTGAATCTAATGAATCTGTGGATCACGTGTTTATAGCATGCTCTCAGGCAAGACAGGTATGGGCTCATTTTCATGGGGCTTTCGGTCTTCCTTTTCATAATAATAATTGTTTTGCTACAGTTTTGATGCAATGGATTATGTCTGCTCCCTAGGAAGGGATTGAGAATATTAGATGTGTGATGCCAATTATTATTGTTTGGTTTCTGTGGTGTGCTAGAAACAAAGCTAGGTATGAAGGGGAGATACAAGGTTCTGCCTTTATTATTCAAAATATTAGCGACTTTGTTTTTCTGGCAAGTAGGGCTCACACGATGACTTTGAATCATTGCAAACAGGACGAAACAGTTTATTTGGTTAGAAATTTCGTCAATAAGAAGCCAAGGAAGATAGATTCAAAAATCGTGAAATGGGACAAGCCTACAGGTAGAACTTTCAAGCTTAATACGGATGCATTGGTAAAGGATATGTGGTAGCAGGTGGCGGTGTGGTTAGAGATTACTTGGGTAGAATGATAGTGGCATTTTATAAATGGCTAAACTGTTGCTCAGTCTTTGAGGCAGAGGCTCAAGCATTATTAACAGGTTTGGAACTAGTTTCACACCATAGTATGTCAGGGTTGTTGGTGGAGATTGATTCTCAGGTTCTTTATCAGCTAGTAGTTACTAATACTTCTTCTAGATTGCCCTTATGTCTCACTATTTTTAAAATTAAACAGAAGTTGGAGCAGGTACAAGGTTCAATTAGACACATTCCAAGGGAAGGGAATGCAATTGCAAATGCAATAGCAGGACTCAATGGCACTGGTCACTTTTGTTATGAGTCACTTCAGCAACTACCTCCACATGTTAGAGCGTTAATTTCTTTAGATAATTTTTCTTTTACATAAATTAGACATTGCATTGTAATGGAATAGTACTCAATATTTATTTTCTATCTTTTTGCTAAAACGGATGTAATAAGTTTTTGTTGTTTTCTATTAATAAAATAATTGGCTGGCATCCCACTCTCGTGTACAGGTTTTTGCCAAAAAAAACATCTATGTAAAGGTATATTTCTATAGACTTCCTTATATCATTTATTGTTATATCATTGTGTGATCTATGATAAAGGTAATAAATTTTTATATTTTTGCTATGTAAGTTGAAAACTACTTAGTTTCTATGTTATGAATGTTAATTGAAAAAATTTCCTTATTAGTTGTTATTGTACAATTTTCTTTGACAATTTGATTTGTTGAATTATTATTAATACATGTTTGATGATCATTATAGGAAAATTACACCAATTAAATGTTACCAACCAAGTTTAGATATTTAGAAAAGTAAGGCCACTTATTACTTAGATATTTAGGAGATTATGCCACCTAGCACCATGAATGGTCACCTATTATTGGCTTTTACTTTTACCAATTCTTTTCAATTTTTTTGGCTCAAATTTCCTTGCACTTTTGCTCCTCTTGGCCGGCCACCATAATGCCCAAAATACTCTTCAATTTCAACCATTTTAAACACTTAAAAAACTAACTTAATCTTTTCCCAAAAGCTTAACCTAACTAGAAAAGAAATCCCCTCAAATTTCATCAAATTCTTTCCAAGTTTCAAGCTCAAGTTCTTGCTCAAAGTTGAAGGTTCTTAAGGGACTAATCATTCACTCTTTCTTCAACTAAAACCCTATCTATTTTGAGGTAAATTCTTCAAGAAACTTCAAGTTCTTTCAAGTTTTAGCAGAAGATTTCTTATGCTTTTCTTATGATTTTATTAAGTACTTAAGATTTATGGTTATATTTTGTTCTCTTGTTATATATATGAATATTTATGCTCATGATTAGGAGGGTTCACCTTGTTTTGATCTTTTCTTTGATAGTAGATTAACTATGTTATGATCTACTTGATTAGTATGGACTTGCATAAGAATTGATGCTTTATGTGAGTGGCAAACCTTGGAATTCATGGCTGAAATTTTGACTAGAGTTAGAAGGCATGTTGGTTAGTCTTGTTAGAGGAAAAATTCTGAAAAATTGCAGTATTTGAGGCCTGTTTAGTGGGATGAAGTTGCTGGAATTTCAGCTTGGCAAACTGGCACTTCCTTGTTCCAAAACCTTGAACAAATTTCAGCTTTACTAGTTTACAAAATTCCAGCATTGATAACATAATATTTCCAGCTAGTATTACCCTTGTGTTGGCCAAGTTTTGATGACATAAACTGCTGAAAATTTCAGATTGTGAATTGGTTTAAGTGACACCAAATATTGAGCACCATAAGCTTAATCTACTTAAGCGGTTTTTAGGAAAATATTGTACAATGATTTTGGAACCTTGTTAATCAATTTTAAGAAGAAATTCTTATAAATTTTTGAATATTTAAACTTGTTAGAAACTTGACTTTTAAATGTGTAAGTAAAATTTTGACTAGTTTAACTTTACACTTGATATAGTATGTTTTCATCAAATAACCCTAATTTGTTATTTAACTAGTCTTAAATTAATTAAATATAATTAGTTTGATATTAATTAGTTTAAAACCATTAATTTACCTAAGTATAAGATATTTCGGAGTTTTCTCATTTTAACGTATATTAATTTTGCTAAGTTATTAAATTATACTTGACTATTACCAATAAATCTTTCTTGGACTTTAAAAGCTAGTTTACCTATAAATTAATTATTTTGGACAAAATTTCTTCTTACACCAACACCTTGAACCCTAATCAATATTTATTTAAACTACCTCTTTATTCCATAGTATTTAGCAATATTTTCTTTTGGTCTAAAATTTATAGCGAATTATTAAAGTTTTGCAACTAATATAGTAAATAAAGTAGAAATTAGTAACGAATTTCCAAGTATTAATTATTCCTTTTGAATTTAACCTTAATTTTGACACCTAATGAATTATTTGCCCTTAGAACCAAATTACTTTCAAAAAGGAATTTCTTAAATTTCTTTATCAGTTGATTTAGGGTTTTACCTAGATTCCTTTATTACAACTTCTTGGATTTTCCTTATAACCAATTTACATTTATTTTAAAACCCTAGTTAAACTTGGATACATTTTATAAAATTCTTTTGAAAGAAAATCCAGTAGGTTAATTAGACTACTTATGAATTTTAAGATTCGAGTCTGAACCTCGCACGTTTTACAAGGCACTTTCTTGAAATTTTAGGTGAGTGTTTCCTTGTGTGCGCCTGATGCATGTTTAAATGCTAATTCCATTTTATGCTTGACACTTGTTCGCTATGACAATGTGCTATATGAGGGTAAGATGTGTACTTTATCACATCTATCCCACAAATTTGTTACATGTACAACATCTATCAAATGTGAATATACTTGTCTGTGAACTTTCAACTGAACTAAGCCTTCGGGTTAGACTTTCGTGGTCATACTTCACCAGTTACACCACGGTTAGTCATACTGATATTGAGGAGGATATAAGGTGTTGGGCATTAGGGATTGTGTTCTTTCCTCTGAGTTGAAATTCCTCAAAGAGGCCAACTCTGGATTGAACAAACTGTTTTACCCTCCAAGGTTGAGATCTCACCCTGGAGTGGAGGTATTGAGGAGGTAAAGGTGCATGGGTCGTTTCAGGTACTGTTATCTGATATTTACCTGATCATTGGCAAGGACCTAGTTTTTCTATTAGTTCGAAC
The DNA here is from genome assembly GCA_024721245.1 of Mitragyna speciosa. Taxonomy (NCBI): domain Eukaryota; kingdom Viridiplantae; phylum Streptophyta; class Magnoliopsida; order Gentianales; family Rubiaceae; genus Mitragyna; species Mitragyna speciosa. The sequence goes on from CM045559.1 coordinate 12,623,428, forward strand.
ACTATTGCCACATGATTATGTACTTGATTCTCCTGCGGTTGAGCTTGCTCCTGTGGTTGAGATGCATCCTTCCTTATTTGATCAATTGTTTACTTAACTTGTTCTTATACTGTTTTATGGCATTGTTATTTATTTATTTGTTTTCTAATTGTCTGCCTGTGTGTTTGCATTTGTGGGAACCTCACTGGGCTATTATAACTCACCCCTTTTATTTGTTTTCCTTAAACAAGCTACTATTAATAAGGCAGGTGGCGAGAATTCAAGAGTAGTTCTTGGTATGATTTTGTTAGTAAAAAAAAAAAGGATGTTTGAGATTTTATTGTATTAGTTGGGTATTATGATGTAAATTACTTAACTGGTACCTTTGCTCTTAAGTTTGAATCATATGACTGTATTTACGAGTTTTCTATAAAATATCGATTGTTTCAAGGAATCTAGTACATGCTTGACCCGAGTCCTGATGAGAGCTAGGCAGGTAGTCCGCTGAGCCTTTTGGTACGCCTTAGGGTAAGGTGGGGCTGTCACAATGTTACCATACTTATTACATCACATAAACTAAAAGCATTAGATATTTTTAATTTGTCATTTTTGTGTTTCGTTGTTCCCTTCAGATTGTTTTACACAATGCATCACAATTTTTCTCCACTTAAATTTGAAGGGACATTTTGGCCCTCAAAATTTACTTTTTGGGACTTCTTGGTGTTTTTCTATTGTTTATTTCTTTTTATTTTCTTTTGTGCATTGCATGTAGTTAACATCCAAACTTGTTATTAGTTGGGATTATTTTCGGAAAACTTGTTTAAATCACACAACTGATTGACCAAGTGTGATAAGTTCTTAGGTATCCTATAGTGAGCTTCTAGCCCTTCATTTCCTCATATGGATTCCATAATGCTTTTTCTCTAGTTTTTTATAGACTATGAGTCATCTAGTATAGGGTTTTTTATTTATTTTTTTTCTTTGTTATCAATTTTTAACTTTTTATTTTTATTTGCATTTTTAACCTTATAAGTATTTTAGTACTCTAGTTTTATATAAGTGGGTTTTTTTTTTCTCATTTCTATGCTTATGTTCAAGTACCCATTAGAACAGAATCAATGTCTTATGCACTATACACATAGAGTAGCGACTCTGTAGTTCTGTTAAAAAGATAATTTCATTAGGACCGTAATTTTTTACCTCGTCATATAGTTGCAATTAAAACACCACATTGTATAAAATCTCACATCCTTCTTTTTATTTTATATTTTTTCTAAGAGCATGATAGTTGAAACCACGAAAGGGTTAAGAAAATATAGGGTTATAGGCACATTTTATCAAATAAATTCTCTTGAATTAGAATTATGAACTCTTTACTTTGCACTTGCCGCCTTTTGTTTAAGCATAAGTTATACAGATGCTACAAATAATAACTTTCCTATTTGACTCTCATTACAAACAAATTACCTTTTTTTTTTTTTTTTTGCCTTAACCTCTATACGAAAAATCAAGTGAGATTTTGAATAGAGTTTCTTTTTGAAGGAGCAAGCAGCCTAACTAAAAAAGAGATGATTGAAAAGCTAGTTCCTATCGTGGTGATTTTTTTTTAACTAAAAAAAAAAAAGCTATGTTAAGTGCTTTAAATATAACTTGCATGTTCTTTTATAGCCGAACAGTTATGAATTATAACAAAATTGCTAACTTACAGTTTGGTTTTGATTTCCATCTTTGAAACCAAACCAAACAGAGAATCAATGACAAGGTTCATGTTAGTTTTTAAGTTTGTAGTAGCCTGAGCATTAAGTTTTAGTCCCAAAGACAACCTCAGAGAAGAGTGAATTAGGTTGATCAAAATTTGAAACAAGAATGTATAATTTTCACCCAATTTCTATGAAGCAAATTATCTCAGTGTTCATACACTTAGTATATGAAAAACAATAAGGATTTAGTAAATAATTTCCATGAATATGAATTATAAAGAGCAATAAAGTAAAAGACAAACTAAATGATTTACAGTGCTTTGGTTCCTTCTTTGGCACCTATGTCCACTCCCAAGTTTCTCCAAACTTGGAGTTCAATCTACTAAGTACTTCTTCAAATGTTGGTGAAATAAACCAACTTATACAAAGGAAGGTTCACTTTTTGCTCATACTAAGCTCTCTCTACTTGAGCCAATCAGTTTTACAACTTATAAGATCAAAGAAGCATCTACACTTGATGAGTTTGGAGAAGAGGCTTACATAGCACGTGTTAAGCTCAACGAAGAGTCATTCATCATTAGACTAAACGTGCAAGGTTGCTAGCTTAGAGGAGCATTTGTGTTTGAGCTTGTGTTTAGACTTGAAACTCAAATTGTTCAAGTTAGTATTTTGGGCCAAAGACTAAACTATTGGTTTTTAATCAAATCTACATGCAAAGAAGGCCCTAAGAAAGTAAACGAGCTGTTCATGTCACATATACAAGGGGCTAGTTTTTTAACTTGTTTGGAAGGGCTCTAAAGTTACAAAATGGAGGCCCAATGGAGAGCTATGAGGGAGTCCAACTCATGAGCCTTAAGAGTGACATGATTTTTACTTATTCTAGAACTTATTTTTATGCTTTTTTAGTTTCCAACGTTGTTTACAAGTTATTTATATGTTAAGTAGTGTTATATGTTAAGGACTCGTTTTTAGTAGCTAGTATAGTTAGTTCGACAATTCTTTTATTTGACCCTGTAGCTTATTTAAGGGAATATTTTTGGATGAATTTTTCGTAAATTTGAGCAATAATATTAATTGATTTTCTCTTTATTGAGAGTTTTTTTGGTTCTCTACAAATTAAGAACTATCCTCGGTTTTTTTGGAGTGATTCCATGACCAAAGACCTAGCTTAGAACTATTTTCGTCTTGTTTTGATCAAAATACTGTATGTTTGTTTGTAGGTTTATCTATTGACCCTCAAGGGTTGTTTTCATCGAAAAATGTGTAATTCAAGGCAAACAACTCCATGATTAGGTTGCTTTGGTTCAAGAATCAAAGTTGGTCTAAATTTTAACAAGTTGAATACTTGGAGTTTTAAGCTTTCTTGGCATTTTACAATTCTGCGCGTATCACTCTCTCTAAATTATAACTGAATGCTCACTCACACAATGAAGAACACTCTTTGTTTTTCAACTTAACAAAGAACTACAAGTCTACAAGTGAATGTTCCATACTAAATCACTCTAGGAAGCTTGTAATTAGTATAGGCAAGATACACTAACTAATTTACACTTCAATGCTTTTATAGATGATGCCAATCTACCCAAAGATACTTTCCAATGGTCAATTTGTAGTAGTTGAAAAAACTAGTCTTTAGACAATAAAAACTATCAACCAGACGTCCATTGCCTCTACATCCTCGTCCACATCACGTCTTTATTCATTCCGACCATCTCAATTTTGGAGTTTCCAATCAAGCAAACGTCCGCATGTCCGCGTGGTCATCCGCATCCTTCTTATTCTCTACAGTTACTTCCATCTTTTAGTTGTTGTCATTAGAAAACATATAGAGTTATTGACCGTTGCAAGATTAATGTTTAAGATTTGTTATTATTTTGTTTTTTCAATTGGCTTATGTTAAAATTTCGTACCCAATGCATCGATAGTTTGTCATAATTCCTTGTAATTTTAAACAGTAGTAATTTGCGTAGGTGCAGGTTTACATAGTTGAATATTTGTAAACTAACATAGTGCGTGTTGCTTGTTTATGACATTATAAAATACATTTAACAAACTACCTAAATGTATCAAATCCGACTAATTGGTGAACCAAACCACAAAAAACTGAGTAGAATTATTTGGGTTTGCTTGTGATTTTCCAAGCTAAGATTTTTTATTTGATTCAAAATAGCTCAAAACTGCAGCATACCACCACACGAATGCCCCTAGTCTTCGGACAAGGTACAAATCTGCATGTACATAAATATGATGCATCTCTTGAAATAAACTAAGTAGACGTTTGGTTTAGGGGAATCAGGTAGGACAATGGGTGTTAGTAATAATGACACTCATTTTTTATATTTAGAAAATAGCTATCATTATCCTTCGATCGGAATAGAAGTGGTTAACTAGAATACCATTTGGTAAAACTGAAATCTGAAATTTGAAATTTAAGTATTGAGAATATTAAGCTGCTGAATTGATAAAGTTGTATATGTTTGATAATTAATTGAATTTATACATTGAATTCAAATATATCACTTTATATATATAATTATTTTATTTTGAAAGGTTGAAATAATTTATTGATAATATGCATGACAAAGAAAGATATTATTTGTTTGTGAGTAAAAAAAGGACAAGTGCATTTATGTGTGAGAATATGTGTGAGCAAAAGTATGTGTATATATGTAAAAGTGTAAAAATATATATGTATGAAAGTGTGTGCATGTATGTGCGAGAGAAAACATATGTATGGAAGTTAGAAAAAAAATAATATACTTATTATGTATGTATATATGTGAGAGTGCATGTGAGAGAAAAAAACACGTGAATTTGTGAGAGAAATTGTGTATGGAGGAGAGTGTGTGCATATATGCATGTGTGCGTGCATGTGTATGTTTGTGTGTGACAGAGAGAGAAAGATTGTGTGTATTTGTATGAAAGTGTGCATATGCGTATGAGAAGGAGTGTGCGTACGTGATAAAAAGAAAGCTTATGTTATTGCATGTATGAGGAAAAAAAAAATGTGTGCTTGCAAGGGTGATTGTGTGTGTATTTTTGTGTGTGTTGAGTGTGTGTGTATGTGCATAAATGTGTGTGTGAAAGACTATGTTTGCATATATGTGTGCACCGGTGAGTGTGTGAGAGCGCGCGTGTGTGTGTGTGAACAAGAAAGAACACTACATGTATCTAAAATTTAGCAAATTAAGTAAAAAATTTTCACTTAAAATTTTATGTACAAATTAAATTAGTGCTTAATGTATTAAGTAATAAAAGAATTCTGTTATCAAACGGGCTAAATTCAAAAAGCTCTTAATGTATTAATTTTCAGCATTAAGTGGCTTTATCAAACACCCTCAGGTCTCTATGATTTCTCCCAAAATATTATTTTATCAAACTTGTTAATCCAATCGGAATAGAAGTGGTTAACTAGGTCTCTATGATTTCTCTCAAAATATTATTCTATCAAACTCATTAACCCTTTTGGGAGAGGATGATACCGTCTTGTTACTAAAACCTGACATGTTAAGAGAAATCATCAAAACCCATACTTATAACAAGGTTAATGATATTAATAGTAATAGTAATTGAAAAATTTAAAACAAATGACTCCTAAATTACTGACATAATATGACTTTCTGAGCTAAATTAGCAATTTTCAACACTTTTTGTCAGGAAGGAGAGGAATGAATAAAGGAAAAGAGAAAAAATTAGCAACTTCCAACACTTATTGGCGGGAATGTGAGGAATGAAGGAAGGAAGAGAGATGCGGACGGCGAGAATGATGAAGACGGAAACTCTTCACCACCTGGATACTCGGATACCATGTTCTAGGATAAAGGCAAGCACTTTACCTACGGGATTACACTATCATTTTATGACGACTCATCCTTCTGACAGAAAAGAACTTCAATTGTGAGTAAGGGAAGGAAAATTCAGACAATTTTGAAAATAGTTTCCAAAAACAAGCGATTTCTGTTTTATGGTTTACCATTTCCCCTCAGACCCTCACCACTCTCTGAAAAAATTAAAAACAAAAACAGGTACGTGTCATTAAGAACGAAGAAAACCAACTTATTACCCCTTGTTGCAAAATCTAATCCTCGATTTAAATACCAAATCATCTATTTTACTCCAAAATCCTACAGCTGAACACTGAAATTTAATCACAAAACAGCAAGCAACACTGTGCACCAGCCGCGCAAACATATGGCCATTGACTCATGTTTCAATAGCCGAAAACATGATTCTCGATCCCAAGGCCTGAAATTTTCCTTCTATAAGTAGAAAATCCCGGATTTACAAGCATCAAGACAGTTGAAAGAATCCAATTGACAAAGTTAAGAAACAACGAATGAGCGTAATTTTAAAATATCTGTAAGCCATTCTTATTCTCTCATGATACAACTATTGTCAGGAAAATTTCAAGTAATAATTTATTATGACTACAAAGCAATATCACAATGAAGTTGAACTTAGAACTATAATTGGTAATCCGCAAATGGTCAAAGCAAACAAGTATACATTGAAGGAAACTCCAAATAGACTACAGCAAAGAAACTTTCCATCGTTGGAAAATTTGCATCTGCTTGGGGCATGGCTTCAAGTATGTCCCCTTCCTTCCAATCTATCAACCCATCACAATGCCCCGTCTTCATGTGTTGGATACATTATCAATGGCATAAAAAATAGATCCAGTGTCATGAACTGCATCACAAGCCTATGCGAAAAATCCTTAATTTGAAGAACAAAAGTCCAATTAATATTCCCTTTCTAATTACCAACCCTCCAGAAAAATCCATTAAATCAGAAACTATTAATTTCATCACAAAATGTAAATACCGTTCCGGAGAAGATAGTCATTTTGGCTGGCAGCAAATGCAAAAGGTAAAATTGAGGTCAATACCGTAAGCTCATCAATCACAATTACAAGCAGGTCATAAAGACAACCATTCTTTAGCACCCTGCAAGTGGGATTACAAGTAAGGTATGAACAATAAAGGACGCTCAGGTGTAAGTTAGGTATCATTACTCTCCTTTCTTGTTAAATTTAGGACAGAGAGATCTAAAGCAGATTATACGAAGCCACAAACTGCCTTAAAATTCGCATATAGGTTGAAGACCAACGCCCTAAACAGCAAATCAATATCTAACAAGCATTATAGGATCATCATGCCAGGAAATCATAGTTATATAAAACGAATGCATAATTCTACTTAACAGATAAGCAATCAGTTGCCACTGGAAGGCTCATTTCACTTTCTTTACTTTTTTTTTTTTTAAATTTTTACTCTATTTCACTTCGTTTATCTTCATCATTTTTCCTTTTCTAAATCCATAATTATCATATTACCTATATGGCTTATAACGTCCTGATTTATGGGCGTCAATGGTTAACGTCCATCAGAGTGAAACACAGGATATAAGCAGAGTCAATACTGAAAAAAAACAGTTAAGACTTTAATCATCAAAAATTGAGATCTGTGATACCTCCTTGTAAGTGATTATTCGCAGTACAAAGACATTTGTCATTGATCCTGTTATGGGCCGGCTGAAGTTGTTGGCATTACTGATTTTGGTTAATTGATAGGGAACGTGCACGGCTACAAGAATGAGAATGACAAGGAAGACACACTGCTCTTCTGTATTTTTTTTTTGTCCTTTTCATTTTTCTTTTCATACATAGGTTTTGAACAAAACTGTGCAGTAACCCTAGGTACTCTGCATTTCGAGCCCCCGTGTTTTCATAATTGTGGAGAACTGAAACTCTCTTTTTAGAATAAGTTCCTCGAAAACAACGAAAGAATGGAGTTAGTGTTCCCGCGACTAGGGCATTCTGATTGTTATTTGCAGAAAAAAGAACAGAAACAAGCAATCCAAACATTTTCTATGCACTGTCGACCTTTTGAAAAGAAAAATAAAGAAATAAATAAAAAAGGACAAATAAAAACTGTTCTACGAGATGCAAAACAAATAGGCCTATAGAATCTGTTGATTCATGAAAAATTGTTATGGATAAGATGGTATTTGAAATGAAAAGGCAAAACATTAAGAAAGCTCACAGGCAATCCAATGGCAAAGAGTTAACTTTCAACGAAGTGGCCAAACGAAAATAAATGTGACATAAAAAGGATAGGAAATTACTGATGCAGCTTTTAAATGTCAAACAATTTTACAAATCATAACATTAACTTCTTTCAAGCAAATAATAAATATGAATGAAAATGACGAAAAGGTCCTGTTCAAATGAACCTAAGCAAACTATGAATACTACTCGCCCATCCTGATGCAGCCAACAAAAGGTTCAGGGAAAAGCCAAAAAAAAAAAAAAATATTTTGCATGGTTGCCTTCAAGCTTCATGCCACCGGTTTTTATTACTTGTCTCGGTAGACATTTATTTTGAATTTTAGATCTCAATGGTATTGTAGTCTTTTTACTTGTTGGCAGAAAATTTTCGACAATTATGTTTTATTAGAGCTTTAAGTAGTTTCCTTATAAAGTTTTTATTTGGAGCCGTATTTGATTTAGGAAAGTTATGTGTGTGTGTGTCTCTGTGTTTATTGCTCTAAATACTCCTGTATTTAACCTAGCAGAGATCAAAGGAATAAGAGTTCAATTATTTGTGTTCTTATCTTTTTAGTTTTTTCTCCCCTGTATTCCCTTCTACTTCTCTGATTTTTCTGCGCGTTACTATTCACAGATACCGTTCACAGCCAGACAGACCAGAAACCCCTCTATTCTTCTGCTTTCTGCTTGTGTTCGTAAGAAAAATCACCCTAATCTCGTATTACTTCAGATTCCCTCTCACACGTTAGACGAGAAAATACAGCAAGGAAATTACTGCACTAAATAATTACATCAACATGTTCAAAAGAATGATAAGGTCAATACCATTAAGAAATCACATTTGATATGCATCATGAAAGCATAAATAGTATCATTCTCAACATTACTCCAACAGAAGACATGGCCATAATATGAGTGAAATTTCACAGCAAATGTAGCCAATGAAAGAACAATACATCGTTTGAGGATCCAATATTTTTTTACCAGAACTATGACAATAATGGCTTGAATGCCACTGGCAGCCCTGGATGCAACTTATACCAAATAATTGTACAGGCAGCTATTAGAGCACAGGGTTTTGTATCTCCACTAACCTAGCAGCTGAATCAATAAGTGAAGATAAAACAACTAGCTACGAACAAAAAATGCCCTCCAAAAACCTGGAACCAGTTGAAATAATAACCATGCTGCTCATGCATATGATATTCTTCACAATACCAGCATTCATGAAAGCACTTGGGAAAGGAGAAATGAAATTCATCCTGTCACAATTTTTACCCAACCAATCCAATTTGGAAAAACACCCAGATCAGATCCACATTCTATCCTCCTCTGGTGTGAGTTGGATAGAAAAGGTACTTGAATTCAACTATACAGCATAGAAGTGAGATTACTGAGGAAGGGTGATATTTCAGAACTCCATTCAGACTAACGATGGAATTTCATTAGTTCATACTGGGGATCTATTTGATCACGGGAGAAGTGCTAAGACACTGATCTGTTGCACCGTTGTTGAATTTTCCACTAGATTGCCTGACTTTGAAACTTCCATATTTCGCAGGCTTTGGCTGAAACAAAGAATTGAGCATTTTCTCCAAAGATTGAGCAGTGTACTTCGCATATTTGTTCGCACTTGCATCCTGCTCAACCAATGGGCCATAGTTCTGCATGTAGCTGCGATAAACAGGTACAATTGCTTGAACTATAACTTGACACGTCTTCTCTCGCAGATCTTTGTCCAACATAACCCATCCGGACTGCTTCTTATACATGTCATCAAAGGCTTCATTGAAAGCTTTCAATCTCTTTTTGACCAGGTCACGAGCAGTAGCACGTCCACCGGAAAATAAAATGAGACCTTCCCTACTTAAAAGAGCAGGAAGTTTGCCCCAGCTCTCTCTCAAAAAAGTAGCAGAATAGTACTCCTTGTATTGTTCGTGTTCTCTTAACCAAGAATCTCCCAACAGACTCCCCAGCTTTGTACCTTTGAGGTGCTTGTATAAATGCCAGTGATTACTCATTAAGAAAATGTAAGATAAAACAGTGTCGTCATAAGCTTTTGACCATTTCTCCAGATTCAACACAACAGCTCTCATTAAATTTAGCAGCTCATCGGTGAGAAGCCTCTCCTGGAACTTTTCATGCTTCCAACTTCTCTCGATTACCAAAACTTGCGTCAGTATTGACTTATAGTCATCTCCAAGCAACTTGTTGCAATAATCAGCAATAAAAACTACAAGCTTCGGCACACTGCCATCTGGAGGAGGTGGTACTTGCCTCTGCAATTCAACCTGAATTGAAAGTTCCCAAAAGATTTCACAAGCCCCTTCTATCACCCTCTTGATGAGATCCCTTGTCAAATTTTGGATTTCAGCACATGCTCCTCCACCAAAGAGCCTGTTAAAATCTAACCTTAACTTGTTCAATGATGCAAAGATTTCCAATAGCTTTAATAGCTTAATAGGATCTTTTTTACTCTCTGTAACAGTTTTTCCAAATTGAAGGAATGCAAGAATTCCTGCTTGGGCAGCAATTTTTGCAAAGCAGCTCATCCAAACATCCAAACCTAATCTCTCAAACACATCATTACAAAGTTTATACTCAGCCTCAAATAGGTGCTTCACAGCAAACTCCAAATGCTTGCCCCATTGAGCTATGTGGCCCTCTATGCTTAACACATCATTGAATTCAGATACAGATATCTCAAGGTAATCCAAATTAAGGGCCTGCAAACTTGCTCGAACATTCGAACTACGAACTTCGATGTAAATAGAAATGCATTTTTCAAGTCTATTATTTGCAATTAACCTCCCAAGAATAGCCTGCAACTTCTGAATGACAGTAACCGGTAAAGGAGACGGTGCAATGCAGGCTTGTTCTCCTGGCAAGGATGATGAAGACATTGGCAGTGGCACACTGTTCTCTACCAAGAGCCGTCGAAATTCATTCTCTAATCTGTCCAATGCAGCCTCAAGCAGCCCTCCGTCAAGACAACCCTGTCCCTCATTCATCTGCAATTCCCTAAGATGCTCCAGAGCCTTCTTCAAATTTGCAATGAATCTACCATCTGCAACCTTATGATCCTCTAAATACTCCACAATATCAGCCAACCATTGAATTGCCATTCCACAATTTTCGCCCAGAAACATCAAGGCCTCTTCAAGTCGCTTGAGGACGCCAAGGTATCCCGGAAGATCTGATTGAGGATCAGACAAGGACTTCTCCAGGCCATGGATGGCATCAAACACCTTAAGAACTGCAGTGGCAGGAACCACAGCTCGATTTATATGACCTCCAACGGCAGTAAGGGCATCCTTCTGTGCCCGAATCGGTCTAACCGCAGCTTCTAACGACGGTAATCGTTGATGAATCTCATCTAATCTAGGCCCAATTTTCTCCAGAGATAATCCTAATGCTTTGGATTTGTCTAAACTAAGCTTTAAGGACTTTCTTGCAGACATCAAATGTTCAATCCCTTTATCCACCATGTTTTCTATCCAGGACTTTAATACAAAAAAAAAAAAAAAAAGAAATTATAAAATCCAACTCAACCCCACTTGAAAAAATCCAAAACCCACAAAAAATACCAGATAGAAAAAGCACTAATAACAAAATGGGAACACTTAAAAATTAAATATCCTTGGTGGGTCTAATGTAGTATTCCAAGATTATGCAAATCATCAATCTGGTTTTTGGTAGAAATCAACTTCCATAACTCCACACCAAACTTCACCAAACCAAAAGGCAGACTAGAAACAAAAGCCCACAAAAATCCAACTAACAACCACCAACGTAATCAAATATTAATTAATACAAACGAATAAATAGATAAGGGAAAGAATGGAAGGATCTGTATTGAGTCAAGAAACTAACTGGAGAATTATTGGTTTGTGATGGCTAGTAAGTAACAGCCTTTGTGAGTTGAGCCGGGTGCTTGCTGGGTATATACTAGCAGTATTAATATGACAGTGGGTTGATGTGAAATGTAGATTCAGCGTAGAGAGAGAAGAAAGAGGAGGAAAGAGAAGGAAAGGGAACCCTAATAAATGAGGAAGGGATTGTGAAAAGAAAAAATGGTTTTTGGGGAAGAGCAGCATGTGTCTGACGAGGCCAACGGTTTAATGACAAAGCGGATGACAGTACAATGCTTTTTGATTTGTTCTTTTGTGATCTTTTCTGCTTTCTTGCTTTCTTTCTTCTCTCGGTTCCCACTTTCTTTCTTTTTTATCTCCCTTGATTTTAATTCTTTATGTTGTGATTTAGTACTTGACTTTTCCATTGAAGATTTATTAACAGCTAGTTTGGGAAGGATATAACACCAATTCTATTGCTTGGGAATAAAAGTGGGAAAGAAATGGAGAGAAAAGAAAAGATTTGAAAAGAAAAAAAAAATCCTTCCTTCAATACCTTAAAAACTTTCTATTGCTTGGGAATAAAAGTGGGAAAGAAATGGAGAGAAAAGAAAAGATTTGGAAAGAAAAAAAAAATCCTTCCTTCAATACCTTAAAAACTTTCCTCCTATAATTGGGAAGGAAAAAGAAAGAAATCTCTCTTCTTCTTTTCTTTTCTTACCTATCTTTTCTCTTCTTTTCTTTTCTATACTTGACTACCAAACTAGTTGTTATTGAAGCATATCATGGGCGCACAAAAATGTATCAATTAAGTAATCAAGATTTTCCAATTTTTCATTTTTTAATATAAATATTAATGCTTGAGGCACACTATATGAATGCCTTTGAAATTGGGGGTTCCTAGATAGAGCTGTAAACGAGCCGAGTCGAGCCGAGTATTGTTGGTTTGAGCTTGTGCTCGTTTAATAAACGAGCCGAGCCAAGCCGAGCTCGTTTATTAAACGAGCTCAAATTTGTGTTCGAGCTTGGCTCGTTTAGTTATACAAACGAGTCGAACTCAAGCTTTCATGAGCCAAGTCGAGCTTTGTTTGCGAACAGCTCGGTTCAAATAAGTGTAAAAGTGTTATTCGAGCCGAGCCGAGCTGAGTATCTCATGCTCGAACTCTTGTTCGTTTATTAAATGAGGGAGTTTGAGCTCGCTCGTTTAATAAACGAGTCAAAATTTGTGTTCGAGCTCGACTCGTTTAGCTTCACGAACGAGCCGAACTTGAGCTTTCACTAGTCGAGCCGAACTGTGTTTGCGAACAGCTCGGTTTGTTTATAGCCTTATTCCTAGATCCAATTAACTAGTCTATTTATAATCTGGTTGACTCTAATTTTTTCATATCGATTTAACAAAATTGCTGACCATAACCTACCTTACTAAACTAGCTGATATTATTCAACCATTTAATTAGATGAATAAGGTCAGAGGTACAGGATCACATAAGCTAATTGCTAATAAAAAAGCCTACATAAAATTTTTTGTCTTGAAACTAGATTAACAAAGAAAACTATATTCCAATTTTACAACATAAAATATCTATCTAAATTAAAGAAGAAATTGTATCTAAGGGACCATTACTAATCAAATAAATATTTTAGAAATCCACCACCAAATACATTATCATAATGTCGCGCCCCATTTTTTTAAGGAAGGAGGAAAAAGGAAAAAGATTAAAATGTGGTTGTGGTGTTTATTGGAAAAAGAGTGTACGTTTTTGTAAAATGATTTATTAGAAAATGCTTTATAAAAGATAGTTTGACAAAAGACGTAATTTTTAGAAAAATGCTTTATTTTGAAAATAAAAAGAAAAGGGCCTAAATGGGACTTTGAAAATGCGACGGTTTTTGGGCCCGAAAAATAGAGTCTAAAAAGGGTTTTTAGTAAAAAGGGAGTCGCCACTTGGTATTGAGTTTTGGTGTACCAAGTCACCAAAAAATATTTTATAAAAGGTAAGAATATCAAGAATGATTTATTTAAAGAAATGGTTTTTGGGAAAAATATAAGAAAAACAAGAAAACCCTTTTAGACGACTTCCAGGTCTTTGAAAACAAGAGAAAAAGGTTCGGGAGTCACAGTTGAAGAAAGGGAAGGCAAAGGCTAGCGCCTAAGGCACCCTTTCAACCTAGCCGAAACTAGTTGCGAGGTTTAGTCTAAATTTTCCTAATGTAACCCTAAGATTTTATCGCATTTGGATGCAACTACATGAATGCAAATCTAGTCCTAAAAATGGATATCGTTAAGGGACAAAATATTCCATTGAGGTTTAGGTCGGAATTATCGCATTAATTGCGAAACCCGAGTCTAGACCTCGATGGAGTCACGAGTATAGATGCAAAAATGGAATGCAAAAGAAAGAAAAATAGTAATATAAATAGTAAGTGAACAAAGAAAGTAGGGATGCAACATAACGGGTATGGGAAACTAATGGACTCGTGACTAACTATTCCTACTCATAGAGGGGGGAACGACATGTATGCCATCGATTCCCACGTGAGTAGATGACTATTTCTAGTCAAATCACACAAATGACTTATGATTCTATGTGTGGTGAAATCTAAATGTTATGCACTAAGCATATGTTTAAAATAGATAATAAGTGATAAAGTATATATAAAAAAAATCATACAAAAATGGAAAAGGCCTAAAAAAGATAAAATGTGTGTGAAATGTCATGAAATGCACACGAGAAATGATTCTAATACTAAAATGACCTAAAGGCCTAGTATTGGACTAGCCTATTTTTCTATAAATTCTCCGCTAGCGTTGGACTAGCGAAGAAACCAGAATTAGCCACAACTAGCGTTGGACTAGTGTGGTGACGATACACATATAGAATAATAAAGCAAGTAAGTAATTAAATAAAGCATAGATTAAAGCAATAATCATGTAAAAGCAAATATTAACACATAGGAGCACATAACACATAAGCATAATATTCTAGATGCAAAGTCCTAGGAAAAGTGAATAAAACACATAAACACATAGCACACAAGGCCCTAACTATTACACCCGAGAAAACCTAATTACAATCTAAAACGGAAAAGATAATCAAAATAGCCTATCTAACCTATCGATTACATTTTCTATCTAAGATTTTTGTTAAATAGATAACACATAAACTATCTATTACATTAACTATCTAAATACAAAAAATTTTGCTAAATAGAATATTACCTATCTATTACATTTCTTTGAATAATCAAAATTAAATTCAAATAAACAACATGACATAAATAAATAAACACTCACACATGGATAAAAATTATAAGCACAAAGATACATGAAAACACATAGAAAAAACACGTAGGAGCACGAAAGAGCACATAAAGAAGTATTGGAAAGGTAATAGGGATACCTCCCATTCGAAGACTCGGTACAAATGCTAACAACATGAACAAACTTATCAAGGTACCATTATTTAAATAAATAATAAATAATCATTAATTAAATAATTTTTAGCTTAATCACTATAAACATGTCACAATAATTCAAAACAATTATAGCAATAATAAACAAGAATTAAAGAAAAGTAATGATTAAATATTTAGGAAGAAAAATGAAAATTATTTAAGTAAACTAAATAAATAGATAAAATAATAAAATAATAAAAATAAAATACAATAATACATAATTAAGTTTTTCAACACACAAATAAGAATTACCAAAATAACTAAAAGAGAAATAAAGAAACTAATTGGAGCATTAATTAGGCTAACAAAGACCGAATTTTAGAACACTTAATTATAAATTTAATAAAATAAAATAGAATGTGAAAAGCAATAATTACAAGCTTTGAGGACTTAACTAATTTTAATTTTTTCTTTTTTGGCAAAAGTAAAATATTATAAGGTTTGGATTAAAAATGGAAATTTAGGCAACATTCTAGAGTGAAAATGTAATTTACAACAAACAAAAGGATGAAATTACAATTTTAAACCTTAATTAAGGTGATGACGTAGTTTACAACAAATTTAAAAGGTTAAAACATAATTTTCAGCAAGCACAATGCTAAAAGTAAAATTTCCAACAATTATTAAGGCTAAAAATATAATTTCAGCAAGCTTGGAGAGTAAAGAATACAATTCCAGCAAACATTCAAGGTTAAAATTCAAGTTCTAGCTACTTGGGGGGCAAAAATAAAATTCCAGCAAGTATAATGACTTAAATAAAATTCCAGCAAGGTTTGGGGGACAAAAAATAAAATTCCAGCAAGTATAATGACTTAAATAAAATTCCAGCAAGGTTGGGGGGACAAAAAATAAAATTCCAACAAGTATAGTGACTTAAATAAACTTCCAGCAAGGTTGGGGGACACAAAAATAAAATTCCAGCAATAGTAGGAACCAAATCACAAAGATTTTAGCAACTTTCAAGGGTTAAAATACAATTCCAGCAAACTTGGGAGTAAAATTGCAATTTCCGGAAATATTGGAGGGTAAAAAGGTAATTTTTAGAAAAATATAGGGGTCAAAATGTAATTTTATAGAAATATAGGGGTCAAAAATGTAATTGCCGCAAGGTATAGGGGTCAAAATGGAAATTAAAAAAACATAGGGGCCAAAATTATAATTATATAAAAGTCAGGCGACCTAAATGCAATTAATTGGAACCTAATTGAAAAGAAAATAAAATTATGGGGGTCAATCTATAATAAACAGAAATCTAATTGCACAAATCATAAATGCCCAGGGCCACAGTAACATTAATGAAAGTATAAGGATTATAAAATAAATACTTATTATTAATTAAAATCAAATTAGAAAACTAAACCATCAAAACGACGTAGTTTTGAGTGAAACTACGTCAAAACGACGTAGTTTTACTAATTTTTTTTTATTCGGTTTTCCTTTCTTCTCTTTTCTCTCTTTTTTTTTCTTTTTCTTCTTTCTTTCTTTCTTCTTCCTTTTCTAATTTTCTTCTTTTCTTCTCTACTTTTCCAGACTAACTCTTTTTTTTTTCTCTTTTTCTTCCCCTTCCCCGGTTCTGTTCTCTCTCTCTCTCTCTCTCTCTCTCTCTCTCTCTCTCTCTCTCTCTCTCTCTCTCTCTCTCTCTCTCGGTCAGTCTCTCTCCCGATCTATCGCTCTCGGCCCTCTCTGTTTCTCTCTCTCTCTCACTCGATTTCTTTCTTCAAAAATCATACCCAAAATCCTAAAATCAAGCTCTAAATCAATTCGATTAAGAATCCAAATAACATCCATTCATCTGACTTTGCTGATTAAATGAGAAAATAAAATAAATAAAAGCGGAGGCCGAAGCATGTTCACCTGATTTGGAGAAGGTGGGAGTGGCGATTTCAGTGGCGGACGGCGGGGCTGGTGGTGCTCTGATGGAATTTGATGTTCCAGCTGCAGGCTGTAGGCTTGCTTCTTCTTTTTTTTTCCGTGCAGGGGTGTGTGATATGTTTCTGTGTGTTGTACGTGTGTGTGTGTTTGAACTGGTGTGTGTTGTGCGAGTGAACTGGTGTGTGTGTGTGTGTGTGTGAGTGAACTGGTGTGTGTGTGAGTGAACTGGTGTGTGTGTGTGTATGTGAATTGGGTGAGATGTGAGTGTTATGTGTTTTTGTGGAGTGTGTAAATGTGTAGTTGTGCTCGTGTCCAATTGTGTATGCAGGGGTGTGTAATGTGGATGGCTGTGAGCCAATGGGTGTGTTGCAGGTAGTGAGGGAGAGGCAGAGTGAGTGAGGGAGTGTGTCTGCGGTGCTTGTGTGTTTGTGGCTGTGCAGGTTGAGAGGACCGAGAGAAGTGAGTTGAGTGAAGTGTATTTTGTGAATGTATGTGTGAGAATGTCTGCAGGTGTGAACTGTGAGAGTGGAAGGAAGTGTGGCGAGTGAAGTGTGTTTTTGTGAACGTTTCTGTTGGTTGTGTTTTGCAGGTGTAGTGAAGTGTGTTGTGCAAGTGGAAGTAGGGAGTGTCTGGTGTGTGATGTGTGTGTTGTGAGAGAGCCGAGAGAGAGGAGGGAACTGTGCAGGTTTTTCAGGTGAAGTGAGGAAGAATGGTGGGGATGGTGAGTGAAGTGGTGTGTGAGCTGTGAGTGTGTTGCAGGGAAAAAAAATGAACCGAGAGGGAAGAGAGTGCTAATGTAGTGAAGATTGTGATGTCTGTAAGTGAAGAGAGGGAGAGAGTTGCAAGTTGTCTGTGGCTGAGAGAGAAGAAAGTGAAAAAAATGGTGAATGATGATGAATGATCAAAGCAAGCCAAATCCCCCAAAATCTGCTGAATTGGGTGTAAGTTGGGAGGAGAAGGTGGAGTTGGTAATATGGAATGATTGTCAAAGGGATGGTGTTTGCAGAAGCAATCACCACTGCAGAAGCAACAGCAGCAGCAACGCTGCTGTTGTTCTATTCAGTTTTTTTTTTTTTTTTAAGGAAAAGATTTGTAATGGAAATAAAGAAGAAAAGAAAAAAAAAGTAAAATAAGATAAAATAAAATAAAAGATATTCCCTAAAATTAATAAGAAAAATATTAAAATTTAGAGTTATAAAAAATGAGTAAATAAAATTTACCGCAAAATTCAAAAAAATAATATAACATTAAAAATTTGCAATTAATAGAAAAAGTAAAGTATTAAAATAAATATTAAACGATTTCTAGAATCATGAAATTTATACAAAAAATTAATGAATATATGAAATATGCATAAAAAATTTTTTTCACTTGCAAAATTCTCATAAAAAGAATGCATTGGAAAACGTGTCATTTAAGTAAAAAATACTAAAATTTTAAATGAATACTAGATGACTCCAAAAAATCATTAAAATTAGAAATAATGATAAAAATGGTAAAATTATGTATTTAGGAAATAAAATAAAAAAAAATATTTACGTGGTGAAATTACCATTTTGCCCCTAATGTGACGAATTAGTCATAATATGCATAAAAATTGTAATCGACCCCCGAAAAATGAAAATACCCTCTAAATGAAGTAACACACATATTTTTACAAAAGGTGTGTCAAAATTTGGTGTCTACACATAATTTTGCACATTTTAAATAAAAAAAATAAAACATTTTCAGTAATTAGAGCCATGTTATTTTGTGCAAAAGTAGAAGTATAATTTGAAAGTGTTTGAAGGTTGCACTTTAAGAGTGTTATGTATTGGGAACAAGAAAAAAATAATTAGTCAAATAGGAGTTGGCACTAATTTCATGTTCCTAAACTAATTAGGGACATGATGTGGTGTAAAGATATTAGTTACATGGTAACAATGTCATTGATTGGAGAAGTCTTATTACTGTATGACTTTTTTTATTCACTTGGATGCTCATAATGTGTTGCTAAACACGACTTTTTTTCTATAAGTATGAATCAATTATTAGTTGAATTAATGATAAATTAAAGTGTTTAATTTATTCAATTTTTAATAATTAATTAGTGATCCATAATTTGTACTTAGTACCAACATAGAAGGAACTTAAATAGTCACACACATTAAGGACAATATCTCAAAAATAAATTGTTTATGAATAAGTATGAAATATATATGAGGTTAATTTATGAGATAAATTAAACGTAGGAATTTGTGTGCAATTAATCTAAGTCTTGGAAGATTAAGATTTCGACTTATATGTGAAATTGAACTTGCTTATTCTTATCCTGCAAGATATACTTTCACTTATATATTGGATTCAAACTTATAATTCTTACATGACTAAGACTAATTAACCATAAGTATCTTAGCTTTGGCTCTTGGACGGGCAAGATATATAATACAAATAGAACACAAGTGTTGCAGGTGAGAAAAAAAATAAAAAAGCTAGCAAAATCCATAAGGCTGTTATTTAGAATATAAGAGAAATGATTTCCCTCCTAAATTTTCTCTATCCTACGGCTTTCCCTAAAAGTTGGGGTTTGTTATCTTTTTCCTCCATCTTTGTTTGTGTATCAAATAACGAAGAGAATCATTAATGAGGCAAGGCTAGGCAATCTTTGGAAGTTCCTATTAATCTTTTTCGTGTGAATCATCATAAGAGGCTCAAAAATTGTAGGGCTTTTGCGGTAGGATCTTCAACAACTAAAGGATCTCTCCTTGCTTGTGCACAGAAGTCAGCTGTGTAAAGTTTTTTTTTTTTTTTATGGACTCCCTTATGTCATATATAGTTATATCATTGTATTTTCCATGGCCAAGTTAATAAAATTTTAAAGAGAAAATTGCAGTGTTGGTACCAAATGTTTGAGGCATTGGTAGTTTCAGTCCCTAAAGTTTGGACAAAAGCAAATCTAGTACCAAATGTTTTAATTTTTCAGCATATTTAGTCCTATTGACCAATTTTCTCAAAATCTTATTGAAATTCGGTC
Source organism: Mitragyna speciosa (assembly GCA_024721245.1). Taxonomy (NCBI): domain Eukaryota; kingdom Viridiplantae; phylum Streptophyta; class Magnoliopsida; order Gentianales; family Rubiaceae; genus Mitragyna; species Mitragyna speciosa. The sequence continues at coordinate 12,643,348 of CM045559.1, forward strand.
ATGTGAAACTCACATGACCATTATAAAAAAATTTGCAAAAAGAATCAAAAGAAGAAAAAATTTTAATCGCCATAATTTGTAATTAAAGGTACACACGCGAATGCACTATTTAAGTAGATTTTTTCAATTTTACCTACTTATTTATTATTTATGAACTCAAATTAGTGTCTTTATTTACAAATTATGACAATTAAAATTTTGTCCTTCAATCTAATTCTTTTCAAAAAAAATTTAACCAGCGTGTGAGTATCAAGCGACCAAATTACGATAACATTTTGTAAAACTAGTCAATAGGACTAAATGTGCTAAAAAATTAAAACATTTGATACTAAATTTGCTTTTGTCTAAAATTTAAGAACTCAAACTACCAATATCCTAAACATTTGGTACCAAAATTGTGATTTTTTCAATTTTAAATTTTCATTGTATTACCATTGCTTATTACGTTATAGTGGTATCAGAGGCAACTTTAATTAACCTATATGATTTTGTTATTTGATTGTCATAAATAATGATTTGATTATGTATGTCTTGTTCTTGGAATTATTATTTTTTAAAAGAACTATAAAAATCAAAGAGTTTGATTTTTTAAGACAGTTTCTTATCTTTCAAAAATTATTTTTGGTTAAATAAGAAAAGCTCGTTGAGTTATTTATGTGTTTGTATATGATTTTATTATTTTGAATTTGTTCAAAATAATTTTGGAACCAAAGATGAAAATATTATTCTAGGTGAAAACCTAGATATCTGGTAATAGGATCGAAGGGACACCTACACTTGATGAGCTTGGAAAGGAGGCTTACCTAGCACATGTTAAGCTTGAGGAAGAGTCATCCATCATTAGATTAAACGTGCAAAGTTGCTATCTTAGAGGAGCATTCGAGTTTGAGCTTGTGTTTGGGCCTGGGGTTCAAATTGTTCAAGTTAGTATTTTAGGACGAGGGCTAAACTATTGGCTTTGAATCAAATCTACATACAAAGAAGAGCCAAAAGAAGCAAACAACATGTCCATGTCATGTGTGCAAAGAAACTAGTCACTTGGACTTGTTTGGGAGGCCTTTAAAGTTGTAAGATGGAGGCCCAATATTACCTAAGTAGGGCATCCAACCCAAGAAGACCTCAAGGACGAATTTTGATGTTCTCTAGAACTTATTTCATATTTTGTTAGTTTTTCATATTGTTTACAATTCATTTTTATATTAAGCAGTGTTATTTGTTAAAAACTAACTAGAATTCTCTTATTTGACATTATAGCCTATTTAAGCTCATATTTTTGGACTAATTTTTCATAAGTTTGAGTAATAATATTCAGTGATTTTCTCTTAATTGAGAATTTTCTTAGTTCTTTACTGATTAAAAACTATTCTTGGTCTTATTAGAGTGATTCCAAGACCAAAAACCTAGCTTAGAGTTATTTTCTTCTTGTTTTGATCAAAGTCCTTTAGGTTTGTCTTTAGCTTACCCATTGGCCCCTTAAGGGTTATTTTCATTGAAGAAGGTGTAATTCAAAGCAAACAATTCTACTTTTTGGTTTCTTTGGTTGAAGAATCAAAGTTGGTCAAGAGTTCAACGAATTGGATACTTGGATTTTCAAGTGTCTTGGCGTTTCACAATTCCATGCATATAAATTCATATCAAGCCTCGTTCTTGAAATTCTAGATTTTTCTAGTCCAAATTTTCCTTTGGAAAATTCAGACATATCCCCTTTTTTCTTGGTTATTTAATTCGTTCTGGTTGTTGTTTGTCAAAGAGCTTCATGCCTACTCAAACAACTCATTTTATCTCCTTGTTTCTTGTGTGTCACATTATTCTTCTATTTTTTTCAACCTTGTTTCGTGTCTTCTTTTATGTTTCTTTTCATGTTTTTGCCTTATCTTGAATTACCTTAGGGTCTTAGAGTCATTCTTGATTAATACCAATCAAGAATTCTAGGTCTTGTACGACGTTTTGTGAATTGACTATTTTTATTGTTCTCTTGAATTTCTTATGCTAAAAACTTTCCAAGAAAAATAGTTTTGGACATAACAAGTGTGACAGCCCCACCTTACCCAGAGGCGCACCAAAGGGCTTAGCGGACTGCCTACCTAGCTCTCGCCAGGTCTCAAGTCGAGCACTCACTCAAACGTACACGCATGCTTAACCCCAAATAAAGTGAAATAACATAGAATAAAATAAAAGATATTCATATTATTCAATTCAAAGGTACAAGTAAAATCAAGAAGTTTACATGATTTTTTTCACAAAGATAGCCTAATACAGTTCGGCTATTACAATAACGAAGACATCTAGCATACTCAAAATTAGTCGTTCCAGCTTTAATTTTTCAGGAAACCTGAGTAAGGAAAACAAATAAAATGGAATGAGCTATAATAGCCCAGTGAGTATCGGAGTCATGCAATCATACCACAAATCTATTACTTTATTGAACAAAATAATTGACAATTTAAGTAGACAAGTTATGAACATTTCAATTAACAAATAGTCAATGGCGGATACGGGGCTCATCTACGGAAGCAAGCTTCACCGCAGGAAGAGCATGCACTGACCATGAAATCACGATGTTAGGACTGAGATAATAGCTCAAGTCTGTATCAAGAGTCATGCCAGTATTATCAAGCAAGCATGCAAGAACCCTAACTACCGTTCACCTTATAACCTCCGTACAGGCTACCACTTCCAGGGAGATATTCTCAACCCTGGAGGGCCAACAAGCAAGCAGGTTCAATCTAGAGTTGGCCTCTTTGAGGATTCACAACTCAAAAGGGAAAGAACATCAAACCCTAAAACACCCAATACCTTATGTCCTCCCACGTGCAGCCGGGTTGACCATCCGTGAAATAACGGTGAAGTTAGTCACGGACGTCTCAAGCACAAGTAACACATTGGGTAATGAAAGCAGGTAACACGTTGCGGAATAGATGCGATAAAGCACACATTTTCCTCAAGTAGCACATTTAATCACATAGCGATTGCAGTCATGGCATAATATTTACAAAATGGAAATAGCACATTACATGCATCATGCACACATAAAGACACTCACCTTGAAAACCTAATAAAATATCTCGTGAAATGGTCGTGATGCGTTTTCAGACCCTGAAATTTAAAAGAAATAATAACATAAAAACTCAATTAAAACCCTAGTAAATTTAGTAAGAAAAAGTCAAGAAAATACCCCACTTACTTCTAGGGTTTTGGTTTTAGGGTTTCTAGGGTTTAGGGTTTACTTATTCTAAGAAAGTCTAATCTATGACTAGATCATTTCTAAAAATTTCTACACTTCAATTTCCTTCAATTGAACCTATTCTAGGCTTAAAATCTCACTTATCAATTTTTCTTCTTTTAATTCTACTAAAATTTCGGCAGCATTTCCCCTTAAAATCGAACTAACCAAAATTTTTCCCTGCAAGAAAATTCAACAATCCAACCCAATTCAACAAGTTCTACAACTTTTATATTCAACTCAAGTTCAAATTCAATCAAAATTCCACTCAAATTCAAAATTCCTACTCCAAGAATCATCACCCAAATCTGCACAGGGTTGGTTTTCAGCCAACTTCGTGCCCTTGTGGGTGTCAATCCACCAAGAACCAGGGAATTGTGATTACATGGTTTGAAAGTACGGTTATAGGGCTACAACTTTCGTGAAGATCATCACTTAAAATTCCAACTAGAACAGGTTCAAAATCAGCCCCCAAGTTGGCTCTTCATCAAAACTGTTTACGCAGAACCGAATTTCAGCCAACTTTGCAAGCTTTCTGCAGTTAATACACAACGAACCACTGTGCAAGCTTTATACCGTTTGAAAGCCCTATGAATCTAGTTTCTAAAACAACAAGAACCACTCGAATCCAAGTTATCCACATCAAGTTATGAAAGTTTTACTAAAGCTGGTCCAGCATGACTGTTTATATAAAACTTGAACAAAAAACTAAATAAAACTTGAAATTAATAGTAAGAGTTCATAGTACATACCTTAAACAAGCTTAGAACTATGCTTAGGAAGAAGAAAAGCTCACTTTCTATGGTGGAGTTAACCAAACTTAAGAGAGAAAAGTCCAAGAAGTTGAGAGCAAAAATGAGAGAAGAAGAAGAAGATGATGGCCGGCCAAGAGAGAAAGAAAGGAGAAAGAAATAGTCTAGGAAAATTGGAAAAGAAATGAAGAAAAGGTGGGAAAAATGGTTGGCCAATTAAAATCTCACAAGAGTAAAGCAAAAAAGTTGGTCTTTAAATGCAAGAGAGCTAACTTGGGTTAATTTGATTGGTGGAGATCATTAACTTCTTATCACTTAACACTAGCAATATTAAGACACAAAATTTTAAAACAAAAAGAGAGTGAAATAGAGGGAGAGACAACCGGCCATAAGGGAAGGAAAAGAAGAGAGAATTTTCGGCCAAAAAGAAAAAGAAAAGAAAGAGAAAAATTTCAGCTAAGGGAAAAGATAATAAAGCAAGAAAATAAGTGAAATTTTTGAGTAAAATTGAGCTAAAATTCAAGTAGTAAAAAGGCTAGAGAATAATAGAATAAGCTTAGCAAAATTTAAACACTAATATAAATTAAATGGTCAAGTAAAATTATTCTAAAGGTAGTGCTTAAATGTCCTTGCTCAATAATAAAAATCTTAGTTAACTAACCTAATTAACTCAAGAAATCTCCTGACTAATAAATCAAGGATTAACATTTAACCTTAAATAAGAAAAAAATGTCTCTTGTATGTGCATTTTCTAAGGTGCTACAACAAGTCCTGGATTAAGTTTCTTGAGGGTTTAGTTGTGTTTTATGTCATTTATTCGATAAAAAAGATAGATAGAAAGCATCCACTTGATAAAACATAAAGAGCCATGCACTAAAAAGAAATGCAAATAAGAGGCGTGCAAGAAAAGGAATAGAAAAAGCCTCGCACAATCTAATTTTTGTTTTCTTGGTGTTTTGTTGTTATTCTTAAAGTTCTTGAATTTACCTTGTAAGTTCTTGAATCAAAGAACACGATTTCTTGAGTTTCTTGAATCTGTCTGGGGCTTTTAGTTGGTCTTTAGTTGGTTCTTGAAATTCTTGAAGCTCCAAAATGTATTTCAGGAAACTTTTCTTCTAGTCCTTGAGCCTTTCTTAAAAGTTTGCTTGCTAGAAAATTGGTTCTTGAAGAAACCTTGCCCCATAAATTTGTTTCTTGAATAGTTGGTTGTTGGAATTTGATTCTTGAAATTGTTCTTGAAACTTAACAAGGCAAAAATGAATTTTCTTGAATTTTTGTTCTGTCAAGTACCTGTGTTGTAGCTGGAAGGGTGTTTGTGTGTTGTTTGGACACGAAAATCAGTCAAAAGTTACCTAGTATTAAACTAAATTCTTGAAGGAAATTACTACTGTTAGCTAGGTTCCTATTTTCCTTGCTTTGGTTGTTGCTTGTATTAGGAAATTTTTGCTTAAAATTGTTCAAAGAAATGTGTTTTTTTAAAGAAAAATTTTCAATCCTAATCTTAATTCAGTTGGGACATGTTTTGAGAGGAAAAGGCAAGCTAGCCTAAACTTAAAAGCACTCGGTTTCAAGGCCGTGTGGTTGTTGACCGTCTTTCGTGTTTCCTTGGTGTGTCAGGATTTGGCTTGTGTTGGTTTTTAAGATAAGTGTTTAAGAATCCTAAGAGGACTAGGGTTTTACAAATCCTACCTTCACAAGAAAATCTTGATTTTTTTTTTTTGCACAAGAATATTATTTTCTCTCGAGAGAACTATAAAAATCAAGATTTTTCACACAAAAATAGCACTCATTAAGGTTTCAAATTTGTGTCTTCTTGAGTCAAATCTTGTTTGTTTCATCTTTCCTCAAAGTTCTCTTGATCAAAACTCACTCTAAGCTATCCTTTGTGTATTCTATCATATTACTCTTGTGTTTTTGGTTATATTGGACCTTGATAAGATTGATTGAGTAGGTTCTTTATCAAAGCTCATGTTCATCGAGCTATACTACAAATCTATTAGGCAAGTATAGCTATCGCTTCTATAATATAGGACACGTGAGTATCAGGTATCATTCCCACAAGGACTATGAATACTAGTAATAACTTTCATTCTATTATTCAACCTACCAAGAGACTTAATGAGATTGAAATTAAGTTCTAATGACTAACTAATCACTAAACTAATTAAGTGAAAGAAAGTGACAACAAGGGCAAATAGCAAATGAACTCAACAATTAGCCAAATTAGAACCTAGATTATGAATTCCCCTAACCATTTTTGCTAAGGTTCAATTCTTGATCAACTAAATTACCAATTTGCCTAGACCTCAAAATCCCTTGAATAGTTTTCAATCTTTTGCAAGAATTATACCCCCTATTTCCTTGGTTGATTAATGAGAATCTCTTCTGCTAAAGCCCAAAGAAATGCCTTAGAATCCATGGATTTTGTTGTTTGGTTAGGTTTGAATTTAACGAGGAAAAAGCCTATGTCATCCTATCTCTAGTGATTCATGCAGGCCTTTTTATTTGTGAAGTGATCTTAGTCAACCAAGCAATTTCTCAATTAACTTTAGATTGAAATTCTAAATTAGACAAGGGCATGCACAAACCCAATCCAATTAAACAATAAAATTCACAAATAAATCCAAGAAAAGAAGTAATTTTTATTAACCAAATTAAATCAATCCATAATAAATAGATTAGTAACCCATCAAGGTTCCTAATAAATTAGTACATACTACATAAAGGAAATTTAACAATCAACAAAGAAAACTTAATAAAACTCATTCTCATGGCGTCTTGAATCTTCAATTGTTGATGTAAAAATTTTTCCCTCTTTATTGTTGCAATTCTCTCATTCTAAGCCCTTGCATGTGTTGCTTCTTAGTTCTTCAGAGATAAAAGTAAAGAAATGTCGCCTTCTCGGGTTATGTTTCTTCCTCTCATTCTCTCCTCTGATGCCTAGAAGTCTTTCCGCTACTGCCTTTTTAGTTGCTCAGTGAAATCCCTTCAATAACCCCTTGAATCCCATGTAAAACACTTCAGATCGTAATTGTTTGCGGCATGGCACAGCCTTACCCGCAGCCTTCATCAAATTGATCCTCCTTCGATTGGCTACTGTGTGCGTACATTCTGACTATGGATGTGGGGTAGGCCATGGCATGGCCTTACTTGCGGCGTTGGTCAGAAGCTTCAATTTTCGAATGCACAATTTGGACAACCATTCTGACCATAGCTGAAATACCTTGAACTTTAGGGGCTATATTGCGATTTGGAAAATTGTCTTTTTGCCTAAAAAGATTAAGGCTTTCTTTTCTCCCATTTTTCATTTCATTTCTTTCTCTCTACCGATCTCTCTCTTTCTCTTCTCTTCTCCTTCTTACTCTCTCTCTCTCTCTCTTTCTCTCTCTAGAAGAAAGAGGAAGCTTGGAGTTTCAACCCAACTCTCTACCTAAGGTATTTTTCTTCGAAAATTTATTCTACTCTTCATGGGTTTTCTTTATGTTAGTAACTAAGAGTAATTAGTTCATGATTAGAGAAGAGAAATTAGTTCATGATTAGAGAAGAGTAATTAGTGCATGATTAGAGAAGATTTGGAGTTGATTATGCCATTATGACTATGGATTATGTTTATATGTGGATATTATGCTTGAGAATGGTTGTGGATCTTTTAATACATGTGAATTTTCTTAGTTAAGATGTCATTAAGAGCAAAAGTTGGATGATTTGGTGAATTTAAGGTTTATTAAGGCCATATTGTGTATGGGTTATGTTTGTATGAAGTTTTATACTTGGAATGGTTGTGGATTTTCTAATTTATATGAGAATTCATAGGTGATTGATGTTTAGTGGTTGGGTTATATCTAATGATAATTGTTTGGAAATAAATGATGGTTTTCTAAGCTACTTTGATAAAGTGTTTTGAGCTTGGGTTGGGTGTCCACCAGATGTTTGATGAAATGAACGAGTGAAATGTCAATTTGTAATTTCTATGGTTTATGACCATATTTTAATGGTAGTGTTTATGCTTGACTTTGATTATGAGTTTTCTTTGATGAATGTTGGGTAATGGTTAGTGACAGGTTAAAGGATTAAATGATGATATATGAGGTATGTTTGATTATAATTGTGGTTTTCCAATCTACGTTGCTATGCTTGAACTTGATTAAGTGTTTGATTTGTGTTTGATGGTAGTTTTCTAGGCTATTGGATATTAAGAAATGTGTTGCAATCTCGTGAGTGTTGGTCTTCTGGAGCGAGCCACGACACCACCTGCGCCTTGGTTGGCACCGCAAGTGGTCGTGGCCAGAAGTTTCACTCTCTGTCCCGAGCCGCGGCCCCACCCGCGTTGCGATTGGGCACAGAAAGTTCTCTTCGCACTTCTTTTAGTTTGATTTTGTATTCAAAGCTTAGAGTTAAGTTTCAACTATGATATTTTGATAGTATTAGTGTTTAATGAGGTGTTTAATTGGTTATTTTAGGCAAAGAAGGTGATTGTCTCTTCTTGGATTAATTGAGTTAGCTTGGACCAAAGTAAATGGTACATGTATCCTTTATAGTTTATGAAACTGTATTTGATAAAGATTATGTTTTGGATACTATTTTATATTTTGAAATGGCATGAGTATGGATATGTTAATGATTTGACATGAATATGTAAATGTGATCAAATGCGAATGTATGAATGAATTGTTTGACTGAGCTCTTGTGTAAGGTTACATTTGACGGGACTAGTTCCTTAAATTTGGTGGAGGCGATATGATCTTTGACTGCGCTAACCGAGGATAGTTAGCATATTGTTGCGTACCGGACCAACCGGGTGAAATTTGATTTTGAATAGTGTTAATTGGGTCTTAGTTAACAACTAGAAATTCATGGTCAATGTGTTTTATTTCTTGAGCTCTTCCACATGTGTCTGTGATATATGATTTGATAATTGAATTGTTTTGATTGACCACATGCATGTCTATGGAGTATAAATTAAAAGATAATTATTTGAAGTGTATCATGTACTTATATGTAACGTGCTCAAGCCAATAAAGTATGATACATGTGCTACTTACTTGGTGAATTTTCACTCACCCCTTGTTTTTATACGTAGTGGAAGATGAGTTTTAGAGAAGGACTGGAATAGCTCTTGGAGCCTTTTGCCTTAAAGATGTGAAGTAAGGGTAAAAGTTGCACTAGAGTTTTATTTTGTTTAAGCTGTGATACGTTATGTTAGGAATATGTTTTGAAACTCTAGAATCGTTACAGAACTTGGTTTTGTATTTAAAAGTGGAAGGTTATTATTTTGAGATTGGAAATATTTGGGATTAATGTTGTCTTTATATATATTAATTGGGATGTTTTTATTAGATGCTTTGACCATTTGAGCCTTGTGACTTAGCTTAGACTGGTCATAGCGGTGTTATGTCCTGGGGTACGGGCGTGATATTTTATTGGTATCAAGAGCTTAGGTTACGATAACTAAACTTAGGTTTGCAATCATATATGTTTTAGAGCTTAAGAAATGATCATTAGAACTTAAGTTTTTCCTCTTCTATATTTATGAGTCTAAGCTATGATCACTAGAGTTAAAGTTTTGTTAACCAAAACCTTAAGTTACTGATTGTCAGTGCTGTAGGTTGCAACCCATAGAGTTTAGATTTATGATCCTCTAGTTTAAGTTGTGATAATCTACGTTAAGAGCTTAGGTTGTGATTATGAGATAGTAGGTTATGATCACCAGAGCCTAAATCATGATTACAAGAGCTTTAAGTTATAATCATCCTTAGCTAAGTTATGATCATTAGATAATAGGTTTATGATCATATATGTATAAAGGCTTAGGTTTGAACTTTCTTAGAATTTAAGTTTGAATTTTAATTAGAGCTTAAGTTTAAACCTTACGAAATTTTATGTTTGATCCTTATTAGAGCCTAAGTGGAGTTTTCTAGAGCTAAGTTTGAACCTTATTGGAACCTACATTTAAATTTTATTAGAGTCTAAGTTTGAATCTTCTTATAGCTTAGGTTTGAATTTTAATAGAACCTAAGTTTAAATTTTATTAGAGCTTAATTTTAAATCTTATGAGAGTCTAAGTTTGATCCTTATTAGAGCTTAAGTTTTAACATTCTCTTATGTTAGTTTGTTAAGATTTGAAACTATTAGTTTGCTTGTATTAAGTGTGCCATTAGGTGTAATTGAGATTAGGTAATGTTTTCTTTGTGATTGGTTTTGATAATTATGGATATTGATTTTATTACATTAGGTGTATCATATTTGTATTTGGTAGTATTAAGTATTTGAAGTGTTATTGGTGGTTAAATATTATTGCATGGATGGATCGATATTTATTGTAGATATTTATTTCTCTATGTTTATGTGATTGGAAATATCTAATGTTTGAAGGAATATCTTAAGTTTGAATGTTATGTGTGATCTCTTAAGTATGAATACTTGTTGATTTTGGTTGGGTAGTGTGTATGTGGGACATGATTATTGAGGATAGTTGATTCACACTTCGAGTGGCCAACTTTAGTGTGGAGTTGACTTAGTTTGATATCTGTGTTTGAATACCAATGGTTGATGATTGAAGATTGTGCAGATTAGTATATATGAGTAACTTTATTTAACTTTGGTATGGGTTGATTAGTGTAATATAGCTTAGTGTAGATAGCTTAATTTTAATCTAGTTTATATTTATAGAATGACGCCTCCGAGGAAAGCTAAGGTGTGTTGCTGTTGCCATAAGTTTCACTGGGAAAATGCAGGTGAAAAATGGGAGAGTGTTTTGGTTATGGGCAGCTGGGGCATACGGTGAGTGAATGACCAAATCCCAAGCAAAATAAAGGCAGTAATCAGTCTGGAAGAAGTTCAAATGTTAAACCCAACCGAACTCAACCAAATTCTCGAGTTTATACAGTGGCTAAGCAAAATGTGAAAGGAGCCAAGGCGTGTGAGTACTGTAAAGAGTTCCATTGGGGTGAACGTAAGTTTAAAACCAGGGCCTGTTTTAAATGTGGGCAGGTGGGACATAAGATGAGACACTGTTCAAACCCTAGGCAAGGTGGAAGCAATTGCAACCAAGGAGATTACACGAATATCGGTGCAACTCAACCTCAATCAAATTCTGAGGCATTTACTTTGACACTGTAGGAAGTTGAGGGAGTAGAGGGTGTGGCAATAGGTAAGGTGACATTTATTCTATTTTAGCCGTATATTGTGCGACCACGGAGTTTATTATTTCTTTTCCTTTAAATGGCAAACCTTGTGTTCTGGATGACTTTATATAGTAGAGATGCTGAGGGAAAGGTTCTAGTGTTCAATCTTGTGTTTGAGGTGTGTGCTTTAGGCTTGGATACAAATAATATTATGGTTGACTTAGTACAATTAAACATGGGAGAATTCTATACTATAACAGGCATGTGTTGGTTGTCTCGATATTGGGCTCTTGGTGACGGTAGAGGTAATAGAGAGAAAGTGTGGGTTGGAGAAATTGTCGTGGTAGAGGAAATAATGAAGGTGGCTCAAAACGGACAAAGAGGTTGGCCCAACTTGGAAAGAAGGCCTTTGAGTTTTCAATAAGGGATAAAGTATATCTCAAGGTTTCACCGGTGAAGGATGTAATACCATTTGGGAAGAGTGGGAAGATGAGTATGAGATATAAGGGACTATTTGGGGATTTTTAGAGAAAGTGGGAGAGTTAGCTTATAGGTGACATGGTCTCTTGCCTTGCCTTAAGTTCATAATGTTTTCGACTCTAGCCACGTATTGGAGTACAAGTGAATTACTGTCAAAGGAGATTTGACCCTGGAGGGAGGAGTTTTTCGGATCGTAGATTGCGAAACTCAAGTTTTGAGGAAAAGATTACTCCATATGTCAAGATGTAATGGTCAAATCATAAGTATTCGAAAAACTAAGTGGGAACTGGGAAAAAAAAAGAAAATACTAGTTAAGTGTGAGATGTTTTTGGACTCCTGGTATACGTAAGTTTCGATGTCGAAATTTTTTATAAGAGGGGGAGAATGAAATACCCAGAACCTTAAGGGCTACATTGCAATTTGCAAAATTGTCTTTTTGCCTAAAAAGATTAAGGCTTTCTTTTCTCCAAATTTTTTTTCATTTCATTTCTTTCCCTCTACCGGTCTCTCTTTCTTTTCTCTTCTCCTTCTTGCTCTCTCTCTCTCTCTCTCTCTCTCTCTCTAGAAGAAAGAGGAAGCTTGGAGTTCAACCCAACTCTCTACTCAAGGTATTTTTCTTCCAAAATTTATTCTAGTCTTCATGGGTTTTCTTTATGTTAGTAACTAAGAGTTAGTGCATGATTAGAGAGGATTCGAAGTTGATTATGCCATTATGACTATGGGTTATGTTTATATGTGGATATTATGATTGAGAATGGTTGTGGATCTCTTAATACATGTGGGTTTTCTTAGTTAAGATGTCATTAATAGCAAAAGTGTTAGTGTATGCCCTAAAACAAAGATGGTTTAAGGTGTTTTGTTTTACACTTATTTATGTTATATTTATCCATGTGGTATTTTTCTTTATCATCTATACTTGTATTTCCATGTTACTTGTTTGATTGATAAAGTCCTTAGAATATTGACTGTGTATTAGAGATTGTAAGGGTTACAATTATGAGACTCTAATACATAAAGTCATATTCTTAAATATCCCTAGTCATAGTATTAATGAGATTGGACATCATTAATACGGATAGACTAGCACATACTTTGCCTCTACTTATGGTAAGTAGTAGTTGATTTCATTGACTATGGTGTGCGTGACACTTAAGCTAGTATGTGGATGCTTGTTTGAGAACAAGTTCATTGGATTGATCCGCCAAGAGTTTCAACTATAGTGCCAATAGGTTGAACTCTTAATGGCAATGGTGTAAGTGATCCTTTGACTTGAGATTACCATAGTATCTTGAGTGTGGATTGCTATACTTTGACTCTATTCCTCGGTGCCCGTAAAAGGGTAGCTCATAGGTTAGAGATTGGGTATAGTTTGAAGCATGGAAAGATAGTGAGTAATCAATATAGGATTCACCACTCCTTAATAGGAGAGTATATCCCTTTATGGCCACTTGTTGGAAATATTAACTCATAAATCTTCTGCAGAAGTGATAGTATAACTTGGAAGTAGTTTCAAGGTTATACATCATGGAGAGTTATATTTCTGGAACAAGAAAATATAAATTAGTCATTTAAAAGTATGCACTATACTTTTAGACTAATTGGGATATAGTGTGGTGAAAGGATATTAATTACACGGTAACATTGTCATTGAAGGGTATGGTCTACCATATGACTTTCCTATTCACTTGGGTGGTCATGATGCATTGCTAGACGCCACTCATGATCTATAAGTATGAATTGATTAATTAGTGAATTAATGATAAATTAAAAGTGTTTAATTTATCTAGCTCAATTAATGAGTTATAATTTATACTTATTGCCAACGTGAATGGAACCTAATGGGTCACACACATAAAGAACAAAATCTTTGGGTTAAAATGTAATTAAGATAAGTATGAGATACTTATGGGGTTAATTTATGAGATAAATTAACTTAAAGGACTTATTTATAAATATTCTAAGTCTTGCAGGAAATTAGTTTCCTAAAAGAAATAAAGTAACTAATTGGTTTCCTTATGGAATAGATTTCCTAAAGGAGAAGGATTAGCTTAAAGTAAGTTACCTAAACCTTCTTGGTTTCCAATTAGCTTTATTTCCTAAAAGACTAGAATACTTCCTCTATAAATAGGTTCATGCTTTGACTCTTGAATTATTATTGCAACACAAAAGAAAACTAGTGAGAGAAAATTGAAGAAAGAAAAGGCACGCCTCTTTCTCTCTCTAGGCGTCTCTCTCTCTCTCTCCTAAGGGTTAGGTTTTTCTTCTTCTTGTGTTCTTAAATAATTCAAGGGAGCTAGCACTCAAAAGTCAAAGCAAGCAAGCCTACAAGGTTCCCAAAGAAGTTGTTCGTGTGGATATCGTTAGAGGCTCTACGCTTGGAGGGCTTTTCGTGGTAGATCAAACATCTTCTTCGAAGGATCTTTGCCTAGAAGCATAGAAATCTTCTGTGCTTAAGGTAATCTTCATGCAAACCCCCTTGTTAATCATATAGATATGTCAAAGAGATCCATGGTTAAGGTAATAAATTTTTATTTTTCCGCTGCGTTACCTATGCTATTACCTTACAGTGGTATCAGAGCCTTCTTTGATTATATCTATATGATTTGTGTTTATTTAATTGTCATAAATATGGATGGTTTGTTCTTGATGAAATTTGTCTCAAAATTGTTTTAGAAAAATCAAGAGTTTGATTTTTAAGAAAAGTTCTTGATTGTTTAAAAGTGTTTTAAATAATTAAGATAAGTTCTTAAGTTGTTTTTATGGTTTCTAAATTGTTTTTGACATGCTAAAAGGGTTTTAACATGTTTTGATTCAAAAGAGTTTTGAAAAACGCCAAAGAATTTCAAAGATCGTATTTTCTGGACACAAACCGCGCGAAAACTCGCGCGCGTTTTGACCCGCGGTCAAAATCCCGTAACTTCTGTCCACAAACCGCGGATGAAACCGCGCGCGGTTTGTCCCACGGTTTACAAACCGCGGATGAACCCGCGCACGTTTTGTCGCACGGTTTGTAGGCAGAAACCTAGCGGGATTTTTCCTAATTTTTGAAAGAACGCGAATTTTGATAATTTCTCAATTAAAACACTTTCCAATTTTAATTGTTAAGATTTGGAAAGTTAAAATTTGGAAACCTATACCTTCTATAACTATATTTTTGAGACAAATAAATTTCAAGAGCATTAATCTAATTTATTTAGACCATATGATTTATGACTAGAATTAAATAAATTAATTTATTTAATTGTTAAATAGTATGATGGCATGGTGGATGATTATGGACTAGACCAATGTGATTGAATGGTTATTACTTCTTTTATGGTTGGCTTGTATTGGTTTTATAAATAGGGCCTGCGTGTCCTTCCCTCTCTATTTTCTGATGTAATTCTCTTCTCATCCTAAACTCCCCTCGAATGTAACTCGAGGTTTCTTGATCAATACTTGTAATGTACAAAGTATAGGTTAGGAATAGGTTTATTTTAAATTGTTTAGACTAGAATTACATATGTAATGTACAAGAAGATGGAGGTGGTACCAAGGAGCAACCAAGGAGGCGCATCAAGGAGTTGAAACGTCCCCTAGGAATTTTAACCAAATATTTTCTTCAAGGCTCGAAGGAAATATTACTAGTTAAAGTCCATAATCATCCACGTTTATTATGCTTTTATTTTATATGATTGATATATTTTAATTGCATAATATGATGAGACATTATTTTAAACTAAAATCCCTCAAATTTAAATATTAAGTCATCTATTTAAGTTGCCTCCCATTATTATAACAAAAACGAAGAGTTCCTATTAAGTGTTGACTTGTTGGCCCACCGTCAAGGTCACCTTACTTGGAATATGTTTTCGTTATGAGATTTGATCTCTGAATAATGGGTATGACTTAACAAAAATTACATAACTTGTTGGCCCACCGTCAAGGTTATGGTATTTTTGAGGCAAACTTTGACTTCAAGGGTTGATGTCAAAATAGGAATCACAAGGGTTGTGATTGGTAAAAGTTACCTACCTAATCAAAATTATCTTTGGGTTGTTGGCCCACCGTCAAGCTTAAAGATAATTAGATGGGATCCTGACCCACTAGGAATTTCCAACGGATTCCCGAATCAATATTGAGGGTTATTGATTTGAAGTAAAATAGTGGGAGCAAACCAAATAAATTTACGAATCCACATTTTTGGTTTGCATATATAACATAAAACAAATACTTATTTTCTGTCTTTACTTTTTGTAGAATGTCTAACGTGAATTTGCGACCGATTCTTGACAACAAACTCAATGAAACCAACTTTGAGGACTGGAATATCAATTTGAGAATTGTTCTCAAACATGAAAAAATTGAGTATGTCCTCGATAAACCCATTGCCCCCTCCTCCACCCGCTACTGCATCACCTGAGGACATAGATGCATATGAGATGCACAAAGCCGACAATGATGCTGCAACATGTATCATGTTAGCTGCTATGTCCCCGCATTGCAAAAGCAACATCTTAAGATGGATGCTCCGTCCATGATTGTGCATTTAAAAGAAATGTTCGATGCACAAGCTAGGACTGAGAGGTATGAGACCTCAAGGGAGCTTTATCAATGCAAGATGGCAGAGGGATCTTCAGTGACTACCCATGTACTGAAGATGATTGGGCTAATTGAAAAATTAGCTGATCTGGGACACGTTTCTGACAATGAGTTAAGTATTGACTTAATTCTTCAGTCCCTCCCTGAGAGCTATTCACAATTCATCCTGCACTTCAACATGCGAAAAGTTGAGTGCACGTTGACTGAATTGATGAACATGCTCAAGACTGCTGAGCCTAATCTTAAGAAGGAGAAGGGCACCGTTATGCTTGTCTCGGGCTCCAAGAAAAAGAAGCCCAATTCTGGGCTTAAGAAGTCCAAGAAGAAGAGAACCAAGCCTAAGGGTGGGGTTAAGAAGGACAAACCCAAGGGCACATGCTTCCATTGCGGACAAGATGGGCATTGGAAGAGGAATTGCAAGGCCTACCTTGACTCTCTAAAGTCAAAGAAGCTTGGTGAAGCTTCAACCTCTGGTATGTTTATGATTGAGATTAATTTATCTACTAACCAAGACTCATGGGTATTAGATACCGGATCTGGATCTCATATTTGTAATAATATGCAGGGTCTTAAAGATAGTAGATTCCTGGCAAAGGGAGAGGTCGAGCTACGCGTGGGGAATGGAGCAAGAGTTGCTGCATTAGCCGTAGGAACCTATGTACTCTCTTTGCCCACTGGGCTTATTTTAGAATTGAGAAACTGTTATTTTGTTCCCGTACTTACAAAGAACATCATTTCTATCTCATTGTTAGATTTGGATGGTTTTACCATCATTCAAAGGAATAAAAGTTGTTCTTTTTCACGTGATGGTATTACTTATGGTACTGGTACATTAATTAATGGTTTATATATTCTAGATGAACAAAAGTCCATTCTCAACATAAACACCAAGAAACAAAAATTAGATATTGTTAACCAAACATACCTTTGGCATTGTAGACTTGGTCATGTAAATGAGAAACGCATATCCAAGTTACATAAAAATGGATACTTGGACTCATTTGATTATGAATCATTTGGGACATGCGAATCTTGTTTACTTGGTAAGATGACCAAGACACCTTTTACTGGAAAGGGTGAACGTGCTAGTGATCTTCTTGGGCTTATACATACTGATGTTTGTGGCCCAATGTCGATCCATGCTAGAGGTGGTTTCTCCTACTTCATCACTTTCACGGATGATCATTCTAGATATGGTTATGTGTTTCTAATGAAGCACAAATCCGAGGCCTTTGAAAAGTTCAAAGTCTTTAAAGCTGAAGTTGAGAAACAACTTGGCAAGAGTATCAAAACACTTAGATCTGATCGAGGTGGAGAATACTTAAGTCAAGAGTTCCAACAATATCTAGAGGAAAATGGGATTATTCCTCAATGGACTCCTCCATACACGCCACAACTAAATGGTGTGTCTGAAAGGAGAAATCGTACTTTATTAGATATGGTACGTTCCATGATGGGCCATGCATCACTTCCTAGTTCGTTTTGGGGATATGCCTTAGATTCCGCCTCCTTTACACTCAACCGTGTTCCTACAAAATCTGTTGATACCACACCTTATGAGATATGGTATGGTAAAAGACCAAATCTTAGTTATCTAAAGATATGGGGAACATTCGCTTATGTAAAGCGAAATATGTCGGACAAGCTTGAAGCTAAGTCTGACAAATGTTTGTTTGTGGGGTATCCTAGAGAGGGTCGAGGATACTATTTCTACAATCCCCTTGAGCAAAAAGTGTTTGTCTCAAGACATGCTATCTTTCTAGAGAAAGAGTTTATTCTTGAAAGAAGTAGTGGGAGTAAAGTAGAACTTGAAGAAATTCAAGAACCACAAAGTAGTCAACAGTTGGAACAAGAGCTTACGCCACATGTTGATGAGGCGCAGTCGGAAGCTCAAGTTACACAAGAACTTCGAAGATCTAGTAGAACACGTTATGCTCCTGAGAGATATGGATTTCTCATTAGCGAGAGCAATGATGTGTTGGTCATAGATGATGACGACCCTACTAACTACGAAGAAGCTATGTCTAATGTAGACTCTTTGAAGTGGCGCGAAGCCATGAAATCCGAAATGGATTCCATGTACGAGAACAAGGTATGGACCTTGGTCGAGCCACCTGAAGGGATAAAACCCATAGGGTGCAAGTGGGTCTTTAAAAGAAAGACTGACATGGATGGTAACATTGTTACCTATAAAGCAAGGTTAGTGGCAAAAGGTTATAAACAAAGGCAAGGAATTGACTTTGAAGAAACCTTTTTCGCCAGTAGCTATGCTTAAATCCTATAAGGATTTTGCTTGCCATAGCTGCTTATTATGACTATGAGATTTGGCAAATGGATGTCAAGACTGCATTCCTTAACGGGAATTTGCAAGAGGATGTGTACATGACACAACCTGAGGGTTTTGACTCCATTGATAGTCATAAGGTATGCAAGCTACAAAAGTCCATTTATGGACTCAAGCAAGCTTCAAGGAGTTGGAACATTCGTTTTGATGAGACAATCAAAGAGTTTGGTTTTCTTAAGAACGAAGACGAGCCTTGTGTATACAAGAAGGTGAGTGGGAGCGCTGTCGTTTTCTTAATACTTTATGTGGATGACATATTGTTGATGGGAAACGACATACCTTTACTACAAACTAGTAAAGGTATGGCTGTCCAAAAGTTTCTCCATGAAAGATTTAGGAGAGGCAACCTATATTCTGGGAATTAGGATCTATAGAGATAGATCCAAGAGGTTGCTTGGTCTCAGTCAATCGACATACATAGACAAGATGCTAAAGAGGTTTAGCATGGAGCAATCGAAGAAAGGGTACTTACCTATGAGACATGGGATTACTCTTTCGAGAGACATGTGTCCTAAGACACCTGTCGAGATTGATAGCATGCAAAAGGTTCCTTATGCCTCGGCAATAGGATCCATTATGTATGCTATGCTATGTACGAGACCCGACGTCTCCTATGCTCTAAGTGTTACGAGCAGATTCCAAGCTAACCCTGGTGAGGGTCACTGGGTAGCTGTCAAGAGTATTCTTAAGTACTTGAGAAGAACTAAAGAATTATTCTTGGTTTATGGAGGACACACTTTAGAAGTGTGTGGTTTCACTGATGCGAGTTTTCAGTCAGACAAGGATGATAGTAAGTCGCAGTCTGGATTTATATTCACGTTAAATGGTGGTGCTGTGAGCTGGAAGAGTTCGAAGCAAGAAACTACCGCTGATTCTACAACTGAAGCCGAGTACATTGCTGCTTCTGAAGCTGCAAAAGAGGCTGTTTGGATCAAGAAGTTCGTCACCGAGCTAGGAGTGGTTCCTTCCATTGTTGATCCTATACCTTTGTATTGTGACAACAATGGTGCCATAGCCCAAGCAAAGGAACCTAGGTCTCATCAACGATCCAAACACGTACTTAGGCGCTACCATCTTATTAGAGAAATAGTTGGTAGGAATGATGTAAAGATAGAAAAGGTTCCCACTGATGACAATATAGCTGATCATCTCACTAAGGCCTTGTCCCAGAAAAAGCATGATGCTCATGTAAATGCTTTTGGCCTAAAACAAATGAGTGATTGGTTTTAGTGCAAGTGGGAGTTTGTTAGTGTATGCCCTAAAACCAAGATGGTTTAAGGTGTTTTGTTTTACACTTATTTATGTTATATTTATCCATGTGGTATTTTTCTTTATCATCTATACTTGTATTTCCATGTTACTTGTTTGATTGATAAAGTCCTTAGAATATTGACTGTGTATTAGAGATTGTAAGGGTTACAATTATGAGACTCTAATACATAAAGTCATATTCTTAAATATCCCTAGTCATAGTATTAATGAGATTGGACATCATTAATACGGATAGACTAGCACATACTTTGCCTCTACTTATGGTAAGTAGTAGTTGATCTCATTGACTATGGTGTGCGTGACACTTAAGCTAGTATGTGGATGCTTGTTTGAGAACAAGTTCATTGGATTGATCCGCCAAGAGTTTCAACTATAGTGCCAATGGTTGAACTCTTAATGGCAATGGTGTAAGTGATCCTTTGACTTGAGATTACCATAGTATCTTGAGTGTGGATTGCTATACTTTGACTCTATTCCTCGGTGCCCGTAAAAGGGTAGCTCATAGGTTAGAGATTGGGTATAGTTTGAAGCATGGAAAGATAGTGAGTAATCAATATAGGATTCACCACTCCTTAATAGGAGAGTATATCCCTTTATGGCCACTTGTTGGAAATATTAACTCATAAATCTTCTGCAGAAGTGATAGTATAACTTGGAAGTAGTTTCAAGGTTATACATCATGGAGAGTTATATTTCTGGAACAAGAAAATATAAATTAGTCATTTAAAAGTATGCACTATACTTTTAGACTAATTGGGATATAGTGTGGTGAAAGGATATTAATTACACGGTAACATTGTCATTGAAGGGTATGGTCTACCATATGACTTTCCTATTCACTTGGGTGGTCATGATGCATTGCTAGACGCCACTCATGATCTATAAGTATGAATTGATTAATTAGTGAATTAATGATAAATTAAAAGTGTTTAATTTATCTAGCTCAATTAATGAGTTATAATTTATACTTATTGCCAACGTGAATGGAACCTAATGGGTCACACACATAAAGAACAAAATCTTTGGGTTAAAATGTAATTAAGATAAGTATGAGATACTTATGGGGTTAATTTATGAGATAAATTAACTTAAAGGACTTATTTATAAATATTCTAAGTCTTGCAGGAAATTAGTTTCCTAAAAGAAATAAAGTAACTAATTGGTTTCCTTATGGAATAGATTTCCTAAAGGAGAAGGATTAGCTTAAAGTAAGTTGCCTAAACCTTCTTGGTTTCTAATTAGCTTTATTTCCTAAAAGACTAGAATACTTCCTCTATAAATAGGTTCATGCTTTGACTCTTGAATTATTATTGCTAACACAAAAGAAAACTAGTGAGAGAAAATTAGAAGAAAGAAAGGCACGCCTCTTTCTCTCTCTCTAGGCGTCTCTCTCTCTCTCTCTCCTAAGGGTTAGGTTTTTCTTCTTCTTGTGTTCTTAATAATTCAAGGGAGCTAGCACTCAAAAGTCAAAGCAAGCAAGCCTACAAGGTTCCCAAAGAAGTTGTTCGTGTGGATATCGTTAGAGGCTCTACGCTTGGAGGGCTTTTCGTGGTAGATCAAACATCTTCTTCGAAGGATCTTTGCCTAGAAGCATAGAAATCTTCTGTGCTTAAGGTAATCTTCATGCAAACTCCCTTGTTAATCATATAGATATGTCAAAGAGATCCATGGTTAAGGTAATAAATTTTTATTTTTCCGCTGCGTTACCTATGCTATTACCTTACAAAAAGTTGGATGATTTGGTGGGTTTAAGGTTTATTAAGGCCATATTGTGTATGGGTTATGTTTGTATGAAGTTTTATGCTTGGGTTGAATATGGGTTTTCTAATTTATATGAGAATTCATAGGTGATTGATGCTTAGTAGTTGGGATATATCTAATGATGCTTGTTTGGAAATAAATGATGATTTTCTAACCTACTTTGACAAAGAGTTTTGAGTTTGGGTTGGGTGTCCACAAGGTGTTTGGTGAAATGAACAAGAAAAATGTCAATTTGGAATTTCTATGGTTTATGACCATGTGATAATGGTAGTGTTTATGCTTGAAGTTTGATTATAGGTTTCCTTTGATGAGTGTTGGGTAATGGTTAGTGAGGGATTAAAGGATTGGATGATAATCTATGAGGTATGTTTGAGTATAATTGTGGTTTTCAACCTATTTTGCTATGCTTGAGTTTGATTAAATGTTTGATATGTGTTCGATGAAGTTTAGGCTATTGGATATTAAGAAATGTGTTGTAGGCTTGTGAGTGTCAGTCTTCTGGAGCGAGCCACGACACCACCCACGTCGCAGTTGGCATCGCAACTGGTCGTGGCCAGAAGCTTCACTCTCTATCCCGAGCTGCAGCACCACCGACGCCGCAGCTGGGCATAGAAAGTGCTCTTTGCACTTCTTTTAGTTTGGTTTGGTATTCTAAGCTTAGAGTTAAGTTTTAATTATGATATTTTGATAGTATTAGTATTTAATGAGGTGTTTAATTGGCTATTTTAGGCAAAGAAGGTGATTGTCTCTTTTTGGATTAATTGAGTTAGCTTGGACCAAGGTAAGTGGCACACGTATCCTTTATAGTTTATAAAAATGTATTTGATAAAGATTATGTTTTGGATACTATTTTATACATGTTGAAATGGCATGGATATGGAGATGTTAATGATTTGACATGAATATGTAAATGTGGTCAAATACAAATGTATGAATGAATTGTTTGATTGAGCTCTTGTGTAAGGTTATATTTGACGGAATTAGTTCCTTAATTTTGATAGAGGTGATATGATCTTTGACTGTGCTAACCGGGGATAGTTAGTATTGTTGTGAACTGGACCAACCGGGTGAAAGTTGATTTTGAACCGTGTTAACCGGGTTGTAGTTAACAACTGGATATCCAGGGTCAATTGTGCTTTATTTCTTGAGCTCTTTCATATATGTCTATGATATATGATTTGATATTTAAAATGTTTTGATTGACCACATTCATTTATATGGAGTATAAATTAAAAGATAATTATTTGAAGTATATCATGTATTTATATGTAACATGCTGAAGTCAATAAAGTAATACATGTGCTACTTACTAGGTGAATTTTCACTCACCCTCTTGTTTTTATACGCAGTGAAAGATGAGTTTTAATGGAGGACTTGAATAACTCTTGGAGCCAATTGCCTTGAAGTTATGAAGTAAGGGTAATAGTAGTAGTAGAGTTTTATTTTGTTTAAGCTATGATATGTTAAGTTAGGATATGTTTTGGAACTTTAAAATATTAGAAACTTAGTTTTGTATTTAAAAGTGAAGGGTTATTATTTTGAGATTGGAAATAGTTGGGATTAATGTTGTCTTTATATATATATATATATATATATATATATATATATTAATTGAGATGTTTTTATTAGATGCTTTGTGTGATATCCCACATCGGTGGGAATAAAAGAAAAGAAATGATATATAATATCCTGTGTCCGGACTACTAAATAATTTGGCTTAAGCATTTTGAGCCCGTGGTTTAAAGCTCAAAAGTTATTAGGCCAGCCCAGACCCCACCGTACCCTAAGGCGTACCAAAGGTGATGCGCGCAGGATTGTGAATGGCCAAGATCGCTTGATGATTCCAAGTAGAAAAGCCTCGAATACTCTTCAACGAAGAACGAAGAACCTAGGGTTCTAATTTAGACCAACTTGAGCGGGTTCAATTTGCCTAAATTATTACGCTACGAACTTGATCAAACGCGAAAGAATTACTCTAAGCGGGTAATTGGGTCGCCATAAGCGTAGGCTTGATAAGACCAAGACGGTTCCAATCCAAGAACCAAGAAAGCACTATTGAAGAGCTCTCAAAAACTCACGTTTTTAATGATAAATGATCTTTGTCCCACTACTCAATGTGTTCTGCCTTTAAATAGGCGTACAACATGTACTACAAAATAATGAAATAGCAATAGAATAGAAAAACCCTAAACTAACGCGACGTTGCACGTTCTGGGAAAGGCCGCGGGGAAGGCTGCGGGCCGGCCTTAGGCGCGGACTCGATCAGAACGTCTGCTGCTCTCCCTTATACATTCTGATGAAGGCCGTTCGGAAGGCCGCGGCGCGGACTGGGGCGCGGCCTCGGTCAGAATGTTCACCAGCCTCATCGTCTCAATCTGATGGAAGTCGTGGGCTAAGGCCGCGGCGCGGACTGGTGCGCGGCCTTGGTCAGAAGCTTTGTTTCTTCAATTTTTGACCCGAATTGCACACTTTGTCCATTCCCAAGTCTTGACATTGCCTCTCCATATGCCCTATCTTCATGATCAACACCATCTCTACTCCATATTAGCGTAACAAGTCTGGACGATGCGGAATTGTCCTTGGAAGCTTCTTTCTCTAACATTTCCACGATCAACGCATGCATGGCTTTCCTTCATTCTCCTTGTCCTCGCTTGTGTCATTGGACCACCTATCCCTTGCAAAGGATCCGGGACGCTTGAACTATGCTTTGACATGCCTTGATCCCTATCATTCCCTCCTCCCTCGAAAGGATTCGTCCTCGAATCACCTACATCATAAAGAGAAAGGTCAGAAACATTAAAAGTAGCACTTATACCTCCATACTCACTGGGTAAATCGATCTTGTAGGCGTTATCCCCTATCCTTTCTAACACTTGGAAGGGTCCATCTCCTCGTGGGTTAAGCTTAGACTTTCGCTGAGTAGGAAATCTTTCCTTACGCATATGTATCCCACACCCAATCACCGGGTTCAAAGATGACTTTCACACGACCCTTGTTGGCCATTCGCGCATAATGCTCATTCTTCTTCTCAATATTTGCTCGCACCTTGGCATGTAACTCCTTAACAAACTCTGCTTTATTTTTGCCATCAAAATCTGCACGCTCATTAGTAGGTAAAGGCAAAATATCCAAAGGAGTTAAAGGGTTAAATCCATAAATAATTTCAAAAGGTGAAAAAGCCGTAGTAGAATGGGTCACACGATTGTATGCAAATTCAATATGAGGCAAACATGCTTCCCAATTCTTTATATTTCTTTGTATGATTGCACGCAATAGAGTGGTGAGTGTCCTATTGACCACTTCAGTTTGGCCATCTGTTTGTGGATGTGCAACGGTGGAAAATAACAATTTGGTGCCTAACTTATTCACAAAGTGCGCCAAAAGTGACTCAGAAATTTCACATCACGGTCACTCACTATAGTCTTTGGCATACCATGCAAACGCACAATCTCTCTAAAGAACAGATCAGCAATATGTGTAGTGTCGTTAGTTTTAGCACAGGCAATAAAGTGTGCCATTTTGCTAAACCTATCAACTACCACGAATATGCTATCCTTTACACTAGAAGACCTAGGTAGACCTAAGACAAAATCCATGGATATATCTACCCAAGGTTGAACAGGGACGGGTAGAAGAGAATACAATCCATAAGGTCTAACTTTGGACTTTGCCTGCCTACATGCAATGCACTTATCATAGATAATTTGAACATCACGTCGCATGTTTGGCCAGTAAAAATGTTCACTCAACACAGATAAAGTCTTTTGAACACCAAAATGTCCCATTACTCCTCCCCCATGAGTTTCCCTCACAAGTAATTCACGAAGAGAACATCTAGGCACACAAAGTGTATCTCCCTTAAACAAATAACCCTCTTGCCTAAAGAACTCCTCATGAGCTCGCTTTTCACACAAAGCCCAAATTTGACCAAAGTCTACATCATTTTCATATAAAGACTTAACATGCTCAAATCCAAACAATTTAGTATGCAAAGTAGTAAGAAGAGTATACCTCCTTGAAAGCGCGTCAGCTACAATATTCTCCTTACCCTGCTTGTATTTGATGATGTACGGGAATGCTTCTATGAATTCCAACCACTTAGCATGCCTCTTGTTTAACTTTCCTTGCAACTTCAGAAACTTTAGGCTCTCGTGGTCTGAGTGTATCACAAACTCCCTTGGTAGCAGGTAATGCTGCCAGTTCTGCAGAGTCCTCACTAGTGCATAGAGTTCTTTATCGTAGGTTGGGTAATTCAAAGTGGCTCCATGCAACTTCTCACTGAAATAGGCTATCGGCTTTGACTCTTGCATAAGGACAGCCCCAATGCCCACTCCAGATGCATCACACTCTACCTCGAACACTTTGTCGAAATCTGACAAAGACAACAAAGGAGCATGAGTTAGTTTATCTTTCAATACATTAAAGGCTTCTTCATGCTTACCTTCCCATTTGAACACAACATTCTTCTTTACAAGCTCATTAAGAGGTGCAGCAATTGTACTAAAGTTTTGCACAAACCTCCTATAAAAACTTGCAAGACCATGAAATGACCTCACCTCGTTAGCATTCGTTGGAGTAAGGCCACTCACGTATGGCCTCCACCTTGGAGTCATCAACTTGAACCCCTTTTGAACTCACTACATAGCCAAGAAAAATCACAGACTCCATACAAAATGTGCATTTAGACAGGTTAGCATATAACTTATGCTCTCTAAGCACAACACAAACTTCATGCAAATGATGCACATGATCTTCCAACGACCTACTATATACAAGGATGTCATCAAAATACACTACTACAAATCTACCAATAAAAGGATGGAAGACATGATTCATAAGACGCATGAATGTACTTGGGACATTAGTCAACCCAAAGGGCATAACCAACCACTCATACAATCCATATTTAGTCTTAAATGTAGTTTTCCACTCATCCCCTTCTTTCATTCTTATTTGGTAGTAGCCACTTTTAAGGTCAATTTTAGAAAATATTGTAGAACCATGCAACTCATCTAACATTGTCGTCTAACCTAGGGATAGAGTGACGATACTTTACCGTAATCTTGTTGATGGCTCTACAGTCCACGCACATCCTCCACGTACCATCCTTCTTAGGAACGAGTATCACTGGTACGGAGCATGGACTTAGGCTTTCACGAACAAATCCCTTCTCAACGAGCTCATCCACTTGGCGTTGGATTTCCTTAGTTTCTTCCGAATTGGCTCGGTAGGCAGGACGGTTCGGTATGCTGGCACCAGGTAGGAAGTCAATTTGGTGCTCAATCCCCCTCAGAGGTGGCAACCCCTGTGGTATCTCTTCGAGAAATACTTCTTTAAATTCCTGTAATAAAGACACAACAACACTAGGAAGAGCGGGGTCAAGTTCATTAATAGAAAGAAATAAATCTTTATATAAAATAATAAGAACTTGTTGCTTAGCTATTATTGCCTCGTCCACCTCACTTTTGCTGGCATAAGCGCTTACCCTCTTTTTCTTTTCGTTCTTACCTTCTTCCTTAGTATCTTGTCCTTCCCATTTGTGAGGCCCTGTTATCTTCAAATCTTTTGCAAGTCTCACTTGGTCCTCATGAGCCTCAAGAGGTGACAATGGGCGAAGAGACACGGGTTTTCCCTTCCATTCAAATGAACACTTATTAAGGTACTCATCGTGGTGCACTTGCCTATCGAATTGGCACGGGCGACCTAGCAGTAGGTGGCATGCTTGCATGGGTACAATGTCACACCACGCTTCATCATGGTACTTACCAATAGAAAATGGCACTAGTACTCATTTAGTCACCTTCAAATCCTCTGTGTTAGCAAGCCAATGCAGCTTGTAGGGCCTTGGATGCCTCACAGTCTCCAATCTTAGCTTCTCTACCAATAAAGAAGAAGCCACATTAGTGCAACTCCCACTGTCTATGATTAGACTGCATACCTTGCCTTTAACAGTACAGCGAGTGTGAAAAAGATTTTCTCTCTGATTTTGGTCATCTTTCCCTTTTAGTTGCACACTCAAAGCTCGCTTGGTAACCAAGATATCTCTAGTATCAGCTCCATACTCTCCATCAGACTCACTGCCTCCCTCCAATAGTGGCATTTCTTCATCATCACCGGAAGAGACGCTTGCCACTTCTCCATCATCCATCACAATCATAGCTCTCTTATTTGGGCAATTAGATGCAATATACCCAAATCCCTGACATCTATAGCATCTAATCTCTCTTGTGCGTTGAGAGCCTTCATCCCTGGGTCTTTGTTGAGGCTTAGGTGTGAGAGCCTCTTGCTTCCCCTTCATAGCTTCTTTTGGTTGGAAAGTTGGGCGAATTTCCTTCCTCTCTGGTGGTCTGGAATCTCGCCATGGTGCTCTAGTATTGGAGCTAGTGTAGCCCCTAGACTTCTTCAATTTGAGTTGGCGCTCCACTTTGATGGCCATGTCCACCAAATCCCTCATGTCTAGATAGTGATATAGCTCCACTCGTTCACTGATTTCAGGGTTGAGTCCTCCCATGAAGCGAGCCATAAGAAGCCTCTCCATCTTCTTCCAAGTTGGCTCGGATGATCAGCATTTCCATCTCTTTATGGTACTCATCTACTGTCATGAATCCCTGTCTCAAGGTTTAGAGCTTTTTATGAATATCTCGAGTGTAGTAACTGGGCACGAACCTTCTCTACATAATTGTCTTCATCTCTCTCCATGTTCGCACTGGCTCCTCTCCATACCTCCTACGGTTTTTAATGAGCTGGTCCTACCAGATACTAGCATAATCGGTGAATTCCACTGCTGCCAGTTATACCTTTTTCTCCTCAGTATAGTTGTGGCATTCAAAAATGTGCTCCACCTTACGCTCCCATTCTAGATAGGCTTCAGGATCAAGCTTCCCTTGGAAGGTTGGGATTTTCATTTTAATACTCCCCAAATTGCTATCTTGGGTCTTTGATACCCTCCTCCCTCTTCGGGTAATCACTTCATCATAATCAGAGGCTTCTCCTTCTTCTTCTTCAAGCATGGGTTCTTTAGAAACTCTTGATTGTACAGGTCTTTCGATACTGTCAATAAGTGCATGAATCCCTTTCATGGCATTATTCACAGCCTTGTTCACCTCCCTCATCAATTGCTCATACATATATTTCATGTCAAAGAGTGGTGGAGTTTGAGAGTTGTCTCCTTCTTTCGACATACCTGCAAGAAGAGGTTAGTAGCACAAGAAATAATAGAACAATGAATATCCTTACTCGCTCCCTTAGTGTGTACACTCAATTCTCTCGTGTATCACTCAAGCTTTAGGCTTTTTGATATCCCTTTCGCTATACTATAGATATTTAGGCAAGTGCACCTATCGTTTCCAGTAGTACAGTGTACAGGAGTACCGAGTGTCGTATCCCACAGGGACTATGTGAGTACTAGTATTAACCTTCTTTCTATTATCTAACCTCACAAAGTGAATGACGAATTAAATGAAAATACAAATTAGCTAAAACTAATTATCTAACTAAATGACAATATAGAATATAGTAGAGAGAATGGACAAAAGTAGAGGTGAATTTAGATGAAGAATTCCCCTAAACCAACATGCCAAGACTCTAACTTGATTAATGATTAACCCAATTGCTTAGACCCTAGAATCCCTAATGTGAATTATATCCTCTCTCAAGTGAACCAATTCCTACCTTCTCGGTTGATTAATTGGAATCTCTTCTCAATTAAAACCCCTAAAAGATGCAATTTCTAATCAATGGACTCTATTTGTAGTTGAGCTTTAATCCTAAAACTCAACTTAGGAAGAACTCATGTAATCCTATCTCTAGCAATTCATTCAAGTTCTCTCTATTCATGAAGTGATCTAATCATATGTGCAATCTCTCGATATACCCATACAAAATCAACTACTTGAATTGAAGGATGCATGCAAATCCCAATCCAAAACACAAATAAACTCATGAATAAATCTAAGAACAAAGTGGGTCTTTCATTAAACCAAGAATAAAATCATAGACATAAGAATCTAGGGTTCATCCCATCTAAATCATAAACAACTCAATTCATAATTACAAGAATAAAATTAACAAAAGACAAGAAAGAAAGAGAAAGCTCATTCTCATGCAGCCCTCTTGAATCCTCCCTTGCATCTTGATAAAATCTTCTTGCTTTCACCATTGAAGCCCTTGAGTTGTCCCTCTACTCTTGCTTTCTCCTCCCTACATCACTCTAGATGTGCCAAATGTGTGTTTTTGAGGTGTGTGCGGCGTGTGTGTGTTTTCTCCGAGTTAGGGTTCTCCTCCTCGTCAAATGGCCAGTTTAGCTGCTAAATACGCTGCAGATTCTGTGAAGAAACCGCGGCATAAACCGCGCGCGGGTTGTCGCGCGGTTTGTTCACTTAATTTCTGAATGGAAACCGCAGCACAAATCGCGCGCGGGTTGTCACGCGGTTTGTCTACGTCAGATTTGGCCTCAAAGGCAGCCGAATTAGCTTTTCCTTAAAACACAAAAGTTGTAGCCCCTTGAGATAGCTTTCCAAAACATCAAAAATCATGTCATTTAGAGCTTTGTAGCCAGAGATATACTCAAAATACTAAGAACTGGTCGGAACAGCCTTGCAGTGCAAATGTGCTTCAGTAACTTGGGATTTTGACCATTGAAACGTGAGAACTGGACTTTGATGTCTTCGTATGAATTGTAGAAAATTGTCTTAGCTTCAAAATACTTCAAGATTCATCCCAATCCAATGTCTCTAGCTCTAGATATGACCAAAACACTGAAATATGTCCAAGCTGCCAAACTGTTTCCATTCCAATTCTTCTTCGCCTATTTCTTCATTGCACTCCAATCAATTGAAATCGAGTTGAAGCTATCAAAACCCTACAAAATGGTGTAAAAACACTTTTAAATCATGCATTTACACAATTTGACATTAAAATCATAAAAGAGAAGAAATAGCTAAGAAATAGAGAAAAACTCATGGAAAACCCTAAAAACCTAACCTAAAAAAACTAGTTCACTTTAGCACTTATCAATTCCCCCACACTTAAGCCATTGCTTGTCCTCAAGCAATGAACCATACAAATCTCAAAACAGTGACTTAACCAAAGTAAAAGCAAAACATGTAATCTTCAAGAACAACTCCTCAACAACCATGGAACACAATTATGCAATCATCCATCTTATCTTAAATACTCATCATATGTCAAGCAAAGGAGAAAGAATTATACGTCAATTAAACAAGTTCAGTTCCATTTCTCTACTATATTCGAAACTCATAAGTAAGCAGATCGTATAGCTAACAAGTACAACTATATGCCCATGATCCATTCATTTTTCACAACTAGGGACTGTTTTCTTCTTAAGCTTAGCCTTTACTTAGAACATGAAGTTGCCTTTTTACGCGAAGATCGACATTGGTCAGATGAAGATCCCCGGTTACTCAACACTTCATTTGTCTAAGCTGCTATGCATACTCATAATTCTAGCACCTTTTTACGCGAAAGTCGACATTGACCAGATGAAGACCCCCGGTTACTCAGTACTAAAACTAGCGGAGTAGAACCTAAGCTCAATTATTCTCTGTTTTTTTTTCTTTTTTTTTTCTTCCTCTTATTTTTTTTTCTCAATTTTTTTTCAACTCATTTAGTCCCTTTTCCCTAACACATTACCAATCATAGGCACAAGCCATACTTATAAACTATATTCACTACTTAACTCATGAAGAAAAACAAATAAAGCAGAAAAACTTCACTAAACTCACAAAAAATTTAAGCATAATTCAATCTACTTTACCTAATATACTTTCTTCAAAATAAAACTTCAAAATCACACAATCATATCACTTAGTCAATTAAGAAGACAATCCTAAAAAATGTACATAATTACTCTACTTGGGAAGGGAAAATTGATAACTAACAACTTGAATATAGTAGTACTCCATAAAACTTAAGATAAAACATTAATAACTCAAATAAGTTGGACAATTTCTGAAAAAAATTTGATAGAGTTTCCCCTAAAATAGGGCCAACCCCCAGTTAACACAAAATTCAACAATACAAACCAATCCAACAATAAATTTTTTCCAAATATTATCCAACAAGTAGCACCACCACGATACAATTTAACCTCCCCCCCACACTTAATCCACACATTGTCCCCAATGTGTGAGAAAGAAAGGGAAAAGAAGGAAAAATTAAGATATAAAAATAAGAACTAATACTCCCCTTACGTAGTGGAACCACTCAACGGACGATACAGCTACAGGTAAGAGATCCAGAAATGAACGAATTACTGCAGCTGCATCATAGGTACAAAAATATTACATCATCCAAGTTATTTATACGTGCCAAAGTATTCTACATAAACATAAAAATAACTAAAAATAAAATAAAATAATGAAATAAATGTTGGGTTGCCTCCCAACAAGCGCTTGTTTAACGTCGTTAGCTCGACGCCATCAAGTGGTATCACGTAACCCCTTGATGAAAGATGTCTTTGGCCCACTCCTTCTTCCTTCTAGGCCGTTGGATCTCAGTCGTTGGATATTTATCTTTTTTAGCCCTTTGCAACTCATCACTTTTCAGCTTCGGTGATGGAATAGCAACAATGATAGAATGGCATTCTTCCATTGTGTGCTTGCTCTCATATTCCTCTAGTTTCCTCTTACATGCAATGTTACTATCAAGAACTCCATAGCAAGAAGGAACCTGTAAAATGTTAGTACCACAAAGAAGATTTATGTATAAAGGCTTAAAATTATACACATGAGGTGCTTCCTGTGGAATGGAGAGAGCAATTGAAAGTGAAGATGTTCCCATTTCAAATGTTTCACTAAGTATCTCATCCTCACTTACAACCACTACCTCACTCTCTTTTACTACTTCAACACACTCATGTTCTTCCCTTTTAATCACTATCGGAGGTGCACTCAATTGATCACCATAATCATTATGAATCACTTCTACTTGTCCACTAGGATTAAATTCAATGTCACTCAGTATCTCATATGGATGCCTAGTGTTCATAGCTTCAGTGATTTGTCCTACGAGACTCTCAATAGCCTTGGTGATAGCAACAAGTTTTTCTCCCGTTTTCTCAACTTCAGCCTCTATTTTATCCATCCTATCATTCGATGCTTTCATAAAATTCACAACTGCCAATTCTAAATCAGGGTTAGACTCTACAGGGGAAGGATACGATTCAAACATATACTCTTCTACTCTCTCATGGGCTAATTCCCAAGCATGATTTTGTGGGTTCCCTTGTTCCTCCCATCCAAAAGATGAATGATCCCACCACCCCGAGTTACAAGTATTGGGATAGGGGTCATAAAGAGATGGATAGTTGTTAGTGTTATCACAATGTACTTGTCTACTGTAAAAACACTCATAAGAGCTATGGTTTTCCTCCACAAAAAGTACAAATAACAACACTAGCTTGGGAAAAAGAAAAACCATTTCCAAATTTTTCATTATTTTTATGAACAATATCATCTATTAGCCTCTCAAGAGCACTTAGTTTATCCATACCTGTAGACTCCATGTTGTTACCTTGTTCATTGGCCCAATTGTAATAGTACTCATGCCATTCTTAAGTAAAGTCGCAAAACGAGATCCCAAAAAATGCCGACTACAAAGAAAAATCAAATAAAAGTTAAGTAACAAAAATTAAACAAAATAACTAGAATAAGCATAAAGAGAAACAAAATGGTTAGAGTAATAAAAATATAGCTTTCCTAATATCCTAGTCCCCGGCAGCGGCGCAAAAACTTGATATCCCTTTCGCTATACTATGGATACTTAGGCAAGTGCACCTATCGTTTCCAGTAGTACAGTGTACAGGAGTACCGAGTGTCGTATCCCACAGGGACTATGTGAGTACTAGTATTAACCTTCTTTCTATTATCTAACCTCACAAAGTGAATGACGAATTAAATGAAAATACAAATTAGCTAAAACTAATTATCTAACTAAATGACAATATAGAATATAGTAGAGAGAATGGACAAAAGTAGAGGTGAATTTAGATGAAGAATTCCCCTAAACCAACATGCCAAGACTCTAACTTGATTAATGATTAACCCAATTGCTTAGACCCTAGAATCCCTAATGTGAATTATATCCTTTCTCAAGTGAACCAATTCCTACCTTCTCGGTTGATTAATTGGAATCTCTTCTCAATTAAAACCCCTAAAAGATGCAATTTCTAATCAATGGACTCTATTTGTGGTTGAGCTTTAATCCTAAAACTCAACTTAGGAAGAACTCATGTAATCCTATCTCTAGCAATTCATTCAAGTTCTCTCTATTCATGAAGTGATCTAATCATATGTGCAATCTCTCGATATACCCATACAAAATCAATACTTGAATTGAAGGATGCATGCAAATCCCAATCCAAAACACAAATAAACTCATGAATAAATCTAAGAACAAAGTGGGTCTTTCATTAAATCAAGAATAAAATCATAGACATAAGAATCTAGGGTTCATCCCATCTAAATCATAAACAACTCAATTCATAATTACAAGAATAAAATTAACAAAAGACAAGAAAGAAAGAGAAAGCTCATTCTCATGCAGCCCTCTTGAATCCTCCCTTGCATCTTGATAAAATCTTCTTGCTTTCACCATTGAAGCCCTTGAGTTGTCCCTCTACTCTTGCTTTCTCCTCCCTACATCACTCTAGATGTGCCAAATGTGTGTTTTTGAGGTGTGTGCGGCGTGTGTGTGTTTTTCCTCCGAGTTAGGGTTCTCCTCTTCGTCAAATGGCCAGTTTAGCTGCTAAATACGCTGCAGATTCTGTGAAGAAACCGCGGAATAAACCGCGCGCGGATTGTCGCGCGGTTTGTTCACTTAATTTCTGAATGGAAACCGCAGCACAAATCGCGCGTGGGTTGTCACGCGGTTTGTCTACGTCAGATTTGGCCTCAAAGGCAGCCGAATTAGCTTTTCCTTAAAACACAAAAGTTGTAGCCCCTTGAGATAGCTTTCCAAAACATCAAAAATCATGTCATTTAGAGCTTTGTAGCCAGAGATATACTCAAAATACTAAGAACTGGTCGGAACAGCCTTGCAGTGCAAATGTGCTTCAGTAACTTGGGATTTTGACCATTGAAACGTGAGAACTGGACTTTGATGTCTTCGTATGAATTGTAGAAAATTGTCATTAGCTTCAAAATACTTCAAGATTCATCCCAATCCAATGTCTCTAGCTCTAGATATGACCAAAACACTGAAATATGTCCAAGCTGCCAAACTGTTTCCATTCCAATTCTTCTTCGCCTATTTCTTCATTGCACTCCAATCAATTGAAATCGAGTTGAAGCTATCAAAACCCTACAAAATGGTGTAAAAACACTTTTAAATCATACATTTACACAATTTGGCATTAAAATCATAAAAGAGAAGAAATAGCTAAGAAATAGAGAAAAACTCATGGAAAACCCTAAAAACCTAACCTAAAAAAAACTAGTTCACTTTAGCACTTATCACTTTTTCCCGATGTTGTGCTCACCCCTTAGCCTTTTTCCTCTCTTAAGTGCCCTCTTATTGGCCCTTGAGAAAGAACTAATCAATCACTCCTATCAAGTACGAATGGATTCCCAATTATAAGAATAGCATTGAATATAAAAATGAGAAAAGAAAGCTTAGAGTTTAGTTGATCAAGAAGGAATTAGAAAGGTACTATAGATGAGAAATGACTCAAGGAAACAAGATTGGATATCCCAATGTGTGGTAGCTCTTGGAGGTTGAATCTTGATTTTCAAAATCCCCTTAAAGAATTTTCTATATTATTGTGTAAAACTAGAGATTCAAGTCCAAAATTGATTCACACCAAAAGAACTACCCAAATAGCAATTGAGCATTCCGCACAAAACACCAAGAAATAAGAAGATCAGAAACTAGTCAATTAAACTTCCGTACATGGCGTTATTTTCTGTCCAACGATCTGGATGTTTCACCAGATCTATTCGGTTACACAAGGATAGTATTCCAGCCAAATATACTTTAGTTTAACTGGTTGGGTTCAGTGCTTGGCTTTTCTTCCCTTCAAGCACGACTCTTTTTTTTTTTTTTTTACTTTGGCTTTTCTCGTTCTCAGCGCCCTTTTTTTTTTTTTTTAACAATGGAACACCAGAATAGACCCCTAAATCAATTCACTATAACTAACAAATTAAGCAAAAAATATTCACGGCGAACAGTAACCCCGTGAACAGTGACAATGAACAGTAGCGGAAACAGTATCGCTACAGTACTCTCTTTTCTTTTTTTTTTTTTGTGCAATTCAACAACTAACCCTGTAAGAAGTATCAATCCAAGGCTTGATTAATTTCTAGAAAAGTCTTATCACAAGAATTTTAAAGAAATAATGAAAACAGTCAAGATCCACAAGATACCACATAAACCCTAGATCAATTTCTATAGTAGTATTGCAGAAAAATTGCAGGAAATTGTAGAAAGACTAATGAATGAACAAAAGCTGGGATCTTTGGTAATGAAAAGACACGAAAACACAAGAGTTGCAGTCTAGGCACGAAACACTTGACAAAACAACGATTAAACAATAAGAAATAAAGGGATATATCCGATCTTTCGAAGGAAAAATACGGATTGAAAACCTGGAAAAATCAAGAACAAGGCTCTGATACCAATTGATGCGCGCGGGATTGTGAATGGCCAAGAGCGCTTGATGATTCCAAGTAGAAAGGCCTCGAATACTCTTCAACGAAGAACGAAGAACCTAGGGTTTTAATTTAGACCAACTTGAGCGGGTTCAATTTGCCTAAATTATTGCGCTACGAACTTGATCAAACGCGAAAGAATTACTCTAAGCGGGTAATTGGGTCGCCACAAGCGTAGGATTGATAAGACCAAGACGGTTCCAATCCAAGAACCAAGAAAGCACTATTGAAGAGCTCTAAAAAACTCACGTTTTTAATGATAAATGATCTTTGTCCCACTACTCAATGTGTTCTGCCTTTAAATAGGCGTACAACATGTACTACAAAATAATGAAATAGCAATAGAATAGAAAAACCCTAAACTAGCGCGACGTTGCACTTTCTGGGGAAGGCCGCGGGCCGGCCTTAGGCGCGGATTCGATCAGAACGTCTGCTGCTCTCCCTTATCCATTCTGATGAAGGCTGTTCGGAAGGCCCCGGCGCGGACTGGGGTGCGGCCTCGGTTAGAATCATCACCAGCCTCATCGTCTCAATCTGATGGAAGTCGTGGGTAAGGCCGCGGCGCGGACTGGTGCGTGGACTTGGTCAGAAGCTTTGTTTCTTCAATTTTTGACCCGAATTGCACACTTTGTCCATTCCCAAGTCCTGACATTGCCTCTCCATATGCCCCATCTTCATGATCAACACCATCTCTACTCCATATTAGCGTAACAAGTCTGGACGATGCGGAATTGTCATTGGAAGCTTCTTTCTTTAACATTTCCACGATCAACGCATGCATGGCTTCCTTCATTCTCCTTGTCCTCTCTCGTGTCATTGGACCACCTATCCCTTGCAAAGGATCCGGGACGCTTGAACTATGCTTGGACATGCCTTGATCCCTATCAAAAGGGCTTAGCGGACTGTCTACCTAGCTCTCGCCAGGACTCGGGTCAAGCATACACTAGAATCCATGAAATAATTGACATTCTATAGAAAACTCATAAATACATTCATATGATTCAAACTTAAGAGTAAAGGTACCAGTTAAGTAGTTTACATCATAAACGTCTAACTAGTACAGTAATATTTCAAACATCCATTCTAGCAAAATCTTACCGAGATCTACCTTTGAATCCTCACCACCAACTTTAATAATAGGAGCCTGTTTAAGGAGAACAAATAAAAAGGAGTGAGCTATAATAGCCCAGTGAGGTTTCCACACATGCAAACACATTGGCAGACAATTAGAAAATAAATAAACAAATAACATGTACCATAAAAGAATATAAGAACCAGTTAAGTAAACAATTGATCAAACAAGGAAGGACACATCTCAACCACGGGAGCAAACTCAACCGCGGGAGTATCAAGTACATAATCATGTGGCAATAATGTTCGGACCAATAGAGAAAACCAAGTCCTTGCCAATGATCAGGTAAATATCAGATAACAGTACCTGTAACCACCTATGCATCTGTACCTCCTTAATATCTCCACATCAGGGTGAGATCTCAACCCTGGAGGGTAAAATAGTTTGTTTAGTCCAGAGTTG
The DNA here is from genome assembly GCA_024721245.1 of Mitragyna speciosa. Taxonomy (NCBI): domain Eukaryota; kingdom Viridiplantae; phylum Streptophyta; class Magnoliopsida; order Gentianales; family Rubiaceae; genus Mitragyna; species Mitragyna speciosa. Next base: position 12,681,085 of record CM045559.1, read on the forward strand.
GCCTCTTTGAGGAATCTCAACTCAGAGGAAAGAATACAATCCCTAACGCCCAACACCTTATATCCTCCTCAATACTTGTATGACTAACCGTGGTATAATTGGTGAAGTATGACCACAGAAGCCTAGCCTGAAGGCTCAATTCAGTTGAAAGTTCACAGACAAGTATATTCACATTTAACAGGAGTTGTGTATATAACAAATTGTGGGATAGATGTGATAAAGTACACATCTTACCTTTATATAGTACATTGTAGTAGTTAACAAGTATCAGGCATAAAATGGAATTAACACTTAAACATGTATCAGGAGCACACAAGGAAACACTCACTTGAAATTTCAAGAGAGTTCCTCGTAAAACGTGTGAGGTTCGGACTCGGATCCTGAAATTCATAAGTAATCTAATTAACCTACTGGATTTTTGTTCAAAATAATTTTTATAAAATGTACCCAAGTTTAACTAGGGTTTTAAAATAAATGTAAATTGGTTATAGGAAAATTCAGAAGTTATAATAAAGGAATTCGGGTAAAACCCTAAATCAACTGATAAGGAAATTTAAGAAACTCCTTTTTGAAAGTAATTTAGTTCTAAGGGCAAATAATTCTTTAAGTGTCAAAATTAAGGTTAAATTTAAAAGGAATAATTAATGCTAGAAATTCGTTATTAGTTTCCGCTTTATTTACGATATTAGTTGCAAAATTCTAATAATTAGCTATACATTTTGGACCAAAAGAAAATATTGCTAAATGCTATGAAGTAAAGAAGTAGTTTAATTAAATATTGATTAGGGTTCAAGGTTTTGGTGTAATAGAAATTTTGTTCAAAATAATTAGTTCATAAGTAAACTAGTTCTTAAAGTCCAAGAAAGATTTATTAGTAATAGTCAAGTATAATTTAATAACTTAGTAAAATTAATATAGGTTAAAAGAGAAAACTCCAAAACATCCTATACTTAAATAAATTAATGGTTTCAAACTAATTAATATTAAACTAATGACATTTAATTAAATTAAGACTAGTTAAATAACAAATTAGGGTTATTTGGTGAAAACATACTAAATCATATATATATATATATATATATAAAGTGAAACTAGTCACATTTCACTTACACCTTCAAAAGTCAAGTTTCTAACCAATTTAAATCTTCAAAATTTATAAGAGTTTCTTCCTAAAATTGATTAACAAGGTTTCCAAATTCATTGCACAACATTTTCTCAAAACCGGTTTAGTAAGTTAAGCTTAAGGTGCTCATTTTTGGTGTCACTTCAACCCAATTCACAAGCTGTAATTTCCAGCAGTTTTTATCACCAAAACTTAGGCCAAAACAAGGTTAATATAGCTGGAAATATTAAGTCATCAAAGCTGAAATTTCCTATACTAGTAAAGCTGAAATTTGTTCAAGGTTTTGGAATAAGGAAGTGCCAGTTTTCAAGATGAAATTCCAGCAACTTCCAGCCCTCTAAATAGGCCCTAAATACTGAAATTCTTCCAGAAATTTTCCTCTAACAAGACTAACCAACATGCCTTCTAACTCTAGTCAAAATTTCAGCCATAGATTCTAAGATTTTCCACTCAAATAAAGCATCAAATTCCTATATAAATCCATACTAAGCAAGTAGGTCACAATATAGTTATTCTACTATCAAGGAAGGAATCAAAACAAAGGAAAACCTCATAATAATGAACATAAATATTCATATATATAATCAAGAGAACAAAATATAATCATAATCTTGAGTACTTAATGAAATCATAAGAAAGACATAAGAAATCTTCTAATAAAACTTGAAAGAACTTGAAGTTTCTTGATGAGTTTACCTCAAAATAGGTAGGGTTTTAGTTGAAGAAGAGTGGATGGATGATTTGTCCCTTAAGAACCTTCAACTTTTGAGCAAGATTTGAGCTTGAAACTTGGAGAGAATTTGTTGAAATTTGAGGGGATTTCTTTCCTAGTTAGGTTTAGCTTTTGGGGAAAGATTAAGTTAGTCTTCTAAGTGTTTAAAATAGTTGAAATTGAAGACTACTTTGGGCAATAAGGTGGCCAGCCAAGGGAGAGAGAAAATGCAAGGAAATTTGTGCCAAAAATTGAAAAGAATTGGTAAAAGTGAAAGCCAATAATAGGTGGAGCATTCATGGTGCTAGGTGGCATAATCTTCCAAACTTCTAAGTAATAGGTGGCCTTACTTTTCTAAATATCTAAGCTTGGTTGGTAAAATTTAATTGGTATAATTTTCCTATGATTATCATTAAACATGTAATAATAATAATTCAAGAAATCAAATTGAAAAGAAAATCATACAATAACAACTAATAAGAAAATTTTTATAATTAACATTCATAACATAGAAACTAAGTGGTTTTAATTTTTTAGGTTTTTACATTCTCCCCCCCTAAAGGAATTTTGTCATCGAAATTCTATTCTAGTTCTTGAATAGCTCGGGATATTTTCTTTGCATCTTTTCCTCGGTTTTCCACGTGGCCTCTTCCAAATCATGATGTTTCCAAAGAACTTTAACCAAGGGGATGCACTTATTTCTCAGTTCTTTCACTTTTCGATCCAAAATTTGAATTGACCGTTCTTTGTATAATAAAGTCTCGTTGAGTTCAATTTCATCAGGCTGAAGTACGTGACTAGGGTTTGGGTAGTACCTCTTCAATACAGATACATGAAAGACATTGTGCAGTCTAGACAACTTTGAAGGTAAATCCAGTTGATAAGCAACATTGCCAACACGTTTAGTGATTCTAAACGGTCCCATGTATCTCGGTTGCAGTTTCTTCCTTTTTCCAAACATAATGCCTCCTTCACTAGTTATACCACGGTTAGTCATACTGGTATTGAGGAGGATATAAGGTGTTGGGCATTAGGGATTGTGTTCTTTCCTCTGAGTTGAGAATCCTCAAAGAGGCCAACTCTGGACTGAACAAACTATTTTACCCTCTAGGGTTGAGATCTCACCCTGGTGTGGAGGTATTGAGGAGGTACAGGTGCATGGGTGGTTATGGGTACTGTTATCTGATATTTACCTAATCATTGGCAAGGACCTGATTTTCTCTATTGGTCCGAACATTATTGCCACATGATTATGTACTTGATACTCACGCGGTTGAACTTGCTCCCGTAGTTGAGATGTATCCTTCCTTGTTTGATCAATTATTTACTTAACTGGTTCTTATATTGTTTTATGTCACATGTTATTTGTTTATTTATTTTCTAATTGTCTGCCAATGCGTTTGCATGTGTGGAAACCTCACTAGGTTATTATAACTCACCCTCTTTTATTTGTTCTCCTTAAACAGGCTCCTATTATTAAAGCTGGTGGTGAGGATTCAATGATAGATCTTGGTAGGATTTTACTAGAATGAATGTTTGAAATATTACTGTACTAGTTAGACATTTATGATGTAAATTATTTAATTGGTACCTTTACTCTTAAGTTTGAAACATATGAATGTATTTACGAGTTTTCTATAGAATGTTAATTATTTTATGGATTCTAGTGCATGCTTGACCCGAGTCTTGGCGAGAGTTAGGCAAACAGTTCGCTAATCCCTTTGGTACGCCTTAGGGTAAGGTGGGGCTGTCACAGGTGGTATCAGAGCCTATGTTAGAGAGGAGTGACTCTTAAAAGTGAAAAAAAAAATGACTCAGAATGAATGGTTATTAAGTACTTTTAGGATTAGGCCTCTAATCGATTTTTCATGAACAAATGTAGGTATGACAGAGGGTGGACATAGGGAGGCATCCCAATTGTTTGAGGTGTCTCGAGGATATCAGGGGCCTCACACCAGACCTATAATTCGATATCGAGAGGGACCTGGATATCCTTATAGGACCTTTTCTCTTGCTTGTCGAGTGCGTCCTTCCTGTGGTTGTTGGAGGATGTATTCCTATCCTGACTGTATAATGATTCCTCTTATTGAGGAGAGTAGGCGTTTGGGACGTGCGGGCGACACTTCACAGGATCGTATCCATGAGTTGAGGGAGACAGTACAAGCTCAGACTCAGAGGATTAGGGAGCTCGAGACTCAGGTTCAGGAGGAGCAGGAGCAGACCGATGCTTTCAGGGAGCTATTTCATGGTACCCGTGCCCGATTTACCCGAATTTTATGGTACATACATGACTATACGGGAAGTGTCTTTGGCAAGTGTATTCAGATATTAGAGAGGGTGGTAGGTGAGGCGAGAGATGGAGGAGTTCATCTAGAGCATGGCCAACCAGCACACCCACCTCCCGGGGCTGAGGAGGCACCCGAAGAAGAGGCTGAGAGAGAACTCATGGAGGGAGTGAGTTCTAATAGTTCTATTGGTAGTTAGGTTAAAATTTTAGACAGGAGCCTGTATAAGCACTTTTACTTGTTTTGCTATGTTTGTATTACGAACTTTTGAGATGTCACTACTTTTGTTGTTTGTATATGACTCTACTTGTTATAACTCTTGTATCTTTTGTCTTATTAATGCATCTGTACATTTTATGATATATGTTTTGTTAACTATCATGTAGATTCTAAAATAATTAGTTAATTTCACTCTATAATATTAAGTTATGGCGAGTCGAGGTCGAGGACGCCCACGTAGGCAGAATCGGGACGAAGAGGCAACAGCAGACGTGAACCCTAACCTTGGGGTTGATAGAGGCGACCCAATGGTAGCCGTATTGAATCGTATAACTGATGTCTTTATCCAAAATGGAAACTGGCCGAACCCTGGAGGGGAGACCGGTAATCTCCACTGAAATCCTGTGGTAGGGGATGATGTTGCACTAGAAAGGTTTCAAAAGTTCGCCCCTCCTAAGTTTACTAGTGGGTCAGATCCTGACATAGCACAAAAGTGGTTAGAAGATGTAGAGAAAATTTTTGCCTGCTTTAAAATACCCGGAAGAGAGGCAGGTGACCTTTGCAGTATTCTAGTTAGAAGGGGCTGCTACCCTTTTGTGGACTCTGGTGAATGCTAAATGAGAACGATACTAGATTCCAAGAATCTGGGTAAATTTTACTCAAGAGTTTAGGGAGAAATACATCCCTACATGGGTGCAAGAAAAGAGAGAGGATGAATTTCTAAAACTGAGACAAGGACTAATGAGCGTGGCTGAGTATGAGGCCCAATTCACCAAACTATCCCGATACGCTCCAGAATTAGTGGCTACGGAGCGAAAGAGGAAAAGAAGATTTATCTAGGGCTTGAACTTGGAAATTCAAGATGCCCTTGTCGCTGCTACTATTGATACTTATGGAGTTGCAGTGGAAAAAGTACAACAAGTAGAGGATACAAAGTCTTTAGTTAAGACTATTCAAATGCGGAAACGAGAAAATGTTAATGCTACACGGCCGCTAGCTGGAAATGTCCCAGCCCTTAAAGCTGGAAGGGGAACTGGTGGTGGGAGAATTGGGCAAGGTGTGCACCCCTGAAGGATGAGAGGGGCTCCGACGAAAAGGACCCCACAAGGGGGTGGACGAAGAGAGGAGACCTAGAAGGGAACCCAACCTCCATCTGCTGAAGTTGTCTGTGGATATTGCAGAAAAAACAATCATACCATAGACGAATGTTGGAGGAAAGATAAAAAATGCCTGTACTGCGGCAGTGCAGATCATCAAATCAGCCAATGTCTAGCCGAGTCTACCAGTAGGCCGAGTGCAGCTCAGCCCGGATGTAAGGGACCCAATCAAGCTAAGGAGAGTGGAAATAAGCAGAAATAACTGGCTCAGGTGTACGCCATGGATAAGCAAGATGCTAAGAGATCTTCAAAAGTAATTGAAGGTATGATTCCTGTCTTCCATCGTCTAGCTAGACTATTGGTAGATCCTGGTTCTATTCATTCGTTTGTAAATCCTCAATTTATGTCTACTGTTGAAGTATAACTTGTTAATTTGCCTTATGAATTAGAAGTTAGGACTCCTATTGGGGACCATTGCTTGACGACTAGTCTTGTTTATAAAGATTGTGAGATCTAGATAGGAGAGCGAAAGCTCTTAATTGATCTTATAGCATTGCCTATTCGAGGTTATGACGTGATTCTGGGTATGAATTGCTTAACCCGATACCATGCCCAGTTAAATTGTGGGACGAAAGTAGTGCACTTTAGCATACCGGGAGAGCCTACCTTAAGACTGAATGTAAAGAAAACCTTAGCTTCTTCAGCACTCATTTTTGGAATTCGAGTTAGGAAATTAATCTCTAGAGGGGCAGTGGGCTACCTTACTTACTTGATTAATACCCCTGAAGATAAAGTTAGAATTGAGGATGTGCCAGTGGTAAGAGAATTTTCTGATGTCTTCCTTGAGGAATTAAGCTTCCTACCTCCTGAAAGAGAAGTAGAATTTGGAAAAGAGTTGGTGCCAGGAGTCACACCGATTTCTAAAACACCTCACCGTATGTCTCCAGCTGAGCTTAGAGAGCTTAGGATCTAGCTTCAGGACTTGCTAGAACGGAGATTTGTAAAGCCAAGTGTGTCTCTATAGGGAGCTCTAGTGTTATTTGTAAAGAAAAAAGATGGCACTTTGAGGCTTTGTATTGATTATCGAGGGTTAAACAACGTTACAATAAAGAATAAATATCCTTTGCCTCACATTGATGAACTATTTGATCAATTGGAGAAGCAATAGTATTTTCTAAGATAGATCTTAGACAAGGATACTATCAGTTGAGAATTAAGAAGGAAGATGTATCTAAAATTGCTTTTAACGCTCGATACGGCCACTAAGAATTTGTAGTAATGCCATTTGGTCTGACCAATGCCTCGGCTGCATTCATGGACTTGATGCATAGGGTCTTTAGGTCCTATTTGGATCAGTTTGTGGTGGTGTTCATTGATGATATTCTGGTATTTTTCAAGTCTCATGATGAACATGAACGACACTTGAGAATAGTGTTACAGACTTTAAGAGAAAATAAATTGTATGCCAAGTTTAGTAAGTGTGATTTTTGAAAAGATCGGTGCCATTTTTAGGTCATGTAATATCCGAAAAAGGGATAGCAGTCGATCCCTCCAAGGTGGAAGCGGTGATCAATTGGAAAAGACCAGAAAATCCAACTGAGATCCATAGTTTCTTGGGGTTAGTTGGATACTATCGGCAGTTTATTAAGGATTTCTCGATAATAGTAGCACCTCTTAATGCTTTGACCTAGAAAAATGTTAAGTTTATTTGGGATAATCGGTGTGAGTAGAGTTTCAATGAACTTAAGGAACGACTAACATCATCCCTAGTGTTAGCTCTACCAAGTGGAAAAGAGACTTTCAGTGTATATACTGATGCTTCACAGGAAGGTTTAGGATATGTGCTAATGCAAGGAAAGCAAGTAATTGCCTACGCCTCCCGTAAGCTAAAACCCCATGAGAGGAATTACTAGACCCATGACTTGGAACTGGTAGCTGTAGTGTTTGCACTTAAGAAATGGAGACATTATTTATATGGGGTTACTTTTGAGGTATATACGGATCATAAGAACTTGAAGTATTTGTTTTCTCAGATAGAATTGAACTTGCGGCAATGTAGATGGGTAGAACTGCTGGAAGATTACGATTGTATTATTAATTATCATTCGGGTAAAGCCAACGTTGTCGTAGATGCCCTAAGTAGGAAAGTTCAAATGGCTAGCTTGGCCATACATAAGCGGGGCTTGTTGGAGCAGTTTAGTGAGAGTAATCCATGTATAGTTGGCTCTTAGGTGATTTGTGAAAATATTGACGTAAAATCTGAATTGTTGGAACGAATTAGGGAGGCTCAAGGTAAGGATCCTACCTTACAAAAACGAATAGCAAAGGCTAAAGAAAGGATTCTACCTGAGTATAATATTGGGCCAAAAGGATTATTGAGATTTTGTAATCGAATATTCATCCCGAGGGATGAATAATTAAAAAAAAATGATTGTGGATGAAGCTCACCATTCCCGATATGTTGTGCACCTAGGCAGTACTAAAATGTATCAAGACTTGAAGAAACTCTATTGTTGGGACAACATGAAGAGGGATACAGCCCAGTATGTTCAAACCTGTCTCACGTGCCAACAAGTGAAGGCTGAGCACCAGAAACCGTCAGGGTTGCTGCAACCTTTAGTCCAAAGTGAAAATGGGAAAATATCACTATGGATTTTGTTTGGGGATTACCGAGAATTCAGAAAAGGCATGACACCATTTAGGTAATAGTTGATCGGTTGACTAAATCTTCTCATTTTCTACTGATAACATGGCCTATTCTTTAGAAAAGCTTGCCCGAATGTATATAGATGACATCGTGAGACTCCATGGGATTCCTGTAAGTATAGTCTCGGATCAAGATTTTCGATTTGCATCCCGACTTTGGAGACAAATGCATGAAGTTTTGGGAACAAAATTGAACTTTAGCACGGCTTATCATCTCCAAACTGATGGACAGTTAGAACGGGTAATCTAGATCTTAGAAGACAGGCTACGAGCGTATGTGATAGACTTTGGAAGTAGTTGGGACCGACATGTAACCTTGATAGAGTTTGCTTATAACAATAGCTACCACTCCTCTATCTAAATGACTCCATTCGAGGCGTTATATAGAAGAAAGTATAGAATACCCAGCTACTGGGATGAAGTAGGAGAACGAAAGGTACTGGATCCGGAAAGGGTACGTTGATAGAAGAAGCATATAATAAGGTCAAACTAATACAACAACGAATTCAAACTGCACAGAGTCAACAGAAGAGCTACGCTGCAATAGTAGGAAGGAGCTAGAGTTTGAAGTTGGCGATGAAGTGTTTCTCAAGATTTCTCCATTTAAAGGAGGGGTGAATGTGATATCCCACATCAGTGGGAACAAAAGAAAAGAAATGATATATAATATTCTGCATCTGGACTGCTAAATAACTTGGCTTAAGCATTTTGAGCCCGTGGTTTAAAGTTCAAAAGTTATTAGGCCAGCACAGACTCAGGATGTTACAAATGGTATCAGAGCGAACCTCATGTGGTCTATGCACGGGATGAGATTGGGCCTATCGTATTTGGGCCGGACTACACAAGGAAGTGAAGGAACCAAGTACTGTGCGGAGCTAAGTGCTACGTCGACTTAAGAGCGGGAGCCACCTCTAGAGCCTGTACGAGCCACCTCTAGAATCGGACACAATCGAGTGGACAGTCCGGATATGAATTGGGCTTTGCGAGGAAGCAAAGGTCTAAAGGAGGGGTGAATGTGATATCTCACATCAGTGGGAGCAAAAGAAAAGAAATGATATATAATATCCTGCGTCTGGACTATTAAATAACTTGGCTTAAGCATTTTGAGCCCGTGGTTTAAAGTTCAAAAGTTATTAGGCCAACCCAGACGTGGGATATTACACTTTGACCATTTGAGCCACGTGACTTAGTTTGACTTGGTCACGATGGTGTTATGTCTCGAGGTACGAGGCATGACAATAGCTGTGGAGTAGGCCGTGGTGCGGCCTTGCCCGCAGCTTAGGTTAGAATGCACCTTTGCACCTCTATTTCTCCACTTTAGCTAATTCAACATTTCACTTGGAGGATCAGTCTCGAATCTATCAGTGTACCGTGTATGATTGTCCCCATATTGAGCACAAATTGATCATATATAGGTAAAAATCCTTCCAAATACACCAAAAACAACCAAATGAGTAATAATCACACTTATGGACTTAAAGTAAAGAAAATTTAACAAATAAACAATTAAATGAATGAAAAACTCCATAGACCTTAGCCGAAACACTAAAGAAAACTACTTCGCTTTGGCATACATGAAATCCTCCCACACTTAAGCCACTGCTTGTCCTTGAGTAATAAACCTTATAGTGCTCAAACAATGACTCCACCAGAGTGAAAAATATGCACGAATGCTAGAAACATTTTAACATCTCAAGAAAACTAATATGAAATCATTCATAACTACCTCAGATATTCATTATGCTAAGCAAAGTAAAATGAATTAAATTTCAATTTCACAAAATCAACTAGTTCTCCCCTTTTATATAACTTCCACAAGTAAGTGGCTCATATGTATACTAAGTACAACTACACATTTTGTGCTTAGTCAACCAGTAAAAACAAGGGACTCTTCTCTTTTCTTTCTCTTTTTTTTTTCAAACTAATATCCTTAACTTTGAAAAACGACATTACATCATTTAAGCAACTCATCTTCAATCATACTATAATCCTAATTTTGATGATAACAAACCGCATTATTTCTAATCAAAATTGTTTAGTGTTGTGGTGAAGTGTTAAATAGGTTTTGAAAATATTGCTGAAAAATAGAGGTGATTGGCCACCAATTCAGACGTCTAATTCATGTTTTAGCCGTCTGAATCGAATTTGGACAGAACTACAAACGTCCTATCATCTGTCCAAAAGTACCCCAGAATTTCCAAAAATTTTTGAACAATTGAACATAGGGTTTGGGCATTCGATCATTCATCTGACAAAACCAGAAAAATTTCAAAGACTTCCGAACACAAGTTTGGGCGTCCTTTCAATTGTCTGGTAGAGTTGCAAAAATTTCAGAAACTTTCGAATGTTCTTTCGGATACATCTTCAGACATCTGGAAAAAGTTCAGAAAGGCCACAATTATTTAGAGTCAATCGGACGATAGTTCAGATAGCAAACATTTCTTTTGGTCATCCGATGTGATTATTTTTAGTCAAAACCGAAGAATTCGGACGTTGACTCGGACAACAACCTACTAGTTTGACCGGCTAAACGCCCCAACGGCTAGTTTTTTTTGCATTTAATACTTGACCGTTGGAGGGTAGTTGAAGGCCATTTTTTATGAAGTATAAACGCAATGAAATCAAAATTAAATGCAACTATTGTATTGAGTATACAAAGGCAATTGTATAGCAAATCTTGAGCAAAAAAATATGATTTTCTTTGTACTAGTGTGATAGATATTGAGTTCTTCATTGTGAGTGCAATCCTTCAATTGTATAGTTGAAAGGTTAGTAAGTTTGATATAGAATTTCTTAGCTCAACTAAAAGAGTGTCTAGGGTGAGTGAGAAGTGAGCCTTTCTTTGTACAAGTTGGTAGAGATTCAACCTCAAATAAAGGAATTCAAGTGTACCACAACTTCAAGTTTAGTGTAACTTGAAAGTTTGTGTGGTTTGATTAATTCACTCTCTTTTCTATTTACATTTTAGTTTGTTGTCATTTTTACAAGCTTATTGTCACATCCAAAAAATTCGATAAGGTACTAGTGGGGTCGGTGACTGTCGCGCCCCGAAAAGGCGGTCAGGTCTGGTGACCCTTTTTGAAAAGCAAGTTTTGGAAAAAACTGTGCACGTGTGCGAAAAATTGAGTTTTTATTGAAAAAGTGTTATTTAAGAAAATAAAAATAAGGTCGGGACAAAAAAGTATGACAGTTTTGGCCAACTAATTTTGAAAAAAGGTTTTATATTTGAAATGAAGTCACCACTTGGTATTGAGTTAGGGTGTACCAAGTCACCCGAAAAATCATTTAACAAAACAAGACAAAAAATAAAATTTTTTAGAAAAATATTTGAAATCCCTTTTTTCGACTCCGGTCTACAAAAAAAAAGAGAGAAAAAGGTTCGAGAGTCACATTTGAAGAAAGGAAATGCAAAGGTTCGGGCCTAAGGCACCCTTTCTGCCTAATCAAGGCTAATTGCGAAGTTTAATCAAATTTTTCTAAACTAACCCTAAGTTCTATCGCATTTTGGATGTGTCTAAATGAATGTAAATCCTAAAATCTAATGTGGTATCGAGAGGGTCAAAATGTCCCGTCGAGACTTGGTCGAGATTATCGTATTAATTGCGAAACTCGAGTCGAGATCTCGAGGAATCACAAGTATCTATGCAAACATGAAATGCAAAAACAAGAGAAAAATAGTAATATAGATAATAAGTGGTCGAAGAAAGCAGGAATGCAACATAATGGGTACGAGGAACTAATAACTCGTGACTGAATGTTCTTACTCATGAAGGGGGAACGACATGTACGTCACTACTTCCCATGTAAGTAGGCAACTATTTCTAGTCGAATTACACAAATGTCCTAAAAGTCTAAGTGAAAATGTAACCTAAATGTCATGTACTGTTAAATACTTAAAAAATAGATAATAATGATGATTACATACATATATAAAAATCATGCACAATGATGAAAAACTAAAAAGGGAATAGTGTGTGAAATGATGTAATATGCACACAAGTGCACCTAGCACTAAAATGACCTAAGGGCCTAGCGCTATACTAGTCCTTTCTAGGAATCTCCACTAGCATTGGACTAGCAGGGCAGCACAAACGCCACAACTAGCGTTGGACTAGTGTGGTGACGAAACAACAAGACTAATAAAACATGAATTAAAGCAATGAAGTATGAATTGAAAGCAAGTAAATGTATAAAGACATATAATAACACGTGGGAGCAAGTAGCACGTAAACATGATATTCTAGATGCAAATTCTAAGGAAAGCGGTAAAACATATAAACACACAAGCACACAAAAGCACGTAAGTCCTAACTATTACACTGGGAGATTTAATTACACTTTGAAGGGAAAAAATTAAAAATGCCCTATCTATTACACTTGCTATCTAAATATACAAATATTTGTAAAAATATGAAAAGGAAATAATCTAATTATTACATTGACTATCTAAATACAAAATATTCACCAAATAATAAGATTTGAAAATTAAATAACAAAAGTAAATAAATATGCAAAAAGTATGTAAAACAAGAAATATATAAAGAAAATGCATAAAAAATCATATAAAGGCACATTGGGACACATAAAGAGAAATTAACGAAGAATAAGAATACCTCTCGAAGACCTAGTACTAATGCTTAAGAACACAAATAAACGCGTCAAGGTATCGTGGTATAAATGAGTAAAGCATAAAAAGTAAATTCTAAGAAATTGAGGGGGGCAACAATGTGAATTCAATCAATTCGGGGGAAAAATATAAATTTCAACAAATTTAGGGGCATAAATATAAAAACAAACAAATTGGGGGATGATAATGTCAATTTTGGCAAGTAAGGGCGGGGCCAAGACATAAATTCAGCAAGACTTAATTACAATGAATAGGCCAAGTTGATAGAAAGTAAAATACAAAGGGGTCAATCAAGATTTATCAAGGATAAAATGCAAAACTAGGAGTTCTTAAGGTAAACCTACAATAACAAAAATTAAGGACTAAAAAAACAAATTTATAACAATCATAGAAATCTAAATCCAAATTAATCAAATAAACTAACTGAATTAATTTAACTTAACTAAACATGTATTGTCAACTTAAACAGAAATTAGTAATTAAATCAGATTGAAGACTAAAAATAAAAAACCTAAAATTCAAATTACCCCCTCCCCCCCAAGGCGTCATCTTCAGGAAAATTCTCCCTTTCTCTCTCTCACTCACTTTGCTCTCTCCATTCTCTCTGCTCTCTCACCCTTTCTCCAGTTCTCTCTCTCACTTTGGTCTCCATCTCTCTTTCCATTGTTTTCTCTCTTCTTTTCTCCCTATTCTCTTCTCCATGTCCGCTCACTTCTCCATTTTCTCTCCCTCTCTCTATCCTCTTTCTCTATTTTTCCTTCTCTCTCTTTCTAATTTTCTCTGTTGATCTCTCTGACCTCTCTTCTACTCTTCTCCGCCTCCTTTCTCTTCTCACGCCTCTAGAATCTAGTTCTCTCTTTCCCAGCTCTCGTTCCAGTCCTCTCTCTTATTCTCTTTTTCTCTCGATTCCCTCTTTCTTGATTTGTTTCTCTCCTTTCTGCTTACATGTTCTTCTTCGTTCTTTCCTTCTCTGTTATTTCTTGTTCTTTCTCCCTCTCTTCTCTCAACCCTTTCTATTTCTTCAATCTGAAAGCATCACTTCCCCAAAACCTTCTTTTTAAACTTAACTAACCATGTCCCAATTGCCTCAAAATCTGGTAGAGAGGGCTCGATGATGGAGGTTAGGAAAACTGATAGAGCTGAAAAACTGTGGGTGGTTGAAGGCTATGATTGAATTAAGGGCTGTTGGTGAGGTGTGTGGTGCTGTTTGTGATTTGGGGCTAGTAGTTTTAGGTTTGTGGTAGTGATTTTGATGACTTGGGTTTGCTGTGATGTTTGTTGTTAGTTTGGTTTTGCTATTTTTCTTTGCAGGTAGTCAATGGAGGGGGGTTGATGATGGTGGTATTAGGCACTAGTTTGTGGAGGTGGAGATAGCTGTCCATGGCCTAGTGGTCCTGGGTAGTGGTTTTGGTGGTAATCTTTGTGATTGGATGAAGAGGAAGGTGATGGCGAGAGAGCGGAGGAACAAGGGGTTGTTTGCCTGATTGTGGTTCTGGCAAATTGGTAGGGGTACTGGGGATGTTTAATGGAATAGGGTATGGTTTTAGGTAACTGAATGGGGTTATAGGGGTTTGTTTTGCTGTGGTGGTGACTTGCAAGTGAAGAAGATGATTTGGATGGTTGTTGGTGTATTGGTGGGCAATTGGTGGTTTATGGGCAGTAGTAATTTTAAGGGAGGGGCTTAGCAGCTTTTGAAACTTCTGGGTGATATTTTGCATATGCAGGTCACTGTTATGATTTGGTGGGGAGGGCTGATTGGAGGCAGTTGATGGTTGTGCAAGGTCTGCAATGAGGGCTATCAAACGGTGAAGGGCGTGGCTTTAGTGTTGGAGAAGGAACGTTGGTTGGAAAGGTTGAATTGTAGGTGATCCTGACTGTCAATTTGGGATGTTTGGCAGTGAGATGGTGGAAAGCAGGGGTATGGAGGTTGTTTTAGGCTTGTAGGTAATTGGTGGTGCTGGGGAGGTCTTGAGGTTGAAATTGGTGTTGGAGGTTGGTATTTGGGGGGCTGAAATTACTGTTCTGATTGTTTTCTGCATGTTTGAATGGCGACTGGGGAGCTACAGTGGTGGTAATTGGGGTTGCTACTGGTGGTTTTCCGGTTGGCTGGAGTGGTGAATGGTGGGATTAAGGTTGTAGCTTGGATTGGGTTTTGGGGAAGGTTGGTTGGTGGGTGAGTTTGGATGAGGGTGGTGGTGAAGGGAGGTTGAAGTAAACGGTGGAAGATAGGTGGTTCTGGGTAGGTTTTGATCTGGATTCTAGTCTTGCTGATGACTTTGGTGGTAGGAATGGATGAAATGGTGGATTGCAGAGAGGGAGGAGAGGCGGTAGAGAAAAAAGAAAAACCAAGAATAAACAAGCCAAAAACAAGAACAAAAACCTAGAAACAAAAAAAAAAAAAAAAGAAACAAAAATCAGAAAAATAGAACAAAAGGAAGAAGAAACGTAAACCCATGACACAAGAACACAAAATCAGAAACCATGACACAAGAACATAAAACCAGGAACAAAACTAAAGAGAAATTGGAAAAAAAGTCAACTAAAATTCCAAACAATTATAAATATAATCAGATTGCATGACAGAGAGACAAAAATGGATTAAAATAAGGGGAAAAGAGTTAAGAAATTACCTTTTGAGCGTAAGATTGATCTGCTGATGAACAGTAAATCCCTTCTTGAAGAAACGATGAACAGTAACAAGGAATTGAAAGTGGCGACAAGTGCGTGTGTTTTTGGTGTAAAAAGTGTGTGTTTTGATCTTTAAGGAATAAAAGCAAATATGTTTTTTTTAGGGTTTTTTTTCTTGATTTTAATGGGTAATATTTATAGAGCTAGTTGTCTTGATTTCTAAGAATATTACAAAATAACAAAAATGCCACTGGTAATAAAAATTCTAATTTTATTTTAAAAAATATTTTTAACCCAAAAAAATAAAAAATTAATACAAAGAAATGACAGTAAACTCCAAAATTTACCAAAAAATTTAAAGTAGATTTCAAGATTTAAAAAAATAAAGATTAGAGCTTAAAACTGGCCAAAAATGAATTCGGTGTGTGAAAAGACGATTTTGCTCCTATAATGACAAATGCACAAAAAGATGTCTATTGGCCACGAAAAATTGTCAAAAGTTAAAAATAAGCCTAAAACCCTAAAAATTGCATTTATGATTCAAAATTGGTGAAAAATGGTTTAAAAATATAAAATAGCGATTTTGCCCCTAAATAATGAAAATACACAGAAAAATAGTTGTTGGCCTCGAAAAATTACCAAAAATTACAAATAAGCTTTTGGAATGCGAAATGATACAAAATGACTCAAAAATTGATAAAAAATGCATTTGGAATGCGAAATGATAATTTTGCACCTGAATGCGGTATTTACAGAAAAAATAGCAATCGTCTTTGAAAAAAATAAAGAAAATTTAGAAACATGCTTAAAGAGTCAAAAAAATACATTTGGGACCTGAAATGGGTAAAAATGGTGTTCGCAATGAGAAATTACTATTTTGCCCTTGTGTTGGCGAAATACAAAAAATACCAGTTAAATCTGAAAAAATTATAAAAATTTAAAAAATATGTATGAAAGTACAAAACATGAATTTAAAAGCCCAAAACTAATGGAAAAGCATTTACAGGTAAAAATTACTATTTTGCCCCCTGAGATTATTGATTTTGTTCCCCCCTTTTTATTGAAAAATTAGAATTTAACTCCAAAAATATAAACACCTCCCCAATGTTTGAAAAATAAATGGTGTGTCAAAATTTGGTGTCTACACTTATTTGTTGCTTTAATAACTTATTTGTTCACCTAGTCAACTTAGTTTATTTCTATTTTGTGAAAAGTTGCTATAACCAAGTTAAGGGTTAAAAAAGAACCTAATTCACCCCCCTCTTAGGTTGCACTAAGGGCCTACACAAGCTTTGTTATGTACATACTCATAGTTCAAATGTTATTTAACGTGAAAATCGACATTTTTAGATGAAAATTCCCTATTATTAGGCATTTTTTTTGGCGTAACCCCGTACACGGTGGATGACACCAATCTAGATTTTATTAAACTCAAAATAAACAAGGGGGACATAAATACCTTACCTCATAATTTTATGAAAATTTTAAAAATTAAATTAGGGATACAATCCCTTTACTAGGCATATGAATCATTGGAGTAGGGTGCTATTTTTTTTTCAAAATCCTACAAATCCTTCTAGTCCCTTATTAACTTGTTGACTCACATACGACGTAAGCTTTTCATACTATACGTACTCTTATCCTAACTAGAGAAAACCAAACAAACAAGGAATACTATATCAAACCTACGTGTTGGCCCAAATGCAACCTAAGAGGGGGGGTGAATTAGGTTCCTTTTAATTAAACTTGGTTACAATAATTTATCTCAAAACAAAATAAATTTACCAAGTTGTCTAAATGATCAATTAAGATTATGATGCAAGAATCAATATGAAGATAAACACAATAGACACAAAATTCAAACAAGAGAAAAGTTGAGATACACAAACTCAATTAGCTTCCAAGCTTACAAACTTGAAGCCTTGATCACTTGAATTCCTTTCTTTGTTTTGTGACTCAATATCAACTTGTACAATAAGTTTGGATCACTTCTCACTCACCCTAGACACTCTCTAGTTGAGCTAAGAAGTTTTACAGCTCTCTAGCTAATCCTTTTAACTATACAATTGAATTGATCACTCACAAATTTGAATTCACTCTTGCTATTACAAAGCTCACTTAGTGAGAGTATCTTTTTTCACAAGAAACACTCAAAAATCACTATTGTATCAATTGCCAAAAGTTACTTTACATTCTGCACTATTTTGCTTTTATACATCATGAGAAAATAGCTTGATTTGACCTCTAACGGCTAAAAAGAAAAACTAGCTGTTAGACACAATTTGCCTGGTCCAGACGTCCTAATAGAGAGGTCCGAACGTCCAGACAGTCGTCAGGACTAGCATCTAGAAGCTGCATTACCACGTCCAGATGGTCATCCATATACCTTCCGGCCATCCTTTTGTTTTGATATTTTCCTGTGTCCGGATGTCCGCATGGTCATCCGGACCCTCGTCCGCATACCTTTTGCCCATCTTGAATTTTGATGTTTTTGTCTGTTTGGACATCCGCATGAGCGTCCAAACCCTCGTCCGGATACCTTCTGACCATTTTCAGTTTGGATATTTTTGTGCATCCGGACATCCGCGGTGTGCGTCCAGATGGTCGTCCGAATAACCAATCTTCTTCTTTTTTCAGCCTATCTTTCTGTCACTGTAATAGAAGCTCATTTAACATATTAGTACTCTTCATCATAAGTTTGATACTCATCAAAATCTAGATGATTTAGAACATGAGGTCATCACTACAAAATCTCAGCTTAATTACCTCTACTTTACCCAACATACTTTCTCTAAGTTAAAAATTCCTAATTTCATATTCAGATTTCCTTAGTCAATCAAATGAGAATATTTTTAAAGATACATGCCATATTCACACTCAAATAGGGGAAATTGATGCTAACTAATTAAATAATATAACTACTATGTGTAGAATGATTGGACATACTAAAAAAAAAATTTGGGCATAGTCTCCCTTATACTGGGAACAACTCCTTGCCAAAGAATCATATGTTTCTTCAAAAAAAAAAAAATATCCAATCATCTAACCAAAAATTATTAAAGCAACAAAAGAAATTGACAAGTACTTGGTTCCCCTTGTGACAGCCCTACCTTACCCAGAGGCGCACCAAAGGGCTTAGCGGATTGCCTGCCTAGCTCTCGCCAGGACTCGAATCACGCACTCACGCAAACATCCAAGCATACTTAACTCAAAATAAAATAAAATAAAATAGAATAAAATAAAATACACTCATATTATTTACTTAAAGGTACAAGTAACATCAAAAGTTTACATGTCTTAATATACATGATTTTCACAAAGATAGCCTAAAACAGTTTGGCTATTGCAATAACTAAAACATCTATAATATTCAAAACCAGTCGATCCAGCTTTAATTTTTCAGGAAACCTGAGTAAAGGAAAACAAATAAAAGGAATGAGTTATAATAGCCTAGTGAATGCCCAAGTCATGCAACCATATCAAGAACTCATTATTTTAGTAAATAAAATAATCGATAAATTAAATAAACAAGATATGAACAATTTAATTAACAAGTAATCAAGGGCGGATACAAGGCTCAACTACGGGAGCAAGCTCAACAGCAGGAGAAGCAAGTACTGATCATGTAACCATGACATTAGGACCGAGATAATAGCTCAGGTATTTATCAAAGGACATGCCAGTTTTATCACGCAAGCCCTAATCACCGTTCACCTTACAACCTCCGTACAAGCTACCACATCCAGGGAGTAATCTCTGTAAGGTAATAAGGGGAGTAACGCAGCGGAAAATTTATTACCTTAGCCATGGAACTCTTTGATGTAATCTATACGATTAAAGGGTGTTTAGCACAAATACCTCAAGCATAGAAGGTCTCTATGCTTCAAAGGGCAAGATCCTATTCGATGAAGGTGTTGATCTACCATGAAAAACCCTCCAAGTGTCGAGCCTCCAACGGTATCCACACGAACATGATCTTTAGGAACCTTTGGGCTTGCTTGCCTTGCCTTTTGAGTGCTAGCTCCCTTGAATTTCATGAAGAACACAAGAAGAAGAAAGAAGTTGAAACCCTAACAATTAGGGAAGGAGGTGTGGCGTTTTTCTATTTCATGAAGAACACAAGAAGAAGAAAGAAGTTGAAACCCTAACAATTAGGGAAGGAGGTGTGGCGTTTTTCTTGGAGAGAAAAACGCCACCAAGCTCTCAATTTTTCTCTCTCTAAATTTTGTGTTATGTTTCATCAATCTTTCAAGAGTCAAGGCATGGACTTATTTATAGATGTAGTATCCTAGTCTTTAAGGAAACAAGAGAAATTGGAAACCAAGAAGGTTTAGGAAGCTTACCTTAAGCTAATCCTATTCCTTTAGGAAACCAATTCCAAAAGGAAACCAAATAGCTTCTTAATTCCTTTTAGGAAACTAATTTCTATCAAGACTTAGAATATTTATAATTAAGTCCTTTAAGTTAATTTATCATATAAATTAACCCCATAAGTATCATATACTTATCTTAATAACAATTAAACCCAAAGACCATGTTATTATTGTGTGTGACCCATTAGGTTCCATTCACGTTGGCAATAAGTACAAATTATAACTCATTAATTAATTAATTAAGAGCCAGATAAATTAACACTTTAATTTATCATTAATTCACTAATTAATTAATTTGCACTTATAGATCATGAGTGGCGTCTAGCAATGCATCATGACCACCCAAGTGAATAGGAAAGTCATATGGTAGACTACACCTATCAATGACAATGTTACCAGTGTAATTAATATCCTTTCACCACACTATATCCCAATTAGTCTAAGAGTGTAGTGCGCACTCTTTAAATGACTAATTAATGATTTCTTGTTCCCGAAATATAACTTTCCATAAAAGTATAACCTTGAAACTCTTTCAAGTCATACTTTCACTTTTGCGCAAAAGATTCTTTAAGTCATATTTCAACAAGTGGCCAATCCGGGATATACTCTCCTATAATAAGGAGTGGTGAATTCTATATTGATTACTCACTATCCTTCCATGCTTCATACTATACCCAATCTCTACCGTATGGGCTACTCTTTTACGAGCACCGAGCAATAGAGTCAAAGCATAGCAATCCACACTCAAGATACTATGGTAATCTCAAGTCTAAGGATCACTTACACCATTGCCATTAAGAGTATAATTCATAAGCACTATGAATAGTAACTCTTGGCGGATCAATCCAATGAACTTGTTCTCTAACAAGCATCCACATACCAGCTTAAGTGTCGCACACCATAGTTGACGAGATCAACTACTACTTACCCTAAGTAGAGGCAAAGTATGTGCTAGTCTTCCCATATTAATGATGTCCAATCTCATTAATACTACGACTAGGGATATTTAAGAATATAACTTAATGTGTAACAAGAGTCTCATCATTGTAACTCTTACAATCTCTTATACACAGTTAATATTCTATGGACTTTATCAAATAAACAAGTAATATTGAATAACAAGTATTAAATGACAAAGAAAATGCCACATATATAAGTATAACACGAAATAAGCGTAATAAAAATCCCAAAAACTAACTTGGTTTTAGGGCATACACTACATAACCACCATTCACCTTATAACCTCCGTACAGGCTACCACATCCAGGGAGTAATCTCAACCTTGGAGGGCCAACACGCAAGAAAGTTCAATCTAGAGTTGGCCTCTTTGAGGATTCACAACTCAAAAGGGAAAGAACAACACGCCCTAAAACACCCAACACCTTATATCCTCCCAAGCCTGTCCGGGTTGACTATCCGTGAAGTAAAGGTAAAGTTAGTCACGGAAGTCTCACGCACAAGTAACACGTTGAATAGTGAAAGCATATAACACATTACGGAATAGATGCGATAAAGTACACATCTTTCCTCAAGTAGCACATTTTATCACATAATATTTGCAAGTGTAACATAATATTTACAAGTGGAACATAACATTTCATGCATCATGCACACATAGAGACACTCACCTGGAATGCCTAAGAAAATATCTCAGTAAAATGGTCGCGATGCGTTTTCGGACCCTGAAATTTAAAAGAAATAATATAATGAAAACCCGATTAAAACCCTAGTTAATTTAGTAAGAAAAATTCAAGAAAAATACCCCACTTATTTCTAGGGTTTTGGTTTTAGGGTTTCTAGGGTTTAGGGTTTACTCATTCTAAGAAAATTTAATCTATCACTAGATCATTTTCTAAAAATTCCTACACTTCAATTTCCTTCAATTGAGCATATTCTAGGTTTAAAATCTCACTTGTCACTTTTTCTTCTTTTAATTCTACCAAAATTTCGGCAGCATTTCCCCTTAAAATCGGACTAACCCAAATTTTTTTCCTGCAAGAAAATCAAGCCATCCAACCCATATTCAATCAAGTTCTACAACTTTTATGTTCAATTCAAGCTCAATTTCAATCAAGATTCCACTAAATTTCAAGAATTCTACTCCAAGAATCTTCAACCAAACAACATATAACACATGAAATTTCAAGGTTTAAATGCTATTTACTAGTCTATCTAACCACAAGAACACTTTATCTAGCAAGTAAATCTCCAATTCAAACTAAGTTCTCCAAGTAGTAGCAACAAGAATCTAGGTTTAAGCTTGCATAAAAGACTAATTAAAACTTGAAATTAGTAGGAAAAGTTCATAGTAAATACCTTAGATAAGCTTAGAACTTTGCTTAGGAAGGAAAGAAGCTCACTTTCTATGGTGGATTTGCCCAAAATTTGGAGAATAAGCTTCAAGAAGTTGAGAGCAAAATGAGAGGAAAAGAGAAAGAGAGATGGCCGGCCAAGAAGAAAGAAAAGAGAAAGAAATAGGCTAGGAAAAATGGAAAAGAAATAAAGAAAAGGTGGGAAAAAGATTAACCAATAAAAACATAACAAGAATAAAGTTAGATGTTAGTCTTTTAATGCAATAGTGGTTAACTTGGATCAATTTGATTGGTAGAACTTTTAATCTCTTATCACCTAATACTAGCAATATTATGGCACAAATTATTAAAGCAAAAAGAGAGGAAAATAGAGAGAGAAAGATCCGGCCATAAGGAGAGAAAAAGAAGAAAGAATTTCGGCCAAAAAGAAAAAGAAAAGAAAGAAGAATTTTCGGCCAAGAGAAAAAGAAAAGAGAGAAGAAATTTCAGCCAAGGAAAAGAAAATAAAGCAAGAAAATAAGTGAAATTTTTGAGTAAAATTGAGCTAAAATTCAAGTAGTCAAAAGACTAGAAAATAGTAGAATAAGCTAATCAAAATTTAAACACTAATATAAATTAAATGGTCAAATAAAATTATTCTAAATTTAGTACTTAGGTGTCCTTACTTAATAATGAAAATCTTAGTTAATTAACCTAATTAACTCAAGAAATCTTCCAACTAATAAATCAAGGATTAACACTTAACCCTAAATAAAAGAATGTCTCTTGTAAGTGCATTTTCTAGGGTGTTACACCCCTCCCTCACATTTAAGTCACACATTGTCCTCAATGCATGAAAGTACGAGTAAAAACAAAGAAAAAAGAAAGAAACTAAAACAAGTACTCCCATCTTCATAAGTGTTGCCTTTTGTTCCAAAATGATATTGCCACTAGTTGAAACACGAAATGCAGAAACAACTGTAGCACATCAGAATGAAAATCAAGCATTACATTACAAAAGTTAGTGAACACCAAAGTGAATAAACTAAGAATAAAAAGAAAAACATTCATACAATCCATTTTGACAAAGGAAAATAAAATAAATAAATAAATAAAAAGTCAAATAGAAAAATAAATAAAGAAAGAAATGAAGGCTTAGGATTCGGGTCAGTATGGTCTCCGAGTAGTCAACTCGTCCTCAAGTGAGGTCATCAACCCTTCTACTGAAGTCATCTGATCCTCTAATGTCTCCATCCTCCATTCTATCCTCTCCATGTCAACCCATGTATCGTGCATCTCTCCTAATATCGACTGTAACATGTCCTATACTGATGAAGAAATGGGGACTTTAGGATGATAACACTCCTAAAACTCTCGAATCTTCACACAAGAATCTTTTCCAAAAGGACCATCTTGAAGATCAAGGCGATAATCTAACCAAAACCTCCCGCAGATTTAAACTGAATTATCAAAGAACAATTTGACCCCGACCAAACCCGTTGATTGAAACCAAACTATGAAGAAAACCAAAGACCCTTATCAAACCTGTTGATTAAAACCCAAGGTATAGAATTGAACCTTCACAAGAATCACTCTTCAAAAGGCACACGAAAATTCTCATCCCAAGAACTAATGAAAATTCCTTACAAGGAGAAAACCAATTTCCATTGATTAAATCATAATTCTAAATCAATAATAATTAATAAAAACTCTACAATAACTAGCCTTATATAGGCATAAAAGTCCTAAGAAACAATTATGAAAATTAGAAAAACTATTACAATTGTCACGTCCCAAAATCGATAGCACGGGTGGGGTCGTGATTGTCGCACCCCGAAAAAGCGATCCGATCTAATGATCCTTTTCAAAAATTAAGTTTTTTGGAACAACCGTGTGCGTGTGTGGGAAAAAATCGAGTTTTTAGTGAAAAAGTGTTATTTTAGGAAAAATATTATTTTGGAAAACAAAAGAAGGCCGGGACTAAAAAATGCGATAGTTTGGTCAAATGGTTTGAAAAAGGGTTTTATTTAGAAAAATGGAGTCGCCACTTGGTATTGAGTTAGGGTGTACCAAGTCACCCGAAAAATCATTTAACAAAACAAGACAAAAATAAATTTTTTAGAAAAGATATTTGAAAACTCTTTTTCGACTCCGGTCTACGAAAAAAAGAGAGAAAAACATCCGAGAGTCACATTTGAAGAAAGGGAAGGCAAAGGCTCGCCCTTAAGGCACTCTTTCCACCTAGCCGAGACTAGTTGCGAGATTTAATTAAATTTTCCTAAATTAACCCTAAGTTCTATCGCTTTTGGATGTGTTTATATGAATTCAAATTCTAAATCTAAATGTGAATATAGAGAGGGTCGAAATGTCCTGTCGAGACTTGGTCGGGATTATCGCATTAATTGCAAAACCCGAATCGAGTTCTCGAGGGAGTCACAAGTGTCTATGCAAAATGAAATGCAAAAAGAAAAGAAAAATAGTAACTTAGATAATAAGTGGTTGAAGAAAGTGAGGATGCAACACAACGGGTACAAGTAACTAATAACTCGTGACTGAATGTTCCTATTCACGGAGGGGAGAACGGCATGTACGCCACCACTTCCTACGGAGTAGGCGACTATTTCTAGTCGGATCACACAAAATGACCTAAAAATCTAAGTGAAATGCAACCTAAATGTCATGCACTTTGAAATGCAAAATAATATAAATAATAAAATATATACATATAAAAATCATGCAAAATGAAAAAAAACTAAAAAAGTGTGTGTGGAAATGATGTAAAAGCACATAGATGTCACCTATCACTAAAATGCCCTAAGGGTCTGCGTTGGACTAGCCCTTTCTAGGGATTCCCACTAGCATTGGACTAGCGGGAAGCGAAAACCACAACTACCGTTGGACTAGTGAGTGACGGAAAAAAAAACTGATAAACATGAATTAAATAATAAAACATGAATCAAAAGCAAATAAATAATAAAGACATATAATAACGGTCAGGAGCACATAACAATTAGCATGATATCTAGATGCAAATCCTAAGGAAAGCGGTAAAATATATAAACACATAAGCACACAAAAGTATATAAGCCCTAACTATTACACCGGGGGATTCAATTTACAATTTAAGGGGAAAAAGTAAAAACACCTATCTATTACATAAATCTATCTAAGTGCACAATTTTGCTAAAATATGAGAAATGTAGCCTAACTATTACATTGCTAGTTAAATACAAAAATATTACACTTTTGCCAAAATAATGAAATTTGAAATTAAATAACGTAAAATACATAAATACACAAAAAAGCATGTAAACTAAAAAATATATGAAGAAACATGCATAAAAATCACATAAAGGCACATTGGGGCACATAAAGATGAAATTAATCAGAAATAGGGATACCTCTTGAAGACCCGGTGTAAATACTATAAAAAATGAACAAATAAGTCAAGGTACCACTATTTAAATGAATAAAGTATGAAATATATAAATACTAACAAATTAATGGAAAAATGTAAATCTTAGCAAACTAAGGGGGCAAATTATAAATTCTAACAAACTAAGGGGGCCAAAAATAAAATCTATAAAACTTAAAGGGTAAAATTAAAAAGAATCACATAAATGGGGGACAAAATTTGAAATTTCACACAAGTCTAATGGAAAATATGCAAATTAAAGCAAAATGAGGGAGGGGAAAAATAATCAATTCATCAACCTAAAGGACATAATTGTAATTAGCTAAAACTTAATTGAAAGACTAAAATTGGGGTCAACCTGTAATAAGGAGGGATTTAATTGCATAAAAATAACAAAAAATAGGGGATTTAGCATACTGGTTAAAGTCTAAGGACTAAGACTCAAATATTTATTACACATAAAATCAATTTACCAAAAATCCTAGACCTATAAACATGATTTCTAAAGTTTATGTCAGACAAACAGGATCAAACACCTCCTTTGTCTCAAATCATTTTCCTATCACCAGATGCTCATTATTCTCTCGTTTCTCTTCCCTTTTCTCTGTTTCCCCTGTTTCCTCCTTTTTGCTCTTTGCTCCATCTGATCTCCCTTCATCACTCTTTCCATTTCTCTCTTCAATCTTCTTCTTTTTGCTCTCCGTTCTTTCTCCCTCTCCCTCATTGTTCTCTCTTCTCCTTCATCTCTCATCGAGCTCTCTCTTCTCCTCCTCTTACCAATTTCTCTCTTCTTCTATTATCTGCCCCTCTCTTCTCTGTCTCTTTTTCTCTCTCTCTCTCTCATTCTTCAGCACTCTATTTCTTCATCTTTTTCTTCTTTCTCTCTTCCGACTGCTCTATCTCTCTTTCTCTCACTCTTTGTTTACTCTCCCTTTTTCTTTTTCTGTCTCTCACTGTCTCCCCTTTTTCTTTTATTCTCCATTCATGCACCATTCTGTCCATTTTTCTATGTTTCCTTTTTTTTTCTCAGCCGAAAATTGACGTAAGTTTTTCTCAAATTCTGCAATTGTGTTCCTCAATCCAATTCTAAAAATCCCTTTTTCTCCCCCAAAATCCCTCTAACAGCAAAGCAATAATCAACATTTAAGCCTAATTTCGGTGATTCAAATTTACTGAAATGAAATCAGAGGAGGGGGGCCGCGGACCAATTGGGTTTGGGAAGATAAAGGTGATTGATGTTGGAGAGTGGGGCTGGCGGTGGTATGGCTGTATGAGGCTAACTGACTAGAAGAAATGGTGATGGATAGGCCTATGTGGTAGTGTAGATGTGATGGGAGAAGCTGCAGGTTGTATCTTGAGACGACATGGTTGAGGGGTAATAGTTTCTTACTGGTTTGTGGTGAGTGAATTTCGTGGTTGAGTTTTGATTTGAGCAATGGTTTGTTTTCGTTTCTTTGTAGGTTGTGGTCAAGGCAAAAATGGCAATGGAAGATGTGCAGTTTTGGGTAGATTCTACTTGTTATTGGCCGAGAATTTGGTTGTCGTTGTGTTTGTTTGATTGACCAAGTTTTGTGTTGGGATTCGTGGGGAAGGATGGTGGTAGGGGAGATGGTAATGGCATGGTAATTTGGTGGGTGTGGAGAGAAAGGGATTGTTGCTATGGTTTCTGGTAGAGATACGGTGGTAAGGGATGTGAGGCGTGGTGATGGTAATGGTCGTTGATGGAGCAGGGGAGAGACTATGGTGATGGAGATGGAAGACGGGGTGCTATTTGGTTCTGGGAAAAATTACTGACCTAGTGGCATGATTTTGGATGATTGGTGAAGTGGCTGTAATGCGGGTCGAGGGCTCAGTGGTGAGTGAGGTGATTTTGATGGGTATTGTCTGATTGTGGTGGATGAAATTGGTGTTTCTGGTGGTGGAGGGAGGTGGTTGAGAGGGAGAGAAATGGTGGTTGTGAAGTTGGACAGAAGAACGGTTGAGAGAAGAAGAAGAACAAACAAGAAATAAAACAATCCCAGAAACATCGATTGAAGAAAAATCCAAGCAAAGAAAAAATTAAATCAAAATTCTAAGTAATTAACATACATAATCAGATTTTGCATAAAAGAATAATAGAAACATGGATAAAAAATGAGGAAAAAATCTTACCTGTTTAAGCCTGATGAACAGTAATCACCTTAGGTTGAAGATGAATAGTAATAAGGATAAAGAGAACGACGGCTCCTAGTGTGTGTTTTTGGGTGTCAATTGTGTGTTTTTGACCTTTAAAGCATAAAACTAAAAGTGTTTTTAGGGTTTTGGATTTTTTTTTTGTGTCCCCTTTTTCTGATTTAAGGAGGGGTATTCATAAGGCTAGTTGTCTGGTTAACAAGAATACTACAAAATAACAAAAATGCCACTGGTAATAAAAATTCTAATTTTATTTAAAAAAAATATTTTTTAACTCAAAATATTAAAAATTAACACAAAGAAATGGCAGTAAATTCCAAAATTTGCCAAAACATTGAAAGTATATTTCAAATTAAAAGTTAGAGCTTAAAACTGATCAAAAACGCGCTCAGGGTGTGAAATGACGATTTTGCCCCTAGACAACAAAAATACATAGAAAATAGGTATTGGCCTCGAAAAATTACCAAAAATTAAAAATAAGCTTAAAACCCTAGGAAATGCATTTATGACTTAAAAATTGACAAAAAATGAATTTAACCTGTAAAATAATGATTGCCCCTGGACAATGAAAATTCACAAAAAAAATAGCTATTGACCTCGAAAAATTACCAAAAATTAAAAATAAGCTTAAAACCCTAGGAAATGCATTTATGATGCAAAAACTGATGAAAAATGAATTTAAACTGTAAAATAACGATTTTGCCCTTGAATGTAGTATTTACAGAAAAAATAGCAATCGTCTTCGAAAAAATCAAGAAAATTTAGAAACATGCTTAAAGAATTATAAAAATAAATTTGGAATCTAAATTGAGTTAAAATGGTGTTCACGAGGTGAAATTACTCTTTTGCCCTTGTGCTAGTAAAAATATAAAAGAATACCAATTAAATTCACAAAATCATAAAAAAATTAACAAATTCGTATGAGAGTAAAAGTATGAATTTAAAACTCCCAAAGCTAATAGAAAAATATTTACGGATAAAAATTACTAATTTGCCCCCAAGATTATTGAAAATTAAAATTTGGCCCCAAAAATGTAAACATGCCCCCTAATGTTTGAAAATAAATAGTGTGTCAAAATTTGGTATCTACATACATCTTTTAGCATAATGACCTTTTTTACCACATTTTGTGCAAGTAACATTTTCCTTTATCCACTTTTTAACTTCTTTGTCTGTTCTTTTATTTTCTTTTTGTTTTTTATAATTTCTAAATTGTCTTTTATAGGGTTATCTCTCATTTTGATTTATCTTGGTTTTTCTTTGTTTTTTAACATTTTTAAGAGGAATTTGGTAAGCAAATTGTTCACAAAAATCTCCTAACTCATATTTTTGTTTATGTTTCTCTATTTGTGCTTTCAATTTCAAATCATTATAAATTTTTAAACCTTCTTTATTACATACTGAAATAATTTCACCATAAGTAAAATTATTGAAATTAATATTTACTTCATCAAACATAGATTTTAAATTTGTTCTAACCTTTTCACTAAATAATTTTGGTAATCTTGAAAACAATTTATCTTTCCAAAAACTTAATTGAGAATCATTTCTCATCATTACTTTTGATAAAAAGTATCCTTGTACCATCTAAAATGTGATAAAGTTGGACATTTTAGGTTCATTAATAATTCTGTATCATACTTTTGATACGCATTAGAATTATATCCAATAAAATGTTTGACTATAGTACAAATTAATGTAAAAACAGCATCTTCATATTCAATTGTTTGAGGTTGACTTGAAGATCCTGGTTCATTTTTTATTGGATTAATTTCAATTTTCTTATCATTTAGAATTTTTGTTCTTTGTTGTTCATTTAAATAACAATCCCACCATCCTTTTAATTATCCTGTGAAACCATTAGTTATGACATTTGCAGCATTTTTATTAGAAGTACCTTCATGTTTAAGAAGCAGCTAAGTATAAAAAATTCTCTCGGGTCCCTTCTCTCTCGGGTAACCTTTAACAACCTTTGGTTTTGAAATTTGAATTTTAGGTTGCCATTGGCAGCCATGGCTGCTTCTTGGCAGCCGTCCACCATCACTGAACATGTTCCTTCCAATCAACAACAGTCTCCTATGACTAAGAAGTCATTTGCTGAACTTTTTTCATGACAAAAAGTTTCAGACGATGTTTCTTTGCAGATTAAGAGTCCTTCTATGCATAAAGGAAAGGCTGCGATTTTCTTTTCCAAAGCAGAGATTGATAGAGTTGTAGCCCCATTCAAATTTGCTTTAGTTGGGAAATTTTCTCGTGGGAGACCCAAGCTGGAGGAGATTCGTAAGTTCATTGCAGTCTTAGACTTGAAGAGTGAAGTGAATGTTAGCCATCTCGATTATCGTCATGTGCTTCTTCGGTGCAACGCTGAAGCAGATTTTATGCGACTTTGGACAAAGAGTTTATGGTATGTGGGCAAGTTTCAAATGAGAATTTTTCGATGGAGTCCAGATTTTCATGTTGAGAAAGAAATGTCCTTGGTTCCTGTATGGTTTTCTTTGCCTTCTCTTCCGATTCATCTATTTAATAAGCACTGTTTATTTTCAATTGTGAATGTGGTGGGGACCCCTTTGTTTATAGATGCAGCCACTACTTCAATAACACGTCCGAGTGTTGCTAGAGTTTTTATAGAAGTAGATTTGTTAAAAACTTTATCGAATTGTGTGTGGATTGGTTTGGAAGGGGAGGCTGGTGGGTTTCGGCAGAATTTTGTCCCAGAATTCCTCCCATCGTATTGCAAGGCTTGCTGGAAAGTGGGTCATGCATAAGAAGAATGCAAGAAGGAGCTTGGTTTGGAAGGAGGACCTAAACGAAAATAGCAAGTAGCAGGCATTGGAGGTCACACACAATAGCAGTATGTTCCAGTGAAACAGAAGGAGATGGGTGCTCCAGTGGTTCAGGTTAATGAACGTGAGAAGGAAGTGGTGCTTACTTCAAGGGATGAGGTTTATAAAGGAGAAGGTAGTAAAACTCCTCCTGCTATCGATGTTTCTGATGAGAGGCAGATGATTCAGTAAGCAGTTACTCCAACAGTGGTTAAGTGTGGTCAAAAGTTTGATGTGAAGGGGGCTGCGAATGAGAGTGAGATTTCAACTATGGAAGCTAGAAGTCCTTGTCCAGATGTTCACGATGTGGAACACATGAACTCAGCTGACAGAAATGTAGTTAGACAGCCTCAAGGAGAGCTAATAATGCTGGCGGAGCAAATTTCTGGTGCTGGTCCAGAGGAGATACAATCGAAGGTTGATACAGGTCCAGAGCTTTCTGTGACTGCGATAGAGGCCTTCAATAATGACAAAGCAAATTTTCAGCAACATGCAGAGCTACTTGTTCCAGGGCAAGAAGATCCAACTGTATGGGTGCTGGGGGCTTTGGCTACAGATGTTGATATTTCAGATGAAGTTGCTGTCCAGCCAGATTTGGGAGGTGTGGTTCAGGTTCCGGAGTGCTCTTCAGCGGGCATTTTGGACTCTTCTCTTCATAACTTTCAGGAAGCTAGACGAGGTAATAAAGCCATTAGAGCTAAGTTCCCATCTAGTATGGAACTGCGCTCTATGGCAAAGACCTTCTCTAATTCTTTTCAATTACTTTCTGATGATTAAGTCACTTTTTTGGAACATTAGAGGGCTTGCTAAGCCTTCTCATTTTAGAAGGCTAAAAAAAATTAATTCGAGTTCATAATGTTCAATTTCTTGCTCTTTGTGAAACAAAAGTGTAGGCGCATAAAGTAGAGGGTTTTCGTGTCAAGTTAGGGTTTTCACATGCTTTGTGTAATTCGTTGGGTTCAATTTGGTTATTCTTTAATCAACCATTTAGTTATGTGGTTATTGGTGAAAGTGATCAGCATATTTCTTTGATAATTCAACATTCTCAGTTTGCATCTCCTGTGTTAGCATCTTTTGTGTATGCAAGGTGTACTGTGGTTGAAAGAGAATCCTTGTGGAATGGTTTATTGAGAGATAGAAGTAGTTATACTTGTTTGTGGATGGTCATGGGAGATTTTAATTTAATTCTTGATGCTCAGGAGAAAAAAGGTGGACGTGTATTTCAGGGGTCTGAGGTAGTTGAATTCTTAAATTTTTTATCTTCGACTAATTTAGTGGATGCAGGGTTTACAGGGTCTTCTTATACATGGTGCAATAACAGAGATGGGAGAGCTAAAATTTGGAAAAGGCTTGACCGTGTTTTGATCAGTGATGATTGGGGGAAGCAAGGAGAAGTGGTTTTAGTATCTCATTTGGCTAGACATCCTTCAGATCATGCCCCGTTACTGGTGTCCTCTGTTAGTGTATGCCCTAAAACCAAGATGGTTTAAGGTGTTTTGTTTTACACTTATTTATGTTATATTTATCCATGTGGTATTTTTCTTTATCATCTATACTTGTATTTCCATGTTACTTGTTTGATTGATAAAGTCCTTAGAATATTAACTGTGTATTAGAGATTGTAAGGGTTACAATTATGAGACTCTAATACATAAAGTCATATTCTTAAATATCCCTAGTCATAGTATTACTGAGATTGGACATCATTAATACGGATAGACTAGCACATACTTTGCCTCTACTTATGGTAAGTAGTAGTTGATCTCATTGACTATGGTGTGCATGACACTTAAGCTAGTATGTGGATGCTTGTTTGAGAACAAGTTCATTGGATTGATCCGCCAAGAGTTTCAACTATAGTGCCAATAGTTGAACTCTTAATGGCAATGGTGTAAGTGATCCTTAGACTTGAGATTACCATAGTATCTTGAGTGTGAATTGCTATACTTTGACTCTATTCCTCGGTGCCCGTAAAAGGGTAGCTCATAGGTTAGAGATTGGGTATAGTTTGAAGCATGGAAAGATAGTGAGTAATCAATATAGGATTCACCACTCCTTAATAGGAGAGTATATCCCTTAATGGCCACTTGTTGGAAATATTAACTCATAAATCTTCTGCAGAAGTGATAGTATAACTTGGAAGTAGTTTCAAGGTTATACATCATGGAGAGTTATATTTCTGGAACAAGAAAATGTAAATTAGTCATTTAAAAGTATGCACTATACTTTTAGACTAATTGGGATATAGTGTGGTGAAAGGATATTAATTACACGGTAACATTGTCATTGAAGGGTATGGTCTACCATATGACTTTCCTATTCACTTGGGTGGTCATGATGCATTGCTAGATGCCACTCATGATCTATAAGTATGAATTGATTAATTAGTGAATTAATAATAAATTAAAAGTGTTTAATTTATCTAGCTCAATTAATGAGTTATAGTTTATACTTATTGCCAACATGAATGGAACCTAATGGGTCACACACATAAAGAACAAAATCTTTGGGTTAAAATGTAATTAAGATAAGTATGAAATACTTATGGGGTTAATTTATGAGATAAATTAACTTAAAGGACTTGTTTATAAATATTCTAAGTCTTGCAGGAAATTTGTTTCCTAAAAGAAATAAAGTAACTAATTGGTTTCCTTATGGAATAGATTTCCTAAAGGAGAAGGATTAGCTTAAAGTAAGTTGCCTAAACCTTCTTGGTTTCTAATTAGCTTTATTTCCTAAAAGACTAGAATACTTCCTCTATAAATAGGTTCATGCTTTGACTCTTGAATTGTTATTGCTACACAAAAAAGAAAACTAGTGAGAGAAAATAGAAGAAAGAAAAGGCACGCCTCTTTCTCTCTCTCTAGGCGTCTCTCTCTCTCTCTCTCCTAAGGGTTAGGTTTTTCTTCTTCTTGTGTTCTTAATAATTCAAGGGAGCTAGCACTCAAAAGTCAAAGCAAGCAAGCTTACAAGGTTCCCAAAGAAGTTGTTCGTGTGGATATCGTTAGAGGCTCTACGCTTGGAGGGCTTTTCGTGGTAGATCAAACATCTTCTTCGAAGGATCTTTGCCTAGAAGCATAGAAATCTTCTGTGCTTAAGGTAATCTTCATGCAAACATCCTTGTTAATCATATAGATATGTCAAAGAGATCCATGGTTAAGGTAATAAATTTTTATTTTTCCGCTGCGTTACCTATGCTATTACCTAACATCCTCAGCTATAAGAACAGTTAGTAAGCCATGGCCGTTCAGATTTTTGAACATTTGGACTTCTCATTCGGGGTTTTTGTAGGTTGTTAAGGAAGCTTGGGAGGAGGAGGCAATGGGTTCTCCATTAGTGATCCTTGGTGTCAAGTTGAAACGAGTTAGATGGTTGTTGAGTAAATGGAACAAGGAGTGTTATGGAAATGTTTTTGCCAAAGTAAAGAGAGCGGAACAAAATCTTTTGGAGGCTGAAAATGAGGTTACCTTGCTAGAGTCTGAAGCTAATATGTCACGGTTATATGAAGCTCAAAATGATTTGCAGAATATTCTTGCAGTAGAGGAGAGGCTTTGGAAGCAGAAAGCACACATTAAATGGTTGGAGGTTGGGGACAATAACACAAAGTTTTTTTACTCTTTAGTAAGACAACGACGTATTCAATCCTTCATTCATAAAATAATGATTTTAGATGGGCATTGGGTTTCTTCAGAGAAGGAGATTGGGGAAGAGGCAGTGAAGTTTTTTAGGAATTTATTTGAAGTTGAAGATCAACCTTCTGATTACCAAGGGCTGAATATCGTGCCAAAGGAGATAACTGAGGAAGATAATATGCTACTTGAAGACTTTCCTTCTGTTGAAGAGGTCTTCCAAACAATAAAGGGTATGAATGGGGAGAGTGCAGCTGGTCCAGATAGGTTTACTGGAGAATTCTTTACAGCAGCTTGGGAGGTGATTGGAGAGGATGTGTATAAAGCAGTGGTGAGTTTTTTTGCTGGTGCTGATGTTCCTAGGAGTATTACTTCCACATCCATTATACTTCTACCAAAGGTTCAGTATCCTCAACAGTTTACGGAGTTTAGACCAATCAGCCTGTGCAATTTTATTAATAAAGTGATCTCAAAAATTTTAGCTGTTCATCTATCTGGAGTGTTGCCAAGAATAATTTCACCTCACAAAGTGGTTTTATCAAAGGAAGGCTTATAACAAATAATTTCTTATTGGCACAGCAGTTAATCTCAGGCATTGGTAAGAAAAATTTGGAGGGAAATGTGGCTTTGAAATTTGACATGGAGAAAGCTTATGATAGGGTGTCTTGGATCTTCTTGATTAGGGTGATGCGAAATTTTGGTTTTGGGGAAAGATGAATTGACATGATATGGAGACTCATTTCAAATGTTTGGTTTTTAGTTGTTATCAATGGCGCTTCAGTTGGTTTTTTCCATTCGACAAGGGGATTGCGTCAGGGAGCTCCTTTGTCCCCTCTTCTTTTTATTATTGGAGCAGAGGTTTTATCCGATACCTTAAATAATTTAATGGAGGATAGGAGGTTTGTGGGATTTAAGGTACCACGGAGGTGTCCTCAAGTGTCACATTTAGCATATGCTGATGATGTCTTAATTTTTTCATTAGCATCATGTAAATCCTTGAGGATGATTATGGCTTGTTTAGGAAGTTATGAGGAAATGTCGGGGCAAAAAATAAATAAATTCAAAAGCTATTTTTTGGTGGATCAGAAGTTGTCATCTATGAAAAGATAGAAAATTGCTCGGATTACAGGTTTTTCTAACAAGCCTTTTCCTATTAAATATTTGGGATGTCCATTATATGCAGGAAGGCGAAAATCTGAATTTTTTGGTGAAGTCACTCATTCCATTGTTAACCGGATTGCTTCTTGGAAGAATAATTTCCTATTAGTGGGAGGAAGATTGGTGCTTATCAAACATGTGTTAGCCTCTATTCTCACTCATTTGTTGGCTGCCTCAAATCCTCCTCAATCTGTTCTTAATATAATTGAGAAGGTTTTTTCTAAATTTCTTTGGTCGGCGAATTTAGATTCCAAGCACTATCATTGGATTAAATGGAGCAAGCTGTGTTATCCAGTGGATGAAGGAGGAGTAGGATTGCGATCTTTGTCAGAGGTTTTTTCAGCTTTCTCCTTGAAACTTTGGTGGAATTTTCATTCACAAAATTCCCTATTGGCGGTATTTATGAAAGCTAACTATTGCTCTCAACATCATCCTAATTTGGTTAGGGCCTCCATTGTTGCATCATTGACGTGGAAAAGAATGATCAATGTAAGATCCTCTGCTGAAAAATATATGTTTTGGTTATTAAGGTCAGGAAATTTCAGTTTCTGGTGTGATAATTGGCTTGGGTCAGGTCCACTCTGTTGGAGAGTTCCAGTTACTATTGAAAAGCATACAGTGTCGGATTTTGTGTTAAATGGCAGCTGGAATTATACTTTGTTGCAAAGATGGGTTCCCCCAGATATATTCCAGGAAATTTCCAGGTTTGCTATTCCTTCTACTGAATCGTCAGATTTGATGGTTTGGTCTTTGACTACAAGAGGTACTTTCTCAATATCTTCTGCATTTCAGTTGGTTCGTAGAATAGCACAAAAATCTTGGATTTTTGGTAAATTGTGGTTGTCTCAAGTTCCTCTGAAAGTTTCTTTTTTCATGTTAAGGCTTTTGTGCCACATATTGCCTATGCATGAGGTGCTATGTAGAATGGGTTTTTTTGGTCCATCCAAATGTTTTTGTTGTTGGGATTCATAAGAGGAATATATAAAGCATGTGTTTGTAGCAGGAGAAATTGCTAGCAAACTGTGGGACTTGTTTGGGAAGGATTTTTATGTGTCCATTTCAAGATTATCTATAAGGTTGTGTTTAGCTTCGTGGTGGCTTTCTAAGGGCGCAAATAAATATATGGAGTTTGTACTTCATGTTACACCTTTATTTATCCTTTGGCATATTTGGAATTGTCGTAACATGGCCTTTTATGAAGGTGGAAGAATGCATTGGAGGAAGATTTGGGTTCTAATCGCACGTGATATCAAAGCTTCTTTTCATATTAAATTTCCTAATGCGATATCTGTTGATATGGACTGGCAGGAGTTTGTTAGATTTCAATCAGCAAATCCTAGAAGGAAAAGGAACAGGTGGATAAAGTGGAGGAAGCCGCAGAGTGGAGACTTGTTATTAAATACTGATGGCTGTTCTAAAGGGAACCCAGGCCAAAGTGGAGGTGGTGGTATACTTAGAGACTCTCAAGGTAACTTTATTTTAGCTTATTCTTCTTACTTTGGCAATTTATCTAGTATGCAGGCAGAGGTAAAAGCGTTATTAGTGGGAGTTAGATTGTGTGAGGAGCATGGATATTCCAATATCCATGTGCAAATGGACTCAAAGGTATTGGTGGAAATGTTAAGTAGCAAAGCTGTAGTTCCTTGGTCAGTGTCTCTTGAGATGGAGAGTTTAAAGAGATACAACTTCGGGTCTATCTCTCATTGTTTCAGACAGGCTAATAAGGTGGCAGACATACTTGCAAATGAAGGATGTACATCCCAGTCTAGTCATGTTTATTTTAATGTTATAGAACTTCCTATATTAGCAATTGGAGAATTTAGAATGGATAGATTAGGAATGCCTTCATTGAGGCAAGGTTGAGTTTTATTATCGTCATGTATTAATTTTGTTTTTATTTTTTTGGAGGTAAGGTTTATGTCCCCCTCTATTTACTTTGTACTAGTTTTATTTTATTAATAAAATTTGGGGCTGGCATCCCCTCCCCGTGTACGGGGTTTGCCAAAAAAAAAAAAACCTTCATGTTTAAGAATTTGAGAATACATAATCATTTTTCGTAAGGTCTTTTGAATCATGTAATTTGACATACCATCTATATCCCATTCATATATTTCATTTCCTTTAAAACTTGCTTGTATATCATGTCTATATTTTTCTTCATGTAAAACATCTTGAGGACTTGGTCTTTTATAATAGAATGGTAAATCCCTATATATATATATGTGTGTGTGTGTGTGTGTGATTATACGTACATATGTACATATTG
The DNA here is from genome assembly GCA_024721245.1 of Mitragyna speciosa. Lineage (NCBI taxonomy): Eukaryota > Viridiplantae > Streptophyta > Magnoliopsida > Gentianales > Rubiaceae > Mitragyna > Mitragyna speciosa. The sequence continues at coordinate 12,718,608 of CM045559.1, forward strand.
GTATATATATGTATATATATATATATGTATGTACATATACATAATAAAGGGATATTATATATATAACTAAGAAAGAGTCCTATACGTATATGTTATATAAGTAAATATATATATAACATATTATATATAATATATATAGATAATATATATTATAATACATATAATACATATGTATGTATAATATATATAAATATATATTATATAATATATATTTATATATAAATATATGTATGTACGTATGTATACATACATATTTATGTACGTATAATATATTTATTATCTATATATATATTACATATATATTATATATATTATATGTATTATAATATATATAATATAATATATACATAGATAATATATATACATACATATATTTATATATATTATATTATATATACGCATGTTTGCATATATGTATGCATGCATGTACATACGTATGTATATACGTTTTTTTTTTTGTTTGGCAAAAACCCCGTACACGGGGAGAGGCGCCACCCTCAAATTTTATTAAAAGACTAATAAAAGAAATGAGGGGGACATAAACCTTACCTCAGAGAATACATGTGGAAAAATTAACAAAAAGAAACAAGGAGTACTACTCCCTTTACATTTAACACATCCTAAAGGAAACCACACCTAACTTATCTAGCCTTAGAGCACCTCTAACAATCTTAGGCAATTCATACCAATGCTGATAAATGGTAACACCAAGGTGAGAAGTCGCAACATGATATGATCCAAGGAGCTAACATATGTATATTAGACCAAGATGAACTTGAAAAGGAGACGTTCAAGGATGGATCAATTCTACATGTTTGCTGCTTGATGGTTTTACATGATTTTGAGCTTATCTACAAGTTTGAAGTTCACTTTAGTCAAGCTCACAAATTGGACCAAGGATTAGAGTATTGGCTATGGATCAAGTTCACTTACAAAGAAGGCTAAAGGTGGGTGGAACAAGCTGCCCTTGCTTGTGAATTAGCAAGTGTTGCAGGTTGGAGTTGCTATGTGGATGACTTTGAAGTGCCAAACCTTCTGACCGAACCCGCGCCATGAACCCACGCCATGTATAGGTGCCGCGAATACCATCAGAAGGCTCGTTCATGAAATGTTTGAAGTGCCAAACTTTCTGACCGATCCCGTGCCTTGTACTTGCGCCGCGGATAGGTGCCACGGGTACGATCAGAAAGTCCATTTAAGTTGTTTTATGCAATTTTTTGAGTTGTAATCTTTAGTAGTCGAGTGTTAGGTTACAACTAGGGTAAAGTACTTTCTTGGTTTATGTTTTTTGTGCCGCCCTATATAAGGGTTTCTTGTGAACAACATTAGACGACGTTTTATGATATTTTTGAGTGAATTCTCTTCAGAATTTTCTTGGTTCTTTGGTGATTGAGAACTGCCATAGGTCATCCAATCTCGCTTAGAGTTTCCTTTCGGTTTTGTTCAAGTTCTTTAGAGAATTAGGTTGAACGTTTGAACGCGCTCAATTCGGTTCATCTTGGTTTTTCTAGGATCAAGGGCATCTTCAAGGGAAAAATTAGAGCAACCTACTCCACGTCAAGGGTTCTTGGAAGATCCATCCAAAGGGTCTTGACTTCAACGAGTAGTAAGCCTAAAATCCAAGGGTCTTGGTAGTCTTCCGTACGCATGCGCGCATCACAACATTAGCAAGATGATTCGCAACCTGATTAGCCTCCCTATAACAATGCTGAACATCAACAAAATGATGCTCTAAATCAAACAGTTGATGAATCTCATTTGCAATAGACCAAGGATGTTGACACAAACATTGGATAATCTGAACTACCACCAAAGAATCACACTCCAATTGCAAAGAATTAAAACCACGCTCAATACACAAATTGATACCAACCAATAATGCCTTAGCTTCAGCTTGCATACTTGTAGTCATGTCAAAGGATGCTGAAAATGCAAAAATCATATTCCCCTAATGATCACGTAATATCCCTCCCCCACTAGCTCTCCCTAGATTCCCTTTTAAACATCCATCCGTATTTAGTTTTACAATATCCATCCTTGGCTTTACCCATTTAACCAATTTATATCTACTAATCTTCTTCATGGATGCCACCTTCTGATAAAAAACCCCCCAAGAATTCACCACAAGAGAGTTATGAGGAAATTTTAAATTAAATAGATTTTGTATATCTGATACGCACACAGTTGCGTGAACCCAAGAGACGCCTTGAAAAATCGACTAGTGCAATCCAACCAAGCTTGACTCCTTTGAAACTTGTCCAAAGACTCCAAGAAGAATTGGACCGTTGCTTGAATCTTCTTCAATGTGGCTTGAATACCTCTCCTAAGACACAAACCTAGACTCCTAACCAACAACGTGGATTAGACTCCTAGTCGATAGTCTTTCAGATTGGGGAAACAAACGAGTCAAGAGAAACTCCTAAGTGGAATTAACTTGATTGCAACAAATCCAACTTGCTGAATCAAGAGTTGTTCTTGAACCAAGAACCAAAAAACTCTCTGATGAGAAACACACTTTAATTTGGGCTGAATAATCTAATTTATTCAATTGTGAATAATAACCTTATAATAGGCTAATAGTCAATTACATCATAAAAGGAAAGAATCCTAGATAGGCACAATTACTAGCTAATCATGCCAAAACAAGATAAGCATTGAATCTGGATATAATTCTTAAAAGGAAAGAATCCTAGATAGGCACAATTACTAGCTAATCATGCCTAAATAAAAGAAACACTGAACTTGGATACTAATTCACAGTTAAACACACTACCAAAATAGAAAATAACATTATTAATTTGAATGGGCTGGCCGTGGCTAGTAAGAAGCCCAACTAAAGGTCCAAGTCTTCAATCAATGTCTTGTTGCTGTCGTGGGCTTCTCCCACCAATTGGACTCCTTGATCAGCTCCTTTGATCTTCCATCAAGCCAACCATTGATAATTATCTTAACATAGCCATCTTTGTACTCACTCTTGATCCACAACCAATGCATAAGCCTCGAATAGCAACCATGCACGTTTACTCCAATGATGATCAAATCCTCTTTAAGTCCAAAACATGTTAAGTGATGATCAAATCCATGCTTAGCTTGCTTAATTTGCATAGGCATCCTTGGATTCGCATCATTCCCTCCTTCCTTGTGAAGATTCGTCCTCGAATCATCTACAACATATAATTCAATATAAGTAACAATGGAATGTCTAGCCAAGCTAAAATACTTACCTTGCAACCTTAGACCGTAGGTGTGCGTATAAACATATTTAGAACAATCAAATCCACCTAGTAAGGCATTGCACAACATAGTCCAAATTTCAATGAATCCTAAGCTATAAAACCCAAATACATGCACTAAAGAAGCAAAAATCAATTCATATTTGAGAATAGCAAATGCTCCTTGATGCACATGATCTTTAAAAACACGAAAACATGACACATGTGTACTTGTCACACCAAACACACGTGACAAACATACATAAAAAGAAGGCAAATATTGAAAATTAGAAACCAGATAGAATGACTCAATAAGATTAACCCATGAATAAGGAATGAAACACAATAATGATGTAGAGATCAAGTCATGCATTAAATTGATAAACTCACTCCTATGAGCATAATCTTTAAATACATGGAAACATAATAACACGTAAGGATAAAATAGCGACCAACTATGAAAAGACAATAAATTTAAAAAATCAGATAAATAACATGACTCAAAACCAACCCTAGTAAGACATGAAAAGGTAAGTACCTCATGCAATGAATACTCCAAAACACAAACTAAAACAATTAGAAAATGGTTTTCAAACATAATCAAAACTATAAAACGGAATGTAGGTGCATGCAAGTATATTTTAACGCAATCGATGTTTCATAAGGAATCATGCAAATCACGATAAACTAAGATGCATGATCCACAATTATTAAAACCAACAACGACAATGTAACTCCCTAAAAGACCTAAGTCACAATTAGAATGTAACTCATGGTAGAACACTATATGCGTTGCATGCTTACTCATATTAACGCCATAGTCAAAATAAACATATCTACTATAGGCATACTTATCATTCACTAAAATATTGAAAGCATTACTTCCTCTCACAAGAAAGACTATAGGACAAAAAGCATGCATATATGCAGACATCTTAACACTAATGATAGAATCTAAAGAGTCATGTGAACTACGATGAGATATTATGGGCAATGCAAAATTATACTCACTACTACCAAAGTCAGAGTGAAGAAGATCATGCAAAGCTACACTATAAGGTAATTCACAAGTAAACTTAAAGCTAGAAAACCAATGTACACCATGCCACCAATCAAACACATCTAACGACCAATTCTTAATAATTGCATGAGAACCAAAACTTATTCCAACGTCTTCGTTAACCATCCATCAGGTCATGTCCTTGCTCCTTTTGCAGCCATTGGTATGGACATTGACAAGCAAAAGCAAATTGAAACTTAGCACCTTTTTGAGCGGTTATGGCTGGGGACATTGCACCTTGCAAGCTATCACCAAAATTCTACACAATGAGAATAAACACACTAGGGAAATATAAGTTAAGAGAGTTAGTGAATGAACAAAGAGGTTTTGGCCTCAAAATCAAAGCACTCCTTTCCTCACTTTTGATATCTTCCACTCTCTTCTCTTTTCCATTTATCTCAGAACTTTCCCACTCAATTTGTTTCACATGGCACTCATTTTGTTTCTTCTCAATACTCACACTCTTTTCTTCTACACACTCTTCTTTTTCTACACTTTTCTCGTTTGATTGTGTGCTCTTCCATTCCCTCTCTTGGCACTCTTTTGCAATTCTCTCTTGATCCTTAGTAGCCTCGAGTGATGACAAAGGTACTAGTATAAGCTTCCATCTAATCCATTTGAAAGAAACCCTATGATTTAGCTCATCATATATGGCTTTCTTATCCAATTGTCATGGATGCCCCAATACAAGATGACAAGTTTGGATGGGCACTACATCACATAAAATCTTGTCATGATACTCTCGAATAGTGAAACCCACCTCCACTTGCTTGGTAATCTCTAACTCTCCATGGTCAGTCAACCCTCGCAACTTGTATACATTTGGATGTCTTGATGTAGGTAATCCTAACTTCTCCACAAATAGAACACTAGCCATGTTAGCACAACTTCCAAGATTTATATACACACTACATAGCTTGTTGCTCACAATGCATCTAGTGTAGGATTTGCATTCAAGTTGTATTTCCTCTATGAACTCCTTAATTGGCAACTTATCTTTATGAACTCCTTGAACCCTCTTTTGGTCAGCAACACAGGCTTCATGTTGATCCATAATTCGCTTCACACATTCATCCACAGTAGCCATGCTCTTGCCTTTTACAGCTGAAGCAATATCATCCATATGGGCATATATACGCCTGAACTCATCCTGCATAGCCTTTATAGAGAACTCTAGGCTAGCAAACTTTTGCTCACTATGGTCAGACATTGTAATTTTACCTGCAAAATATGGTTAGATATACCAGAGAATAAGAAATAAAATTATCCTCACACACTCCCTTGTTGTTTTTCACTCAGTACTCGTGTTTCACACAAGATTAATTGGCTTTTTCTCAATGCTAGTCTCATCACTAAGCCTCTTAGCACTCTTGAGATATTTCTTTGCGTTCTTTGTTGAAGAACCAGCTCAATTGATCTCAACGAGTTAACAAAGTTAGCAATCAAGAAGAGTAATAATGATGTAGAATGCTTAGGAAAATGTTTGTTCCCACTAGAGGTCAAACGAACGAGATGACACTAATTTTAGATTCAAAGACTCAATTTGACACCCTAATGTGTGATTTGTACTTGTGTGAAATCTTGATTTTCAATAGCCCCTTGATAGAAAATAGTGTAAAACTTATTCTCATGCAGAAATAAAAAGTCAAGCAAGTAACTTCAAGATAATTTCAACCCAACAAGAGAGAAGTTCAAGAATTTTGGTAAGTTTTGTCAAGAGTTTGTTCAAGATTCAACTAAAACTACCCAAGAACTTCAAGAAACTTCCATAAATTTCAAGAAACAAATGCAAGCAAGCTGGACAGATTAAAGTTCACGAAATCTGGAAGCAAGAACAATTTTCCAGCAAGTTGTTTCTTCCCAAAAGTTAAGCCCTAGCTTTCAATAACCCAAGTTCTTCAAGTTAGTGTTCAAGAACCTCAACTAAGGACTCAAGAACTTCAAGAATTCAACAAGAACTTTCAAGAAAGCAATCTGAAATAATTTGGACAGAAAATTTCGTTCAAGACAAAGTTCAAGAAATTCAAGAACTTGACCAAGAACTTCAAGAATAACAACAACTCAACTTGTATACTTCAAGAACTATCAAGGTATGCCCAAGAAACACAATTTAATCCACCAAATTAACAAGAAACTCTACCAAAATACCAAGAAACAAGAAGAGCAGAATCTGGTCAATTAAACTTTCGTATGTGGCGTTGTTCTCTGTCCAATGATCTAGATCTTTCACCAGGTCTATTCGGTTCCACAAGGACAGTATTCCAGCCAAATATACTTCAGTTTAATTGGTTTAGTTCATGTGCTCGGCTTTTACTCCCTTCAAGCATGCCTTTTTTTTTCCTTTGGTGCATGGCTTTTTTTCACTCGTTGTGCACGACTTCTTTGCTTTCTGTTTTTTTTTTATCAAACGATTTTTTTTTACCAGAAAGAACAACCAACTTCAAGATCTTTGATTCAAGGCTTGTGATGACCAAGAATCAACCCCCTTGAATTCGGTTCTCACACAAGAATAGCAAACACAAACTTTAAATCAAGAACTATTACAAACAGTTAAGAATTCAAGTTTTAAACCACACAAAACCTAGAATTCTTGGTTGAATTAACTAAGAACGACTCTAATACAAAACCCTAAGTTGACACAGACAAAAAAATATGTGAAAAAGACAACAGCAAATGGACAAAAAAACAAAGAAAACTCAGACAGAAATAAGACACAAAACAATGTAGAAGAACAACAAGAAAGAAAAAAAAATGAATAAAAGAAGAGATTTATCCAAGATTCTCCAAAGAAAAATCTAGATTAAAAACCTAGAATTTTCAAGGACAAGCGGCTTTGATACCACTTGATATGCACACGGTTGCGAGAACCCAACAGACACCTTGAAAACTCGGGTAGTGCAATCCAACCAAGCTTGACTCCTTTGAAACTTGTCCAAAGACTCGAAGAAGAATTGGACCGTTGCTTGAATCTTCTTCAACGTGGCTTGCATACCTCTCCTAAGACACAAACCTAGACTCCTAACCAACAACATGGATTAGACTCCTAGTCGATAGTCTTTCAGATTGGGGAAACAAATGAGTCAAGAGAAAATCCTACGCGGAATTAACTTGATTGCAACAAGTCCAACTTGCTGAATCAAGAGCTGTTCTTGAACCAAGAACCAAGAAAACTCTCTGATGAGAAACACATTTTAATTTGGGCTGAATAATCTGATTTATTCAATTGTGAATAATATCCTTATAATAGACTAATAGTCAATTACATCATAAAAGGAAAGAATCCTAGATACGCACAATTACTAGCTAATCATGCCAAAACAAGATAAGCATTGAATCTGGACATAATTCTTAAAAGGAAAGAATCTTAGTTAGGCACAATTACTAGCTAATCATGCCTAAATAAAAGAAACACTAAACTTGGACACCAATTCATGGTTAAACACACTACCAAAATAGAAAATAACATTATTAATTTGAATGGTCAGGCTGTGGCTAGCAAGAAGCCCAACTAAAGGTCCAAGTCTTCAATCAATGTCTTGTTGCTGTCGTGGGCTTCTCCCACCAATTGGATTCCTTGATCAGCTCCTTTGATCATCCATCAAGCCAACCATTGATAATCATCTTAACATAGCCATCTTTGTACTCACTTTTGATCCACAACCAATGCATAAGCCTCGAATAGCAACCATGCACGTTTACTCCAATGATGATCAAATCCTCTTTAAGTCCAAAACGTGTTAAGTGATGATCAAATCCATGCTTAGCTTGCTTAATTTGCATAGGCAACCTTGGATTCGCATCAATATCTACAAAAATCCTATTACAAACCTCCTCTTGGGACACCTTTAAACCCTAAAAAATAGCTTGATTCCTTGCCTTCCATAAATGCCAACAGATCAGCAAAGGAGTAATATAGAGAACAAATTGTAAAAATTTATTTTTCCATTTAATAAACCACCATTCTAAAATCTGTAATCTTACTGAATTACCATGAGAAATCATCCCAACACTGTTACCAAAAAAATTCCATACCCAAGAAGCAATTTCACCCCTGCAAAAAATATGCTCCACATGCTCTTCACTCGCATTAGAGCAACAAAAGCATTAACACCAATTTTCCTAAGCACCGAATCCAGTGGAAGTCTATTTTTCAACAATCTCAACATAAAAAATGAAATTTTTGTAGGTAACTGTTCCAGCCAAATGGATTTCCAAACCAAGGAGCACAAACATTCTTGGTTATTCTACTTCAAGAAAACTATTCTGCTAAGAACTATTCCAATGTTTTAATGCAAATGCAATAATATGTTCTTTATTATTTTGTTTTTGTTTGAGAACACCACCATAACTAATGTCAGAAGCATCGGTTCAACAATTTTTGGCGCATGTGGATCAGGAAGAGTAAGGTTAGGTAAGTTTTTTGCGTGAAATTTAAGAGTTCGGACCATGGAAGTATGTTTATTAGTCCATGATGGAGGTGTCTTTTTAAGATGGTCATACAATGGTTTAGTAAGGTTGCTCAAATTTGGAATAAAGTCTAAAACATAGTTTAAGCAACCAAGAAATCTTTGAAGCTGTCGTTTTTCTAAGATCTGATCTGGGAATTTTTTCGCAAATTGAAGAGATCTTTGGATAGGAGTGATTGTTCCTTGAAAAATATTATGTCCAAGAAATCTAATTTTTGGCTGAAATAGACTAATTTTCTTTTGAGAGATAACTAGTCCATTGTTTTTTGTTTGGTGAAGGAAGGTGTTAAGGTGTTTGAAATGCTGATCAATAGAGTTGGAAAAGATTAAGACATCATCAATGTAAACAATGATGAGGGTTGAAAAAGGATTGAAAATGTCATTCATAATCCTCTGGAACTCTGAAGGAGCATTTTTTAAGCCAAAGGGCATGACATTCCATTCGTAGTGCCCAAATGGAACTATAAATTCTATTTTGTATCTATCCGAATGATGGATTTGAATCTGCCAAGATCCAGATTTCATGTCAAATTTTGAGAAGATCTTAGCAGCATGAAGCCTTTGTAGAAGATCTCTTTTATTTAGAATGGGATATCGAATCCATCTCAAGGCTTTGTTTAGGGACTTGTAATTGATAACAAGTCTGGGAACTCCTCTTTCAATTTCGGAGTTTTTGTTGACATAGAATCTCGGACAACTCCAAGGGGATTGACTTGGTCAGATAATACCCTTCTAAAGTAGATCATCGATTTTTTTCTTGCAATGTTGAAGAAGTTCTTGATTCATTTGTATGGGTCTAGCCTTTGTTGGAATTTGTCGTTCATCAAAATCCTTTTCATACGGTAGAGTTGTGATAGCCCCACCTTACCCAGAGGTGCACCAAAGGACTTAGCAGACTGCCTGCCTGGCTCTCGCCAGGACTCGAATCACGCACTCATTCAAATCATCCAAATGTGTGTATAACCCATAAGTACTTTAATATAAGTCAAATCAGCAATACAAGTATCTCTAAAAGGTATTACATCCCAAAATATATTTTACAAGAATAGCCTAAACAACTTGGCTATTAAAATATAAATAAAACATTTAACATGTCAAAATCTGCTTCTCCAGCTTTAATAGTACGAAAAACCTGGATAAAGAAAACAAATGAAAGGGATGAGCTATAATAGCCCAGTGAGTGCTCGAGTCATGCAGCCATACCAGAAATCCACTATTTTATTAAATAAAATAATTAACAAGTCAAATAAACAATGTATAAACAATTTAATTAACAAGTAGTCAATGGCGGATACAAGGCTCAACTATGGGAGCAAGCTCAACCGCAGGAGAAGCAAGTACTGAACATGTAACCACGATGTTGGGACCGAGATAATAACTCAGGTCCTCGCCAAGGATCATATCAGTATTAAAAAGCAAGTATCCTAACCACCATTCACCTTATAACCTCCGTACAGGCTACCACATCTAGAGAGTAATCTCGACCTTGGAGGGCCAACAAGCAAGCAAGAAAGTTCAATCTGGAGTTGGCCTCTTTGAGGATTCACAACTCAAGGGAAAGAACAACACGCCTTAAAACACCCAGCACCTTATATCCTCCCACGCACGACCGGGTTGACTAACTGTGAAGTAACAGTGAAGTTAGTCACGGAAGTCTCAAGCACAAATAACACATTGGGCAACAAAAGCATGTAACATATTGCGAAATAGATGCGGAAAAGTACACATCTTTCCTCAAGTAACACATTTCACCATATAATTATCTCAAGCATAACATAATATTTCATGCATCATGCACACATAGAGACACTCACCTGGTATGCTTAGGAAAATATTTCATAAAAAGGTCGAGATTCACTTTCGGATCCTGAGATTCACAAGAAATAGTCTAATGAAAACCCGATTAAAACCCTAAGTGAATTACTAAGAAAATTCAAGAAATAACCCAATTATTTCTAGGGTTTCATTTCTAGGTTTTTTTTTTAGAGTTTAGGGTTTTACCCTAGGGTTTAGGGTTTTAGATTTAGGGTTCTCTTGGTCCAGAAAATTTAATTCACCAATGGGTCATTCTCTTAAAATTTCTGCACACCAAATTCCCTAAATTTAGCATATTCTAGATTAAAATCTCACTTATCATTTTTTTCTTCTTTAATTCTACCGAAATTTCGGCAGCATCTCCCCTTAAAGATCGGACTACCCAAAATCTTTACCTGCAAGAAATCAACTAACCAATCCAATTTCCAACAAGTTCTATAGTTTCCATGTCTCAATCAAACCCAATTTCACTCAAAATTCCAATCAAATTCAAGATTTCAACTCCAAGTTTCTTCAACCATTCAACACATAATACATGAAATTTCAAGGTTTAAATACTATCTACTAGTCCATCTAACCAAGAAAACACTTGATTAACAAACAAAACTTCATTTCAAAACTTAAATCTTCAAGTTTAATAACAAGTATCTAGTATTAAACTTGCACAAAAGACTACTTAAAACTTGAAATAATAGCATAAGTTCATAGTAGATACCTCAATCAAGCTTAGATCTTTGCTTAGGAAGAAGAGGAGCTCACTTTCTATGGTGAAGATTGTCCAAAAATGGAGAGAAAATGTCAAGAAAATGAAAACAAAAGAGAGGAGAAGAGAGCATAGGGAGGGCTGGCCACTTGAGGGAAAAAGTGAGAAAGAAATAAGACAAGAAAGTAGAAAAGAAATAAAGAGAATAATGGGAAAAGTGCAGCCAATCATAGCAAGACAAGACTCATCCTAGGGTTTAGATATTTTGACATAATAGTTACTACTTGGTTAAATATGATTGGTGAAAATTTTAATCACTTATCTTCTCACTAATTTATAAGAGCTTTAGGGTACCATTCTTAAAGCAATATGTACAACATGCTATATCATAGAAGAAATCATACTAGGGTTTATTCTTCTAACTATTTTCGGTTTTCCTTTTTTTTTCTACTAATGGACATAACGTGAATTAAATGGTTTTGTATGAATTTCTAGGGTGTTACAAGAGTGACTATATGTTGTTTCCTATTCCAAAATGCTATTGGAATTTCCGAACATACTTGCTCCTGGAATTTTGTTTGAAGTGCTTGTATCCTTCTTTGAATATCCAGCTATTGAAGTTGTTCCTCAATACGTTTGTATTGAATTTCCTCCTTGAGGAAGTTTATTTGATTAGTTTTGAGAGAGATTTGATTCAAACCCTTGTGAAGTTTATATAATATATATATCTATATTATATATATAATATTATATATATATTATATGTATGTATGTATAAATATATTATATATAAATATATATTATATATATTTATATATAAATATATGTGTGTACATATGTATTCATGCATGTACATACGCATTTATGTACGTATAATATATTTATTATCTTTATATATATTATATTATATATATTATGTATATTATAATATATATATAATATGTATACATACGTATATTTATATATATTATATTATATATATTCATACGTATTACATGCATGTATAAATATATAAATATATATTATCTATATACATGTATGTATATATTATCTATACGTATGTATATAAATATAATATAATATACATACATATTACATACATGTATATAATATAATATATATAAATATATTATATATAAATATATAATATTTATAATGTAATATATAATATACTATAATAAACACATGGATGTACGTACGCACTTATGTACGTATAATATATTTATTATATATATATTATACGTACATATGCATGTATATATAATATATATAAATATATTTATATATAAGTATATATTATATATTATATATACTTATATATAAATATATGTATGTACATATGTATGCATGCATGAGTTTAACTAGGCCACATGTGGCGTGGGTTTGTGTTAATTTGGACCTTACCGAAGAACATCCTTCTAGACTATGGATTGGAGTTGGTCAAGATGGCTTTTGGCAAAAGACTGGGTATAATGAAATGCCTCGTTATTGTACAATTTGCAGCAGGCAAGGCCATGCAAATCTTGACTGTAGACGAAACAAGCAAATCCAGATGGACAAGGTTCAATAGAAGAATGGCTTTTCTATAGCCTACGTACCTGTTACCCAAGAAAATGAGCAACTGCAGGAGGTTATAGGAGGATCCCAAGCGCAGGACGTTCATAAACAGATTACTGGTGACGTAGAAACTGAACACATTCCTACAGCAGTTGTAGTCAATGCTGCAGAAGCAGTTGTAGTCAATGCTGTGCAGCAGCAGCAGCCTGATGAATGTAAGGAGAAGGAGACGGCAATGGTGCTAGTCGAAGATGCAATGGTGCAGGTGGAAGAAGTCACGGTGGTTTCTGAAGTTGGTGCAGATGTTTGTGGTGCAAGGGAGAGGCCTTCTTTCTCTCAGAAACAACTGGGAGCATTTGCTGATGATACTAAGATTGGTAGAGTCGAATCTGGTCCAGATCATTCCTCATCTTTTTCAGACTCGGAACAGCTACATTCCAACCAACCAGCTGATTTGTCTCTTCAATCTCTTAAAGAATTCAACGTGCTCATAGGAAGAAAACTACCCAAATATATTGATGATGAAGGTTTCATGAAGGTGGAGTCAAAAAAATCCAGGAAGAGAAGAGACTACATACGGTTTCCTCGCCAAATACTTACAAGCAAGCTTCCAAAGCTTTTGGAGATTTTTCCTCTTTGGTTCATAATGAGTAATTTTCTCATATGGAATATAAGGGAGCGAATGGGTAAGTCTTCTATCCTGTCGTTTGAAAATGTTGATTAGGATTCATAATATTTCATTTATAGTTTTGCTTGAACCTCTAGCAGCTGTAGAGAAAGTTGAATACTTGCGGGTTAGGCTTTCCTTTGATTATTGCCTTTTTAATGTTTCGAATAAAATCTAATTTTTTGGAAGAATGGTTTTCATGTGAATGTTTTAATGAATAATGAGCAATTGATGCATCTCATGTTGGCTAAGGATGATTGGAGTCAAATGACTAATGCAACTTTTGTTTATGCTAAGAGTACTAGAGTGGGAAGGAGGCAGTTATGGGAGGATCTTGTTCAATTGGGGTCTGGAATTAGATAAGCCTTGGTTGGTTGGGGGTGACTTTAATGTAATTAGATCACTTGAGGAGTACTCGGGATCGGCAGGGCAAGATATAGGGGCTATGGAAGATTTTAATGATACAATTTCTACTTGTGGGTTGTTGGAATTGCCTTTTTTAGGTAGCCTATACACATGGTCTAGGATCAAAACAAGATCAAGAATATGGAAGTGTCTGGATAGGTTGCTTGGAAATCACCAATGGTTGCAATGTTTGCCGAATTCTTCAGTATTTCATCTAAATAAAGTTACCTCAGATCATTCGCCACTCTTGCTTAAGCCAATGGTAAGTTGCTCTTCAATACCAAAGGCTTTTAAGTTTCAAAAGATGTGGGTATCGCATGTGTCTTTTTATGATGTAGTGAAAGATTCTCGGAGCTTGCCAGTGGATGGATATGGGATGTATGCTTTTGCATTTAAATTGAAGCGTCTGAAAATAGCTTTGAGGGAATGGAACAAAAAGCATTTTGGAGACATATTTCAAAGTGTTAAAAAGTAGGAAGAGATAGTGAAGCAGAAGGAAATAAACTATGAAGTTCAGAACACGGAAGATGCTAGATCTGAGCCTACACTTAGCTCAAGCTCAATTGTTGCAACATTTAAAATAGGAGGAGGCTTATTGTCAACAAAAGGCAAGAATAAAGTGGTTGAAAGAGGGTGAGCATAATACTAGGTTTTTTCATGCTTTAGTCCAAGAGAAGCGTAGAAAATTGAGAATTTCTCGTATAAAGAATTCAGAGGGGCATTGGATTGATGATGAAGACAGTATTGGCAATGAGGCAGAGGGGTTTTTCAAATAGTTGCTGACTATAGAACGGGGGCATGGGGCTGAGGACTTGGTGAACTTCATACCTCAACTGGTGATGCCAGTCTCAAAATGAGCAGTTGTGAGCTGCTGTTTCCAAGGAAGAACTTCATGGGGTAGTGTGTGGTATGGATAGAAATAGTGCTCCAGAGCCTAATGGTTTTACTGGTGAGTTTTTTATTCATTGTTGGGAGATTATTTTAGATGATTTGCTTCATGCTGTGTGGGATTTTATGGCTAGGGTACCTATTCCTAAAGGCATTGCTAGTTCCCTTATTGTTTTGATTCCCAAGAAACCAAACTCTTTATCTTTTGCAGATTATCGTCTTATTTGTTTAGGCACTTTTACTAATAAAGTTTTCTCTAAGATTTTAGCAAACAAGATGAGGGGGTTGCTCCCTTCCCTTATTTCACCAGAGCAATCTGCTTTTGTGAAAGGTAAGGAAATTGCAGATAATGGCACAGGAGGTGGTGGCCTCGATTGATAAGAAGACCAGGGGACATAATTGCTTATTCAAATTGGACATGATGAAGGCATTTGACAGGGTATCTTGGGAATTCTTGCAGCTTGTACTAAGGCGTTTTGGATTTGCAGAACATTTTATCCAATTGGTGATGGGTAATCTTTCTCAAAGCTCGTTTTCAATTCTCATTAATGGAAGGTCTTTTGGCTTTTTCCAGGCTTCAAGAGGAATAAAGCAAGGAGATCCTTTATCACCCATTCTATTTATTCTAGTGGCTGAAGTTTTCAGTAGAGGTCTTAAGAAAAGGGTGGAGGAAAAGAAGATAGAGCATTTTGCTTTGCCAAGAGGATGTCCAGTCATTACACATTTAGCTTTTGCTGATGATGTTATGATTTTCTTGAAGGGTAATAGAAGATCCATCAGGAATTTCATGAGCTTTCTAGAAGATTATCAAGAGGGTTCGTGGCAGAAGATAAATAAGTCAAAAAGTTTTTTTGTTGCTGGAAAAAGGTGTGGAAGTGGGCAGAAACAAATGATTGAGAGATTGACTGGAATGAAGAAATTTGATTTTCCCATTACATATTTGGGTTGTAGGCTGTTCAAAGGTAGAAGAAAGGCAATATTTTTCCATTTTATTATTGACAAGTTTGTTGCAAAAATTGCAGGATGGAAGAAGAAACTGCTATCACAGGGGGGAAGATTACTCTTAATTAAACAACTGCTCTCAGCAATTCCAATTCACGTGTTGGCAGTTATGACACCACCAAAGCAGATTAGCAAAAGAATTCAAAAGATGATGACTGATTTTTTTTGGGGTTCGGAGGTGACCAAAAAGAGGCATTGGGTAGCTTGGAAAGAGTTATGCCTTCCAGAAGCTGAAGGTGGGCTTGGGGTTAGACGAATAGAGGACATGGTGACAGCATTTAGTTGCAAGCTCTGTTGGAAACTTTATCAAAATAGTTCTTTGTGGGCCACATTTATGTTTGCAAAATATGGTAGCTTGGATAGTTTTCAACATCACCAAATTGCCTCGAATATTTGGAAGAGAATGATTGAGGTAAAGGACATATTTCAAGATAGCATGGAGATTATTGGGAATGAGATAGTGTGGAAATCTACTTCCAATGGAGATTTTTCCAGTTCTTCAGCATGGAATATAATTAGAGAGAAACGTGCTATCCAGGCTTCTAGAAAGTTGATATGGATGCCTTGCTTACCAAGTAAGATATCAGTTTTTATGTGAAAATTATTGAATGATTTTTTGCCTTTCCCTGATATTCTATATAAACTTGGTTTTTGCATGCCTTCAAAATGTTATTTTTGTGGAGTTCAGGGGGAAATATTGGATCATGTTTTTTCTGACTGTAGTGTGGCAGATTTAGTTTGGAGGTTTTTTGAAAGCTTGTAGCAAAATACAGCAGACTCTGCTAGATATAACTCAAGCCTGGCCATTGAGACAACAATCCTTCGATGACAGTAAACTAGTAAGTAAGGGGTTGGTTAACCGGTTACTACCTAAAAAGGAGCGTATGTCTACTCTGGTTTGGTGAAAATTTCCTCAGAAGGACTATGTCAAACTAAATGTAGATGGATCATCTAGAGGTAATCCAGGTCATGCAAGGGGAGAAGGTATTATTCGAGATGAGAAGGGTGAGGTATTGGTTGCCTTCTCTTCTTATTTTGGCATATTGACGAATATGGAAGCAGAATGTCTGGCGCTATTGGAAGGAATTAAATTGAGCATACAACATAATTTTAAGCAGGTGGAGATTGAGACGAATTCACAGGCATTGTTTTGCATGCTAAAAGGGGAGTGGGGAATTCCTTGGAAGATCAAAGCAGCAGTTACGGAAATAACGTCTTTTTCTTTAGATAATATTTTCCTTTTTTCTCATGTATTTAGGGAAGCAAATGCAGTAGCAAATTCCTTAGCTTTGTTAGCGAGTGGAGGTATCAGTCAGCATTATGTTGGAATGTCTGACTGATAATCCTTTAGCTACACTAGGGATACTTAGGCAAGTGCACCTATCGTTTCCAGTAGTATAGTGTATAGGAGTACCGAGTGTCGATCCCACAGAGACTATGTGAGTACTAGTACTAACCTTCTTTTTATTATCTAACCTCACAAAGCGAATGACGAATTTATTGGAAATACAAATTAACTAAACTAATTACCTAATTAAAGCAGAATCTAAAATTCAGTAGAGAGAATGGATAAAAGTAGAGGCGAATCTAGATGAAGAATACCCTAAACCAAGTATGCTAAGACTATACCTTGATTAATGAATAGCCCAATCACTTAGACCCTAGAATCCCTTAATTAAGTTTAATCTTTCTCAAGTATTAACCTCTATCCCCTTGGTTGATTGATTGGAATCTCTTCTCAATCAAAACCCCGAAGAGAAGCATTAAAGCCCTATGGATTCTATGGTTTTGGCTAGGTTTGAATCTAACCAGGGAGACTCATGTTATTCTATTTCTAGCAACACATGCAAGCCTCTTTATTCAAGAGATGATCTAATCAAATAGGTGATTTCTCAATCTACCTATATGAAATCAATATTGAATCTAAGGATGCATGCAAATCCCAATTCAATAACCAATAAACTCAAGAATAAATCTAAGACAAAAATTGAGAATTCATTAACTAAAGATTCAAATCATAGTCATAGAAAGGTAGGGTTCATCCCATCCAAATTATTCACAACTCAATCATATATGTACAAGAATAAATCCAACAAAATACAAGAAAATAATGGAAAAACTCATTCTCATGTAATTCTCTTGATTCCTCCCTTGCATCTTGATGAATCCTTCTTGCTTTGTACTATGGAAGCCCTTGAGTTGCCCCTCCACTCTTGCTTTCTTCTCTCTACATCCCTCTAGATGTGTGTAAAAGTGTGTTTCTTGTACCTTAAAACCCCAAAGAAACCACCTATTTCCTTCCCCAAGGAGGTAGGGCTCTCCCTTCAAAAGATTCACCCAAAAGTCTTAAAAATGCGACATTCCATAACTAGGCCGTGGCTAAGGCCATGGCACGGCCTTACCCGCAGCCTTGTGTCCTCCTTTTCTGACCAAGGCCGCACCCCAGGTCGTGGCAAGGCCTTACCCGCGGCCTTGGTCAAAATGTTTCACTTCTCTTCTATGCAAAATTTCACCTTGGAAACGGCCGAACTAGCTTTTCCTCAAAACATAAAAGTTTTAGCCCTTTGAATAATATTTCCAAATCAACAAGAATCACATCATTTAAAGCTCTGTACGCTAAGATATAGCTGAAATACTAAGAACTGGTCGGAACAGTACTGCAGTACAAATATGCTTCAATAACTTAGAATTTTAACCTTGGAAACTTAAGAACTGGACTTTGATGTCTTCATATGAATTGTAGATCATTGTCTTATCTTAAAAATGCTTCATGAATCACCTTAATCCAATAACTCGAGCTCAAGTTATTTCGAAATCACTGAAATATGTCCAGGCTACCAAACCGTTTCTTTTCCAATTCTTCTTCGCCTATTGCTTCTTTGCATCATTTTGAGGGTTTCTTGACTTTAACTCATCACCAACTTCAAATCACCTCAAAATATCATCCAATTGGCATCCAAATTGATCCAAATTGGTGATGCAATGTGCAAATCCTACGAAAATGATACAAATCACATGTGAATCACACCTTTATACAATTTGGTATTCAAATCACAAATGAGAAGAAATAGCTAAGAAATAGAGGAAAACTCATAAAAAAAACCTAAAAACCTACCCTAAAAACCTACTATAAACTAATGTACTATAGCACTTATCAATTCCCCCACACTTAAGCCATTGCTTGTCCTCAAGCAATGAACCGTACAAAACTCAAAACAATGACATAACCAAAGTAAAAGCAAAACATACATCTCCAAGAACAACTTCTTAACAACCATGAAACACAATTATGCAATCATCCATCTTATTTTAAATACTCATCATATCAAGTAAAGGAGAAAGAATTATACGTCAATTAAACAAGTTCAGTTCCATTTCTCTACTGTATTCGAAACTCATAAGTAAGCAGATCATATAGCTAACAAGTACAACTATACACCCATGATCCATTCATTTTTCACAAATAGGGACTTTTTCTTCTTAAACTTAGCCTTAACTTAGAACATGAAGTTGCCTTTTTACGCGAAGATTGACATTGGTCAGATGAAGATCCCCGGTTACTCAGCACTTCATCTGTCTAAGCTGCTATGCTTACTCATAATTCCAGCACCTTTTTACACGAAAGTCGACATTGACCAGATGAAGACCCCCGGTTACTCAATACTAAAACTAGAGGAGTAGAACCTAAGCTTAATTACTCTTTTCTTCTTTTCAACAAAATTTTTTTTCAAATAAGCTCATTTAGTCCCTTTTCCCTAACACATTACCAATCATAGGCATAAGTCATACCAAAAAGCTAATTCACTACTTAACTCATGACGAAAAACAAATGAAGTGGAGAAACTTCACTAAACTCAAAAAAATTCAGCATAATTCAATCTACTTTATCTAATATAATTTCTTCAAAATAAACTTCAAAATTACACAATCACATCTCCCTAGTCAATTAAGAAGAAGCTTCTCAAAAATGCACATAATTACTCTACTTGGGAAGGAAAAATTGACAACTAACGAGTTAAATAGATAATTACTTTCATAGAACTCAAAATAAAAAAATTAACAACCACATCAAACAATCAATTTCCAACAAATTGACCAACAAGTAGCACACACACCACGACAAAATTAAACTCCCCCCCACACTTAAATCACACATTGTCCCCAATGTGTGAAAAGGCAAGGAAAAGAAGGAAAAGAAAAGAAAAGAACCAATACTCCCCTTGTCGTTACTAAACTATTTAGCTCATTAGATGTGATAAGTGTTAAAGTGAACTAGTTTTTTAGGTTAGGTTTTTAGGGTTTTCTATGAGTTTTTCTCTAGTTCTTAGCTATTTCTTCTCTTTTATGATTTTAATGCCAAATTGTGTAAATGTATGATTTAAAAGTGTTTTTACACCATTTTGTAGGGTTTTGATAGCTTCAACTCGATTTCAATTGATTGGAGTGCAATGAAGAAATAGGCAAAGAAGAATTGGAATGGAAACAGTTTGGCAGCTTGGACATATTTCAGTATTTTGGTCATAGCTAGAGCTAGAGACATTGGATTGGGATGAATCTTGAAGTATTTTGAAGCTAAGACAATTTTCTACAATTCATAGGAAGACATCAAAGTCTAGTTCTCACGTTTCAATGGTCAAAATCCTAAGTTACTGAAGCACATTTGCACTGCAAGGCTGTTCCGACCAGTTCTTAGTATTTTGAGTATATCTCTGGTTACAGAGCTCTAAATGACGTGATTTTTGATGTTTTGGAAAGCTATCTCAAGGGGCTACAACTTTTGTGTTTTAAGAAAAAGCTAATTCGGCTGCCTTTGAGGCCAAATCTGACGTAGACAAACCACATGACAACCCGCACGCGATTTGTGCTGCGGTTTCCATTCAGAAGTTAAGTGAACAACCCGCGCGACAACCCGCGCGCGGTTTATGCCGCGGTTTCTTCACAGAATCTGCAGCGTATTTAGCAGCTGAACTGGCCATTTTGACGGAATATAGAACCCTAACTCTAGAGAAAACACACACACGCCGCACACACCTCAAAAACACATATTTTGCATATCTAGAGTGATGTAGGGAGGAGAAAGCAAGAGTAGAGGGACAACTCAAGGGCTTCAATGGTGAAAGCAAGAAGATTTTATCAAGATGCAAGGGAGGATTCAAGGGGGCTGCATGAGAATGAGCTTTCTCTTTCTTTCTTGTCTTTTGTTAATTTTATTCTTGTAATTATGAATTGAGTTTATGATTTAGATGGGATGAACCCTAAATTCTTATGTCTATAATTTTATTCTTGGCTTAATGAAAGACCCACTTTGTTCTTAGATTTATTCATGAGTTTATTTGTGTTTTGGATTGGGATTTGCATGCATCCTTCAATTCAAGTATTGATTTTGTATGGGTATATCGAGAGATTGCACATATGATTAGATCACTTTATGAATAGAGAGAACTTGAATGAATTGCTAGAGATAGGATTACATGAGTTCTTCCTAAGTTGAGTTTTAGGATTAAAGCTCAACTACAAATAGAGTCCATTGATTAGAAATTGCATCTTTTAGGGGTTTTAATTGAGAAGAGATTCCAATTAATCAACCGAGAAGGTAGGAATTGTTTCACTTGAGAAAGGATATAATTCACATTAGGGATTCTAGGGTCTAAGCAATTGGGTTAATCATTAATCAAGTTAGAGTCTTGGCATGTTGGTTTAGGGGAATTCTTCATCTAAATTCACCTCTACTTTTGTCCATTCTCTCTACTAAATTCTATATTGTCATTTAGTTAGATAATTAGTTTTAGCTAATTTGTATTTTCATTTAATTCGTCATTCACTTTGTGAGGTTAGATAATAGAAAGAAGTTAGTACTAGTACTCACATAGTCCCTGAGGGATCGACACTCGGTACTCCTGTACACTATACTACTAGGAACGATAGGTGTACTTGCCTAAAGTATCCATAGTATAGCGAAACGGATATCAAGATGCATGCCAAAATGTAATAAAAATCCTGAAAATAAAAATAATACCCACAGACCCAGAAAGAACTAAATAAAGAAAAAGAAAGGAGAATGACATAAAGCATTTAAAAGCCATCGGTGCCAATGCATCATCTCCACTCTTGTCTTAGCACCATTGGATGATTTACTTTGTACTTTTGCCATTGTACCTACACTCCAAGAAAATGAAATATCAAACCAAGGTGCAATGGAAGTCATTTCCTTAACCAATGAAAGCACGTAAGAAGCTCACAACGCCCATGTAAAGCTCAAAGTATACCCCCACACTTAATTAGTTGTAATCCCATAAACCATGTAGTAGCATAGTCAAAAAGACCACTAAATATACATGCAAGTTGCTATTGAAACCATAAAAGCATATTGCCAATTACCAAGCAAATGAACAACAATGCTCAAACATAATGCAATTCACTTAATAATAGCAATTCTTCCTTAAATAGCAACTTAACAAATATAAATCATGTGTCATGAATGTCTACTATGACAACTACTAAAACATGAATTACCACTAATAAAGGAATAATCAATAAAGCATACAAATAAGAGGTGGGGATGTAAGGGTTGGGGGGAAGAATGATGCTTCAAATACAAAAAATCAACTCCCAAACAACCTAAGCACTTCAAAACTAAGCAAAAGGGAAATTTTTACATGAAAATCACACAAGATAAGCAATGGAATACAAAAATCAAAGAAAAACTCCCTCTTGCTCACGTTATTTTCGATTGCTATGGTTGTGAGCTTCACCCCTTTTCTGGAGGTTTGCAAAACAAACATCAAACAAACTAATTAAAATAATCCTACTAAACTTGAAAACAACTAAAAGTACTAAAATACTAAAGTAAAAGTTGGGTTGCCTCCCAACAAGCGCTTGTTTAATGTCGTTAGCTTGACGCCATCAAGTGGTATCATGTGACCCCCTGATGAAAAACCTCTTCGGCCCACTCCTTCCTCCTTTTGGGCCATTGGATCTCAATCGTCGGATGGCTATCATAGTCAGCCCTCTGTAACTCATCACTTTCTTGCTGTGACGGTGGCACCATCATGATAAAATGGCATTCCTTCATTGTGGCCTTGCCCTCAAATTCCTCAAATCTCCTCTTACATGCAATGTTATTATCATGAACTCCATAGTGAGAAGGAACCTGCAAAATGTCAGTACCACAAAGAAGATTTATGTATAAAGGCTTAAAATTATACACATGAGGTGCCTCCTGTGGAATAGAAATTGCAATTGAAAGTGAAGATGTTCCTATTTCAAATGTTTCACTAAGTATCTCATCCTCACTTACAACCACTACCTCACTCTCTTTTACTACTTCAACACCCTCATGTTCTTCCCTTTTAATCACTATCAGAGGTGCACTCAATTGATCACCATAATCATTATGAATAACTTCTACTTGTCCACCAGGATTAAATTCAGTGTCATTCAATATCTCATATGGATGCCTAGTGTTCATAGCTTCAGTGATTTGTCCTACGAGACTCTCAATAGCTTTGGTGATAGCAACAAGTTTTTCTCCCGTTTTCTCAATTTCAGACTCTATTTTATCCATTCTATCATTCGATGCTTTCATAAAATTCACAACTGCCAATTCTAACTCAGGGTTAGACTCTACAGGGGAAGGATACGATTCAAACATATACTCTTCTACTCTATCATGGGCTAATTCCCAAGCATGGTTTTGTGGGTTCCCTTGTTCCTCCCATCCAAAAGATGAATGATCCCACCACCCCAAGTTATAAGTATTGGGATAGGAATCATAAAGAGGGGGATGGGTGTAAATATCATCATAAGGTACTTGTCTAGAATGGAAACACTCATAAGACTCATGATTTCCACCACAACAAGTACAAACAATAACACAACCCTGGGAATAAGAGGAACTACACTTAAACCGCTCATTATTTTTATTGACAATATCATTAATTAGCATCTCAAGAGCACTTAATTTATCCATACCTGTAGACTCCACAGTATTACCTTGTTCATTGGCCCAATTGTAATAGTACTCAGCCATCTTCAAGAAAAGTCGCAAAACGAGATCCCCAAAAATGCCGACTACAAAGAAAAATCAAATAAAAATTAAGTAACAAAAATTAAACAAAATAGCTAGAATAAGCATAAAGAGAAACAAAATGGTTAGAGTAATAAAAATATAACTTTCCTAATATCCTAGTCCCCGGCAACGGCGCCAAAAACTTGATAATCCTTTAGCTACACTAGGGATCCTTAGGCAAGTGCACCTATCGTTTCCAGTAGTATAGTGTATAGGAGTACCGAGTGTCGATCCCACAGGGACTATGTGAGTACTAGTACTAACCTTCTTTTTATTATCTAACCTCACAAAGCGGATGACGAATTTATTGGAAATACAAATTAACTAAACTAATTACCTAATTAAAGCACAATCTAAAATTCAGTAGAGAGAATGGACAAAAGTAGAGGCGAATCTAGATGAAGAATACCCTGAACCAAGTATGCTAAGACTATACCTTGATTAATGAATAGCCCAATCACTTAGACCCTAGAATCCCTTAATTAGGTTTAATCTTTCTCAAGTATTAACCTCTATCCCCTTGGTTGATTGATTAGAATCTCTTCTCAATCAAAACCTCGAAGAGAAGCATTAAAGTTCTATGAATTCTATGGTTTTGGCTAGGTTTGAATCTAACTGGGGAGACTCATGTTATTCTATTTTTAGCAACAGATGCAAGCCTCTTTATTCAAGAGATGATCTAATCAAATAGGTGATTTCTCAATCTACCTATATGAAATCAATATTGAATCTAAGGATGCATGCAAATCCCAATTCAATAACCAATAAACTCAAGAATAAATCTAAGACAAAAATTGAGAATTCATTAACTAAATATTCAAATCATAGTCATAGAAAGGTAGGGTTCATCCCATCCAAATTATTCACAACTCAATCATATGTACAAGAATAAATCCAACAAAATACAAGAAAAGAATGGAAAAACTCATTCTCATGTAATTCTCTTGATTCCTCCCTTGCATCTTGATGAATCCTTCTTGCTTTGTACCATGGAAGCCCTTGAATTACCCCTCCACTCTTGCTTTCTTCTCTCTACATCCCTCTAGATGTGTGTAAAAGTGTGTTTCTTGTACCTTAGAGCCCCAAAGAAACCACCTATTTCCTTCC
Source organism: Mitragyna speciosa (assembly GCA_024721245.1). Taxonomy (NCBI): domain Eukaryota; kingdom Viridiplantae; phylum Streptophyta; class Magnoliopsida; order Gentianales; family Rubiaceae; genus Mitragyna; species Mitragyna speciosa. Next base: position 12,743,558 of record CM045559.1, read on the forward strand.
CCAAGGAGGTAGGGTTCTCCCTTCAAAAGATTCGCCCAAAAGTGCTTAAAAGCGCGACATTCCGTAACTAGGCCGTGGCACGGCCTTACCCGCGGCCTTGTGTCCTCCTTTTCTGACCAAGGCCGCACCCCACCCGCGGCCTTGGTCAGAATGTTTCACTTCTCTTATATGCAAAATTTCACCTTGAAAACGGCCGAAGTAGCTTTTCCTCAAAACATAAAAGTTTTAGCCCTTTGAATAAGATTTCCAAATCAACAAGAATCACATCATTTGAGCTCTGTACGCTAAGATATAGCTGAAATACTAAGAACTGGTCGGAACAGTACTGCAGTATAAATATGCTTCAATAACTTAGAATTTTAACCTTGGAAACTTAAGAACTGGACTTTGATGTCTTCATATGAATTGTAGATCATTGTCTTGTCTTCAAAATGCTTCATGAATCACCTTAATCCAATATCTCTAGCTCAAGTTATTTCGAAATCACTAAAATATGTCTAGGCTGCCAAACCGTTTCTTTTCCAATTCTTCTTCGCCTATTGCTTCTTTGCATCACTTTGAGGGTTTCTTGACTTTAACTCATCACCAACTTCAAATCACCTCAAAATATCATCCAATTGCCATCCAAATTGATCCAAATTGGTGATGCAATGTGCAAATCCTACAAAAATGACACAAATCACATGTGAATCACACCTTTATACAATTTGGCATTCAAATCACAAATGAGAAGAAATAGCTAAGAAATAGAGGAAAACTCATAGAAAAAACCTAAAAACCTACCCTAAAAACCTACTAAAAACTAATGTACTATAGCACTTATCACTGACCTACCTAAACAAGTTTCAGGGCTAGTTTTATTAGATCAAAAGTAGCTGCATTACATTAGACATAGGTAATTTTTATTTTCATTTTTTATTTTTTACTTGTTCTATGTAATAATTGAGATAAGGTTTTATGCCCCCCTCAGATTTTATCATTAATAAAATTATAGAGTGGCGCCCTCCCCCGTGAATGGGGTTAGCCAAAAAAAAAAGAAACATATGCAATTATAAACGTATAATGTATTTTTTATATTCTTTTTTTTTTTTTTGGCAAACCCCGTACACAGGGAGGGGATGCCTACTCCAAATGTTATTAATAAAATAAAACTAGTACAAAGTAAATAGAGGAGGACATAAACCTTACCTCCAAAAAATAAAATAAAATTAATACATGACGATAATAAAACTCAACCTTGCCTCAATGAAGGCATTCCTAATCTATCCATTCTAAATTCTCCAATTGCTAATCTAGGAAGTTCTATAACATTAAAATAAACATGACTAGACTGGGATGTACATCCTTCATTTGCAAGTATGTCCGCCACCTTATTAGCCTATCTGAAACAATGAGAGATAGACCCGAAGTTGTATCTCTTTAAACTCTCCATCTCAAGAGACACTGACCAAGGAACTGCAGCTTTGCTACTTAACATTTCACCAATACCTTTGAGTCCATTTGCACATGGATATTGGAATATCCATGCTCCTCACACAATTTAATCCCCACTAATAACGCTTTTACCTCCGCCTGCATACTAGATAAATTGCCAAAGTAAGAAGAATAAGCTAAAATGAAGTTACCTTGAGAGTCTCTAAGTATACCACCACCTCCACTTTGGCCTGGGTTCCCTTTAGAACAGCCATCAGTATTTAATAACAAGTCTCCATTCTGCGGCTTCCTCCACATTATCCACCTGTTCCTTTTCCTCCTAGGATTTGCTGATAGAAATCTAACTAAACTCCTGCCTAGTCCATATCAACAGATATCGCATTAGGAAATTTAATATGAAAAGAAGCTTTGATATCACGTGCGATTAGAATCCAAATCTTCCTCCAATGCATTCTTCCACCTTCATAAAAGGCCATGTTACGACATTTCCAAATATGCCAAAGGATAAATAAAGGCGTAATATGAAGTACAAACTCCATATATTTATTTGTGCCCTTAGAAAGCCACCACGAAGCTAAACACTGCCCTTATAGATAATCTTGAAATGGACACATCAAAATCCTTCCCAAACAAGTCCCACAGTCTACTAGCAATTTCTCCTGTTACAAACACATGCTTTATATATTCCTCTTGTGAATCCCAACAACAAAAACATTTGGATGGACCAAAAAAACCCATTCTACATAGCACCTCATGCATAGGCAATATGTGGCACAAAAGCCTTAACATGAAAAAAGAAACTTTCAGAGGAACTTGAGACAACCACAATTTACCAAAAATCCAAGATTTTTGTGCTACTCTACGAACCAACTGAAATGCAGAAGATATTGAGAAAGTACCTCTTGTAGTCAAAGACCAAACCATCAAATCTGACGACTTCAGTAGAAGGAATAGCAAACTTGGAAATTTCCTGGAATATATCTGGGGGAACCCATCTTTGCAACAAAGTATAATTCCAGCTGCCATTTAACACAAAATCCGACACTTGTATGCTTTTCAATAGTAACTGGAACTCTCCAACAGAGTGGACCTGACCCAAGCCAATTGTCACACCAGAAACTGCAATTTCCTGACCTTAATAACCAAAACATATATTTTTCAGTAGAGGATCTCACCTTGATCATTCTTTTCCACGTCAATGATGCAACAATGGAGGCCCTAACCAAATTAGGATGATGTCGAGAGCAATACTTAGCTTTCATAAATACCGCCCATAGGGAATTTTGTGAACGAAAATTCCACCAAAGTTTCAAGGAGAAAGCTGAAAAAACCTCTGACAAAGATCGCAATCCTACTCCTCCTTCATCCACTGGATAACACTAGCTTGCTCCATTTAATCCAATGATAGTGCTTGGAATCTAAATTCGCCGACCAAAGAAATTTAGAAAAAACCTTCTCAATTATATTAAGAACAGATTGAGGAGGATTTGAGGCAGCCAACAGATGAGTGGGAATAGAGGCTAACACATGTTTGATAAGCACCAATCTTCCTCCCACTGATAGGAAATTATTCTTCCAAGAAGCAATCCGGTTAACAATGGAATGAGTGACTTCACCAAAAAATTCAGATTTCTGCCTTCCTGCATATAATGGACATCCCAAATATTTAATAGGAAAAGGCTTGTTAGAAAAACCTGTAATCCGAGCAATTTTTATGTCTTTTCATAGATGACAACTTCTGATCCACCAAAAAATAGCTTTTGAATTTATTTATTTTTTGCCCCGACATTTCCTCATAACTTCCTAAACAAGCCATAATCATCCTCAAGGATTTACATGAAGCTGATGAAAAAATTAAGACATCATCAGCATATGCTAAATGTGACACTTGAGGACACCTCCTGTGGTACCTTAAATCCCACAAACCTCCTATCCTCCATTAAATTATTTAAGGTACGGGATAAAACCTCTGCTCCAATAATAAAAAGAAGAGGGGACAAAGGATCTCCCTGACGCAAACCCCTTGTCGAATGGAAAAAACCAACTGAAGCGCCATTGATAACAACTGAAAACTAAACATTTGAAATGAGTCTCCATATCATGTCAATCCATCTTTCCCCAAAACCAAAATTCCTCATCACCCTAATCAAGAACATCCAAGACACCCTATCATAAGCTTTCTCCATGTCTAATTTCAAAGCCACATTTCCTCCCAAATTTTTCTTACCAATGCCTGAGATTAACTCCTGCGCCAATAAGAAATTATCTGTTATAAGCCTTCCTTTGATAAAACCACTTTGTTGAGGTAAAATTATTCTTGGCAACACTCCAGATAGACGAACAGCTAAAATTTTTGAGATCACCTTATTAATAAAGTTGCACAGGCTGATTGGTCTGAACTCCGTAAACTGCTGAGGATATTGAACCTTTGGTAGAAGTATAATGGATGTGGAAGTAATACTCCTAGGAACCTTCAGCACTAGCAAAAAAACTCACCATCTGCTTTATACACATCCTCTCCAATCACCTCCCAAGCTGCTGTAAAGAATTCTCCAGTAAACCCATCTGGACTAGCTGCACTCTCCCCATTCATACCCTTTATTGTCTGGAAGACCTCATCAACAGAAGGAAAGTCTTCAAGTAGCATATTATCTTCCTCAGTTATCTCCTTTGGCATGATATTCAGCCCTTGATAATCAGACGGATTATCTTCAGCTTCAAATAAATTCCTAAAAAACTTCATTGCCTCTTCCCCAATCTCCTTCTCTAAAGAAACCCAATGCCCATCCGAAATCTTTATTTTATGAATGAAGGATTGAATACGCCGTTGTCTTACTGAAGAGTGAAAAAACTTTGTGTTATTGTCCCCAACCTCCAACCATTTAATGGCGCTTTCTGCTTCCAAAGCCTCTCCTCTACTGCAAGGATATTCTGCAAATCATTTTGAGCTTCATATAATCGTGACATATTAGCTTCAGACTCTAGCAAGGTAACCTCATTTTCAACCTCCAAAAGATTTTGTTCCGCTCTCTTTACTTTGGCAAAAACATTTCCATAACACTCCTTGTTCCATTCACTCAACAACCATCTAACTTGTTTCAACTTGACACCAAGGATTGCTAATGGAGAACCCACTTGCCTCCTCCTCCCAAGCTTCCTTAACAACCTGCAAAAACCCCGAATGAGAAGTCCAAATGTTCAAAATTTGAACGGCCGTGGCTTACTAACTGTTCTTATAGCTGAGGACACCAGTAACGTCGCATGATCTGAAGGATATCTAGCCAAATGAGATACTGAAACCACTTCTCCTTGCTCCCCCCAATCATCACTGATCAAAACACGGTCAAGCCTTTTCCAAATTTTATCTCTCCCATCCCTTGTTATTGCACAATGTATAAGAAGACCCTGTAAAACCCTGCATCCACTAAATTAGTCGAAGATAAAAAATTCAAGAATTCAACTACCTCAGACCCCTTGAAATACACGTCCACCCTTTTTCTCCTGAGCATCAAGAATTAAATTAAAATCTCCCATGACCATCCACAAACAAGTATAACTGCTTCTATCTCTCAATAAACCATTCCACAATGATTCTCTTTCAACCACAGTACACCTAGCATGCACAAAAGATGCTAACACAGGAGATGCAAACTGAGAATGTTGAACTATCAAAGAAATATGCTGATCACTTTCACCAATAACCACACAACTAAATGGTTGATTGAAGAATAACCAAATTGAACCCAAAGAATTACAAAAAGCATGTGAAAACCCTAACTTGACACGAAAACCCTCTACTTTATGCACCTCCACTTTTGTTTCACAAAGAGTAAGAAATTGAATATTATGAACTCGAATTAATTTTTTTACCCTTCTAAAATGAGAAGGCTTAGCAAGCCCTCTAATGTTCCAGAAAAGTGACTTAATCATCAAAAAGTAATTAAAAAGAATTAGAGGAGGTCTTTGCCATAGAGCGCAGTTCCATATTAGAAGGGAACTTAGCTCTAATGGCTTTATTACCTTGTCTAGCTTCTTGAAAGTTATGAAGAGAAGAGTCCAAAATGCCCACTAAAGAGCACTCCAGAACCTGAACCACACCTCCCAAATCTGGTTGGACAGCAACTTCATCTGAAGAATCAACATCTGTAGCCAATGCCTCCAGCACCCGTACAGTTGGATCTTCTTGCCCTGGAACAAGTAGCTCTGCATGTTGCTGAAAATTTGCTTTGTCATTATCGAAGTGCTCTCTCGCAGTCACAGAAAATTCTGAACCTGTATCAACCTTTGATTGTATCTCCTCTGGACCGGCACTAGAAATTTGCTTCGCCAGCATTATCAACTCTCCTTGAGGCTATGTAACTGCATTTCTGTCAACTGAGTTCAAGTGTTCCACACCGTGAACATCTTGACAAGGACTTCCAGCTTCCATAGTTGCCATCTCACTCTCATTCACTGCCCCCTTCACATCAAACTTTTGACCACACTCACCCACTGTTGGAGTAACTGCTTGCTGAATCATCTGCCCGTCATCAAAAACATCGACATCAGGAGGAGTTTTACTACGTTCTCCTTTATAAACCTATCCCTCGAAGTAAGCATCACTTCCTTCTCACGTTCATTAACCTGAACCACTGGAGCACCCATCTCCTTCTACTTCACGAGAACATATTGCTGCTATGTGTGTGCCCTCCAATGCCTACTACTTGTTGTTTCCCTTTGGGTCCTCCTTCCAAACCAAGCTCCTTCTTGCATTCTTCTTGTGCATGACCCACTTTCCAGCAAGCCTTGCAATAGGATGGGAGGAATTCTGGGACAATATTCTGCCAAAACCCTCCAGCCTCCCCTTCCAAACCAATCCACACACAATCCGGCAAAATTTTTAACAAATCTACTTCTATACAAACTCTAGCAACACTCGGATGTGTTAGTGAAGCAGTGGCTGCTTCTGTAAATAAAGGTCTCCCCACCACATTCACAATTGAAAATAAGCAGTGCTTATTAAATAGATGAATCGAAAGAGAAGGCAAAGAAAACCATACAGGAACCAAGGAAGTTTCTTTCTCAACATGAAAATCTGGGCTCCAACGAAAAATTCTCATTTGAAACTTGCCCACATACCATAAACTCTTTGTCCAAAGTCGCATAAAATCTGCTTCAGCGTTGCACCGAAGCAGCACATGATGATAATCCGAGATGGCTAACAGTCACTTCGCTCTTCAAGTCTAAGACTGCAATGAACTTACGAATCTCCTCCAGCTTGGGTCTTCCACGAGAAAATTTCCCAACTAAAGCTAATTTGAATGGGGCTGCAACTCTATCAATCTCTACCTTGGAAAAGAAATTCGCAGCCTTCCCTTTATGCGTAGAAGGATTCTTAATCTGCAAAGGAACACCGTCTGAAGAAACTTTTTGTGAAGAAAAAAGTTCAGCAAATGACTTCTTAGTCATGGGAGACTGTTGCTGATTGGAAGGACCATGTTTAGTGATGGTGGACGGCTGCCAATGGCAACCTAAAATTCAAAATTCAAAGCCAAAGGTTGTTAGAGGTTACCCGAGAGAGAAGGAACCTGAGAGAGAATCAATTAGAAGATTGTAGTTGAAAGCCATATGTGTTAGTTAATGTATTTGTTATCTATATTATGTATATATAGATATATATTTATATATATTATATTATATATATTATGTGTATCATAATATAATATGTGACAACCCCACCTTACCCAGAGGCGCACCAAAGGGCTTAGCGGACTGCCTGCCTAGCTCTCACCAGGACTCAAGTCAAGCACTCACTCAGAACGTCCAAACAGATTTAACCCAAAATAAAATACATTCATATAATGTAACTTAAAGGTACAAGTATCACTACAAGTTTACATGCCAAAATATACATATTATTTACAATAATAGCCCAAACAGTTTGGCTATGCAAAATAAGTAAAATATTCACTATATCCAAAACTTGGCATTCCAGCTTTAATATTATAGGGAACCTGGGTAAAGGAAAACAAATGAAAAGAATGAGCTATAATACCCTAGTGAGTGTCCAAGTCATGCAACCATACCAAAAATCCATTATTTCATGGAATAAAAATAATTGACAAGTTAAATAAGCAAGGTATGAACAAATTAATTAACAAGTAGTCAATGGCAGATACAGGGCTCAACTACGGGAGCAAGCTCAACCGCAAGAGGAGTAAGTACCAATAATGTAACCATGACGTTAGGACCGAGATAATAGCTCAGGTCCTCGCCAAGGGTCATACCAGTATTAACAAGCAAGTACCCTAACCACCATTCACCTTATAACCTCCGTACAGGCTACAACATCCAGGGAGTAATCTCGACCTTGGAGGGCCAACAAGCAAGCAAGAAAGTTCAATCTGGAGTTGGCCTCTTTGAGGATTCACAACTCAAGGGAAAGAACAACACGCCCTAAAACACCCAGCACCTTATATCCTCCCACGCACGACCGGGTTGACTAACCGTGAAGTAACGGTGAAGTTAGTCACGGAAGTCTCAAGCACAAATAACACGTTGGATCATGAAAGCACGTACATATTGCGGAATAGATGTGATAAAGTACACATCTTTCCTCAAGTAACACATGTCATAAAATAACAATTACAAGCATAACATAATATTTCATGCATCATACACACATAGAGACACTCACCTGGAATGCCTATGAAAATATTTCGTAAAATGATTGAGACTCGCTTTCACGTCTTGAAATTCAAAAGAAATAATCTAATGAAAACCCGAATAAAACCCCTAAGTAAATTCAGTAAGAAAATTTAGGAAATAACCCAATTATTTTTAGGGTTTAGGTTCTAGGGTTTTTTAGAGTTTAGGGTTTTACCCTAGGGTTTAGGGTTTTAGATTTAGGGTTTTCATTTTAGGGTTTTCTTGTTCTAGGAAAATTTAATTTGTTTCTAGATCATTTTCTAAAAATTTCTGGACACCAAACTTCTTAAATTTAACATATTCTAGGTTAGAAATTTCATCTATCATTTTTTTCCTTTTTTATTTCTACCGAAATTTCGGTAGTATCTCCCCTTAAAATCGGACTAACCCAAAATTTTTCCTGCAAGAAATCAACCAACCAATCCAATTTCCAACAAGTTCTATAGCTTCCATGTTCAAATCAAACTCAATTTCACTCAAAATTCCACTCAAATTCAAGATTTCAAGTCCAAGTTTCTTCAACCAAGCAACATATAATACATGAAATTTCAAGGTTTAAATGCTATCTACTAGTCTATCTAACCAAGAGAACACTTTAATTAACAAGTAAACTTTCATTCAAACTTAAATCTTCAAGTTGTAATAATAAGAATCTAGTATTAAACTTGTACAAAAGGCTAAATAAAACTTGAAATTAATAGCAAAAGTTCATAGTAGATACCTTAAACAAGCTTAGGACTTTACTTAGGAAGAAGAAAAGCTCACTTTCTATGGTGAAGATTGTCCAAAATTTGGAGAGAAAGCTTCAAGAAAATAAGAGTAAAAGAGAGGAAAAGAGAGAATAGGGAGGCCGGCCAAGAAAAGAAAGAAAAGAGAAAGAAATAGGCCAAGAAAAGAGAAAAGAAATAAAGAGAAAAGTGAGAAAAAGAGTGACCAATTATAGCAAGACAAGAGTCATGATAGGGTTTATGCTTTTAATGTAATAGTTGCTAAGTTGGTGAAATTTGATTAGTGAAGATTTTCATCACTTATCTCCTAGTAATAAACAAACTTTATGGCATAAATATTAAAGCAAAAAGAGAGAAGAATAGGGGGAGAGAGGGCCGGCCATGAGGAGGGGAAAAAGACAAGAGAATAAGTGAAATTTTGAGTCATTTTTTTGAACTAAAGCTCAATTAGTCAAATGGCTTGAAAATGGTAGAATTAGTTAGTAAAAATTAAACACTATTATAAACTAATAGTCCAATGAAATTAATCCAAATTGGGTACTTAGGTGCCCCACTTAATAATGAAGAATCTTATTTACTTAACCTAATTAGCATAAGAAATCTTCCAACTAATAAATCAAGAATTAATACTAAACTCCAAATAAAAGAATTTCTCATTTAAGTGCATTTTCGGTTTTCCCTTTTTCTTTTTCTTTCTCTATATATATATATTTTTTCCTACTAATGAACATACATGAATTAAATAGTTCTTATATGAATTTCTAGAGTGTTACATAATATATATATGGATAATATATATACATATGTATATTTATATATATATATATATTATATACATGTATTTTTGTATATATGTATGCATGCATGTACATATGTGCATATATATAAATATATGTGTACGTGTGTGTATAGACACACACGCACACATACACACATATATAACATATATATACATAGATATTATATATACATATATACACGCATATCTACTTCACTCATAAATTCGGATGAAATCCCGTTTCAAAATCTCTTCTTTTGAAAAAATACAAACATTAGAAATTTTGCAATTTATCCTAATTTTTGAACCTTGAGCTGCTCTTAAAATAACTTCAGTGTTTTCATAATATTTTATAGGAACTAATCGTTCACAAATCGTATTTAAATCAGCTCCATTATCTAACATCGCAGTCGCTGAAATTTTAAATTCTTTATTTATTACTAAGGTAACTTGTATATAGTATTTTTGAGAAATATACATTGAACTTAGAAAATTTTCAGGCTTATTTTCTATTAATAATTGTTTAGTTTCATTTTTTAAATTTTCTTCTAATAATTCTTTTTGTAATTCTTTTAATAAATTATTTTCTTCTATTTTATTTATTTTTTTCCCTTAAATATCTTACTTCTTGTTTTAATTCATTAATTTCATTTTTTAAAGTTGTTAGTTTTAAATTGGGTTTTTCTTTCTGAATATGATTGAAAACATTTGTGATTGAAAAACTATTATTTAAATCTATACTTTTCTTGATTTTTGGATTAATTTCATCGTAATTTATTCCATTCATAATGGAATGTAATGCCATTTGGATTAAAAAATGCTTCTTCTGAATTTCAAAATGTTATGAATGATATAATCTCTAATTATTCCTTTATAATTATTTATATAGATGATATTTTGATATTTTCAAAAAGTATCAAACAACATTTTGAACACTTAGAAAAATTTATAAACATTGCAAGGCAAAATGGATTAGTTTTATCAGCAAAAAAGATGAATTTATTCCAAACACAAATAAGATTTTTAGGAATATGAAGTTAAATAAAGGAATATTGTTCCAATTTCTAGAAGTATTAGAATTTGCTTCTAAATTTCCTGATGAAATTAAAGATAAAAAACAATTACAAAGGTTTTTTAGGAAGTTTAAATTATATTCATGATTATTATAAAAATCTTGGTATAGAATGTAAACCTTTATATGATAGGTTAAAGAAAAATCCTCCCCCTTAGAGTCCAATCCACACTAGAAATTGTTAGGAAAATAAAATATAGAGTAAAATATTTACCATGCTTAAATCTTTCCAACCCAAATTGGCAGAAAATTGTAGAAACTGACAGCTTCTGAAATAAGGTTATGGAGGTATATTAAAACAAATCAATCCTAGAACAAATAAAGAGGAATTAATAAGATTTACCTCTGGTTCTTGGAAGAATGCCCAAGTAAATTATTCTACTATCAAAAAAGAAATTTTAAGCATTATTTTATGTATTTCAAAATTTCAAGATGATTTATTAAATCAAGAATTTCTTTTAAAAATTGACTATTCTGCAGCAAAAGCTGTTTTAGAACAAGATGTGAAAAATAGTGCATCAAAACAAATTTTTGCCAGATAGCAAGCAATTCTTTCAGTCTTTGATTTCAAAATTACACATATAAAGGGAGAATTTAATTCACTTCCTGATTTCTTAACCCGCAAATTCTTGTAGGGTTAAAATGGAAGACAACTCCTCAGCATATGAAACTTTTATTTCAAATTCTTACATTGAAAATCCTCTATTTGGAACCTTTCTTCCTATTGAAAATTTCTTTCCTTCTGAAAAAGAAAAACAAATCAGGTCATATCTACGTGACAAAAAAGTCATTCAAAAATTAAGAAAATATGCAGAAATAGGACAAAATTGGAGTGTTCTTTCTCTCAAACAGAGAAATTTCATAGCTCATTATTGCTACTTAGAATCAATTCTTTCGGTAGAAGAATAAAGGAGATTACAATTTTCAGGATTACAATTTGATATAGCTTTAAAAATCGAGCTTATAAAATGTTCACATATACTATATTTTAATTTGTTTTGCAGGGAAATGCATAGAACTCCTTCTAAAGGAGGAAGAGGAAGAGGAAGAGGTAGAGGTTCCATTTTCAATGGAGCCCCTCACCTATCAAATTTTCAGTTTCCTCCATTACCTTCATCCTCTTCAATGACAAATTTAGGGAAAATACCCTCTTCAACAAAATTAGTTATTCTTCAAGAAGATACAAATGAACCTTATGTTGACATAGGAGTAAAAATATTCTCCTTATTCATTTCTTTTGAAGATCTTAATTCTGATCCATTTACTTTACAAAGAAAATATTTCAATCACCCTTCATTATCTCAATTTCCTCTTAGAGGATCTCTTCCTCTGAAAAATCGTCATACCTATGCTAATTTCCTTGATTTCTATACTTTTCATGTTAATCAAAAAATAGTTGATTTGCATGATAGACATAGAAATAATAAAAATCCGAAATGGTATCCTACTGTTGAGGATAATGAAATTGCCTATTCTCAAATTTATATTCGCCATGTTCCTACTCTTCAAACATGGTTTGCTAAAACCAAATCTTATGTTGATTTTATTTCTAAATATAACAATTATAACTATCAATTCACATACCAGGATTTATAGATGCCTGGAGTCATATTTTTTATTACCAAAATTCCCAAATGAAACACACATGGTGGATTATATTATCTCCATCTATTCTTCAAAATAACCTTCCTTCTTGGTTTTACAATTATTTCCTAAATTTTGGACCATGTGAAACTATTTTCCCTAAAACCACTTCTCATTCTTTATAAAATCTTTGAAAATCAAAATGACAAATATCTCAAAGAACCAAATATACTTCATCGAGGCATGCTTCATTTTCTTGCCAGGTTTCAAATTCCTTGGTGCTTAGCATGGACATACATTACTGGAGTAAACAACAATGGTCTTCCTGTAACACCCTAGAAATTCATGCCAAAACTATTTATTTTGTATCATGTTCATTAGAAAAAAAAAAAGAAAAAAATGATGGCTGAAAATTGTGGAAAAAAAAAATGAGCATGTTGTACTTAGTTCTTTAAGAGTTGTACCTAGCATCTCTTGTAAGACTTATGTGAAGATAAATAACAAAAAAATTCTTTCTAATTAGTTCATGCCAAGTGTGGTCTTTCATGGAGAAGAAAAGTCAAGACTTCTTTAACTTTGTCTTGTTTTAATTGGTCCATTTTTTTTTCCAATTCTTTTCCATTTCTTTTCTTCCTACTTACCCAATTTTTCTCTTCTTTTTCTTCTTGCTGGCCGGCTGCTCTTTCTCCATTTTTCTCTCCATTTTCTTTCAATTTTCTTGGATATTTTGCTTCCATTTACTCATTTTCCAACCATAGAAATTAAGGGGAACTTCCTCCTAAGCAACTATCTTGTCTACCTAGAGGTATTTCCCATGAATTTCTCCTTTAATTTCAAGTGTAAGATTATAGTTTTAGCTCTTAAGTTATGTTTTTATGGTTAAGTAAGATTGATTTTTGGCCATGAATATGAAGTTTTATTCCATGAATATGAAGTTTATGGACTTGTATGACTTGTAGATAGTGATTTAAACTTGAAATGACATGATTTAAGTTTGATTTGGTTGAAGATTTAAGCTTGAACTTAAGAACACTTAAACAGTCATGCTGGACCAGTTTTAGTAAAACTTTCATAACTTGGTGTAGATAACTTGGATTCGAATGATTCTTGTTGTTTTAGAAACTAGATTCATAGGGCTTTAAAATGGTATAAATCTTGCATGGTGGTTCATTGTGTATTAATCGCAGAAAGCTTGCAAAGTTGGCTGAAAATTCGGTTCTGCATAAGCAGTTTTGATGAAGAGCCAACTTGGGGGCTGATTTTGAACCTGTTCTATTTGGAATTTTAAGTGATGATCTTCATGAAAGTTGTAGCCCTATAAACGTACTTTTAAACCATGTAATCATAATTCCCTAGTTCTTAGTGGATTGACCCCAGAAAGGGCACGAAGTTGGCTGAAAACCAACCCTGTGCAGATTTGGGTGATGATTCTTGGAGTAGGGATTTTGACTTTGAGTGGAATCTTGATTGAATTTGGGTTTAAATTGAATATATAAGTTGTAGTACATGTTGAATGGATTGGATGGTTGATTTTTCTTGCAAGTTTTAAATTTTTGGGTTAGTCCGGTTATAGGGGAAGTGCTGCCGAAATTTCGGTAAAACCTAGGAAATAAAAGTAATTAGGCTATGATTTAAGGCTTTATAAGCTGTAATTTAGTGATTTAAGCTTGCAGAAATTTTTGTAGATTAGCTATTAGTGAAATAAACCTTTCCGAGCAAAACCCTAGAAAGACTTGGGGTATTTCTTGAATTTCCTTATGAAATTTCTTAGATTTTAGTTAGGATTTTTATACGATTATTTCCTCGTGAATTTCAGGATCCGGAAGTGAAACGCATCATATTACGAAATCTTTTCTTAGGCTTCAGGTGAGTGTTCCCTTACTTGTGCTTATGAGTGTTCTTTCATATATACATGTTGCATGTCCAAATGTGATTTTATTTGTACTTGATACTCGTGACATGTCTCAATGTAGTATGTGAGTGTCCTTATGTGTGTACGATACATGAAATGTTATGTCATACTTGAGAAATGTTAAATCATGAAATGTTACGTTAAATTGGTACTTGTTATTTTATGACCTATGTTACTTGAGGAAAGATGTGTACTTTATCGCATCTATTCCGCAATGTGTTAAATGCATTCACTATCAATGTGTTACTTGTGCTTGCGACTTCCGTGGTTAACTTCATTGTTTTCCACGGTTACTCAAATTGGGTGAGATTGGGTGAGATATAAGGTGTTGGGCGATATTCGGTGCTTGTTAATGTTCATATCTGAGTAGAGTCCTCAAAGAGGCTAACTCATGATTGAATTTGAATCCTTGGGTGAGAATGGGGTGATATAAGGTGCTGGAGAATATAGGTGCTTGATATTCTTTCCGATAAGAGTTTCATTCCTCAAAGAGGGTAACTCCGGATTGAATTTTACGAGTATGCTGGACCTGAGCTTGCTTCTGCAGTGAGCCCGTATCCGCCATTGACTATATGATACTTCATTTTGTGTGTTTCTTGTGTCATGAACTTGTTAATTGTTGTCACTAAATGTTACCTGGTTATTGGCATGCTGCTTGTCTTGGACACTCACTGGGCTATTATAGCTCATCCCGTTCATTTGTTTTCTTTAACCAGGTTTTTCCAAAATACTAATGCTAGAAAGCTGCTTTTGGATATAGTAAATGTTTTGTTTCATGTATTTTGATAGCCTAAATGTGTAGGCTTTTATTGTAAACATTATTTATATTTTGTGATGTAAAACTCTTGTGATATTTATACTTTCAAGCGAATCCTATGAATGTATTTAATATGAGTGTATTTGATTTTGCTTTATTTTAAGTTAAGTACGCTCGGATATTTGCGTGAGTGCGTAATTCGAGACCTGGCGAGAGCTAGGCAAGCAGTCCGCTAAGCCCTTTGGTGCGCCTCTAGGTAAGGTGGGGCTGCTACACTTCCAATTCTTCAAAGACAAATTAAATGCAGATGGTGGAAGAAAATGGAAATTGATTATGCCAGCATTGAGCAAAATCTCAAAATTCTGATTGCTCAGACTACAGGACCATCAAATTCTAAAATTACCTCGCCATAAAAAATGGAGATCTTATTCAGACAAATGGAAAGTCAGATAAAATCCCAAGATCAAAAAAATCCTGAAAAGGCCAAATCTAACTTAATGAAATTATTTGCAGGGCAATTGGAAGAAATTTTTTCTACTCCGAAAAATACTGATGTAGAAAAATCATCAAATAAAAAAAAGAAAAAAGAAAAATTTGATGAAGCATCATTGAAAGTTCCCGAAATACCCATTGAACTTTCCTCAGAATCTGAATTTGACAATCATGATCCAAATGAAATCCAGCTTCAAAATCTCTTTGCTTCATTGGATCCAAAAGTGTTCATGGAAATGATGACCGCTATGGCAAAAGGACAAACATCTGGCAAATCAACTAAAAAGGAGTCAAAAAAGTAGTTGACAGATTCAGAAAATAGTGAAGAATTGGCATCTTCATCAAATACTCCCGATAAATCAAAGAAAAAGAAGAAAAAGAAAAAGGCGCATAAAAATCATGGTGGAAAATTAAGTCATTGCTTACACAATGAAATTTGTAATTTAGTTTCCAAATTAGCTTATAAATTGAGAAGCCACAGGCCTCGTATCGGTAGAACTTCCCTTAGACCTCTCTTCTTATTATCTTCTCTCTCTCTCTCTCTCTCTCTCTTGTAAATCTCTTCTCCTCTTCTCCCAGTGTAAAATTTTTATCAATAAAATTTCTGAAGTTTCTTCAAAATCATTGTAATTACTTAATTTCTACAATTTAAATTCCGCACTTTCCTTTCAATTCTGCATTTTCATGTTTTATCCTGGAGTAATTTGGTATCAAAGCCATGTTAGTTGGCTAAATCCATCCCTTTGGATGGATCTATCAAATAAAGTTGATTATATTGTTACATTAGATATGTGATTATTCTGATTTTAATCTCTTAACTTATTTTAAAATTAAGTTATAATATACATACCAATAAGACTTTGATCATGAAGATTTTATATCAGATATCCAATATGACACTAATCTTAAAACCCAAATGCATATGAACTTTGTTTGCTTGATTTGTGGGTCGACACCCAAGTTGCGTAAGGCTTAAGTGGTTATTTCGCCGATTGATAGGCGTTGTTTTGGCCATGCCTGTAATTCGTTGACAGTCGAGCATATCAATCATACTTAAGTTCATAGTGATGAAAGTTTTGAGTATAGAAGTTCAATATGGATGTTTGGTATGAAAGACTTTATGCCCAAATGATCAATACGGTTGTATATTAAACCTAATTTTAAAATATTGTTGATAGATTATTATTTGAATATTCTCATATTATGGAATAATATAAGAAATTTTATTTAAAGATAGATTCATCTGAAGAACATATTTCAATTATGTTTTCACGTTCTTTATCTACTTCTTCTGCATCATCTTCTAAATCAAAATTTACAAAAAAAAGCATCATTACTTGAATATTCTAAAATTGAATGGAGTTTACAAAATTGGCATTTAGCCAAAATAGAACCAAAAGAGGTATATAAATTGGTAATTTTGACATAACAACAAAATTTGCAATTAAAACTGTAGAGAAAACCATACCAATTCAAAATGAATATGAAGAAATAAGGATTTTAGAAAAAGATTTAGACAAAATTAGAAATTCAGGTAAAAAATATTTACATATAGGATTAATTCAAGTAGCAATACAACCTTCAAATAGAGAAGGATTAAATAATTCTATCTTAGTTGCCTTAAGAAATGGAAGGCATAATAAATTTAGTGATTCTTTACTAGGAATAGTTGAGTCCAGCCTTTGTGAAGGTCCAATATACTTCAATTGTTTCCCAAAATTTTCAGTCTCCTTAACTGATAGAAATTTAGTTGACGTTCTTACTTTAAATGTTATGACTAAAGGTTATGATATGAAGATAGGGTCTAAAAATATTAATATCACTTATAGATTTTATTTTAAATTAATGAATACTATAAATCTTGGTGCTAAAAGATCAAACTTAGGCATCAGAAAAACAGAATTAATAGAAGGCAATATAAAAAGATCAAATATAAAAATTCCTAAATTTACTCAATGGAATGAGTTGAACTTCCTAGAACGATGGCAGTTAAAACACATTCTAAATCCTATTCCTCAAGTTAAAAATGTTTCACAAATTTCTCATATTATTGAATCTCCTGGAGGAGATGGTGAAATTATGTTTAATAGTAGAAAATCTACTTCTTCTGTATGATACTAATTCAAATTTAAATAATTTCTCTGATGACTGAGTCAATGAAATCTATGTCAGAAAGATATCAAAACTTCTTTAAAATTTAAAGGAGTAGGAGAATCATCCTCAAAAATTTCTCATGTAGTATATGAAAATTCGAAGACGAAAGCAAGAAGATGAAGTTTCTGTATCACAATTTGATATGGAATTTTAGCTGAATACTTTAAATCTTGATGAGCAAAATGAGATTGATATTAGTAAAATAAAACCTATTGGTCATAAGGATTTTTTTCAAGAAAAATATACTAATTTTAGAAATTGGTTTTTTAATAAATACGGACCATCTCAAAGAAAGGTATTTTTAGAAGAATATTATAAATTTATACAAAATACTAAAACTATTATTTCATTTGTTATATGGTTTTACTTAAAAAAGAGAAAGGAAAATTTTGAAAATTCTCATGATTTAAATGTTTTAGAAAATGCTTAACAAACATGGAAAATTTCAGATAATCAAACATTAAAATCAATTCATCCTCCACAACAAAAGATTAAAATTGAATCAACTGAAGCCTATCCTTTTGTAGATACTTATAAAATTATTAACCCTTAAAATATTAAAATTATACATCAAAACAATTATACCAATTTAAATTTAGGAACAATTCTCAAATCAATTAAACAAAATTGAAGGAATTATTTAACAAAATTCTTTACTCTACAATCCTACAAAATCAAATATTAACAATAATAATAATCAAAAATTAAAAGATACATCATTTGTTCCAAATATAGTTCCACCTAAAGAATTACCTCTTAATGTTTTTAAGACAAAAAATTCTCAAAATGAATTAATCAAAGTACTAACAGAAAAATTAAATAATATTTTTATAAATCCTTCTACTTCTTCGCAACCAAAAGCAAATACTTTATCTGAAACTGATGAAAGTGATTCTCAATATGAAAATAAAGAAAAAGAAGAATCAGATTCTAATTCATCTGCAATAGAAAATTTTAAATAATCTATTTAAAGAATTTTCTAATAAAGAAAATTATGATTACAATCCTATTAAAATAAAACCTAAAAAACAAAGATACGAAAGAAAACAAAAATTTATTCCTAAATTTGGAGATTTACCATTCTATTATAAAAGACCAAGTCCTCAAGATGTTTTATATGAAGAAAAATATCGACATGATATACAAGCAAGTTTTAAAGGAAATGAAATATATGAATGGGATATAGATGGTATGTCAAATTACGTGATTCAAAAGACTTTACAAAAAATGATTATGTATTCTCAAATTCTAAAACATGAAGGCACTTCAAATAAAAATGCTACAAATATCATAACTAATGGTTTTATAGGGCAATTAAAAGGATGGTGGGATTGTTATTTAACTGAACAACAAAGAACAGAAATGTTAAATGCTAAGAAAATTGTAATTAATCCAATAAAAAATGAACCAGGATCTTCAAGTCAACCTCAAACAATTGAATATGAAGATGCTATTTTTACATTAATTTGTACAATAGTTAAACATTTTATTGGATATAATTCTAATGCGTATCAAAATTATGATACAGAATTATTAATGAACCTAAAATGTCCAACTTTATCACATTTTAGATGGTATAAGGATATTTTTTTTATCAAAAGTAATGATGAAAAATGATTCTCAATTAAGTTTTTGGAAAGATAAATTTATTTCAGGATTACCAAAACTATTTAGTAAAAAGGTTAGAACAAATTTAAAATCTGTGTTTGATGAAGTAAATATTAATTTTAATAATTAACTTATGGTGAAATTATTTTAGTTTGTACTAAAGCAGGTTTAAAAATTTGTAATGATTTAAAATTAAAAGCACAAATAGAAAAACATAAACAAAAATATGAGCTAGGAGATTTTGTGAACAATTTGCTTACCAAATTCCTCTTAAAAATATTAAAAAACGAAGAAAAACTAAGGTAAATCAAAATAAGAGACAACCTTATAAAAGACAATTTAGAACTTATAAAAAACACAAAGAAAATAAAAGAACAGATAAAGAAAATGTACATATAATATATTTACTATCTATATTATATGTATAATATATATAGTATATATATCTATATTATATATAAAATATTATATATATTATATGTACGTATGTATGTATGCATGCATGTACATATAATATATATAAATATATTACATATAAATATATATTATATATTATATATATTCATAAACAAATATATGTGTGTGTGTATGTATGCATGCATGTACATACGCATTTATGTATTTATAATATATTTATTATCTATATTATATATATTTATATATATTATATTATATATATTATGTATATTATAATATATATATGGAGATAATATATATACATACATATATTTATATATATTATATTATATACATGTATTTTTGTATATATGTATGCATGCATGTAATACGTATGAATATATATAATATAATATATATAAATATACATATGTCTATATATTATCTATATATATTATATTATATTATATATATTTAATACATAAAATATATATAAATATATTATAATATAATACATATAATATATAACAAAATTCTTTACTCCACTATCCTATATATTTAAAATTTATATATATATGTAATATATATAAATATATTACATATATATTATATATTATATATTAAATATATTTATATATAAATTTATGTTTGTATATATCTATGCATGCATGTAATACGTATGAATATATATAATACAATATATATAAATATACGTATGTATATATATTATCTATATATATTATATTATATTATATATTATATTATATATATTTTATGTATAATATAATATATACCAAATTACTCCAGGATAAATGCAGGATAAATAAATAAATGCAGAATTTAAAAGTGCGGATTTTAAATTTCAGAAATTAAATACTTACAATGATTTTGAAGAAACTTCAGAAATTTTATTAGAAAAATTTTACACTGGGAGAAGAGGAGAAAGATGATTACAAGGGAAGAGAAGAGAATGCAAGAAAAGAGATGCAAGGGAAGTTCTGCCGATATGAGGCCTATGGCTTCCCAATTTATAAGCTAATTTGAAAACTAAATTACAAATTTCATTGCGTAAGCAATGACTTCATTTTCCACCACGATTTTTGTGCGCCTTTTTTCTTTTTCTGCTTTTTCTTTGATTTGTCAGGAGTATTTGATGAAGATGCCGATTCTGCATTATTTTCTGAATCTGTCGATTGCTTTTTTGACTCATTTTTTATTGATTCGCCAGATGTTTGTCCTTTTGCCATAGCAGTCATCATTTCCATGAACACTTTTGGATCTAATGAAGCAAATAGATTTTGAAGCGGGATTTCATTCGGATCATGCAAATAGATTTTGAAGCGGGATTTCATTCAGATCATGATTGTCAAATTCAGATTCTGAGGAAAGTTCAATGGGTATTTTTGGAACTTTCAATGATGCTTCATCAATTTTTTCTTTCAATTTTTCTTTTTTCTTTTCTTTATTTGATGATTTCTCTACATCAGTATGTTTCGGGGTAGAAAAAATTTCTTCTAATTGCTCTACAAATAATTTCATTAAGTCAAATTTGGCCTTTTCAGGATTTTTCTGATCTTGTGATTTTATCTGACTTTCCATTTGTTTGAATAAGATCTCCATTTTTTATGGCGAGGTAATTTCAGAATTTGATGGTCCTGCAGTCTGAGCAATCTGAATTTTAAGATTTTGCTCAATGCTGGCATAGTTAATTTCCATTTTCTTCCACCACCTGCACTTAATTTGTTTTTGAAGAATTGGAAGACCATTGTTGTTTACTCCAGTAACATATGTCCATGCTAAGCACCAAGGGATTTGAAACCTGGCAAGAAAATGAAGCATGCCTCGATGAAGTATATTTGGTTCTTTGAGATATTTATCATTTTGATTTTCAAAGGTTTTATAAAGAATGAGAAGTGGTTTAGGGAAAAATAGTTTCACAAGGTCCAAAATTTTGAAACCAATTGTAAAACCAAGAAGGAAGGTTATTTTGGAGAATGGATGGAGATAATCTAATCCACCATGTGTGTTTCATTTGGGAATTTTGGTAATAAAAAATATGGCTCCAAGCATCTATACAATCCTGGTATGTGAATTGGTAGTTATAATTGTTATATTTGGAGGTAAAATCAACATGGGATTTGGTTTTAGCATACCATGTTTGAAGAGTAGGAACATGATGAATATAAATTTGAGAATAGGCAATTTCATTATCCTCAACAGTAGGATACCATTTAGGGTTTTTATTATTTCTATGTCTATCATGCAAATCAATTATTTTTTGATTAACATGAAAAGTATAGAAATCAAGAAAATTTGCATAAGTATGACAATTTTTTAGAGGAAGGGATCCTCTAAGAGGAAATTGGGATAATGAAGGGTGATTGAAGTATTTTCTTTGTAAAGTGAATGGATCAGAATTAAGATCTTCAAAAGAGATGAATAAGGAGAATATTTTTACTCCTATGTCAACATAAGGTTCATTTGTATCTTCTTGAAGAAGAATGGATTTTGCAGAAGGTATTTTCCCTAGATTTACCATTGAAGAAGAAGATGGTAATGGGGAAAATTAAAAATTTGATAGGTAAGGGGCTCCATAGAAAATGGAACCTCTACCTCTTCCTCTTCCTCTTCCTCCTTCAGAAGGAGGTCTATGCATTTTCCTGCAAAACAAATATTAAAATATAGTATCTGTGAATATTTTATAAGCTCGATCTTTTAAGGCTATATCAAATTGTAATCCTGGAAATTGTAATCTCCTTAATTCTTCTACCCGAAGAATTGATTCGAGATAACAATAATGATCTATGAAATTTCTCTGTTTGAGAGAAAAAACACTCCATTTTTGTCCTATTTTTGCATATTTTCTCAAATTTTTAATGACTTTTTTGTCACTCAGATATGACCTGATTTGTTTTTCTTTTTCAGAAGGAAAGAAATTTTCAATAGGAAGAAAGGTTTCAGATAAAGGATGTTCAATGTAAGAATTTGAAATAAAAGTTTCATATGCTGAGGAGTTGTCTTCCATTTTAACACTGCGAGAATTCGCGGGGTTAAGAAATCAGGAAGTGAATTAGATTCTCCATTTATATGTGTAATTTTGAAATCAAAGACTGAAAGAATTGCTTGCCATTTGGCAAAAATTTGTTTTGATGCAATATTTTTCACATCTTGTTCTAAAACAGTTTTTGTTGCAGAACAGTCAATTTTTAAAAGAAATTCTTGATTTAATAAATCATCTTGAAATTTTGAAATACATAAAACAATGCTTAAAATTTCTTTTTTAATAGTAGAATAATTTACTTGGGCATTCTTCCAAGAACCAGAGGTAAATCTTATTAATTCCTCTTTATTTGTTCTAGGAGCATTCTTCAATCAAAATGGCATTACATTCCATTCATAATATCCAAATGGTACTGCAAAAGCAGTTTTATATCTATCTTTTTCATCAATTTGTATTTGCCAGAATCCTGATTTTAAATCAAATTTTGAATAAATAACAAAATCAATTGTCCTATTTAATAAATCTCTTTTATTTGGAATTGGATATCTTATCCATTGTAAAACTTTATTGAAGGGTTTATAATTTATTACTAATCTAGGAACTCCTCTTTCAATTTCTGAATTCTTATTGACATAAAAAGCAGTACAGCTCCAAGGAGACGTACTTTTCCTTATAATATTCTTTTTTAATAAATCATTTATTTCATTTTTACAAAATTCTACCATTTCTCTATTCATTTGAGTGGGTCTAGCTTTAGTAGGAATAAACTTTTCATTAAAAGATTTTTCATAGTGTAAAGAGACTATATGCTTTTTTCTATTCCAAAAAGCATTAGGTAAATCACTGCAAATTTGATTTTTTATTTTTTTAGAAATTCTTTTTATTTCATTCTGTATTTTATAATTTTTTAATTGTTCTTCTATTGGAAAATAAGAAAAACCTTTTTGTAAAAATTCAATTTGATTAATTTTTAATCTCATCATTTCTTCTAAAGTATCTAACTCTTTAATTTGAGGTTTTGAAACAAAATCAAAAGAAACAGATTGATCTTTTTTAGAAATTGTTTTGCCATCACATATAAATGGTTGCATTGCATAATAAAAGGGTGTGCCTAAAATTACTTGTTGTGACACATCTTTTGTCAAAACAAAGGTTTGGCATATATAATTATCTTCTTTTAAAAAAATACATACATTAGAAATTTTGTAGTTTATTCTAATTTTTGATCCTTGAGCTGCTCTTAGAATAACTTCAGTTTTCTCATAATATTTTGTTGGAACTAATCCTTCACAAATCGTATTTAAATCAGCCCCACTATCTAACATAGCAGTTGCTGAAATTTTAAATTCTTTATTTATTACTAAGATAACTTGTATGTAATATTTTTGAGAACTATACATTGAACTTAAAAAATTTTCAAGCTTATTTTCTATTAATAATTGTTCAATTTCGATTTTTAAATTTTCTTCTACTAATTCTTTTTGTAATTCTTTTAATAAATTATTTTCTTCTATTTTATTTATTTTTTCCTTTAAATATCTTACTTCTTGTTTTAATTCATTAATTTCATTTTTTAAAGTTGTTAGATTCAAATTTGGTTTCTCTCTTTGAATGTGATTGAAAACATCTGTGATTGAAAAACTATTATTTAAATCTATATTTTTCTTAATGTTTGGATTAATTTTTTCTTCTTGATATGAATTACTAGTTTCATTTTGAACTATTTCTAAATAATTTTCTAAATATTTTCTTTTTTATTCTAAATTTGGTAATTCATCTATCAGATCTAAGATAATTTTGTTATTTTGTGTTAAAATATTTATTTCTAAGCCATTAGATTCTATTATTGTCTTATAATATTGAATTTGATCTGAACAGTTTTCACAATTACTTTCATTATCACTTGAACTAGTAATTTTTAAATCTTTTTCAAATTCTTCTTCACTACTATTTTTTATCGTGTTTATTAACTTATTTTTTATTTCATCTTGAATATCTAGATTATTAATCTGTTCTAATAATTTTAAGATTTTACTTTTACATCTGTTAGCATAATGACCTTTTTTACCACATTTTGTACAAGTAACATTTTCTCTTATTCATCTTTTAACTTCCTTATCAGTTCTTTTATTTTCTTTTTGTTTTTTGTAAGTTCTAAATTGTTTTTTATAAGATTGTCTCTTATTTTGATTTATCTTAGTTTTTCTTCATTTTTTAACATTTTTAAGAGGAATTTGGTAAGCAAATTGTTCACAAAAATCTCCTAACTCATATTTTTGTTTGTTTTTTTCTATTTATGCTTTCAATTTCAAATCATTACAAATTTTTTGACCTTCTTCAGTACAAACTGAAATAATTTCACCATAAGTTAAATTATTGAAATTAATATTTACTTCATCAAATATAGATTTTAAATTTGTCCTAACCTTCTCACTAAAAAGTTTTGGTAATCCTGAAATAAATTTATCTTTCCAAAAACTTGATTGAGAATCATTTCTCATCATTACTTTTGATAAAAAAGTATCCTTATACCATCTGAAATGTGATAAAGTTGGACATTTTTGATTCATTAATAATTCTGTATCATAATTTTGAAAGGATGGTGGGATTGTTATTTAACTAAACAACAAAGAACAAAAATTTTAAATGCTAAGAAAATTGTAATAAATCCAATAAAAAATGAACCAGGATCTTCAAGTCAACCTCAAACAATTGAACATGAAGATGCTATTTTTACATTAATTTGTACAATAGTTAAACATTTTATTGGATATAATTCTAATGCATATCAAAATTATGATACAGAATTATTAATGAACCTAAAATGTCTAACTTTATCACATTTTAGATGGTATAAGGATACTTTTTTTATCAAAAATAATTAAAATGTACATTAATAATTCTGTATCATAATTTTGATATGCATTCGAATTATATCCAATAAAATGTTTAACTATTGTACAAATTAATGTAAAAATAGCACTTCATATTCAATTGTTTGAGGTTGACTTGAAGATCCTGGTTCATTTTTTATTGGATTTATTACAATTTTCTTAGCATTTAAAATTTCTGTTCTTTGTTGTTCAGTTAAATAACAATCCCACCATCCTTTTAATTATCTTGTGAAACCATTAATTATAACATTTGCATCATTTTTATTAGAAGTGCCCTCATGTTTAAGAATTTGAGAATACATAATTATTTTTTATAAAGTCTTTTGAATCATGTAATTTGACATTCCATCTATATCCCACTCATATATTTCATTTCCTTTAAAACTTGCTTGTATATCATGTCGATATTTTTCTTCATGTAAAACATCTTGAGGACTTGGTCTTTTATAATAGAATGGTAAGTCTCCAAATTTAGGAATAAATTTTTGTGTTCTTTCGTATCTATGTTTTTTGGGTTTCCTTTTAATAGGATTGTAATCATAATTTTCTTTATTAGAGAATTCTTTGAATAAATTATTAAAATTTTTTATTACAGATGAATTAGTATCTGATTCTTCTTTTTCTTTATTTTCAGATTGGGAATCACTTTCATCAGTTTCAAATAAAGTATTTATTTTTGGCTGTGAAGAAGTAGAAGGATTTATGAAAATATTATTTAATTTTTCTGTTAGCACTTTAATTAATTCATTTTGATAGGATCTGAAAATATTAATATCACTTATAGATTATATTTTAAATTAATGAACACTATAAGTCCTGGTGCTAAAAGATCAGACTTTGGCATTAGAAAAATAGAAGTAATAGAAGGGAATATAAAAAGATCAAATATAAAAATTCCTAAATTTACTCAATGGAATGAAGTTGAACTTCTAGAAAGATGGCAATTAAAACACATTCTTAATCCTATTCCTCAAGTTAAAAATGTTTCTCAAATTTCTCACATAATTGAATATCCTGGAGGAGATGTTGAAATTATGTTTAATAACAGAAAATCTACTTCTTCTGTATATACTAATTCAAATTTAAATTTCTCCGATGACAATTCAATGAAATCTATGTCAGAAAGATTTCAAAACTCTTTAAAATTTAAAAGAGTAGGAGAATCATCCTCAAAATTCTCTCATGCAGTATATGAGAATTTAATAACAAAACAAGAAGATGAAGTTTCTGTATCACAATCTGATGTGGAATTTCAGCTAAATACTTTAAATTTTGATGACCAAAATGAGATTGAGATTAGTAAAATAAAACCTATTTGTCATAAAGATTTTTTCCAAGAAAAATATGCTAATTTTAGAAATTGGTTTTTTAATAAATACGAACCATCTCAAAGAAAGGTATTTTCAGAAGAATATTCTAAAACTATTATTTCATTTGTTATATGGTTTTACCTAAAAAAGAGAAAAGAAAATTTTGAGAATTCCCATGATTTAAATGTTTTAGAAAATGCTTACCAAACATGGAAAATATCAGATAATCAAACATTAAAATCAATTCATCCTCCACAACAAAAGATTAAAATTGAATCAACTGAAGCCTATCCTTTTGTCGATACTTCTAAAATTAATAACCCTGAAAATATTAAAATCATACATCAAAATAATTACACCAATCTAAATTTAGGAAAAATTTCTAATCAATTAAATAGAATTGAAGGAATTATTGAACAAAATTCTTTACATTATAATCCTGCAAAATCTAATATTAACAATAATCAGAAATTAAAAGATACATTATTTGTTCCAAATATAGTTCCACCTAAAGAATTACCTCCTAATGTTTTTAAGACAAAAAATTCTCAAAATGAATTAATTAAAGTGCTAACAGAAAAATTAAATAATATTTCCATAAATCCTTCTACTTCTTCGCAGCCAAAAATAAATACTTTATCTGAAACTGATGAAAGTGATTCCCAATCTGAAAATAAAGAAAAAGAAGAATCAGATACTAATTCATCTGTAATAAAAAATTTTAATAATTTATTCAAAGAATTCTCTAATCAAGAAAATTATGATTACAATCCTATTAAAAGGAAACCCAAAAAAACAAAGATACGAAAGAAAACAAAAATTTATTCCTAAATTTGACTTGAATTAATCCTATATGTAAATATTTTTTACTTGAATTTCTAATTTTGTCTAAATCTTTTTCTAAAATCCTTATTTCTTCATATTCATTTTGAATTGGTATGGTTTTCTCTATAGTTTTAATTGCGAATTTTGTTGTTATGTCAAAATTACCAATTTTATACACCTCTTTTGGTTCTATTTTGGGTAAATGCCAATTTTGTAAACTCTGTTCAATTTCAGAATATTCAAGTAATGATGCATTTTTTGTAAATTTTGATTTAGAAGATGATGCAGAAGAAGTAGATAAAGAGCATGAAAACATAATTGAAATATGTCCTTATACATGTATGTTTGTATATATGTATGCATGCATGTAATACGTATGAATATATAAAATACAATATATATAAATATACGTATGTATATATATATTATCTATATATATTATATATTATATTATATATATTTTATGTATAATATAATATATATCTTATATGTAAATATATATTATATATTATATATATTTATATATAAATATACGTATGTACGTATGCATGCATGCATGTACATATAATATATTTACTATCTATATTATATATAATATTTATATATTATATATATAATATATATATCTGTATTATATATATATTATATGTACGTATGTATGTATGCATGCATGTACATACGTATGTATGTACATATAATATATATAAATATATTATATATAAATATATATTATATATGTGTGTACGTATGTATGCATACGTACGTTTAATATATATAATATATATATTATATATATCATGTACGTATAATATATTTATTATCTATATTATATATATTTATATATATTATATTATGTATATTTTAATATATATATATAATATATATAAATACGTATATTTATATTTATTATGTTATATACATGTATGTTTGTATATATGTATGCATGCATGTAATACGTATGAATATAAATAATATAATATATAAATATACGTATGTATATATATTATCTATATATATTATATTATATTATATTATATTATATTATATATATTTAATACATATAATATATATAAATACATTATATATAAATATATAATATTTATAATATAATATAATAAACGCATGCATGTACATACGCACTTATGTACGTATAATGTATTTATTATGCATATTATGTATATATAGATATATATTTATATATGTTATATTATATACATTATGTGAGTCATAATATAATATATATATGGATAATATATATACATACGTATATTTATATATATTATATTATATACATGTATTTTTGTATATATGTATGCATGCATGTACATATGTGTATATATATAAATATATGTGGATATATATGTGTACGTGTGTGTATAGACACACACGCACACATACACACATATATAACATATATATACATAGATATTATATATACATATATACACACATATCTACTTCACTCATAAAAATATCCCTTTATTTTCACTCATATCTACTTCAATTAGAAATCTTTCTTTATAATATATATAAATTTATATAATATAGATAATAAATATACGTACATAAATGTGTATGTACATGCATGCATACATACAAACGTACATATAATGTATATATAATATAATATATATATAATATAGATATATATTATATATATAATATAGAGAATATTATATATATATATATAATATAGATAGTAAATTAATTATACATACATAAATGCGTACACACATGCATGCATACATATGTACATACATATATTTATATATAAATATATATAATATATAATATATATTTATATATAACATATTTATATATATTATATGTATAAAATATATCATATAATATAATATATGTAGATAATATATATATATTTATATAAGAGGATAAGTTACTTTCCTTGGGTCAACATTCCCGACTTTTTTATGACGATAATTTTAAACAGTTAGAATTTTTGAATTTAGAAATACATCATCAAGGCCGATATATTAATAAAATATAGAATTTTAAACATTGTTGTTATTTTCCTGCATTATTTCAACATCATTTGCACATAGAAAATACACAACTTAATAGTATTGTAGATTTGGTTGTATCTTTAGCAGAGCACTTAAAAATTCAACAACATAAAAATTTAGATTTGTGGAATTCTTTATATCAGTGTCTA
Source organism: Mitragyna speciosa (assembly GCA_024721245.1). Classification (NCBI taxonomy): domain Eukaryota; kingdom Viridiplantae; phylum Streptophyta; class Magnoliopsida; order Gentianales; family Rubiaceae; genus Mitragyna; species Mitragyna speciosa. The sequence continues at coordinate 12,773,360 of CM045559.1, forward strand.
AAAAATAAAAATAAATTATTAGGAGAAGTAGTAGAAAATCTAAAATATATAAAAGATCAAAATAATAGTATAATTAGTAACTTGAAATATTCAGAAGAAGAAAAGAACACTAGAAAATTATATAAAGAACAACTAGAAAGATCTCAAGAAAATATACTTAGAGAAATAAAATATAGATCAATAGAATTAGAACAAAGTTATAATAAAGTAGAAGGCTTGTTAAAAGAAATTAGAAACATCTCACTCAGTTAATGAACATTGAAGATAATAAGTAAGGAACCAATTCACAAGGGGAGTTTTGTTGTTTCATGTCCAGAATTTCTTGATGGTCCATCTTTCTTTAAGACGCAACAACAGACAAAGTTTTAGGAGTACTAGGGTTTTTTATTTTGCTCTCTACAACTTCTCTCTCTTGTAATTTTTTGAATTTTAGGGTTTCTTCTTCAACCATGGCTGCCCTTCAACCTTCGGTTGAAGGGCATCTGACTGCACCTACTGCTCCTAATCGCTCCTTTGCTGAGATCCTTGCATCTAGTGCCCTATCCCCAATCAAAATCAAACAACCTTCACTATATAGAGGAGAACCGGCTGTATTCTTTTTCCAGGCAGACATAGATAAGTTGGCTACTCCATTTCGATTTGCCTTGGTGGGGAAGTTCTCTCATGGCAGGCCTAATATGGACAGCATGCGTCGATCTTTTGCTGCCATCGGATTTTCTGGAGCATATTCTCTTGGGCTTATGGATCATCGACATGTATTGATTCGTTTCCAAGTCGAAGACGACTTCTTGCGATGCTGGTTGAGGGGATATTGGATGATCCAAGAATTCCCTATGAGGGTTTTTAAACGGAGTCCAGATTTTAGACTGGATAAAGAACCTTCGCATGCTCCTGTTTGGATTAACATGGAAGGATTACCCATTCACTTCTTTGACAAAACTGCAATATTTATGATTGCAAGTTCTGTTGGAACTCCACTGAAACTTGACTCGGCTACAGCAAATATAACTAGACCTAATATTGCAAGAGTTTGTGTGGAACTAGACCTGCAAAAAGAACTCCCACGTCGCATCTGGATTGCGTCTGGCCAGGAGGGATATTGGCAGAAAATAGGGTATGAAGATCTTCCTCAATTTTGTAGTAATTGCCAGAAGCAAGGCCATGAAGCAAAAAAATGTAAATTGCTTAACCCAAACCTACAGGAAGACGAGGAAAAGGATCAAAAGGGCAAGGCGCAACAAGCCTCCAAACCAGTTTACGTTCCTAAACAGCGAAATCTTTCTGTCCAGAACATTGAGAGAGATGGTCCTGAACTTGCTGCCCATATGATGCAGGAAGACGTGAATGCCACGGCCAATCCAGATGCCCCTTTGCCTGGTTTGGCTACTGATCAAACCAATGAGTTTCGCTCGTCACCTGCGGTTCGTCATGTGACAATCCTGTCAAGATCACAAGGTGAACACAACCTACGCAGAAGTTGGTGAGCAAAACCTTGCTTCACCTCCATGTCAACAAATAAATTTTAAGGTGCAAGAGGAGAATGGGGTGGAGGACCAACAGACGGTGAAGATGAACAGGCTTCAACAGGAGGTTGATGTAATGGGCAATGTGACGAGCAGTCAGATGGTTGGAGAGAAGTCATTGTTGCAGCAAGACCTCATAAGAGAAGCTGAAGCTTTGGCTAGAAATCTTTCACCGCGTGGAATGGAAATCAGTCATGAAGATGGACATGAAATGGAGCAGCGTCTTGCCTTCTGTAACCTTGAAATTTCAGCCAAGCAACTTCATGAAGCTCAAGAACAGCACGGTGAATGGCAACAGCCAAACAGTGGGAAGAAGAAAGCCACTCGATTGCAATCAGATAGAGTGTTGAGATCTCAAGTAAGATCCTCCCAAAATTCCTTCGCTGTCCTTTTAAATGATTAATTTTATTTTCTGGAATATTCGGGGCGTTGCAAAGGCTCCGAATTTAAGAAGATTGAAGAAGTTGATTAAAATTTATCATGTCCAGTTAGTAGCTATTTGTGAACCTAAGGTTGGTTGTGGTAGGTTTCATGAAATAAGAAACAAGTTGGGTATGGATGCGGGGTTTCAGAATAATAATGGCTCGGTGTGGGTGTTCTTTCAACAATCTTTGTCTTGTAATTTGGTTGGAGAGAGTGATCAACATGTGACTCTATTGGCTGGTTTGTCATTGGTTCCCTCGGCATGTAAACTGTCTTTCTTGCGTGCTAAATGTTCTATAAATGATAGAACAATGCTATGGAACAATCTGAAAGATGAATTTATTGGAAACTTTCCTTGGCTTATTGCTGGAGATTTTAATTTGGTGGTGAATGCAGATGAAAAGAGAGGTGGTCGTCCTTTTCAGTTGAGTGAAGCTACTGATTTTCTAATATTTATGCATGAGATCCAGGTATATGATGCAGGGTTTTCTGGATCCAAGTTCACTTGCTGTAACAATAGACAAGGTTTATCAAGGGTTTCGAAAAGACTAGATCGTGTGCTGATGAATGACGCATTATCTGATTTGCATATGGAGATTTCTGTGCATCACCTTTCGCGATGGCCCTCGGATCATGCTCCTTTATTAATCTGTGGGAAGGACAGGCTGGATAACAAACCTAAAGCTTTTAGGTTCATGGAATTTTGGTGCGACCATCAGGAATTTCTAAGGATTGTTGCCCAAGCATGGAAAGGTGAGTTTGCGGGGTCTTCTTTGGCAAGGTTGGCATTGAAACTAAAGGCTGTGAAAGTTGCTCTTCGGGATTGGTCTCGATGTACCTTTGGTGATATTTTTGCGAATGTTAAAAGGTTGGAGAAAAAGGCAGCTGAATTAGAAAAATTGTATGACGAACAAGGATTGGATCATGATCTTCACAACTTGCAAAATGTAAGAGATGAACTATCTAAAGCCCTTTGTTTAGAAGAAAACTATTGGAGGCAAAAGGCTCGTGTTAAGTGGTGGAGAGAAGGGGATCGTAACTCTAAATTCTTCCATTCCATTGTAGCTGAAAGAAGGAATAAATCTATCATACACCGGATCAAGGATTCACAAGGAGCTTGGCTGGAGTCAGAAGATGATATAGCACAGGCAGCTTGTGACTATTTCGAATCTTTATTCTCTCAGGAAGAAAATCAGTTAAGTGGTATAGTGGAGCATATTCCTCACTTGATCACGGAGGAGGAAAATCAAATGTTGGAGCAATGTCCATCTATAGATGAGGTCCGTCAGGTTGTCTTTGATATGGATGGGGGGAGCGCAGCTGGACCGGATGGTTTTACAGGAAAGTTTTTTACTAAGGCATGGGATGTAGTGGCAGCTGATTTGCATTCTGCTGTAGTTAGTTTCTTTTGTGGGGAGGAAATTCCTAGAAGCATCACTTCTACTTTGCTGATTCTTATCCCGAAGGTTGACCAGCCCCAAGACTTCTCTCAATTTCAGCCAATTAGCTTGTGTAATTTTATCAACAAAATTATTACAAGATTATTGGCCACCAGGTTAGCTTCTGTTCTTCCGCAGATCATTTCTAGTCAACAAAGTGGCTTTGTAAAAGGACGTGTAATGTCAGAAAACTTCTTGCTAGCCCAGGAAATTATTGGAGGATTGGGTAAGAAAACTTGGGGGGGTAATGTAGTACTAAAGTTAGATATGGCCAAAGCTTACGATCGTGTATCTTGGATTTATTTGATTAAAATACTACGTGGTTTTGGTTTTGGAGAAAGGTTGATTGATATGATTTGGAGAATTATATCTAACTCTTGGTTCTCTGTTCTTATAAATGGTGTTGCCAAAGGTTTCTTCAAATCCTCTAGGGGCCTGCGTCAAGGGGATCCAATCTCTCCTGCGCTTTTTGTCATAGCTGCTGAAGGATTGTCCAGAGTTTTGAATCATCTTAATCAGAACCCAAGATACACTCCTTTTAAAGTACCTACTGGTTGTCCTGTTCTTTCACACCTAGCATTTGCTGATGATGTGATTATTTTTTCAGGTGCTTCCCAAAAGGCTTTAAAGATGGTGATGGATGTTTTACAGAAGTATGAGCAGATGTCGGGACAGAGGATTAATTATTCTAAAAGTGGTTATTTCTGTCATCCTAAAACTTCTCGCACCAGAAGATTAATTATAAAGAATATCACAGGGTTTGTTGAAAAGGATTTTCCAGTAAAGTACTTGGGATGCCCTCTGTTTGTTGGAAAATGTAAAAAATCTTATTTTTCAGATCTTGGAATGGTAATCATGAAGAAACTTTTTGCTTGGCAACACCGATTCCTGTCAATGGGAGGTAGATTAATTCTTATAAAGCATGTATTAACTTCTATTCCTTTGCATATTTTGGCTGCAGCTTGTACACCAAAGGGTATATTCAAGCAATTGGAAAAGATGTTTGCCAAATTCTTATGGGGACAAGATAGTGAGAGATCTAATTTTCAGTGGATTGGATGGCGACAATTGTGTTTCCCTAAGGAGGAAGGGGGAGTTGGTTGTCGTTCCCTGGAAGATATTTATAAGGCCTTTTCTGTTAAATTGTGGTGGAAGTTCAAAGAACAGAAGTCTTTATGGTCTTCATTTTTGGCTGCCAAGTATTGCAAGCTCAAACACCCGATGCAAGTAAACATAAATAGGAGGGATTCGGTAGCATGGAAACGAATCATGAGCATGCGTGAAGTTGCTGAAAAAAACATAGTGTGGATGCTACAGGATGGCTCTATTGCTTCAAATCAAGCTCAAGAGGCAGAGGCAACAATGGTTTGGTCATTATCTTCCTCAGGTTTGTTTTCTATGGAAACTGCCTTTGATTCTATAATGGAGTGCAAGGTGTCGGGGTTTTTCTTTAAAAGGATTTGGGATTCTTTTATTCCTTTAAAAATATCCTTTTTTATGCTCCGATTGCTATATAGGAGGATACCTACTGCGGATGTGGTACAAAAAATGGGAATTCATGGTCCATCTATATGCTTTTGTTGTAGACATCATTCGGTGGAATGGATAGATCATATATTTTGTTGGGGGGAAATTCCATCTAAGGTGTGGGATTTTTTTGGGCATCCTTTGGGAATTAAATTGAGGCATGAACATATCCGCATGCGCCTCATGAAATGGTGGTTGTTTCCTACCAAAAATCAGTGCTCAACGTTTTTGCTTAAAATTATCCCAATTCTCATATTTTGGCACCTGTGGAAGGCACGGAATAGTTTTGTTTTTGAAGGTACTATTCGTGATTGGGAGCAAATTGTATGGGATGTTTACAGAGATGCTTGCCTTGCCATGGAGAACAAAATCAAAGTACAATTTCACTGTTCAAATTGGTTGGAGTTATACAATATGGCTTGTTCTTATAAGAAGCGAGTTAAGGTGATGAAAGTAAAATGGTTGCGTCCTTCCATTGGATTTAAATTAAATACTGATGGGTGTTCAAAAGGAAATCCGGGAGTTTGTGGTGGAGGGGGTCTGTTAAGGAATGGACATGGCAAATTAATTTTTGCCTTTTCTTCTTTCCTTGGATTTGGGACAAGTCTGGAAGCTGAAATGAAGGCAATGCTATATGGTATTCAATTGTGTGTAACAAAAGGAGTTTTTATGATTCATTTGGAGTCTGATTCTTTGATGTTGGTTAATATCTTAAAAGGAACTACCTTATGTCCATGGCGTCTTCAAAGATATTTGTTGGAGATTAAAAACTTACAGCAATATGTGCTCTCGATCTCCCACTGTTTCAGGGAAGCAAATACTCCAGCAGATGTTTTGTCCAATGTAGGTATCACACTGAAGGATAATCATGTTTTTGATGACTTTTGTTCTCTTCCTCAAAAGGCTCGGGGAGCAGTTAATTTAGATAGATATGGATTTCCTTCGTTTCGTTTTGCTACTAGGTAGTTTTTTATCAATTTTAAGTTGGCTTTAGTTGCTTAATTTTCTTTATCGAATAATTCATGTACCCTGGAGGTTAGGTTTAGGGTTAATAAAATTGGGAGTGGCGCCCCTCCTCGTGTACGAGGTTAGCCCATTAAAAAAAAAAAAAAGAAGATAATAAGTACTATAAAGAAGCTTTCATAAATTCACAAAATATCATCAGAATCCAGAAGGTTTTACTAAATACTTAGGTACAAGTTTAGGAGATAAAACTTATCCTAAGCAAAAAAATATAATAATAGGATTATTAATTTTATTACATCAGCGATTAGATATATTAGAAAGTAAAATAAATAAATTAGAATATAAAAAAGATTTGGACGATCTGATAGGAAAAATAGATTGTATTAAGATAAGTGATAAGACTGAAATTCATCATGTAAACCAAAGAAAAAGACAAGAGTCTTAGTATTCGGAACACTTAAGATAGAAAAATGAGTACTACAATAAGTACATGCCTTTGTATTCATAAAAGTTATGCTTAGTTTTATGCTTGAAAAAGCTAGAACTAAAGCTTGGTAGGAGGAGCACTCCTTGTAAATACTTAGAGTAGATTTTCTTTCTTAGTTTTATAATAGGCAAAATCATATTCTTGTAACAAGACTTTAGAAGAACTACTTTGTATTCAACATGTTTGATGAAATGCAAGGACAAGTTTTGGAGCCAAATTCATCTGCCAAATTAGCAACTCTAACCTTATTCCTATTAAGTTTCATTCATGCATGCTTGTTTACTTTCATTTATGTTCTTAAGTTTATCTTAAATATGTTGAACTAAGTTGATTTCCACTAGGTTTAGGATGAAGCTCTAATATGTTTGAATTGGTTTATGGCCTATTTCTCTTGTTTATTCATTTATTTGGTCTTCAACACTTGTTGTTAATTAGCTACCAACTTCAAGTCATCCAGTTGTTATTTGACAAAGAGATTTGCACTTAAAAATGGAAAGAGTACATGAAACTTATGTTGAATCTCACGAGAGTAGTGATTCACATAGGTGGATTAAGGATTAAAGCCACAATTCATGAGTTTAATGAACTAATGCATGCTAGACTTTATCACAAGAGTAGGAAAGCTCATGTATTGGTAGTCTTTCATTCATAGAGAGATCTAGTTTGGAGTAAAATTGGAATTGACCTAAACATGGATAAAAATCATCATGGCCATAAGCTAAACTTTCATATTTGGTAGATTCTAAAGCCTAATCAACTTTGTTTATCACGTTTCTTCATATTTTGTTAACTTGAATTTGATTTTCCTACCATTTTCACTATCTCCAAAGTTTGATTGTTTAGATAATAAAGCAAGTTAGTAGCTTTGGTAGTTGCCAGTTCACGTTTCCTCGTGGGATCGACCCTAATACTCGTCACAACTACAATTGACCTGTGCACTTGCGGAATGAGTATTAGATTATAAATTTTATTACTTGTTTATGTGAATTGTGCTTTATTTTGATAGTAACCTAAACTCACAATCATTTTTGCCAAAGGATAAGAACATTTTTCCAAAAATTGGATATGGTTTTCTGCACAAGACTGATTGACAATGTGTTTTCTAAATTGGTTTATCTGTTCCTCATTAGAAAGAGAAATTTGGAGAAGATTTTGGAATTCAATATAAGGTTTAAACAACCTTTTGGATTGAATTCCTTCGGGTTTCCACAAAAAAATAATCTTGCTCATAAATGTCAAAACCAACAATTAGATCTTTTCTTGGTATTTCTCCTCCAAGAATATGGGTCTATACTCTGCAATCTGGAAGGAATTGAAGAATAATAGACTTTTTGTGACTTTTTGAGTATCAAAAATCTCACCACTAGCTGATCTAAACTAGTAAACTTTTGGTTTCCAAAATTCATCAGGAAGAATTTTTTCACTCATAATTGACATAGCTGCTCTAGTATCAAAGAAAGCTATCATAGGAATGGGTTTATAAAATTTGGTAGGCAGTATATGCACAAGGGTTTGAGGACCAGTTTTTGCTGGTTGAAGCAGTTTATATTGGAAAAGATTTGAAACTTCTTCCCATGGAACATGCAAAGCAAGAATAGTTTGATCGGATGGTTCGTCTTTTTCAATAAGAACATTTTCTAACTAATCAAGAATAGGAGCACCAATTTTTTATTGAACTTTTGAAATTAAATTTACTTCCTTCTTATTCTTAGGACATTTTGAAGCATAATGTCCTTTTTTGTTGACAAACAAAACATCTTGCATTCTTTAGGGATGAATCTTTTGAAAGTCTTTTCTTCTTCTTGAAATATCTCCATGTAGTCTGCTTTCTCCTTGGATAAAATTGGTCTGTCATCTTTATCTTTTTGAACTTCAACTTCTTTTTTTATCTTTTCCCATTCTTTTTGCAACCAAAACATCTTCCTTTACTCTCCAACTTTGGCCTTTTGCATGCTTGATCAATACAAGCATCACCTTTCATGTAATCTCGGATTACACTTCTCTTGTTGCAAATATCTTCTAAGGCTAGAAAAGTTGTTTGTCTGATTTGTCCTGTAGTCAAATTCAAAATGGAACCAAATTTATCCAGGATATAAAACTCAATTCCAGTTGCTAATACTTTAGGCAAAGATGTTAAAAAACCTATTTTAAATTAATATTTGCTCCTAGAGCATAAAACAATTGTGTCATTCTTTTGAAATGTTTGCTCAAATCTTTTCTATACTATGAACGACACTTCATCTTGAAAAATTCTTTTCTTTTCTTTTCAACTCCTTGTTTTCTTTTGAATCTCCTAGGAACGTTAATGAAGAATCTCAATTACTTCTGAGAATTCTTGTCTGGTTAGGAATATAGTTTTATCATTATCTCCTAATGATATCCACCAATCTCTCAAGGTTCCTACAAAATGAGCAGTAAATTTAGTAAGAATTTCAAAACAGGAATTAACTGTTACATTTCTTATTGTCATCCAAGCATGAAACTCTTGAAATCTTTTTTCCCACTGAGCTGCAGGAATATCATCAAAGTGAAAATTTGAGTATTTCCTTTTGAACTTCCTTTTTTCTTGAATGTAACGTATTCTGTCTCCATTTCTTCTTCTTCACTAGGAAATACTACCTCTCCTTCTTCTCCTCCAGCCATATTGATCTATGGCAATGATACGTTACTTAAATCCTCATGGCTATCTTCAGAACTTTGTATGCTTGAGGCATTTGCATCCTTATCAAAAGAAACTATTTTTTTTTTAAACGTAGGAGTTTTCTGAATCATTTGTAGACTGTGAATACTATTGGTCCTCAATCGTGGAGATCCAAGGAATTTGATCTTGAACTGTTTCCTGCAAAAAAGAAGTAATTGAATCAATAATCTTATTATGAATAAATGTTAACACTTCTGATTCTTTTTCTTCCTTCTTTTCTTCCTCTACTTTCTTCTTCCCCTTCATTTATGCCGATCTTTTTCCCTCCCTTTCTTGTTTTCTTGTTGCCATCAATTGATCCTTTAACCATCTGCTACTATTGTGATATGTTCTGTCTTCTTCTTTAGAAGATTGAATGTAGGATGGATACGAGTTAATAGGCAAAGATCCAAAATAGTATGGGGTTGGATTTTCCCTCAACGGTTTAGCTCCAAATATAGACACAAAATCTATTTCTTTCTTCTTTTCTAGCTGGGAATTCAATTGTCCTATTTCTTTTAGGCTAGAAATTTGTCTCTTTAGGTATTCAATGTCCTTTTTCCTTTTGTGCTTTGAACTTAGACACTGAAAGACCTATTTGAGGAATTTTCTTCTGCACTTCGTCTAACCTTTTCTCCAAAACTTTAATCATCTTCAAGACTTCAGTGTTTTGGATTTTGTTTGTCCTGCAAGAATATCAAGTTTAGAAGAGACTTGGGTGACTTGGTCATGAATAGAAGTGAGTGCTTGGTTTTGACAAAGTACATTTTTTGATTGCCAATTTAAGACTTGTTTAGTTTTATTTGTTGGATATGTTTGACCAAAAGAAGAACAGTTGGATGAGCATTCTGGACTTTTGAAGAATGATGTGCATGATCCTTCACAAATGTTTCTTTGATTGAAGGAAAACCTGAGGGACTGAACATGCAGATTTGAGGAATTGGTTTTGGAAGTTTTGGGATTTTACAAGACTCAAAAATTTGATCAAGCGATTCTTTTCTAATGATTTTCAGACATTCTTGATAATAAGGATGAAGATCCTTTTCCTTATTCTGATCATCCATGTATCAAGGATTTGTATCCCATCAAAATTGTTTTTGAGGGTAACAAATGGAGATTGTTCAGCATTGGGTCCTTTTTTATTAGCAGGATGACAACTAGGTTTTTTCTCAGGATCCTTGATCTTGAGACATTTCCTACAATAACAAACATCAAAGTAAATATGACTAGAAAATGGATCTTGAAAATAATGAGTTGGTTTAGCTTCGCTATCAAACTTTGAAATGAGATCTATCAAAGATTCTCGGGGTTTTCTCCATGGTATTGGAGTATCCATAGGGATTTGGATCATAGTAATTTGAGGAATATTTTCTTTCTTTTTCCTCAAATGAGAATGATCAAACTTGATTTCCACAGATCCACTGATTGGGTCTCCATCTTTGAATCAGCAGATTCAATTGGAAGATTTACGGCTTGGTGAAGTTTTTCATAATCCGTTACCTATACTTCTGGAAGAAGTTAGATAAGATCATTTCAAGAGATCTGTCTTGGTACATGAGTACACATTACAGAGTGTTGCTCATCTACCTTGATCAGAAGAGCATCTTCTCCACCAGGAAGAGTAAGATCCAGAGCACGATTTTGCACTCTATACGCCATTTGGTAATGGAGAATTGCAGCAATTGCATCAGGAATTTATTCTGCTCCATAGATTTGTATCTATACTTTCAAAGCTTCTAATAGATGAGGATCAGACAGGGACATATTAAAATTAGGGAAAAGAGTAATAAATACAGTACCAGCATTTAGGGTAGTTTCTATGGTAGCTATATAAGCATGTTGATATTTAACAAATCTACTGTCTAAAAAAGCAATCCTAGCTACAACTGGTAATCCTTTTCTTCTTTGAAATGATAATGAAAATCCAACTACCCCAAAATGAATATGAGTATAACCTTGTTGTTTCCACTGATTTGGAAAATCAGTGAGAATATGCAAAGTTATAAATTGTTCCTTACCCGTTGCTGGGATATGACACTGATCCAATTTTGAGGCTTGGACATATTCTTTAACTACTTTTGGACGTTGTTTGATCAAGGATTTGATCGTGCTTAAAGGAGATGAATGTAGTTTAGAAAAAGATGAATATGGATCTAGCAAAGGAAGATATTTAGAATTTACCTGTTCAGGCACAACCGTAACTTCATACAAATTATCTAATTTATCAGAAACACTTGGTCTACTAGAAGAACTCATATTTCAATAAACACTGTATAATTATGCCCACTCAAAAGTTTTATAAGGTGAATAAAACAACACTAAATCTCTATAGAAAAACCCAAATTCCATATAGGAATTAAGAAAACAAAACTTATCAACACAACACAACTTAGATAAAATTATAGATTGCGATTCTAAAGGTAATTTAGAAAATTCAAACATTAATATAGTTAGAGTGAATTTCAAACAAACGTTGCCACAAATTATCTAGTTCAACACTGCGTTTTAGAATAACAAAATGGTGTTCAGGATAAATTCTCTCTAACAATCGTTCTATACCAAATTCAATATAACCAATATACTCATAAACTTCTTCATTGGTATTTAGATGATCACGTCTTAGCCATGGAACACCTTTATAAAGATCTTCTAATGCAGCTTGATAATCTTTTGTAGGAATGTCGGAGTTAAAATTTAAGTTCATGAAAGTATTACTTTCTTCTCAAAATACCTTTATGGCTCTGATACCAAATAGGGTAAATCCTTCAGATTAGCACTTGAATAATCCAAATAGAGTTTTGAGTTTGCCTTTCTTTTTGCCTTTTCCACCTTTTGGCTACTTTTTAGGCTTTTCGTAACACCAAGGATTGCAGAAGCTTTACTAAAAGATTTCTTGTTAGAATTGAGTTTAAGAAATTAAGAGAAATCCGAATAAATAATCAAACTGGAACCTTTATTTGGAAAACTTAGTTGCAAGAACTTCAATGGCTCTGATACCAACTAGGATAAATACCTTTATGGCTCTGATACCAACTAGGGTAAATTCATATTAGCACCTAAATAATCCAAATAGTGTTTTGATTGATAACTCAAATCAAAATGGAATATTTGTTTCTTTTCCAATATTTGGTATAATCATATTTATACGTCAAAATGGAATAAAATCTATATTAATTTGACTTAATTTCCTGAAATTCTTTATAATAAAATAAAAAATTTGTACTATTTTATTTGTTTGTTCTATAATTATTCATATGTTTACAAGAAAATTTAACATTTTTGCTTTTAGATATCATTGGTATGCTTGTTGAAAATAAATTAATTGTACATTTAATTAATCTTAAAATTTTATGTAACTGTTAGCAATATAATTATGAACTTGAACATGACATAGTAATAAAATCAAACATTCATAAACTCTAGTTATTGTACTTACATTTAATTCATATAAAGCTAAAATAAGTTTTACACATTTTAAAAATAGTATTCTAAACATTTGTTGCAACAAAAAGAAAAATTATTCTGAACATATATTGATTTGTTTGTATCATTAGTTTTAAAAAAATGATAATGATAAGTAGAAAGACACATGGAGATAAACTTGACCACTTTTGTTTTGCCCTTCCCAAGTTTAAATTTGGAAAGGGTTTTTCCTATGTTTTATTGATGAATGGGATTTCCAAGAAAAACATGATTAGGGCATTTTTTAGGGTAAGGATTTTCCAACTTAGAATGTTCATACCAAACATGATAATAAAATGAAAAGGTTAGAGAACTCTTTCTGTTCTAGATCATTCACGCGCACTAAACATGGGGAAGCATAGAGAAAAACATGGTTAGGGTGTTTTTTAGGGCAAGGATTTTTCAACTTGGAATGTTCATAGCAAACATGATAATGAAATGAAAAGGTTAGAAAACTATTTCTGTTCTAGATCATTCATGTTAAGGGCCCGCAAATAGGATCTCGTCATAGGCTGATTAACAGGAAAATCTTCTTGATTTCCCTTGTTCCTCCCTTTCTTTGAGAAACCTATTTTTTAAGAAAAACTCTAAATGGTGATTTGTAAGAGATCACCAACTCCCTTGTTCCACTTTTGACTAAAATTACCGATGATTTTATTGAATACAATCCTTCCTTTAAATAGGCAAGGATTGCAACTACAAGAGCATAAGAATCCTTTTTTTAAATAAATGACCTACAACAATGATAATGCTCATCCCTATATAAGAAGTGATAATGTTCCTAAATAATAAGGATAAGAAGTGATAATGTTACTCTTAAATGATAACAATAAGACATGATAATAACAAATTAAAAAAAAATAAAAATACTAAGAGATAAGAATGCATGATTGGTTCCCATTAATACTGCTATTTATGGTTGTAAAAAGCATTCACAACATTACTCCCCTCCTAGACTAAGAACTTGTCCTCAAGCTCGAGCTCAGGATAGTACTCTCGGACTAGGTGGGTTCATCGTCATCATCCTCCAGTCATCAATCAAAAGGCAAAAAAGTCTCTTGTACTTGTGTGTTGATGAGCAAAGTTCATCACAATTAAAATATTGTCCCTTTGCCCTTCGTTCGGACATCTTAGCCTTGGACAAATGCCTTATAGGGGGTGCAATAACATTGCTTTCGACACTGAGTGCTGGTATGGAGACACTGGGTGTTAGTACATAATTGTTGGTTGTTTGTGTTTTTTGTTCTTGGTTGGCTGCTGAAGATGGAATGGTTTTGAGTGTTTTTGGACCTGCCCATGTTGTTTGAGATCGCCCTATACTAATACTTCTTGAGCTGCATTTTCCTTTCAAAAGCTCAAGCAAAATTCATAGCAATAACCAGATTAGGGGGATTTTGCATTTCCACATCCACCCTCAAGGTTTCTACTAATCCAATAGTGAACATGTCAACCTGTTGATCTGCCCGTACAGAAGTTGCTCTTACAAGGGGGTTTGAATTTGGCGTTGATACTCTTCCACAGTTCCAGTTTGTTTAAGGTTGATTAGTTCTCCTAATGGATTGTTTGTTAGTGGGGGCCAAACCTAAGAAGGCAATAGGATTTGAATTGGACCCAATTGAGCCTAGGTTCCTCCTATTCCAATCTGTAGTACCAAAGTTGTGCCTCTTCTATCATATGGAATGCGGCTACTCCCACCTTGTCTCTTTCCTCTATTCGTTGGTTGATGAAGAACTGTTCACATCTGTATATCCATCCTAATGGATCTCCAATTCCATTATAGGAAGGAAATTCCAGCTTACTATATTTGGGAATGATCGCAACCCCTGCGCAACGACCTGATGCTCGCCAGATGATTCTGTATGGGCTGGTTGGTGGCTGCCTGTGGTTGCAGCCTCTTTAGGTCTCTTGCTGGAAATTTGTAATTCCATCAAGTGCCTCAATTCTCTAATATTGTCCTTGATTTCACACACCTCCTTGTACCTCCTTGTTGTTTTCAGCGAGCTTATGCTCTAAATCATGCACCCTAGTTGTCAATTGCTCAAAATCACTCATGACGCCAGCTTCTGATACCAAATTGTTAAGGGCCCACAAAAAGGATCTTGTCAAAGGCCTGATTAACGGGAAAATCTTATTGATTTCCCTTGTTCCTCTCTTCCTTTGAGAAACCTTATTTTTAAGAAAAACTCTAAATGATAATTTGTAAGAGATCACCAACTCTCTCGTTCCACTCGTGACTGAAATTATCAATGATTTTATTGAATATGATCCTTCCTTTAAATAGGCAATGATTGCAACTGCAAGAGAATAAGAATCCTTTTTTTTAAATGACCTACAACAATGATAATGCTCATCCCTATATAAGAAGTAATAATGCTCCTAAATGATAAGGATAAGGAGTGATAATGCTACTCTTAAATGATAACGATAAGACATGATAATAACAAATTAAAAAAAATAGAATACTAAGAGATAAGAATGCATGATTGGTTCTCATTAATGTTGTTGTTTACAATTGTAAAAAACAGCCACAACAATTCATGCGCACTAAACATGGGGAAGCATAGAGAAGAGTGCATGTTATAAAGATAGGTAGGGATGCCCAGTTCCTTGGACTGTCACGAGGGAGAGGGAGTTAAAAGTCTGGTTTGGATTAAAATCCTAAGAAAATTGGTCACCATCTCCGGATTAAGATCCCAAAGAAAGTAATCAACAGAAGGAAAGGAATTACCAACAAAATGCGAGGATTTTAAATATCAGAATTGTGCATCTATTTTTCATATTTTGAAAAATATTTTTTTGTTCCAAATACGTTAAAAATAAATCAAAAGTTGTAATTTTAATTTTAGGAAAAAGATTTAAATTATAAATTTTATTTGTTTTGAATATTTAAATACGATTAATAATGTTATATGGTTACCATATTTGACGAGAAAATATAACAATGTTATAGGGTTACCATGTATCCAAAAAAATTTTTAAAAATGCTATTAAAAATGGTACCCTGTACCCTATCGGATAAAAATGTGGTACGATAAGAATAGGTAGAACTTTGTATAGGGTAGAATAAGAGTAAATATTTTTAAATTGATACGAAATAATACAAGATATAAAGTTTTGCGTGATACTAGATAAGACAAGGTATAAGTTTACCCGTTCCCACTCATGCCCATCTTTACCACAAATTATCTAAACGTATTCCACAGTACTCATAAGCAGACAGAGAAAGGATCTAGTTTATCCCAAAAAATCTGGAATAGAATCATGCTTCTGGATAAACACAAATAGTTGATCACAAGGAAGTCAACGAAATTTATAAATTTGAAGATTCAGAGAAAGACTAAAACAAATATCCTGCTTTAATTCCATTGCCCAGGGGCTGTAAGCTACACATCTGCCGCACCAATAACAAGGCCAATTGGCTCATTCAGTTTGCTGTCCTAACCCATAGTGTCATAGAGTTCTGATACTAGATTAGATTTCAATCTAATCTCCAACCAGTTAACAAAGTAACAAAAGAAATTGTTGTTATAGAAAAAGACTAAACTGCTCTAACACAAAAGTGGAATCGTTGAGCAAAGATTCCCGCAAGAGAGTGAGTGAGACTCAATTTTGTTAAAAAAGAATTCGGGCCGCCTCGTTTCTGTGATATTTTACTCTTCAAGAACCCATAGCAACAGCTTCTAGCAACAGTTATAAGTTTCTGGGTGGGACTACGGATTTGAGCGGGATATGGGAAGGTCCAAGTAACCTCCTCTCCGTTACACCAATGCCAAGAACTCCAAGAACCTTCCTCACTTCATTTGCAAGTTCGATGACGTAATTATCTTCATGGCCTGCAAGTACTTTAACTCCTTAACACTCGCGTATCAAACATAATTAATGCAAACATTTCATTATAAAGGGATATGAACAGATTCCAAAGCCTACCAATATCAAACATGGCTTTCTCCAATAAAAAGAGATAGTCTCTATTATTACCACAGGGACCAAAGGCAGTTGCAATTTGCCTGAATAATGAATTAAAATAATTAAACCTGAGAGCATTAACAGAAAAGAAAGTTAGAAAGAAGAGGACACCAATGATATAGGATCCTCACCTAGCCATATCTTCCAAAGGGGCAGGACCAAGATAGTACTTATTGGATACCCTGTCAGGTGTGGACGTAAACCTGCAGATGTAATACAAATTTATTAAGAACTTCAAATATGTAACGAAATTTATATACAATTGGGTAAACCATTAAAGAATTAGCATGTCTACTTGTGTCTTTCTACAAGTGCGTGGGGTTGGGGTGAGGGTGAGTGATTGAAGGCAAAAGGGAAAAGTGAGAGGACCAGAAAGAAGGCAATTAAAAACTCACACAATCACTCCAGTTATAGCTGGCTGCACTGTATCTCCTTCCTAGCATATAAAAATAACATCATTTAGTAAAGGTCCAACACCAATCACTAATTAAATTTTCTTATCTTTTTGAAAAATTAATTGCCAAAAATCCAGGTGCATTTTTAGAAGAAGAATGCAGTTTTTTCATTAAGACGAAGATAACAGAAGGTAAACCTTTAGTAACACAAATATCATCAATGTTTCAAGCTCACCTTATAAAAGTCAACAAGAGTCTTTTGATCATACTCACATTCTCTTTGTTGCAAATACTGCAGGATAAAACAGCATCAGCATTACTTAAACCCAAACAAACTGGTATTAAAAATTAAAATGCAGATAGGAAAGGATTAAAATGCTGATGCTGGAAGAAACCATATGACAGCAATATAGCCAGAGGACATTTTGTCCAAACGTGGACCATGAAAAATTGTTAGGCTGCAATCTATACATCATGGGGATGGAAGCGTTATAGATCTGACAGCAAAAATTAAAATTTAAGTAAATCAGAACCCAAAGCAAAGAACAAAAGATACCTCCATTGATGCTTTTTCCTTTTCCATCCCTCCTCGAACACAATATGCAGCACCCCACTGGAAGAGAAAACACACCTCAGGTAAAATGGCAGAATGCTGGCCGTAGAAGTCACAATAATTTTTTGCATACAAAGATAAAATATGTAGAAGCCACCTAACTGCAACTGTAATCTAAACATGGCTAATTAACCAATGAATTTCTATCTCAAAATTTAGACGAGATAAAGAAATTCATTTTACTTACACAGACAGCTCCTTCAATCGCTTCCAAGGTACAAGTTCTTGCTGGTTGCTCAGGAGTACCTCTATGATCAATGCAAGCTAGACACAAGACAAACATAGAAACAAAAAGTTAGATCTAATGAAAAGTTATAGTGTGAATAGCTAATAGTAAAAATTCCACCAAAGCATACCAAGATCAAAAACACGCCGGTAATCCTTGATAAAACCTATCACTTTCTCATCATATTCGAAACCGGGATTCCACACCAATGAACCATATCCGAACACCCAGAACACCATTTCCTCGGAATTAGTTAACTATTGCCGAGGTCAAAAAGCCTTCTGCAAATTGCACACCATTATAATAATATTAGCCATTCATACATTTAATTTACTAAAATTTATGCAATTAGTCATTAAAACCCGAATTATTTATGATAAAAAGACAAAACCAAATTCGGCCTTTAGCCCTGCACCGATCCATAATTGAAATTCGAAAAGTTACACCAAAGCAAAGTCGAATCGTACACATCAAACAATTTTTTGATGCAAGAGCCAAAATCATGCCAAAGATCGAATTATTGCTCCAGAGATAATTCGTTCAAAATCCAAAACGATGTGAAAATAAGAATGCATCTGTGAAAATCTAAAACAATAATGGGAACACAAAAGTACATGGAACAAGAGCCCATTGAAAGCTTACCGAATAAATTGAAGGATAGAATCAAACGCAAATTGATAATGAAATCAGTCAAATATTCTTAAACGCTTTCCGACTTAGGTTTTGGATCACGATACCGAGGATAACACTGAATCAAATAGAGGACAAATAGCAAAATGGATTTCTGAATGGAAAACCCTAGAGAACAAGAGCTCTCTCTACGTAGTTTTGTTCTTTTGCTCTCACTCTGTTCTCTACGGTTGCGGAGGAGGGGGCTCTGATTCTTTAGAAGGCTAATTTTATAGGCAGTGGCTCGGAGAACGAATATTTTTTAAGGGAAAAACCAAAAAAAAAAAAAAAAAAAGGGAAAGCAGCGATGTATGTGGATATCGAATGATGCATGTCACTTGCGTATAATGACCTATAATATGTATATCATACATGCAGCCACCGGCAACCAATGTACCTGTTCTAGAAATCGGGCTCAAGATCTTTGTTCAAATTTTTTGGTAACAGGTACCTTTTCTTTATTAATAATTTACAAAATAGTATATTGTATAAAAACTATCAAAATAATCATTGTTTTACCTCTTATTGTTTATCATCAACTTGTTCAGCTATTTGTTGATTATACATGTATTAGGTATGTTCAAAATGAAATATTTTTAATCAAAAAGTTAATCA
This sequence comes from Mitragyna speciosa, assembly GCA_024721245.1. Lineage (NCBI taxonomy): Eukaryota > Viridiplantae > Streptophyta > Magnoliopsida > Gentianales > Rubiaceae > Mitragyna > Mitragyna speciosa. The sequence continues at coordinate 12,792,351 of CM045559.1, forward strand.
CGAGTATTTCCAATCAGATTGTGAAAATCAAATACTAACATTTATAAAATAATAATTACAGAATTTGAATGTTTCATGCCCATATGACCAAATTTGCAGCAAAATGGATCTTATCAAGTTTTGATATGGGTAAACAATTTTGATTTAACTTTTTCGGGGAACTTTATAGGAAACTCTGGTAATGTTTTTAGGGTTATATTGATTTTTATCTCAAACTTTTTTTTTAACATTAGATTATTTGCTCAAATTTTGTTGTACTCCTCAGTTACAATTTCATACTAGCTTTTGTGAAAATTTTAACAAATCCATTAATATATTATATCATATACAAATAGAGAAAAAGATATATAAGCACAAAAAATGACCTGAGAATTATTTATAATATATATAAATAGAGGATATCAGAAATTAATCTTTTTAAAAAAGTAAGATTAAAATGAGAATTCTTTAAATATAAGTAATAGACAATAATTCAAAAAAGAGCAAGCCTAAATCATGAAAGTGATTAGATATAAAAAAAATGGATAATAATTATTAGTGTGTAAATTATGTGTATTTACCCGAGCATGGAAACCATCGTTAGAAAAACATTCTCACAAATATATCACATATCATGGAAATTACTGTGAGCGTGGTTATCCCTCCTCAAATTATGGTGTCCGGTAGACATAAATCGTCATCTCCAATGCATGTTATCAACAAAATATTCACACACATGCATTCGTCCAGATTGGAAGTTAGTGCACGCGCATACAGATTCATTGAACATGGACACTTTTTCACTTCGACATTTGGGTCAATTTCCATCGCAGTACTTGGTTGTGCGGACCGTGGACCGCTTATTCAAAAGCGTGGGGGTGACCGGTGTGATCCCAAAAATAAACAGGATGTCGAACAGATAGTAGTAGGAAATGTAATATCATGTACAATGAACTTAGACGCATATCATTCAAGTAAATCTCACAACTCGTGTGGTCCTTTTTCCGTCCTATTAAAATGTGTTTTTTTTTTTTTTTTAGTGGCTTCAAGTTGTTTGTCATCTTCTAAAGGTAACAATATGTCAACACCTTTATTAGTATTGTACCTTGTCATTATTTTTAAAGTGTCATATTTTTTATTTTTGTTTGATTCAGATTGTTTATCATCTTCTAATGGTAACAATATGTCATTATCGTTTTTAGTATTGTCCCTTGCCATTCATAATGTCATGAATCATAATGTTCAAATGTTGAATTTTAGTAGGTAAATTAAAAAGATTTATTTTTTTGAGCAAAATTGAAAAGATTTAAATAACCATATTATCACTATCAAAACGCTAGTATTAAGATCTTATTATTAAGAAATTGTTAGTATATGCCCTAAAACCAAGTTTATTTTTGAGATTTATATATTATAAATTATTTCATGTTCTATCAATGACATTTTCTTTATCATTTAATACTTATTATTTATATTACTTGTTTATTTGATAAAGTCCATAGAATAATAATTGTGTATAAGAGATTAGAAGAGTTACAATGATGAGACTCTTAATACACATAAGTTTTATTTTTAAATATTCCTAGTCATAGTATTAATGAGATCAGGCATTATTAATACGAAAAGACTAGCACATACTTAGCCTCCACTTATAGTAAGTAGTAGTTAATATTATCAACTATAGTGTGTGACACCTAAGCTGGTATGTGGATACTTGTTAGAGAATAAGTTCATTGGATTGATTCACCAAGAGTCACCATTTATGGTGCCAATTCGTACGCTTAATGACAATGGTGTAAGTGACCCTTAGACTTAGTATCTTGAGTGTAGATTTGATAAGGGCTAAAGAACACTAGTTTTTAGTAAGTTTTTAGGTTAGGTTTTCAAGGTTTTTCCATGAGTTTTCCTCTATTTCTTAGCTATTTCCTCTCATTTTTTATTTTTCTATCAATTTGTGTAGATGTGTGATTTACTTGTTTTTTTGTGTTGTTTTGTAGGTTTTTCAATAGCTTCGTTATCGAATCCAATTAATTGGAGTTGCAAGGATGAAGTTTGGAAGGTTGGTTTGGTGACGGTGGATGTTTAAAGGAGCAAAACACGCCAAAATATAGAGCAAAGTCCAAGGTTTTTGAGTTACAAAGGCAATAGAGTTACCGGACCACGGTTAGAGGTCCTATTGGATGCGAAATTGAGTATTCTGACCTTGGCCACGCCCTTAGTTGCCGTGGCCAAGATCAGAAAGTTGGGATCCTGAGCCATGGACGCCGTTGTCACGACTCACTAAAGGGAGCCCACAGCTCAACCAAGCCGTGGTCACAGCTCAATGAAGCTGTGGGGACAGCTCGCTTGTGAAATTCTGGGATTTTTCTACACTTAAGTTACGTGAAAGAGAGGACTTTTGATTATCATTTAAAGCCTTAAAAGGGGACTTCACCAAAGGAAGAAGGGTAGGGAGAACACGTTAGAGAGGAGAATTTAACCCTAATAGGTTAGATTAGCCACAAACACACACACATCTCTCACACCTTCACACACATTTAGAATGATGTAGGGAGGAAAAGCAAGAGTGGAGGAACAACTCAAGGGCTTCTATGGTGCAAAGCAAGAAGATCTAATCAAATGCAAGGGGAGGAATCAAGAAAATCTACACATCCCTTGGGCCTTCACTTCCATTGATAGTTATTGGGTACGCAAGCTTCAAGGGTCCATTTGTGGATTCTTGCAAGTGTCAAGGTGTTGCAGCATTTGTTTTGATAAGATAATCAAAGAGTTTGGATTTTCTTGAAAACAAAGACAAGCTTTGTGTAACTGAAAAGTTGAGTGGGAGCATTGTCATTTTCTTGATACTATATGTGAAGGATATATCGTTGATGGAAACAACATATTTTAAAGGTAAAGATATGGTTGTCCAAGAATTTCTTAATAAAGGAGAGGCGATCTCTAATCTGAGAATTAAGATCTATATAGATAGATCCAAGAGATTGCTTGGTCTCCCTGGATCCAAGTACATAGGCTAGATGCTAAAGGGTTTAGCATAGTGTAATCGAAGAAGGGGTTTTACCTATGTGATAGGAGATTACTCTTTTGAGAGACATGTGTCTTTGACACTTGTCGAGATTGATAGCATTAATAAATCCCATATGCTTTTGCAATAGGTTCTATTGTATATGCTATCCTATGTACGAGATGTAAGGTAATAAGGAGAGTAACGCAGCGGAAAATTTAAAAATTTATTACCTTAGCCATGGATCTCTTTGATATAATCTATACGATTAAAGGGTGTTTAGCACAAATACCTCAAGCATAGAAGGTTTCTATGCTTCAAAGGGCAAGATCCTATTTGATGAAGGTGTTGATCTACCACGAAAAGCCCTCCAAGTGTCGAGCCTCCAACGGTATCCACACAAACATGATCTTTAGGAATCTTTGGGCATGCTTGCCTTGCCTTTCGAGTGCTAGCTCCCTTGAATGATTCATGAAGAACACAAGAAGAAGAAGAGGAAGAAGACAAAACCCTAACTCTTAGGGAGAAGAGGGTGTGGTGTTTTTCTTGGGAGAAAACACGCCTCTCTCACTTTTTCTCTCTCTAAATTTTATCTTGTGTTTCATCAATCTTCCAAGAGTCAAGGCATGGACTTATTTATAGATGTAGTATCCTAGTCTTTAAGGAAACAAGAGCAATTGGAAACCAAGAAGGTTTAGGAAGCTTGCCTTAAGCTAATCCTATTCCTTTAGGAAACCAATTCCAAAAGAAAACCAAATAGCTTCTTAATTCCTTTTAGGAAACTAATTTCCATCAAGACTTAGAATATTTATAATTAAGTCCTTTAAGTTAATTTATCACATAAATTAACCCCATAAGTATCATATACTTATCTTAATAACAATTTAACCCAAAGACCATGTTCTTATTGTGTGTGACCCATTAGGTTCCATTCACGTTGGCAATAAGTATAAATTATAACTCATTAATTAATTAATTAAGAGCCAGATAAATTAAGACTTTAATTTATCATTAATTCACTAATTAATTAATTTGCACTTATAGATCATGAGTGGCATCTAGCAATGCATCATGAGCACCCAAGTGAATAGGAAAGTCATGGTAGACTACACCTATCAATGACAATGTTACCGTGTAATTAATATCCTTTCACCACACTATATCCCAATTAGTCTAAGAGTGTAGTGCGCACTCTTTAAATGACTAATTAACAATTTCTTGTTCCCGAAATATAACTTTCCATAAAAGTATAACCTTGAAACTCTTTCAAGTCATACTTTCACTTTTGCGCAAAAGATTCTTTAAGTTATATTTCAACAAGTGGCCAATCTGGGATATACTCTCCTATAATAAGGAGTGGTGAATCCTATATCGATTACTCACTATCCTTCCATGCTTCATACTATACCCAATCTCTACCGTATGGGCTACTCTTTTACGAGCACCGAGCAATAGAGTCAAAGCATAGCAATCCACACTCAGGATGCCATGGTAATCTCAACTCTAAGGATCACTTACACCATTGCCATTAAGAGTATAATTCATTAGCACTATGAATAGCAACTCTTGGCGGATCAATCCAATGAACTTGTTCTCTAACAAGCATCCACATACCAGTTTAAGTGTCCCACACCATAGTTGACGAGATCAACTACTACTTACCCTAAGTAGAGGCAAAGTATGTGCTAGTCTTCCCATATTAATGATGTCCAATCTCATTAATACTACGACTAGGGATATTTAAGAATATAACTTAATGTGTAATAAGAGTCTCATCATTGTAACTCTTACAATCTTTTATACATAGTTAATATTCTATGGACTTTATCAAATAAACAAGTAATATTGATAACAAGTATTAAATGACAAAGAAAATGCCACATATATAAGTATAACACGAAATAAGCGTAATAAAAATCCCAAAAACTAACTTGGTTTTAGGGCATACACTAACACGAGACTCGATGTCTTGTGGCTTTAAGTGTTACAAGCAATTCTGGTGAGTGTCACTAGATGGTTATCAAAGGATATTCTTAAGTACTCGAGTAGCACTAAAAGGACTATTCTTGAATATGGAAATCACACTTAGGAAGTGTGTGGATTTAAAGATACAAACTTTTTAATCCAATAGGGATGATAAGTAAATCCTGAGATGAATTGGTGTTCACGTTGAACTGTAGTGGATAAAAGCGTTTTATGATAGACACTACAACATATTCTACAACAATGGCGAGTACATGGTGGCTTTAAAAGTTACTATGGATCAAGGGATTCTTTGTTGGACAAAGAATAGTTCCTTCCATTGTTTTATGAAACAATTGTGCCATCGCTTAGTCAAGGAACTAAAGTCTCATCTATGATCCTAAAGTGTAGGTTCGTGCTACCATCTATTTGTGGAAATAGTTTGGTACAAATGATGAAAAGATAGAAGAAGTTCCCACAATGTAAGTGTCATTAATCCTTTCACCATGGCCTTATCCCAAAGTAGGGATGATAGTCATGCTTATGGCCTAAAACCTATGGGTGATTGGTTTTAGTGCAAGTGGGAGTTTGTTAGTGTATGTCCTAAAACCAAGTTGGTTTTTGGGATTTTTTATTACGCTTATTTCGTGTTATACTTATATATGTGGCATTTTCTTTGTCATTTAATACTTGTTATTAATATTACTTGTTTATTTGATAAAGTCCATAGAATATTAACTGTGTATAAGAGATTGTAAGAGTTACAATGATGAGACTCTTATTACACATAAAGTTATATTATTAAATATCCCTAGTCGTAGTATTAATGAGATTGGACATCATTAATATGGGAAAACTAGCACATACTTTGCCTCTACTTATGGTAAGTAGTAGTTGATCTCGTCAACTATGGCGTGTGACACCTAACCTGGTATGTGGATGCTTGGTAAAGAACAAGTTCATTGGATTGATCTGCCAAGAGTTACTATTCATAGTGCTTATGAATTATACTCTTAATGGCAATGGTGTAAGTGATCCTTAGACTTGAGATTATCATAGTATCTTAAGTGTGGATTGCTATGCTTTGACTCTATTGCTCGGTACTCGTAAAAGAGTAGCCCATACGGTAGAGATTGGGTATAGTATGAAGCATGGAAGGATAGTGAATAATCGATATAGGATTCACCACTCCTTATTAAAGGAGAGTATATCCCGGATTGGCCACTTGTTGAAATATGACTTAAAGAATCTTTTGCGCAAAAGTGAAAGTATGACTTGAAAGAGTTTCAAGGTTATACTTTTACGAAAAGTTATATTTCGGGAACAAGAAATCATTAATTAGTCATTTAAAGAGTGCGCACTACACTATTGGACTATTTGGGATATAGTGTGGTGAAAGGATATTAATTACACGGTAACATTGTCATTGATAGGTGTGGTTTACCATATGACTTTCCTATTCACTTGGGTGGTCATGATGCATTGCTAGACGCCACTTATGATCTATAAGTGTGTCGCATCCGAAAAATCGTAAAGTAAAAGCAAAAGGGTGTTCGTGGGGTCGTGACTGTCGCATCCGGAAAAGACGGTCTAGTCTAATGACCCTTTTGAAAAAGCAAGTTTTTGGGAAAAATCGTGTGCGTGTGTGAAAAATCGAGTTTTTATTGAAAAAGTGTATTTTAAGAAAAATGGTATTTTAAAGAAAACAAGGCCAGGACTAAAAATGCGACAGGTTTGGCCAAATAACTTTTGAAAAAGGGTTTTATTTTAAAAAATGGAGTCGCCACTTGGTACTGAGTTAGGGTGTACCAAGTCACCCGAAAAATCGTTTAACAAAATAAAAATAAAAAATTTTAAAAAAATCATTGAAAACACTTTTTTGACTCCGGTCTACGAAAAACGAGAAAAAAGGGTCCGAGAGTCACATTTGAAGAAAGGGAAGGCAAAGGCTTGTGCCTAAGGCACCTTTTCAACCTAGCCGAGGCTAGTTGCGAGATTTAATCAAAATTTCCTAAATTAACTCTAAGTTCTGTCGCATTTTGGATGTATCTAAATGAATGTAAATCCTAAGTCTAAATATGCGTATCGGGAGGGTTGGAATGTCCCGTTGAAACTTGGTCGGAATTATCGCATTAATTGTGAAACCCGAGTCGAGACCTCGAGGGAGTCACGAATTTTTATGCAAAATGTGGTGCAAAAAGAAAAGAAAATAATAATATATAGTACGTGAAGAAAGAAGGTGGGTATGCAACATGACGGGTACGGGGGACTAATAACTCATGACTGAATATTTCTACCCACGGAGGGGGGAACGGCCTGTACGCCACCACTTCCCACGTGAGCAGGCGACTATTTCTAGTCGAATCACGCAAATGTCCTAAATTTAAGTGAAGTGCAACCTAGATGTTATGCGTTAAAAAAAACGTGTCAAAAAAATAATAATAATAATGATAATAAATAGTAATAATAAAATCATGCCTAATGGAAAGAAAAACTAAAAATATGTGAAATGAGAAATGCACACGAATGAAGCTAATCGCTAAAATGTCCTAAGGGTCTAGCGTTGGGCTAGCCCGTTCTAAGGAAAATCCCACTAGCGTTGGACTAGCGGGGAAACGATAAGCCACAACTAGCGTTGGACCAGTGTGGTGACGGAATACCATAAATCATGAATTGAACATTAAAGCATGAATTAAAAGTAAATTAAACATATAATATCACATAGGAGCACAAAACACATAAGCATAATATTCTAGATGCAAAAATCCTAAGGAAAGCGGTAAAAGAAATAAACACGTAAGCACGCAAAAACAAATGAACCCTAACTATTACACCGGGGGGCTTGATTTACAATTTAAGGGGGAAAATTAAAAATACCCTATCTATTACACTTTCTATCTAATTACACAATTTTTACTAAAATATGAGAAAAATAATCTAACTATTACATTAACTAGCTAAATACAAGAATATTACATTTTTCGTCAAAAATAATAGAATTTAAAATTAAATAACACAAAATAAATAAATATGCAAAAAATGCATAAAATAAGAAACGCATAAAAAATGCATAAAATATCACATTAGAAGCACGTTGGAGCACGTAAAGAGAATTTAACGAACAAATAAGGATACCTTTTTGAAGACCCGGTACAAATGCTAACAAAATGAACACACGGGTTAAAGAGTCTACTATTTAATAAAATAAAGAGCAAAATACAGAATACTAACAAATTGGGAAAATGTGAATTATAGCAAGTTAGGGGGGGGCCAAATATAGAAGTAGAGCGAATTAGGGACCAAACCGTAAATTTAAACTAATTGGGACAAAGTTAAAATTTACACAAGTCAAAGGACAAATATGCAAATTAAACAAATTGGGAGAGCAAAATATAAATTCTAACAAATAAGGAAAAATTGTAAATTGCAATACATAAAAAAAATAAAATAACAAAGACAAATGAATAAATAAATAAAATAAAATAACAATCTAGGGGTCAATCGATAAGAGAGAGGGACTTAATTGCACATCATATAACAGTTTTGGGGTCAATTAATGAAATTCAAGAAAGATGAAGACTAAATTATAAATATTTACATTATTTCAAAACAACCAAGGAAACAAATATCAAACTAACAATAAAGACTAAAATTAAATTAAATTTATTAATCAAAATAATCACTATATTAATCAGATTCCATCCAAAGCAAATTAATCACCATTAATCAAAGGGTGAAATCTAAACCAAGTCAAAAAGAAAACAAATCCCCAAACCCCAACTTACTATTCGGTCACCTTCTCTACTCGGTCTCTTTTCTTTTACCCGAATCTCCTTGCCTCATTTTTCCTCTTTTCTTTCTCACACCTTCTTCTTTGTTTTTTTCTCATCTCACTATCAATCCTCTATTGTTCTGCATCTTTTCTCTCTCATTTCCCTACAATCGTCTCTCTTATTCTTTCCAAATTCCAACTTCCTTCTCTTCTTCTCCTCCAGATACTCTCTAATTCTACTCTCTACTTCTCCAGCGTCTTCACTCCCCCATTCCTATGCCCCTGATCCCTCCTTTGTTCTCTCTTCCTGGTCCTGTACCTCACTCTTGTTCGCCGCCTCCCCTCTCTCTCTCTCTCGCTCCCTAATTTTCTGTCTATACTCTCTCTTGCATCTCTCGCTCTCTGTTTTCGTAAAGTTTCCTAAATTCCTAAATCCCTAAACCTGAAATGCGAAATCAAGTTCAAACACAGAGAGATATTAGATTGTACAAGGGAGCTATAAACCTGGTTGAATAACTGAATTCCACGCCCTTCGAACTCACCATCTTCTTCTCCGCAGTATCAATAACAACGACGACAAACTGTGAGTTGTAGTGAGGGCCGGGGCTCTGTTTATTGGCGGCGTCGATTGGCTCAGACTAGCATCAATTGGTGGTTTGACGATTTGGTGAGCAGTGGTAATGCAATTGTGTAGTGGACAATTGAGGGATTATTGTGGGGGACGGAGATTATTGTTTGTTGTTTCTGCAGGTGACAGGGCAGATGGTTGGTGGTTGAATTTGCAGGTGGAGGAATTGGACGTGGTTACAGGTAGTTGGAGTTGGTGCTGATGACGGTAGAGATTGCAAGTAACAGTTAGAGTGGGCTGGCAGTTGGGTCTGATTTGCATGATGTGGGTGGTTTGAGGGCTGCGTTTGGTTATTTGTAGTGGTGCATAGGTGGAGCTAAGGTATTGCAATGGAAGCTGTAATTTCAGGGGTCTTTTGGCAACTTCTGGTGGTTGATTTGAAGCCTGTTGGTTGTAGGGATTTTAAACTATTTTTGCAGGTTGTTGGTAGTTGTGTAAGCACGCTAGTGATGATTGATTGCTGGTGATTGGTGGAATTGGGCTGATTGCAGGTGAGGTTTGGGATATTTTGATGTTCTAACGGTGGATGATGGTTGACAGAGGGAGAATTTTGGTTGCAACTGTGTGTGAATTGGTGTGTCTGGGTGGTTGGTACAGTAGTTTCTAGTTGAGGTAACTGGCAAAGATTGGTGAAATTTGGTAAAGCTTCTGGTAATTATTTGGTGAAAGTGGTGGTGAATGATGGTTTGGTGGTTTTTATGGTTGATTTGAACTGAGATTGGGGAATTTGGTTGGCAAAAAGAGGTGATCATTGACTGATTGAAGGTGGAGTTTGCAATAGTAGAGAGGTTTTTATAGGGCGAGAGATTGTTGTTGGTGGTTGGTGCAGGTGGCGGTGGAACTGGTTTGGAGGTCGACCGGTGATGATTTGGGAGTTCTTGGCTGCTGTGATGGAGTGGAGGAAGGCAGTTGCTGGTGCTTTTTGAGGCTTCTAGGTGATTTTTGTAGGGAGTTTGGAGCTGTTTTATGGCAGTCTATATGGTGTGGTGGTTGCTTCAATAATTGTGGCTTCGAATTGGTGTTTATTGGGCTACTGGTTGGAAGTTTGGCAATAAACAGGTGGTGTTGCAGTGTTTGTGGTGATGGACTGTAGGTTTGTTTAAGGGCTTGTTAGTGGAATTTGGTGAACTGGTTTGCTGAAATTGGGATGATGGTAGAAACGATTGATGGTGTGTGAATTTACTGTGTGTATGCATGAATTGTATGTGTGAATTCATAGTGATTTGTGTGTGAGCATATGAGCTGCGTGTGTATTGTGTGTGTGGCTGTGTATGTGTTTGTGTGTGACTGTGTGTGTGAAGCGTGTGCAACTGTGTGAGTGTTGTTTCTGTGTGCTGAAATCTGTGTGTGTGTATAGTGTGTGCATCTGTGTATAAGGAGTGTGTGTAGTGTGTGAGAGAGAGTGTGAGTAGTGTGTGTTCTTGGTGTTCTTGGTGAAATGAAAAAAACTAAAAATTAAGAAAAAACTAAAAAAAAAACTCTCCCTAGACTTTTTTATTTTCTCTCCCTTTTTCTAAAATCTCCAAGTGGGGTATTTATAGTGCAAAAGTCTTAACCTCCAAGAAATGGTTAAAAGACCAAAACGCCCTTGACTACAAAAATTATAACCTTGCCCTAAAAAAATATCAAAATTTATATTCTCTCACAAAAAATAGAAAAAATTAAGAAAAATGTAAATAATAAATTTGTTAATAGAAATTCACCCCGAAAAAAGTTAAGAAAATTTAGAAACATGTTTGAAAATTTGAAAAACAAATTTGGTACACAAAAATGGACGAAAGTGGTATTCGCGATGCGAAATTACCATTTTGCCCCTATATTAGCGAAAATACATAAAAATACCATCTAAATCCGAAAAAATCACAAAATTTAAAAATGTGTATAAAAGTACAAAAAATGAATTTAAACCCCTCCAAAATTAATGAAAAAAAATTTACAATTAAAAAATTACTATTCTGCCCTCCAAAATTACTGACTTCTTCATTTTTACTCAAAAATCAGGATTTGACTCCAAATAGTGGAAAAAAAGTCCCCCAATATTTGAAAATAAATGGTGTATCAAAATTTGGTGTCTACAAAGTGCAAATTAATTAATTAGTGAATTAATGATAAATTAAAGTGTTAATTTATCTGGCTCTTAATTAATTAATTAATGAGTTATAATTTGTACTTATTGCCAACGTGAATGGAACCTAATGGGTCACACACAATAAGAACATGGTCTTTGGGTTAAATTGTTATTAAGATAAGTATAAGATACTTATGGGGTTAATTTATGTGATAAATTAACTTAAAGGACTTATTTATAAATATTCTAAGTCTTGATGGAAATTAGTTTCTTAAAAGGAATTAAGAAACTATTTGGTTTCCTTTTGAAATAGGTTTCCTAAAGGAATAGGATTAGCTTAAGGTAAGCTCCCTAAACCTTCTTGGTTTCCAGTTGCTCTTGTTTCCTTAAAGACTAGGATACTATATCTATAAATATGTCCATGCCTTGACTCTTGAAAGATTGATGAAACACAAGATAAAATCTAGAGAGAGAAAAATTGAGAGCTAAGGGGCGATTTTCTTCTCAAGAAAAACGCCACATCTCTTCTCCCTAATTGTTAGGGTTTTGTCTTCTTCCTCTTCTTGTTCTTGTGTCCTTTATGATATTCAAGGGAGCTAGCACTCAAAAGGCAAGGCAAGCAAGCCCAAAGGTTCCTAAAGATCATGTTCGTGTGGATACCGTTGGAGGTTCTACACTTGGAGGGCTTTTCATGGTAGATCAACACCTCATCGAATAGGATCTTGCCCTTTGAAGCATAGAAACCTTCTATGCTTGAGGTATTTGTGCTAAACATCCTTTAATCGTATAGATTACATCAAAGAGATCCATGGCTAAGGTAATAAATTTTTTAAATTTTCTGCTGCGTTACTCCTCTTATTACCTTACACATTTTACATCCCACTTCACACACTTTTAGTTTTTTTTTTCGATTTTGCATGATTTTATTATTATTAATATTATTTATTTATTTTCGACGCATCTTCAAATGCATGACATCTAGGTTGCATCTCACTTAGAATTTAGGTCATTTTGTGTGATCCGACTAGAAATAGTTGCCTACTCATGTGGGAAGCGGTGGCGTACATGCCGTTCCCCCCTCCGTGAGTAGAAACATTTAGTCACGAGATATTAGTCCTCCGTACTCGTCATGTTGCATACCCACTTTCTTTCTTCACTTACTATATATTATTATTTTCTTTTTTTTTTGCATCGCATTTTGCATAGACACTCGTGACTCCCTCGATGCCTCGACTCAGGTTTCGCAATTAATGCGATAATCTCGACCAAGCCTCGACGAGACATTTCGACCCTCTCAATACCCACATTTAGATTTTAGGATTTGCATTCATTTAGATACATCCACACGCGATAGAACTTAGGATTAATTTAGGAAATTTTGATCAAACCTTGCAAGTAGCCTCGGCTAGGTAGAAAGGGTGCCTTAGGCGCAAGCCGTTGCCTTCCCTTTCTTCAAATGTGACTCCCAGACCTTTTTCTCTCATTTTTTGTAGACCGGAGTAGGAAAAGGGTTTTAAATAATTTTTTTAAAAATTTTACCTTTGTTTTGTTAAGCGAGTTTTTTTCGGGTGACTTAGTATACCCTAACTTAGTACCAAGTGGTGACTCTATTTTTTTAAAATAAAACCCTTTTTCAAAATTAGTTGGCCAAAACTGTCGCATTTTTAGTCCTAGCCTTATTTTCTTTTTTAAATACCATTTTTCTAAAATAACACCTTTTTTACTAAAAATTGATTTTTCACACATGCACAGTTTTTTCCAAAAAGCTTTTCTTTTCGAAAAGGGTCACCAGACCAGACCGCCTTTTCGGGGCGCGACAGTTACGACCCCACCGTAACTTTTTCGATTTTTAGGACGTGAGATGATCACTATTATTCTTGTGTCTTGGACTTTTGATAAGGTTGATTGAGTTGGTTATTTCATCAAAGGACTTGCAAGAGGACTATTCAAGAGTGGCAAAAAGCTAAAGGGTAAGCTCAGTCGAGGGAAAAAGCCAAAGAACTAGAATGATACACAAGTGCTTGAGCGTATACACTAAGGGAGTGAGTAAGGATATTTCTTTGCTTTATTGTTTTGTTTTCTAACGATTTTCTTGCAGATATAAGTATGGCTGTCTTATTGATGTGGAAGCTAGGGAACAAACTAGGGCTACACATAATTCTACTATTGTAGGGGAAGTGTCTGAGAGTGAATCTAAGGAGGATAGACCGCCCTCACATCAAAGGAGGTTGGTAAATCAATCACGTGATGGTAACCTTAGAAGCATTAAAATGAAAATTTCAAGATTTCAAGGAAAGTTAGATCTTGAGGCTTATTTGGAGTGGGAAAGAAAAGTGAAGCACATATTTGCATGCCATAGCTATTCAGATGAAAGAAAGTACAATTGGCAGTCATGGAGTTCACTGACTACTAAAGCATCTGGTGGAATCAACTGAATAAGAATCACATTAGATATGGGGAGGAGCCTGCACAAACTTGGAGAGAGATAAAGCCCATTATACAAATATAGACACAAAATTTTGATACACCATTTATTTTTCCAACGTTAAGGGCATGATTTATATTTTGGAGGTCAAATTCTGATTTTTGAGCAAAAAGAGCAAAGTCAACTATTGCAGGGGTCAAAACAATATGATGCAAACATGATGAGCCTAGCAAATGAACAAGGCACTCAAGGGATGAGTAGCGCTCAAGGGGTAGGTGATCGGATCACTCAAGAAGAGAAGGTTGAGTTTTCAAGAGGGCCAATGATGAGAACTCGAGCCAAGAAACTTAAAGATTCCATCCAAGCACTCATTCATTCCATTCAAGATCAAGTCACCAATTCAAGGAACATTAAAGGACTTGTAGAATAGGGAAGAGAGGGGTGCACCATCATTCAAGTAGAGGAGGAGTACAAATCAATTGGAGAGGAGAATTTGGCGCAAATAGTGCTTTGGCCCTTCTCGTCCGCAGATACTCCTATCGCAAGAACGAGAAAGTTTCTGCCCAACGAGAGTTGCTAATTCAAACTTACCTGCGAAACCTATCAGCGCGAGGATACTGTCGCGGATAGAGTAGCCAGTCGCAAATACTATGTTGCAGGAACACAAAAGTTTCTGTCCGCGACGTGAGGCTTCAAGTGAAGCATATCCGCAATGGTATCCGGTCGCAGGAACTTGTGTGGATACGATGGGAAAACTTACTAGAATTTTATTTTTGTTCCAATTTCAATTAAGCCCTTCAATGTAGTAGCCTAGAATGTGTTTAAAAGGCATGTGGGTCATTTTATTGTATTTTAAAAGACCTATATTTATTACTTCTTCTTGTAAGACTTTTATTAAGTTGAATGTGAATGAAATTTGAGGGTTTTCTCCCTTTGGCTTCTTACAAGCTCTTCTTGAATACCTTAGGGTTTCTCTAAGTGTTCTTGGCTTATCAATCCAAACAGACACCTTGGTTGTGGTGCCATCTATCTTCAAACTTGGTTTGCTAGCAATAAGATGCATGAGAAATGCCTCCAAAACAGTCTAGTTGCAGCAAAAAATGCTGCCACACAGTCATTGCCACCCTCCCATCAATGAAAAGGTGATCAACAGTTTCTCTCTCTTTCAAGCAACAGGAGCATCTAGATACCAAATGGGTTCCCCTTTTCTACAAAACACAATCAATAGGAATCCATTTATACAGTAATTTCCACCCAAAAAATGATAACTTCAGCGGAATTAAAGAATTCCAAAGCCCTTTTGTTACAATGAGACATTCTTTTTCGCCTAAGAAAATTCCATGCAAATGCCACCGAAAAATTTCCGTCCATTGTCAAAGCCCATATCATTTTATCTTCATCATTCAGCCAAATAGGGATATTGATAATTACCTTCACCACATCATTAGGTAACTACTGCAAAAGCTTACACTGATTCCAACCATGAGTAGTAAAAGATTCAACTACAAGAAAATGAGGACTAACATTTTTAGTGTTCACCTCAATCAATGGAACATCTAAAACCCAACAGTCATACCAAAAATCAATGAGCCCAGCACCAATATACCACCGGATATGTGTTTCATCATCCAGACGAACATCAACTAGCCTCCTCCGAGTAGATGACCCTCGCAGTCTCATTGCATGCATAAGCTGCACATCCCTTACATACTTCTTATGCATAAAGATAGCCCAAGGTAAGGTCTTCAACCTTAATCTCTACCATAATTTAACGGGAAAAACTCTTCCCACATCATATAGAAACCTAACCCTGAGCCCTCCTTCCTCCATTGGAAAACACATTTTTTCCCACGAAGACCAATGGATACATTTAAATTCCTAATTACCCCATAAAAGCATTAAAAAGCCTATTCAACCTCACAAACACCCCTTTTGGAGGTTGTAACACCTAGAGTTAATACAGAGGGACAGAATTAAGAACATGATGAATTAAAACAACCTTCCCTTGTAACACCCTAGAAATTCATGCCAAAACCATTTATTTTGTATTATGTTCATTAGGAAAAAAAAAAAAGGGCTGGCCGAATTTGTGGAAAAAAAAAATAGAGAATGAGCATGTTGTACTTAGTTTCTTAGGAGTTGTACTTAGGAAATCTTGCAAGACTTATTATAGGATGAATAATAAAAATTCCTTTCTAATTAACCATTGCCAAGTGTAGTCTTCCATGGAGAGAAAGTCAAGAATTACTTTGTCTTTGTCTTGTTTTGATTGGTCAAAATTTTTCCAATTCTTTTCCATTTCTTTTCTTCTTTACTTAGCCAATTTTCTCTCTTTTCTTTCTTCTTCTTGGCCGGCTGCTTCTTTCTCTCTTTTCTCTCCATTTTCTTTCATTTTTCTTGAAGCTTTTACTTCCATTTACTCATTTTTCAACCATAGAAATTGAGTGGAACTTCCTCCTAAGCAACAATCTTGTCTACCTAGAGGTATTTCCCATGAATTTCTCTTCTAATTTCAAGTGAAAGATCATAGTTTTTAGCTCTTAAGTTATGTTTTTATGGTTAAGTATGATTGATTTTTGGCCATGAAAAATGAAGTTTTATTCCATGAATGTGAAGCTTGTGAACTTGTATGCCTTGTAGATAGTATATTAAACTTGAAATGGCATGATCTAGGTTTGATTTGCTTGAAGAACTTGGAGTAGTTTATGTATTTTTGTGATGAATTTGAATGGAATTGAATTGAGTTTGATGTGAGATTAGTAGAACTACTTGAAGATTGGGTTGTTGGATATTTTCTTGCAGGTTAAAATTTTTGGGTTAGTCCGATTGTAGGGGAAGTGCTGCCGAAATTTCGGTAAAACCTAGGAAATAAAAGTAATTAGGCTATGATTTAAGACTTTATAAGCTTTAATTTAGTGATTTAAGCGTGCAGAAATTTTCGTAGATTAGCTATTAGTGAATTAAACCTTTCCGAGCAAAACCCTAGAAAGTTAGAAAACCCTAATTTTGAAAACCCTAAACCCTAGGGTAAAACCCTAAGCTCCAAAACCCTAGAAATTAACCTTAGAAAGACTTGGGGTATTTCTTGAATTTCCTTATGAAATTTCTTAGATTTTAGTCAGGTTTTTATACGATTATTTTCTCGTGAATTTCAGGATCCGGAAGTGAGACCCAACCTTATTAGCAGATATTTTCTTAGACATCAGGTGAGTGTTCTTCTGTGTGCATGATGCATGAAACGCCATGTAATACTAGACATTATTATTTCCATGCATGAAATGGTATGATTATACTTGACATGATTAACTAATGAAATGTGTTACTTGAGGAAAGATGTGTACTTTATCGCATCTATTCCGTAATGTGTTACATGCTTTCACTATCTAATGTGTTATTTGTGCTTGTGACTTCCATGGTTAATTTTACTATTTTCCACGGTTAATCAGATTGGGAGCGTATGGGAGAGATATAAGGTGTTGGGCGTTATTTGGTGCGTGTTAATTTTATATCTGAGTAAAGTCCTGAAAAGGCTAACTCATGATTGAATTTTATTCTTGATCTTGGACTTCCGGGGCTAACTTCACCGTTACTCCTCGGTTAGTCAACCGGGAGCGTTTGGAGTGATATAAGGTGTTGTGGGTTATAGGTGCGTGATATTCTTTCCTATATGAGTTTCATTCCTCTAAGAGGGTGACTCGGGATTGAATTTTTACAAGTATCTCGGACCTGAGCTTTTACCTCGGTCCCGATATCCTTGTTATCTTGATCATGATCGATACTCCTGCAGTTGAGCTTGCTCCTGTAGTGAGCCTGTATCCGCCATTGATTTTACTACACTTCACATTTCTTGTTCATCATTTATTAAATTTGTTAATTATTATCCTTAAAGGTTTATTTGTTATTGGTATACTGCATGACTTGAGCACTCACTGGGCTATTATAGCTCATCCCGTTCATTTGTTTTCTTTAACCAGGTTTTCCAAAATACTAAAGCTGGAAAAGCTGATTTTGGACCTTAGTACATGTTTTGTTTAATGTATCTGGACAGCCTAAATGTGTAGGCTTTTATTGTAAATATTATTATATTTTGGGTTGTAAAAACTCTTGTGATATTTATACTTTTAAGTAAATATTATGAATGTATTTATTTATGAGTGCATTTTATTTCGAGTTAAGTACGCTTGGATGTTTAAGCGAGTGCGTGTTTGAGTCCTGGCGAGAGCTAGGCAGGCAGTCCGCTAAGCCCTTTGGTGCGCCTCTGGGTAAGGTGGGGCTGTCACAGGTGGTATCAGAGCTTAGGATTGAATCCTGTCTCTAGTGCTAGTCTTGTTTGGGTGTCGGGTAGGAAATTTGGGTTGAGTCAGGTTACGCTTGGGCCTGATCAACCTGAGTGTGAGAGATAAGATCCGAATTTCCGCACCTGGACGCTATTGTGTATATGCTTGAGAATGGGTTTAGGTTACTTTTAAGCTTGATATTTGAGTGTAATATTTAAGTATTATTTATTATTAAGTATTTTTGGGATAGACCTAATTAATTTATTATTTAAACCTGTAGGTATGTCAGAGAGTGGTCGTAGTGAGGCATCACAGTCATCAGGAGCAGCTCCGTTGCAGCATGCGCCTCGTAGAAGACCCATTGTCCGATACCATGAGGGACCGGGGCACCCTTACCGCACATTTTCACCTGCCCGTCGAGTCCGCCCTGCTTGTGGTTGCTGGAGGACATATTCTTATCCCGATCATGTCGTGCTTTCTTTGATAGAGGATAGTAGGCGAGTGGAGCGCGATAGTGATACTTCCCGGGCCCGTGTTCACGAGCTGAGAGAGACAGTTAGGGCTCAGGCTCAGAGGATTCGTGAGTTGGAGACTGCTGTTCAGGAAGAACAGCAGAGGACTGATGCTTATCGAGAGCAGTACCAGGAGGTGCGTGGCCGTCTCACACGCGTGGTACAGCATGTCCGGGACCACACGGGACGACTTGTAGATGAGAGTGGCATGATGATAGACCACGTATTGGGTGAGGCACGAGATGAGGTACAGCAGGTAGGACAGGGGCAGGCTCGTGCCGCCACCTCTGGAGGTCGAGGAGGCTCCGGGAGGTGAGCCAGAGAGGGAGCTAGGTGGGGACGTGAGCTCAGTGGGATCGGCCCATTTAGACTAGACCGCTATATAGGAATGTGTATAGAACTTATGCTTATTTTGTTATGCTTGTAGTTATGATA